>CM051243.1:35480680-36080680 GCA_027917425.1 Gastrophryne carolinensis
GAGAGAGAGAGAGAGATGGCTGGAGAGAGAGAGAGAGAGAGAGAGAGAGAGAGAGAGAGAGAGAGAGAGAGAGATGGCTGGAGAGAGAGAGAGAGATGGCTGGAGAGAGAGAGAGAGATGGCTGGAGAGAGAGGTAATACCATTTTGTGAATACTCACCTGTAAAATGGGTATTATAAGTATGTCACACCCCGCTGCAAAACTATTATTACACTTGGATTTACTCACCTCTAGAGGGCGAACTTGCAGAGAAGTCAAGAAAAAAAAGAGAGCCCCTCCCGGTCTATAAATACCTGGGACCTCCCACTATATCCCAGTTTTCAAACAGCAGTAAGGCAAAGGGACCAGGAAGATCCAACTGTAAAGCTTAAAATTGAAAAAGCTTCACCATATAAAGAATCAAGGATACCAAAAGGGCGGGTGAAGCGGGGTGTGTGACATACTTATAATACCCATTTTACAGGTGAGTATTCACAAAATGGTATTCTAAGTATGTCACACACCCCGCTTCAAAACTATTATTACACTTGGGACATCCAAAAGCAGTGTCCACAAAGGGCGGGTATCCAACAAAGCAACAATGCAAAACTCGAACCACTGCAGCTTGCAGAACCTTGCGGCCAAACACAGCATCCGCTGAGGCCCGCACATCAACCTTATAAAACTCGGAAAAGGTGTGAACAGAAGACCAAGTAACAGCCTAACAAACTTGTGCAACAGAAGCCTGGTGCTGAAAAGCCCAAGACGCTCCAATAGCACGAGTGGAATGAGCAGTAACACGAAAAGGGGGGACCTTCCCCTTGGCAGAATAGTCCCAACAATAGCCTGGCGAATCCATTCACTAATGGAAGACTTAGCAGGAGCCAAACCTTACCTAGGCCCACAAGGAACCACGAACAAAGCATCAGTCTTATGAAAAGGAGAAGTAGTAAGCAAATAGTACTTCACACAGCGTACCACAGCCAAAGAATGCAAAACCCTCTCCTTGCCATTCCTAGGCTTAGGACACAAGGAAGGAAGAACAATGTCTTGGTTAAGGAGAAAGGAAGAAACCACCTTAGGAAGAAAATCAGGTTTGAACCGAAAAACCACCCTGTCCTGATGCCTCTCAAAGTAAGGAGCCTGAATTGACAAGGCTGCCAACTCCGAGACACGCCGAACAGAGGTGATGGCAACCAAAAAGACAACTTTCTGAGATAAGGTAGAAAGAGCAATATCCTGCGAAGGCTCAAAGGGAGAACCCTGAAGAGCAGAAAGAACCAAATTCAAATCCCACACTGGGAGCATAGGTTTCCTAGGAGGTCGCACATGCGAAACCCCCTGGAAGAAGGTCTTAACCAAAGGATGAAGCGCAAAAGACCTTTGAAAAAAGACAGACAGGGCAGAGACCTGCCCTTTCAAGGTACTCAGCTGGAAACCCAAGTCCAGCCCATGATGTAGAAAATCCAAAATCCTAGAAAAAGAGAACACCCCGCAGGGCAAGGCCCTGACCTCACACCAATCAATATAAGACCTCCAAGTCCTATAGTAGATGGCAGAAGAAGATCTCTTCCTAGCACTAACAAGAGTCTGAATCACAGATGGAGGTTTCAGCAGCCAAGCCGTCAAAGCCAACGTTGGTAAATTGGGGTAAAGTAGAGGACCCTGAGTGAGCAGGTCCGGCCGAAGGGACAGAGCGAACCGAGCCACTACCAGCCGGACGATGTCTGCGAACCACACCCGCCTTGGCTACCTTGGAGCCACCAGAATGGCGGGAACCCCTTCTAGGGCCAGCTTTCGCAACACCTTGCCCACCATGGGAATTGGAGGAAACAGATAAAGAAACCCCAGGTCCCTCCAGCTCAGGGACATGGCATCCACAGGCAGAGCCAGAGGATCCTGAGAGAGAGACACAAAAGCCGAAAGTTTGTGATTGTGATGAGAGGCAAACAGGTCCACCTCCGGTGTCCCCCACCGGAGGCAAAGAGACCGAAAAACCAGAGGATTGAGAGACTATTTCCCCCCGGCGAGAAGAACACCTGCGCAGAGAGTCCGTCTCGGGATGTACACCGCCGAGATGCAAGGGACATGTCTCTCCGCCCAGGCCAGAATCAGAGACACCTCCCTGAGGGCACTCCAGCTGCGAGTCCCTCCCTGGTGATTGATGTAGGCAACCGTCGTCCGATCGAATTTGAACCGGCAAGCCCTGTAACTGCTGTGTCAAGTGAGACAGAACCAACCTGATAGCTCTCAGCTCCAGAACATTGATGGGCAAGTGGGCCTCCTGAGGCCCCCACAGCCCCTGAAACTGAAGATCCTTCCAAAAGCCTCCCCACCCCGACAGACTGGCATCCGTGGTGACTGTCTCCCAAAGAGGCGTCAGAAAAGACCGGCCCCTCAAGAGATTGGCCGGAACCAGCCACCACTGAAGAGACTGCCGAACCCGGGAGGACATCCGGAAAGACAGATCCAACGACCTTGGACACCGGTCCCAAGCCGCCAATAGATGAAGCTGAAGCGTCCTTGTGTGAAACTGAGCAAAGGGAACCGCCTCGAAGGAGACCACCATCAATCCCACCAGCCTCATTCCCTGCCGGAGAGACGGGCGAGGGTTGGACAAAAGAAGCTGAATCAATTCCTGAATCAAAAGAACCTTGGAGTGAGGAAGAAACACTCGGTGATGGAAGGAATCCAGAGACATTCCCAGGAAGAACACCACCCAGGAAGGAAAGAGGGAGGACTTGCGATAATTGATCACCCAGCCGAAACTCTCCAGAGTGGACACCACAGTCCTGGTGTCTGCTTCCGATTGACTGAAAGAAGAAGCCATGATGAGAAGGTCGTCCAAATAAGGCACGACGCGAATACCCTGGGCTCTGAGGAGGGCCATCACCCCTGCCAGCACCTTGGTGAACACCCTTGGAGCCGAGGTAAGGCCGAACGGAAGAGCCACAAATTGAAAATGCCGATCTTCCACCACGAACCTGAGGAATCTCTGGTGTGCCGGGAAAATAGGTACATGAAGATAAGCGTCCTAGATGTCTATGGACGTCATGAAGTCCCCTTGACGAAGAGAATTGATGGCTGAGCGCAGCGTTTCCATGCGGAACATCCGGGGCCGGATAAACCTGTTGAGGAACTTCAGATCCAGAATGGGACGAACGGATCCATCTTTTTTGGACACCGTGAACAGACAGGAATAAAAGCCCCGGCCCACGTCCGGGGGTGACACCTGACAAATAATCGCCATGTCCTGAAGATTCCTTACAGCCACCCGGAGCCCCTGCGCGGCCAGAGGATCCGAAGGCACACAAGATCTGAAAAACCTGGGAGGAGGTTGTGACTCGAACTCCAGCTTGTAACCGGACGACACCACCTCCCGGATCCACCTGTCCGAGACCGCCTGGTCCCAGATCTGGGAGAAATGTCGCAACCGTCCCCCCACCCGCAAGGGTGAAGGCACCCCCTCATTGCTGAGCGGGCTTAGCAGAGGGTTTGGGCTTAGAGCCCCAGGAGTGACCAGGACGGGCACGACCTCTGCCCCTAGTCCAAGCGGCCCCTCTGGAGGAGGAGAAGGCCGAACCCCTGCCAGCTCTGGCTCCCCGAAAGGATGGATTAAAGGCAGCCGTCCACCGAAAGGAACGGCGCCGTTTCTTGCGCTGAGGTAACTTACCTCCCTTGGCAACAGAATCCAATTTTTCTCCAAACAGGCGCAGACCCACAAAAGGGAGAGCCGTAAGAGACTTCTTAGAAACAAAATCAGCAGCCCATTGGCGCAACCAAACCGACCGCCGGATAACCCCCAATAAGGCCGTGGTCCTACTACACTTCACCATGGCGTCATCCTGAGCAGCAAGCACAAAAAGACACAAACGACTCACAATGTTTGAGAGCAATAAACTCCTCACAATCCGGGGCAAGGCCGGAAGAAGTCAACAAATCCCTGACAATGGACCTGGAAGCCAACAAAAACAGCGCCGAAGCACAAACAGGCCTCAAGGCCGACCCAACACTGGCAAACCCATGGCAAGCCAACTGGTCAATAAGTCTATCCACACCATCCTTGATTGTAGTACAGTCAGGAGAATGCAAAACAGCGGTGCAAGACAACCCCGAAACCGGAGAATCAACCTCAGAAGGGGAAGACCATTGCATAACCAGGTCCGCCGGAAAGGGATATCTCTTATCCCAACCCAGAAGAACACCAAGAAGGCGAGTAGGCTTTTCCCATTCCGTAAGAATGACATCATCAAAATGCTTCTGATGGGGAAACTCCAAGCGTGACTTGGCCACCTCAAATAATTCCCCTTTTGGCGGAGGAGCCACCTCAGGAGGAACGATAGCCAAAACTTCAAACATCTGAGCCAGGATCGAAGGGGTGTCAAGGGCATCCCCCTGCGCCTGCTCACTAGTCGCACCAAGGAATTGTTGATCGTCAGCCTCGTCCAATTCCTCAGAGATCTCCCCCTCCTCAAGCGGGGGACAATCGGAACAGTCTAACGATTCAAACTCTTCAACATCACAGGCCGGGGACAGATGCTGCCGCTTAGCCGAGGCCTTCTGGACAACCACATTAGAAAACATTTTCTCAAGAATGGCCAACCTGGCACACACATCAGATTGCGACTCCCCACCCATGAAGAGGGGTAGGAGAGGACACGGGCGGCGAGTAGCCGGAGGCCGACGTACCGGACTGCCGCGTAATGTGCCGCTGTGCACATGGAATGCACAGTATGACATCATCCCCTGGAAGGGGAGCCCCACACCCCAGACATTGCCTGGATTGCCCCGAGGGGCCATTTTCGGTATCGCTGGAAGCCTCCATATAGTGAATTATGGTAGTTGCAATGACCCAGGGATTTACGCAATAAGCGACCCGGGATGCCCTTGTAATGTCCCGCATGGGAGAATTTATAGGGAAACCTAAGCCTACCCAGGTATCTAAGACCAGGGGACCCCTTTAACTTGCAACCAGGGATCTGGAAAGCAAGAGTACAGCAGTCACTCCAGAGCAAGGTTTCCCACACAGCAAAGACATACATAGGCATATAATACATATACATGTATATACAGGATATGCACAAAATGTCAGCAGCGCTATCAAACTTAACTAGAAGGAAGAAGTACTCACAAGATGGCAGCTCACAAGCACGTGACGGCAACAGCAGCCGCAGCAGAAGGAAGGAGAAGGGGGGCGTGCCGGACCAACGCACGCGAAGAGCCCCGGCCCCGCCCCCTACCAGCCAAACAGCACAGCGCAGGCTGCGCGAAGCGCAGCCCCACCCTCCAACAGAGCCCGGCAACGTCCCTGACAATGAACCACAGCACAGCGCAGGCCCCGAGCCGCCAAGCCGGCAAGAGGAAGCGGCCGCCTGACACGCAACGCGTCCGGCCCCGCTACCCCCCGGAGAAGAGCAAGAAGCCCGGCAATGAGCGAGCTCCTCCACAGCGTGATTTTGGGAGCGGGCGGGCCGCCGGCTCGCGTGCCGAGACCGGCCCCGCTCCTCCCGCAGCACCACTGAGGTGGGGAAGTTCCCCATCTCCAAGACAGCGCCGCATGTCCCGCATGGGACCAAGCGGCCAACAGTAAAAAATCAAGCACACACTGTAAAAGCACAAGCACACATGTCCCACACAGCAATGAGGGCAGCCCCCCCCCCCCAATAGCGTAGGGAGAAATGGGGACCGAGCGGGGGAGAAGTGGCAACACCCCGGGGGTGGGAACAGGGACGGGGCATCCCAATCCGGGATCACCAGACCGGATAACCGCTTGCCCCATAGTATGGTGCCTTGCAGTGGAGCAAGGCTCCTAGGCGCCATAAAGGTGCCGTCTACCATCGCCCGGCCCCGCAGCCTAGGCTGGGAGGCTTCTCTAAGGGGAATAAAAAAAGTGCCGGGCAGAAATAGAACCGAGAGGGGGGCCGGGAGTTACCCCGGCTACCTGCAATCAGGAGACTTCATTCTTCTGACTTGTCGCCGATCTGCAGAGAAGAAACACTGGGATATAGTGGGAGGTCCCAGGTATTTATAAACCGGGAGGGGCTCTCTTTTTTTCTTGACTTGCAAGTTCGCCCTCTAGAGGTGAGTAAACCCAAGTGTAATTATAGTTTTGAAGCGGGATGTGTGACATACTTAGAATAGAGAGATGGCCGGAGAGAGAGGTGGCCGCCTGTCTCATCAGAGAGAGAGGTGGCCGCCTGTCTCATCAGAGAGAGAGGTGGCCGCCTGTCTCATCAGAGAGAGAGGTGGCCGCCTGTCTCATCAGAGAGAGAGGTGGCCGCCTGTCTCATCAGAGAGAGAGGTGGCCGCCTGTCTCATCAGAGAGAGAGGTGGCCGCCTGTCTCATCAGAGAGAGAGGTGGCCGCCTGTCTCATCAGAGAGAGAGGTGGCCGCCTGTCTCATCAGAGAGAGAGGTGGCCGCCTGTCTCATCAGAGAGAGAGGTGGCCGCCTGTCTCATCAGAGAGAGAGGTGGCCGCCTGTCTCATCAGAGAGAGAGGTGGCCGCCTGTCTCATCAGAGAGAGAGGTGGCCGCCTGTCTCATCAGAGAGAGAGGTGGCCGCCTGTCTCATCAGAGAGAGAGGTGGCCGCCTGTATGATCAGAGAGAGGTGGCCGCACGTCTCATCAGAGAGAGGTGGCCGCCTGTCTCATCAGAGAGAGGTGGCCGCACGTATGATCAGAGAGAGGGAAAGAGGTCACTGCACGTATGATCAGAGAGAGGACACTGCACGTATGATCAGAAAGAGGTCACTGCACGTATGATCAGAGAGAGGACACTGCACGTATGATCAGAGAGAGGACACTGCACGTATGATCAGAGAGAGGACACTGCACGTATGATCAGAGAGAGGACACTGCACGTATGATCAGAGAGAGGTCACTGCACGTATGATCAGAGCGAGGTCACTGCACGTATGATCAGAGAGAGGACACTGCACGTATGATCAGAGAGAGGACACTGCACGTATGATCAGAGAGAGGACACTGCACGTATAATTAGAGAGGACACTGCACGTATGATTAAAGAGGACACTGCACGTATGATCAGAGGGAACACTGCATGTATGATTAGAGAGGACACTGCACGTATGACCAGAGAGAGGTCACTGCACGTATGATCAGAGAGAGGACACTGCACGTATGATCAGAGAGAGGACACTGCACGTATGATCAGAGAGAGGTCACTGCACGTATGATCAGAGAGAGGACACTGCACGTATGATTAGAGAGAGGTCACTGCACGTATGATCAGAAAGAGGTCACTGCACGTATGATCAGAGAGAGGACACTGCACGTATGATCAGAGAGAGGACACTGCACGTATGATCAGAAAGAGGTCACTGCACGTATGATCAGAGAGAGGTCACTGCACGTATGATCAGAGAGAGGTCACTGCACGTATGATTAAAGAGGACACTGCACGTATGATTAAAGAGGACACTGCACGTATGATCAGAGGGAACACTGCATGTATGATCAGAGAGAGGACACTGCACGTATGATCAGAAAGAGGTCACTGCACGTATGATCAGAGAGAGGTCACTGCACGTATGATCAGAGAGAGGTCACTGCACGTATGATCAGAGAGAGGACACTGCACGTATGATTAAAGAGGACACTGCACGTATGATTAAAGAGGTCACTGCACGTATGATCAGAGAGAGGACACTGCACGTATGATCAGAGAGAGGACACTGCACGTATGATCAGAGAGAGGACACTGCACGTATGATCAGAAAGAGGTCACTGCACGTATGATCAGAGAGAGGTCACTGCACGTATGATCAGAGAGAGGTCACTGCACGTATGATTAAAGAGGACACTGCACGTATGATTAAAGAGGACACTGCACGTATGATCAGAGGGAACACTGCATGTATGATCAGAGAGAGGACACTGCACGTATGATCAGAAAGAGGTCACTGCACGTATGATCAGAGAGAGGTCACTGCACGTATGACCAGAGAGAGGTCACTGCACGTATGATCAGAGAGAGGACACTGCACGTATGATCAGAAAGAGGTCACTGCACGTATGATCAGAGAGAGGTCACTGCACGTATGATCAGAGAGAGGTCACTGCACGTATGATCAGAGAGAGGACACTGCACGTATAATTAGAGAGGACACTGCACGTATGATTAAAGAGGACACTGCACGTATGATTAAAGAGGACACTGCACGTATGATTAAAGAGGACACTGCACGTATGATCAGAGGGAACACTGCATGTATGACCAGAGAGAGGACACTGCACGTATGATCAGAGAGAGGTGGCCGCACGTATGATCAGAGAGAGGTCACTGCACGTATGATCAGAGAGAGGACACTGCACGTATGATTAAAGAGGACACTGCACGTATGATTAAAGAGGACACTGCACGTATGATCAGAGGGAACACTGCATGTATGATCAGAGAGAGGACACTGCACGTATGATCAGAGAGAGGTCACTGCACGTATGATCAGAGAGAGGTCACTGCACGTATGATCAGAGAGAGGTCACTGCACGTATAATTAGAGAGGACACTGCACGTATGATTAAAGAGGACACTGCACGTATGATCAGAGGGAACACTGCATGTATGATTAGAGAGGACACTGCACGTATGACCAGAGAGAGGTCACTGCACGTATGACCAGAGAAAGGAAACTGCACGTATGATCAGAAAGAGGTCACTGCACGTATGATCAGAGAGAGGACACTGCACGTATGATCAGAGAGAGGACACTGCACGTATGATCAGAGAGAGGACACTGCACGTATGATCAGAGAGAGGACACTGCACGTATGATCAGAGAGAGGACACTGCACGTATGATCAGAGAGAGGACACTGCACGTATGATCAGAGAGAGGACACTGCACGTATGATCAGAGAGAGGTCACTGCACGTATGATCAGAGAGAGGACACTGCACGTATGATCAGAGAGAGGACACTGCACGTATGATCAGAGAGAGGACACTGCACGTATGATCAGAGAGAGGACACTGCACGTATGATCAGAGAGAGGTCACTGCACGTATGATCAGAGAGAGGACACTGCACGTATGATCAGAGAGAGGACACTGCATGTATGATTAAAGAGGACACTGCACGTATGATCAGAGAGGACACTGCACGTATGATCAGAGAGGACACTGCACGTATGATTAGAGAGGACACTGCACGTATGATCAGAGAGGACACTGCACGTATGATCAGAGAGGACACTGCATGTATGATTAAAGAGGACACTGCACGTATGATCAGAGAGGACACTGCACGTATGATTAGAGAGGACACTGCACGTATGATCAGAGAGGACACTGCACGTATGATCAGAGGGAACACTGCACGTATGATCAGAGGGAACACTGCACGTATGATTAGAGAGGACACTGCACGTATGATCAGAGAAGTCTTCTCTTGATCATAACCTCACCAGGATCCAGTGCTGATCACATGCAGGAAAGAAACTATGTGCAGTGTTATCCCTGCTCCTTGTCATTGTCTCTTTGCCATATTTGATCAGCAGTGAATCTCAGTGAGGCAAGTGTGGGAATTAGGTGGAGGGTAGTGTAGTGATGCAGAGCGTGGGGCATCCCAGAATAGGATGCCCCATGAAAGTTGGTTAGCCCTCTTGCGTATGGCTCAGAGCAAGAGCGGCCGCATCCCCTGCAGCATTCGCATATCCTCCCCAGCCTATCTGATTGGCTGGGCCACGGGAGCACGCACACAGCCCAAAGATGCAGGGGATGTGGCCGCCGGTGTTTACATCGGCCAGGGAGCCTGGAAGCAGGTAAGTGTTGCAACAGGATTCAAACAGACCTTCTTAGATTCCAGGGCTGTGCCTTGAGGGTTTTGCTCCACTTTAAAAAGGAAGACAGGTCAGACATGGCCAGGCCCCCCTATTTAATGTGCAGCAGAAGGGCAGCCTGGATTGGGCTCCCCTGACGTGCATCGGCAACACCAAACCAGAGAACGGGGCCACCTACATACTCACCTCTTCCAGGTTGAGTATCCCACATGACCACAGGCAGCCTATCAGGGTGGCCAGTGGCCAAGCACATTACTGTGCAACCACTGGCTGTGTAAGACTGATAGGCTGCTCCATGGCCACCATGAAAGGATTCCTAAAGGAGCCCTGCTTGCTAGTTTTCCAGACTGCCCTGCTGCTACATATTGAAGAGGGAATCCAGTCATTTCTGACCGAAGTTTCTCTTTAAAGAGGAAGTTCAAGCTTTTCGTAACACCCTAAGCCACCACTCCCTCCTGCTGTGCCAATCCCGATTTGGGCAGTAAAATAATAACTCACCTGATCATCGAAATTCGCCGCTGATGCCGGTAGGGGCAGCCATAGACTTGAGTGACAGGACAGTACAGTCACACGGCTGCACGGGATTGGGTGACTGACTGGTCATTCAAGGTCCCAGCTTCAGCAAGTTCTTATTTGCTATTGCCCAAATCTGGCATAGAACAGGAGGATGGAGGGGTGGGTGAAGTGTTACAAAATGCTTGGACTTCCTACAACTGCTCTAAACAACCAACATCAGGTTGTTCATGCCCAATTGCCATCTACAGGAACTCGAGGCTAACGCTTGGTAGAACCCTCTCCCTGTTAGGGAAAAGCTAAATCACATGCCCACCGTATGTCACTCACACAGTGGCTAACTGGAGCACCAGCACTGCATTGTGGGATGTGGTCAGAGGACATGTCCAGTGATGCTTCATTAGCACACTGGGTTCCCCTCTGACTGAAATGTGTAGACAACCTAAGTGAGTTGCTTTACACAACACAGGCAAGTTTATTAAAGCAGACCCACACCATGGTAGGCCTGGCCTTCCAGCAGCTTGGGGCATCAGCTGCCTCATGATGAAAGCAAGCTCGGGTAGTCGGCATGGTCTCAGCTAAAACCACCAACTCCGTGGCCGCAGCTCCGCCTATGCGTCCAATTCTATGAACTGTTTGTAAGAAGCACAATAGGGATAACCAACTCAGGAACCCATTCTGCCATTATAACATGTATAGAATATATCCCACAGCCAATGGCTGTACAGTATTTGAGCTGAGTTTTTAAAATCTGGAAATGATAGTTTAATCATACGAGCGTTTTCACACAACATTTATTATACATCCTCCAGCTTCCTTTTCCCCAGTTGGTTGGTCCAATTTGGAACCATTTTATTTACACAGAACCATGATAAATACATCTGTGTTAAAATTCCCCCTATACATTGTAGGTCCACTTTAGGGACAATACTGACCGGTGGGGCCTTGATGAGCAGTGGTGGAGGCTGCCAGGAGAAACTCATTTTAGAAGCCATGGACACGTTGATTGGAGAGGGAGCCTGCGCATTATTAAAACAAGACATATAATAGTTACGTGAAACACCGCTAGCCATGTGTGTAACAGTTACGCTAAAGTATAGCTAAATGCTGTCCTGGTGCACATTAACAGGGACTAAAAAAATACTATTCTGTGAATACTCACCTGTAGAATGGGTATTATAAGTATGCATCACACCCTGCTCCAATAATGATTCATTACGTCTGGGTTATAGTCCACAAGAGGGCGTTTTACTGCAGAGATGGCAAAAAAAGAGACCCCCTCCCAGTCCATATATACCCGGGACCTCCCACTCATTTCCCAGTATAAGTAAGCAGTAAGGGAACCAGGAGAAGCCAAAAACAAAATTAACAAGGAAACATCCACAATATAGGGGATCCAATAATAAAAATCCGGGCGGGATGGAGCAGGGTGTGATGCATACTTAAAATACCTATTCTACAGGTGAGTATTCACAGAATGGTATTATTCCAAGTATGCATCACACCCTGCTCCAATAATGATTCATTATGTCTGGGACATCCAATAGCAGTGTCCAAACAACGGGTGGGGATCCCAAAAACAAGGCAACAATGTGCAGTTAAAAACACTGCAACCTGCAGAACCTTGCGGCCAAAAACAGCATCCGCTGAGGCCCGAACATCAACCTTGTAAAACTTGGAAAAGAATGAACAGAAGACCAAGTAGCAGTCTTACAAACTCATTCAACCGAAGCCCGGTGCTGAAAGCCCGAAGGGCCCCAACAGCACGGGTAGAATGACCAGTAACTCGGAAAAAGGAGGATCCTTTCCCCCAACAGAATAGGCCTTAACAATGGCCAGACGAATCCATTTGCTAATGGTAGACTTGACCGGCGCCGAACCCTTCTTGGACCAAAGGGAACCCCAAACAAGGCGTCGGACTTCCTGAAAGGCACTGAAGCCACCAGGTAGCATTTAAATTTTTTTACAACATTAAGAGAAGAAAAGCCCCATCCCTGTCTTTACCAGGATTATGGCATAAGGAAGGAAGCACAATGTCCTGATTAACGTGAAAGGCAGAGACAACCCTATGCAAGAAGTCCGGTTTAAATAGGAAACCACCTTGTCCTGGTGTCTCTCAAAGTAGGGTGCCTGAATGGACAGAGCCGCCAACTCAGAAACACGCCAGACAGAAGTGATAGCCACCAAGGAGGCAACTTTCAAGGTGAGAATAAACAGTGCAGCCTAATGCACAGAATCTAACGGAGGACCCCGAAGGCCAGACAATACCAAACTCAATTCCAAACCGGCAACAAGGATGAAGAGCAGGGACCTCTGGAAGGGAACAGCCAAGGCGGAAACATGCCCCTACAGCTTGCTGAGCTGAAAAAATCCAAATCAAGGCCATGTTGAAGGGACACCAGTAACCGAGGAAAGGGAAACAACCGACAAGGAAAAACCCTAGCTTCCCACCAGTCAATGTAGGTCCACCAGGACCTGTAGTAGATGCTAGAAGAGGATTTCTTCCTAGTTCTGACCAAGTCTGCACAACAGCATCAGACAGACACTCTCGTTTAGGATGGACGTAACAGCAGCAGCCATGCCATCAAAGCCAGCGCTTGTAAGAAAACGGGGTAAGATAAACGTCCTTGAGTGAGAAGATCCGGAACCAGGGCAGGGGGTACTGATCGACCGTCAGCTGCACGACGTCTGCGAACCACACCTGTCTTGGCCACCTGAGGGCCATCCGAACAACTAGCACTCCTCCTTGAAGTAGCTTACGTAAGACTTAGGCCAGACGGGGAACGGAGGTAAGAGGTACAGGAGACCGAAAACCCTGCCAGGATAGAGACATGGCATCCACCGCCAGAACCAGAGGATCCTGGGACGGTGATACAAATGCCGGAAACTTGCGATTGTGACGAGAAGCAAACAGATCAACATCCAGCATCCCCCAGCTTTGACAGAGAGAGGAAGACCTTGCTGTTAAGGGACCATCCTCCCCGGCGAAGAGCCCCCCCCCGCTCAGGGAATCCGGTTCCAGGTTTTCCGCTCCCGGAATGTAAACCACCGAGATGCAAGGAATATTGTACTCGGCCCAGGATAGGACCAACAACATCACCCAGAAGGCACTCTTGCTCCAAGTCCTTCCCTGGTAATCGAAGCAAGCGACCACAGATCTGTAGGCAAAGCGGACCTGAGCCGGTAGGCCCTGGAGGTGAGGCATCAGCTGCGCCAGCGCCAACCGAACCGCCCTCAACTCCAGAACATTGATAGGGGCGTGTGCCTCCTGAGGGCCCCACAGCCCATTGAATAGGTGGGCTCACCTAGTAGCCCCCCCAGCCAGACAGACTGGCATCCGTAGTGACCGTCTTCCAGCACCGAGTCAGGAATGATCTGCCCCCAGAAGATTCTCGAGTCCAGCCACTCGAGGGGGGACCGCCGGATACAAGGGTATCTATTTAAGCAAAGGCCTGAACCAGGGACAGGGGACAATTGTCCCAAGCTGAAGGAAGATGGAACTGAAGAATCCACATGTGAAATTGAGCATAGGGCACTGCATAGAAGCAGGCCACCATCTGTCCCACTAGCTGCATCCCTTACCGGATGGATGAGGGTTGGACAACATGACATTAATCGGCGCTTGAAAAGCGACCACCTTCTGCTGAGGGAGGAAAACCTTGGCCTGAGTGGTATCCAGGGCCACACCCAGGAAGGCGATCACCCGGGACGAAGAAGAGTAAGGACTCGTGGTAATTGATCACCCACCCGAACCACTCCAGTGTCACCACCACCATCACCATCCAGGAGTCCAGCTCCGCCTGAGTGAGTGAAGGAGACGTAATGTCTGGATAACGAATAACTCCAGACTCCGAGGAAGGCCTTACACCTGCCCACACCTTAAGTGACACCCTGTGGGCAGAGGTGAGCCCGAAGGGAAGTGCCACAACTAGTAATTTCATTCCTCTACTGCAAACCGGAGGAACCGCTGGTGTCCTTGAAAAACCAGCACGTGAGGATAAACATCCTAAACGTCTATCGAAGTCATAAAGTTCCCCGGGTGCAGGGAACTGAACAAGGAGCGCAGCGATTCCATGCGACAACGCCAGGTTCAGAAGAACTTGTTGAGAAGTTTAATACCCGGATGGGTCTGACGGAACCATCCCTTTTGGTCACTGCAAAGAATTTGCTAACAATGACCTCTATCTCCTGGGGAACCTGACATACGACCTCGATGGCCAGAGGGCTTTGTACCGCCAGCAACAGGCCCTGGGCTGCCCAAGGGTCCATAGAACCCGTGATGAGAATCTTGGAAGAGGAGTGAAGAGCAACCGCCGTCCCCCCACTAAAGGGATGAAGGCGTCCCCTGAATGCTGAGCGGACAACCAGGGATATGATCTTGGCATCCCAGAAGGATCCGGGTCGGGCACGGCAACTGCCTATTCCCCAGAATCACCCCTTTGTCCCGCAAAGGGTACCTCCCTGCCTGACCAAGGCCCAAGAAAAAGAGGAAGCATAACTTACCTCCTTTAGCAAGAGATCCAATGATCACCAACAGCCGCAACCCAACAGAGGGAAGCTCCTTGAACGCCTTCCTAGCAGCCTTGTCAGCTGCCGACTGGCGCCACCAGACCAAGCGACTGGAAGATACCACCAAGCCGAGGTCAGCCATATCTCCGAATGGCGTCATCTAAGGCAGAGAGAACATAGGAAGTAATAGGCTCACATTGTGACAAGGTCTAAATTCAGCACTAGAAGGAACCACATGGGGGCCTTAAAGACGGCCCCTGAATAAGGTCCTAAAAATCGAAGGCACCCCCCCGGGCGCCAGGCCACACAGACAAGGGCATAGTAGGCCCGTTAGTTGATACGTCAGTCCTCACTATCCATCAGGTAGTGGAAGTGAGGGAATGCACCACAGACGTAATACACAACCCCAACATGGGGGCGTCAATCTCGGGGGGAATCGACCCACACTAGACCAAACCGCGGGTAAGGGATATCTCTATCCCACCCCTTAGGTATACCGGGAACCGGCAAATCCGTTCCCATTCCTAGAGAACCAGAAAATAACCAGCGTCGGTTCTAGTAATCCCGACAGCGGTTTTGCGGTACCAAACAATTCCCCCCGCTGCTTAGGAACTGCAGCAGGGGGGAAAAATTGCGACTCCCCACTAGTGTTCGTGTCACTAGGGGTCATATCCAGGTGCGGGGGTGTGGGGAACGAGACCAGCCGAACTGATCCAGCCGCACGGGCCCAGATTGCCGCGCAAGCGCATGCTGTGCACATGGTACACAAATCTGCACAGTATTACCCACAAGGGATGCCCCACATACCACACACAGCCGGGCTTGCCCGGAGGTGACCCCGAGCACAGTATCCTGGGAAGCCTCCATAAGGTGATTTTGGTAGTCGCAATGACCAATGGGAATTACGCTGTTGAGCTACCCAGGATGCCCCTTAAATGTCCGTTAGTGGGAGGATTTAATATAAGATAATACATGTGGAAGGCAATATACCCCCTTAGTTTTGAGGGATAGGGCAACAGGACCAGGGGAAAACACTAAATTGGGATGTCCCCCGGAAGACATAATAGGGTAACCATAAGAATAGCAATCACCCGCATACCGGACCGCACCAAAAATATATCTATATATACACTACATCCATATAAAGATGCAACCCCCAAGGCCACAGTAGGTGCCCAAGATAACCGATACTTGAAGAGCACCCTATACATGAAAAAATATATATCTCTCTAGAAAAAAAACAGTCCTCAGCCCGCACGGGGGCACTCACCTACTCCACGTGAGCCAAGATGGCGACTGGAGGTGGAAGATAGAGAGAGCGAAGGGGGCGGGCCGCCTGTGTAGCACGCCAAGCGCTAGGTCGTGCCCCCTCCCATTGCGGGGACCACAATCAGCCGGGCTCCCCCGCCAACGCGGGAGCCAGCAGAGACATCACCGGCCCTCCGCCAGGTGACAGAAGCTAGAGAGAGCGAAGGGGGCGGGCCGTCTGTGTAGCGCACCAAGCGCTAGGCCACGCCCCCTCCCAACGCAGGGACCACAAACCGCCGAGCTCCCCAGTCAACGCGGGAGCCGACCGAGACATCACCGGCCCTTCGCCGGTGACAGGAGCTAGAGGGAGTGAAGGGGGCGGGCCGCCTGGGTAGCGCGCCGAGCGCTAGGCCACGCCCCCTCCCCAAGCAACTACAACCCAGCCGAGCTCCCCGCCAATGCGGGAGCCGGCTGCGACGTCACCGGCCCGCCGCCGCCATGGAAGGCTCGCGCGCGGGCTGAGGAATCGGCATGTGGAGAAAAAGAGAGAAGCGCTGGCCATTGCCAGCGCCAGAGTAAACCACTTACACACAAACCAATGACAGTAAAACAGCACATATACACAATTAAGTATATATATATATATATATATATATATATATATATATATATATATATATACACATATATATACAGACCCCCCCCCCCAGCTAATCCGGAATAGGGAAGCAGGGGGGAATAAGCCCATGGTTACATTTGCTTGCCATGTAATGAGGGCTAGGAACGGACGGGGCATCCCATGTCAGGATCACCAACCTGAAGCCGCCTACCCTTTGGTGGGGGATTTGCGGTGGAGCCTAGCTCCGGCAATAAAACACCTCTAATAGGTGTTTCCTACCATCACCCGGACCAAGCAGCCATAGCTGGGAGGCATATAAAATGACCCGGCTGGAAATAGAACAAAAGGGGCCGGGGCTGTGCAGCCCGGCTTACCTGTAAGGAGAGAGAGCCATCATCTTGACTGTCGACGCCGACTGCAGAGACTAAACTGGGAAATGAGTGGGAGGTCCCGGGTATATATGGACTGGGAGGGGTCTCTTCTTTGCCATCTCTGCAGACAGGCATGGTGGGCGTGCGCTCACCTGACAGGCATGGTGGGCGTGCGCTCACCTGACAGGCATGGTGGGCGTGCGCTCACCTGACAGGCATGGTGGGCGTGCGCTCACCTGACAGGCATGGTGGGCGTGCGCTCACCTGACAGGCATGGTGGGCGTGCGCTCACCTGACAGGCATGGTGGGCGTGCGCTCACCTGACAGGCATGGTGGGCGTGCGCTCACCTGACAGGCATGGTGGGCGTGCGCTCACCTGACAGGCATGGTGGGCGTGCGCTCACCTGACAGGCATGGTGGGCGTGCGCTCACCTGACAGGCATGGTGGGCGTGCGCTCACCTGACAGGCATGGTGGGCGTGCGCTCACCTGACAGGCATGGTGGGCGTGCGCTCACCTGACAGGCATGGTGGGCGTGCGCTCACCTGACAGGCATGGTGGGCGTGCGCTCACCTGACAGGCATGGTGGGCGTGCGCTCACCTGACAGGCATGGTGGGCGTGCGCTCACCTGACAGGCATGGTGGGCGTGCGCTCACCTGACAGGCATGGTGGGCGTGCGCTCACCTGACAGGCATGGTCGCCGTGCGCTCACCTGACAGGCATGGTCGCCGTGCGCTCACCTGACAGGCATGGTCGCCGTGCGCTCACCTGACAGGCATGGTCGCCGTGCGCTCACCTGACAGGCATGGTCGCCGTGCGCTCACCTGACAGGCATGGTCGCCGTGCGCTCACCTGACAGGCATGGTCGCCGTGCGCTCACCTGACAGGCATGGTCGCCGTGCGCTCACCTGACAGGCATGGTCGCCGTGCGCTCACCTGACAGGCATGGTCGCCGTGCGCTCACCTGACAGGCATGGTCGCCGTGCGCTCACCTGACAGGCATGGTCGCCGTGCGCTCACCTGACAGGCATGGTCGCCGTGCGCTCACCTGACAGGCATGGTCGCCGTGCGCTCACCTGACAGGCATGGTCGCCGTGCGCTCACCTGACAGGCATGGTCGCCGTGCGCTCACCTGACAGGCATGGTCGCCGTGCGCTCACCTGACAGGCATGGTCGCCGTGCGCTCACCTGACAGGCATGGTCGCCGTGCGCTCACCTGACAGGCATGGTCGCCGTGCGCTCACCTGACAGGCATGGTCGCCGTGCGCTCACCTGACAGGCATGGTCGCCGTGCGCTCACCTGATAGGCATGGTCGCCGTGCGCTCACCTGATAGGGATGGTCGGCGTGCACATGGCACAGTGTGCTGGGAGCAGACAGGCTGAGCGGTGAGACAAGAGGAAGCTCCGTGCTGTTGGTGGCTCCGAGAGACCCTGGGCAGAGGAAGGGTGGGGGTCCGGAGGTGGTGGGCGAGGTGGGGGTCAGGCTGGACAGGCCGTCGCTCAGCGTATCCACGTTTACATCCATCTCCGTATAGTAGAAATCTTCCTCGCCGTCGTTCTGCCCTTGCTCTGTGCATCGCCTGTACAAGACAATAACAGGTCCGGTCAGTCTACACCCAGGTTACTTACCTCGCCCCCTGCTCAGCTGGGCCGCCATACTCACCCTAAATGCACCGCTCGGATGTGCTTCTGGATAGCGGTGGAGGTGGTGAGCACTTTTCCACAATTCTTCCACAGGCAGCGGAACATGAGGCGTCCCGAGTTCTGTGCACAAACAGAAAGGAGGTTATTAGACAACCGAAGGATGGCAAAGATAGAAAAAATAAAATGAGGGAGGTATTGGCGTACCTTTCTCTTCCGGGGTATGGGGTCGCCGAATAAGAAGTGAGTGGTGTCACAGTCCTCGAGGCCAATGTCAGAATGGGCGGAGAGCGGGGCAGTCAGCAGCGGAGGGGACGGCGTGGTGGGGATGGAGGTGTAATAGTCACAGCTGTTAGAGCTGCTGGAGCTGGATGAAATCATGGTGCCCTCCACACAGGGGTCACCCAGGCTTCCTGCAAGCAGAGAGAAGGTTGGCAACGCGGAGGAGACGCCCAACAAGGCAAATAAAAAATATGTGGCTTGTGATACTTACCTGCTCCTCGCATCATGGGACCTGATGATAAGCTAGTCAGGGCGGCAGCTGCAATCGCCTCATCCAACCTGAAAGGCAGAGGAACATAATTGTGAGGCGATTAAAACAACTAATTTCTTAGATAGCGAGAATCTACAATATGCTGGAGGGTAACACTTTACATATTTTTATTCCTGGATTGTCACCCTTATACTGAAACTTGCCCTCAATTCCTGTCCCACATAGTGAAGCAGCTGAAAATAGGAAGCCAAGCTGGAAATGAGCATTTTTACTCGCTGCATTATCCAGGACCTCAGAAGAGAAAGAATTAGGGATACTGATCACTGACAGCCGCAAGATGAGTGGACATAGTCAGGCAGTGGGGTACAGGAAACAGGATGCTCGGCTGCATAGCTCGGGGCATCACTAGTGCCGTAGGAAGAGGGAGGTTGTGATGCCGCTGTATCTCTGGTGAGGTACAGAGTGAAGCTTAACAAAACCCGGGAATTTGACTTTCCCAGGTCCAATCCTGAATTGGGATGCCCTGCTGTGTAAAACCCCCCCGTTCGCCCAGTAAAGCTCACCTCTCCACAGTCCAACAGTACATGCATAGGTTCTCGTCCAATCAGAGCCCTTTGCTGTGTTTACGATTGCCCTCAGTGGGGAGCCCGTAATGCCGCATCACCAGTGGCGTGCATGCTCCCACCTATATGAATGGCTGGGGGGGGGGGGGGTCATGTGCATGCCAACAGGGGTGCAGCAGGGACTCCCCATTGTAAACAATCTGCGCGCTGGACCGGGGTAGGTGAATTTGAATATATGTAAGAAAACATACACATTTGATGGAGCATGCATTCTCCTCCGTTCTATCTGTGTGTGGCATCCTGCATCATGCGCTCTACTCACCTGTGCCTGGGAACGGGGAGGAGGTTGGACAGCGCAGACGGAATGCAGTTCTGGACAGGTTGGCTCTGGATGATGGACGGGTTGGGAGGTGGCAAGGTCCCAAAAAGGAAGTCCTGGCACTGGGGAGCACGGGGCGCCAGCATCCGGTCATACTGGAAAGGTGTTCGGGAATCGTGATAGAAGACGGAAACCTGCAGAGAGGGAGAGCGGGAGGTTAGGCGTGCATGCGCCTCGGGGTGTGTTGTGTTTGGGGTAAAACACTAGTGTCAGTGTGAAGGCTGGGAGGTGTGACCGCTCTGTGCAGAAAATATGTTTCAACCCAAAATAGAGAATGGGTGCCTGCTGCGGGTGCGGACACCCTGAGGATGGGGTTAACAGGTGTCTGCAGAGGCCTCCAGGCACAAAGCACACACGTACATGAGTGTGTTGGGGTATCCCTCCCCTCCTCAGCATGAGGCCTACATAGCAGAGGGGGTCAGTCAGTGCAGGGAAAGAGGGGTAATAGGGCTGAAAGGGAAAGAGAAAAACTGATTGGTTGCAATGCTCCCCCAGGGATAGGTAAGGCTTCTGCAGGGCCTAGGTGTAGTGTGTTGATGTGCGTGCATTATACTGATGAACACCCAGAAACGCAGAAAGGAGGGCAGGGGTAGTTGTGTGCAGGTAATGTCAAGGGGGATAGGTGTGTGCAAAGTTGGAGGAGATAGATGTGGGGTGGAGGTGCGTGCAGTGTATTTGTGGTGGGAGGGGGCTAGACACGTGTGCAGTGTATGGGAGGTAGAGGTGTGCACTATTAGGTGGGATAGGTGTGTGTGTATTTGGGAGAGACTGAGGTGTGTGTGTGTGTAAGTGCAGGGGGGGGGGGGATAGGCGAGTGCACAGTGAGTATTTAAAGAGGAGGGTTGTTGTGTGTGTATGGGGGAGATTGAGGTGCGTGCATTGTGTGGGTGGTGGGGGTAGATATGTCTGTTAGGCGGGTTAGACAGGCGTGTGCTCACGCAGTGTGCTTGGGTAGAGGTGTGAACGGTATCAGTGGGATAAGTGTGTGTGTAGGGGGGCTGTGGTTTGTATAAGGGAGATGGATGTGCATGTGTGGTGGGGCAGCAGAGCTGTGTGGGGGGGTGCAGTGTGTATAGCGGAGATGGAGGTGCATGTGTGGGGGGACAGGTGTGTGTGGGGGGGTGCAGTGTGTATAGGGGAGATGGAGGTGCATATGTGCGGGGGGCAGCAGAGCTGTGTGTGGAGGGTGCAGCGTGTATAGGGGAGATGGATGTGCATGTGTGGTGGGGCAGCAGAGCTGTGTGGGGGGGGTGCAGTGTGTATAGGGGAGATGGAGGTGCATGTGTGGGGGGACAGGTGTGTGTGGGGGGTGCAGGGTGTATATGGGAGATGGAGGTGCATGTGTGGGGGGACAGGTGTGTGTGGGGGGTGCAGTGTGTATAGGGGAGATGGAGGTGCATATGTGTGGCAGGGCAACAGAGCTGTGTATGGGGGACAGGTGTGTGTGGGGGGTGCAGTGTGTATAGGGGAGATGGAGGTGCATATGTGCGGGGGGCAGCAGAGCTGTGTGTGGAGGACAGGTGTGTGTGGGGGGTGCAGCGTGTATAGGGGAGATGGAGGTGCATATGTGCGGGGGGCAGCAGAGCTGTGTGTGGAGGACAGGTGTGTGTGGGGGGTGCAGTGTGTATAGGGGAGATGGAGGTGCATATGTGCGGGGGGCAGCAGAGCTGTGTGTGGAGGACAGGTGTGTGTGGGGGGTGCAGCGTGTATAGGGGAGATGGAGGTGCATATGTGCGGGGGGCAGCAGAGCTGTGTGTGGAGGACAGGTGTGTGTGGGGGGTGCAGCGTGTATAGGGGAGATGGAGGTGCATATGTGCGGGGGGCAGCAGAGCTGTGTGTGGGGGACAGGTGTGTGTGTGTGGGGGGTGCAGCGTGTATAGGGGAGATGGAGGTGCATATGTGCGGGGGGCAGCAGAGCTGTGTGTGGGGGACAGGTGTGTGTGTGTGGGGGGTGCAGCGTGTATAGGGGAGATGGAGGTGCATATGTGCAGGGGGGCAGCAGTGCTGTATGTATGGGGGATAGGTTTTGTGGGGGGTGCAGTGTGTATAGGGGAGATATAGGTGCATGTGTGCAGGGGGGGTGCAGTGTGTATAGGGGAGATGAAGGTGCATGTGTGCCGGGGGGGGGGGGGGGCAGCAGAGTGTGTAAGAGGGATAGGTGTGTGGGGGGTGCATGAGGGAGATGGAGGTGAATCTGGGGGGAGGGGGACAAAGCTGTGTGTAAGAGGGATAGGCGAAGTGTGTGTACAGGGGAAAAAGAGGTGTGTGGGGGGGGTATGAGGGATGTGTGTGCAGTATGTGTGTATGAGGGAGATGGAGGTGAATCTGGGGGGAGGGGGACAAAGCTGTGTGTAAGAGGGATAGGTGAAGTGTGTGTACAGGGGAAAAAGAGGTGTGTGGGGGGGGTATGAGGGATGTGTGTGCAGTATGTGTGTATGAGGGAGATGGAGGTGAATCTGGGGGGAGGGGGACAAAGCTGTGTGTAAGAGGGATAGGTGAAGTGTGTGTACAGGGGGTATGAGGGATGTGTGTGTAGTATGTGTGTATGAGGGAGATGGGCGGCAGTAGAGCTGTGTGATAGGTCAGTATGCGGGGGGGGGGGGGGGGGGTTGTTGCAGTGTGTATAGGGGAAATATAGGTGCATGTGGGGGGGGGCAGCAGAGCTGTGTGTATGAGGGAGATGGGGGGCAGCAGAGCTGTGTGTATGAGGGAGATGGGGGGCAGCAGAGCTGTGTGTATGAGGGAGATGGGGGGCAGCAGAGCTGTGTGTATGAGGGAGATGGGGGGCAGCAGAGCTGTGTGTATGAGGGAGATGGGGGGCAGCAGAGCTGTGTGTATGAGGGAGATGGGGTGCAGCAGAGCTGTGTGTATGAGGGAGATGGGGGGCAGCAGAGCTGTGTGTATGAGGGAGATGGGGGGCAGCAGAGCTGTGTGTATGAGGGAGATGGGGGGCAGCAGAGCTGTGTGTATGAGGGAGATGGGGGGCAGCAGAGCTGTGTGTATGAGGGAGATGGGGTGCAGCAGAGCTGTGTGTATGAGGGAGATGGGGGGCAGCAGAGCTGTGTGTATGAGGGAGATGGGGTGCAGCAGAGCTGTGTGTATGAGGGAGATGGGGTGCAGCAGAGCTGTGTGTATGAGGAAGATGGGGGGCAGCAGAGCTGTGTGTATGAGGGAGATGGGGGGCAGCAGAGCTGTGTGTATGAGGGAGATGGGGTGCAGCAGAGCTGTGTGTATGAGGGAGATGGGGGGCAGCAGAGCTGTGTGTAAGGGGGGATAAGTGTGTGGGGGTGCAGTATGTGTGTATGAGGGAGATGGAGGTGCAAAGCTGTGTGTAAGGGGGATAGATGGGGCTTGAAGTGTGTGTGCATGAGGGGGTGCAGTATGTGTGTATGAGGGAGATGGGCGGCAGTAGAGCTGTGTGATAGGTCAGTATGCGGGGGGGGGGGGGGGGGTTGGTGCAGTGTGTATAGGGGAAATATAGGTGCATGCGTGGGGGGGTATGAGGGATAGGTGTGGGGTGCAGTATGTGTTTATAAGGGAGATGGGGGGCAGCAGAGCTGTGTGGTAGGTCAGTGTATATAGGGGGAATATAGGTGTGTGTACAGAAAGTGTTTATAGAGCGGAATATGAATGTGCGTGCATGGTGTTGATGGGAGCTGTGTGCAGAGGCTAGAGGGTTAGGTAGGTTGGTGGGTGGGTGTGGATTGGTTGGGGGATAGGTAAGTAGCAGTGAGTGTGTATGGTGTTGGGGAGGGTAGGTAGGTGTGCAGTGGTTGGGGGATAGATAGGTAAGTGGCGGGTAGGTAGGCAGGTGTGTTTGTTGGAGATGGAGGGTGGGTAGGTGGGTGTGCAGTGGTTGGGGAATAGAAAGGTAAGTAGCGGTGGGTGTGCATGGTGTTGGAGGGGGTGGATGTGCAGTAGTTGGGGATAGGTAAGTAGCGGTGGGTGTGCATGGTGTTGGAGAGGGAGGTGGATGTGCAGTGGTTGGGGATAGGTAAGTAGCGGTGGGTATGTATGTGTGTTGGAGGGGGGTGTGCAGTGGTTGGGGATAGGTAAGTAGCGGTGGGTATGTATGTGTGTTGGAGGGGGGTGGGTAGGTGGGTGTGCAGTGGTTGGGGATAGGTAACTAGCGGTGGGTGTGTATGTGTGTTGAGGGGGGTGGGTAGGTGTATGTGCAGTGGTTGGGGATAGGTAACTAGCGGTGGGTGTGTATGTGTGATGGAGGGGGGTGGGTAGGTGGATGTGCAGTGGTTGGGGATAGGTAACTAGCGGTGGGTGTGTATGTGTGTTGAGTGGGGTGGGTAGGTGGGTGTGCAGTGGTTGGGGGATAGGTAAGTAGCGGTGGATGTGCATGGTGTTGGAGGGGGGGGGGTGGGTAGGTGGGTGTGCAGTGGTTGGGGGATAGGTAAGTAGCGGTGGGTGTGTATGTGTGTTGAGGGGGGTGGGTAGGTGGGTGTGTATGTGTGTTGAGGGGGGTGGGTAGGTGGGTGTGTATGTGTGTTGAGGGGGGTGGGTAGGTGGGTGTGTAGTGGTTGGGGATAGGTAACTAGCGGTGGGTGTGTATGTGTGTTGAGGGGGGTGGGTAGGTGGGTGTGTTGAGGGGGGTGGGGGGATAGGTAAGTAGCGGTGGATGTGCATGGTGTTGGAGGGGGGGTGGGTAGGTGTATGTGCAGTGGTTGGGGGATAGGTAAGTAGCGGTGGGTGTGTATGTGTGATGGAGGGGGGTGGGTAGGTGGATGTGCAGTGGTTGGGGGATAGGTAAGTAGCGGTGGGTGTGTATGTGTGATGGAGGGGGGTGGGTAGGTGGATGTGCAGTGGTTGGGGGATAGGTAAGTAGCGGTGGGTGTGTATGTGTGATGGAGGGGGGTGGGTAGGTGGATGTGCAGTGGTTGGGGGATAGGTAAGTAGCGGTGGGTGTGCATGGAGTTGGAGAGGGGGGTGGGTAGGTGGATGTGCAGTGATTGGGGATAGGTAAGTAGCGGTGGGTGTGTATGTGTGATGGAGGGGGGTGGATGTGTATGTGTGATGGAGGGGGGTAGGTGGGTGTGCAGTGGTTGATAGGTAAGTAGCGGTGGGTGTGTATGTGTGATGGAGGGGGGTGGGTGTGCAGTGGTTGGGGATAGGTAAGTAGCGGTGGGTGTGTATGTGTGATGGAGGGGGGTGGGTGTGCAGTGGTTGGGGATAGGTAAGTAGCGGTGGGTGTGTATGTGTGATGGAGGGGGGTGGGTAGGTGGATGTGCAGTGGTTGGGGGATAGGTAAGTAGCGGTGGGTGTGTATGTGTGATGGAGGGGGGTGGGTAGGTGGATGTGCAGTGGTTGGGGGATAGGTAAGTAGCGGTGGGTGTGCATGGAGTTGGAGAGGGGGGTGGGTAGGTGGATGTGCAGTGATTGGGGATAGGTAAGTAGCGGTGGGTGTGTATGTGTGATGGAGGGGGGTGGATGTGTATGTGTGATGGAGGGGGGTAGGTGGGTGTGCAGTGGTTGATAGGTAAGTAGCGGTGGGTGTGTATGTGTGATGGAGGGGGGTGGGTGTGCAGTGGTTGGGGATAGGTAAGTAGCGGTGGGTGTGTATGTGTGATGGAGGGGGGTGGGTGTGCAGTGGTTGGGGATAGGTAAGTAGCGGTGGGTGTGTATGTGTGATGGAGGGGGGTGGGTGTGCAGTGGTTGGGGATAGGTAAGTAGCGGTGGATGTGTGATGGAAGGGGGTGGGTAGGTGGGTGTGCAGTGGTTGGGGGATAGGTAAGTAGCGGTGGATGTGTGATGGAAGGGGGTGGGTAGGTGGGTGTGCAGTGGTTGGGGGATAGGTAAGTAGCGGTGGATGTGTGATGGAGGGGGGTAGGTGGGTGTGCAGTGGTTGGGGATAGGTAAGTAGCGGTGGATGTGTGATGGAGGGGGTAGGTGGGTGTGCAGTGGTTGGGGATAGGTAAGTAGCGGTGGGTGTGTATGTGTGATGGAGGGGGGTGGGTGTGCAGTGGTTGGGGATAGGTAAGTAGCGGTGGATGTGTGATGGAAGGGGGTGGGTAGGTGGGTGTGCAGTGGTTGGGGGGGATAGGTAAGTAGCGGTGGGTGTGTATGTGTGATGGAGGGGGGTGGGTGTGCAGTGGTTGGGGATAGGTAAGTAGCGGTGGGTGTATGATGGAGGGGGGTGGGGATAGGTAAGTAGCGGTGGATGTGTGATGGAGGGGGGTGGGTATGTAGGTAGGTGTGTGTACATACAGTCGGGGCAGCAGGGTTGTGACGTCACTCGGGCGGCTGTGAGGTGACATAGCGGGTGTCGGAGGGGGGAGGGGCCGGCCGTGTATGTACACCGCGCAGGGGGTGTGAGCGCTATTCCGGGTGTCGGGCCGGGCAGGGGGCGTGTCTCGGGCGGTACCTCGGCCTCCCGGGCCCGCAGGCCTGCGCTGTAGGGCTCCTCTATGCGGTGCAGGCTCCCGGCCGTCTCGCTGCTCACCGCCGCCATCTTCCTGAGGAGAGCACCGACCAGCGGAGAGAGCGCGCACCGGGGCCACGCCCACTCAGCCGCCTTCCACACGGAGCGCCCCGCCCACCTCCGTCTCGAGCACGGCTTCCCCCCTCCTCCAATTGGCCGCCGACAGACATCAACACGGGGGCCGGCCCCTCCTCGCGCCCTGGCACGTGGCCAGCTCCCGACCTCCCATTGGCCACCGCATGTTGTTGTTCGGCGGCCGGGTCACGTGTCGGGGGAAGAAGGGGGCGTGCCTGATCCCTAGGGGCACGGCTTAACCCTGTCGTGCCTGCGGGCTATAGGGGGGGGGGGTGTGTCCCGGTCACCGGCCTCCCCAGGGATCCGATACTTGTCCGGGCCGCTGGCTGCGCCTGTCCGTAGTGTGAGCTTTCCAGTGACATCTTTCATATGCAGATCCGTTCTGCCCTGTAACCCATACCAGGCAGGCTGTCTTGTATGGTGGGGGACGAGAAACAGACGCACATACAGCACTGCCGTCATCAGCTCCTTCTGCTTAGTGTGGTGTAGGAGTGCGCTTTCTCTAGTGCTCAATGTGTGGTATTACACCCGCTGTCACACTGCCATCAGGGTGGAGGGGCAATAGCTGCTGTGCAAGGGTTTCCATCATATCCATAATCCAGCAGAGCTCTGCCCCTGAGGATCCCCCTCCGCTGCCCTGTGTAGGCCTTATAATGATACACAACACAGTCCATTTTACAAAGAAGAGTTTATCTCTGTTTTGCAGTACAGGATATCACCCCCACCGTCCCCTCTTATCTCAGATTATCATTGCCCTTTCTCAGGTCAGCCCTGCAGTGGGATATACAACCCCCCGGCAAAAATTATGGAATCACCAGTCTCTGAGGATGTTCCTTCAGTTGTTAAATTGTGTAGAAAAAAAGTAAATCACAGACATGACAAAAAACTAAAAGCATTTCAAATGGCAACTTCCTGGCTTTAAGAAATACTAAAAGAAATCAAGAAAAATAATTGTGGTAGCCAGTAACAGTTACATTTGTAGAACATGCACAGGGAATAAATTATGGAATCACTCAATTTTGAGGAAAAAAATATGGAATCATGAAAAACAAACAAAATAACACTCCAACACATCACTAGTAATTTGTTGCACCTCCTCTGGCTTTTATAACTGCTTGCAGTCTCCGAGGCATTGACTTAATGAGTGACAAGCAGTATCTTGACCAATCTGGTTCCAGCTTTCTCTGATTGCTGTTGCCAGATCAGCTTTGCAGGTTGGACACTTGTCATGGACCATTTTCTTTAACTTCCACCACAGATTTTCAATTGGATTGAGATCTGGACTGTTTGCAAGCCATGACATTGACCTTATGCGTCTTTCTTCAAGGAATGTTTTCACAGTTTTTGCTCTATGGCAAGATGCATTATCATCTTGAAAAATGATGTCATCATCCCCAAACATCCTTTCGATAGATGGGATAAGAAAAGTGTCCAAAATGTCAATGTAAACCTGTGCATTTACTGAAGATGTAATGACAGCCATCTCCCCAGTGCTTTTACCTGACATGCAGCCCCATATCATCAATGACTGTGGAAATCTGAAGTTTTCTTCAGACAGTCTGCATAAATCTCTTTGGAACGGCACCAAACAAAAGTTCCAGCATCATCACCTTGCCCAATGCAGATTCGAGATTCATCACTGAATATGGCTTTCATCCAGTCACCCACAGTCCACGATTGCCTTTCCTTAGCCCATTGTAACCTTGTTTTTTTCTGTTTAGGTGTTAGTGATGGCTTTCTTTTAGCTTTTCTGTATGCAAATCCCATTTCCTTTAGGCAGTTTCTTACAGTTCGGTCACAGACGTTGACTCCAGTTTCCTCCCATTTGTTCCTCATTTGTTTTGTTGTACATTTTCAGGACATATTGTTTTAAGTTTTCTGTCTTGACGCTTTGATGTCTTCCTTGGTCTACCAGTATGCTTGCCTTTAACCACCTTCCCATGTTGTTTGTACTTGGCCCAGGTTTTAGACACAGCTGACTGTGAACAACCAACATCTCTTGCAACACTGCGTGATGATTTACCCTCTCACTCTGAATAAGAGTCTATCTTATATGTTTCCCACACCCTGTACACACAGATTGCCCACATTAAAAATCATCCTACCTGCATCTACTGCATGTTATGAGCCTTTAAACATCCAAGATGGTGGCTTATGGAAGCCGCCATCTTATCAGGCAGCCTGCAAACAGGAAGTGCCTCCTGACTGTGTCTCTCTGCATTCTGGGACTGCTGACCCTTTCCTGACCCCAGCTCTGCTCTGTTTGAGCAAAGCACAGCTATAACTCGCCCCCCTGTACCTTATCCCACTCTCCTCTCCTCAGTAAGTGTGATGCTTCTGAGTCAAGATGGCGGCGCCCGTATCCTAAATTCCTGAACAGAGTTGCAGCCCAGTGGGGGAAAGTATAATAAGTTAGTGACTAAAAACGTAAAATATATTAATTTTAGATGCTGGGGAACCGTTTGTTAAGAGTTTGGGCTTTTCATTAAATCACGCTGAAGGTCCGGTTTAAGGAGTTTGATAATCCTCTCCTTTTTTATCCAGTGACATCTCTGGTGTTGGTGCCATGATTCACGTCAGTCCTCTTGTTGCAGCAGCTCTCCAAGGTGTGATCACGCCTTTTTACCTGGACACTAACGTGCAGATTTAATCTGATGCAGGTGTTATTGTTTGTAACGAAAATTTGCAGGGCGATTCCATATTTTTTTCCTCAGAAGTGAGTGATTCAATAATTTTATTCCCTGTGCTTGTTCTACAAATGTAACTGTTATTTAGTATTTCTTAGAGCCAGGAAGTTGCCATTTGAAATGCCTTTAGTTTTTTGTCATGTCTGTGATTTACTTTTTTTCTACAAAATTTAACAACTGAAGGAACATCCTCAACTGGTGATTCCATACTTTTTTCCAGGGGTTGTATGATGTGCCCTTGGGTTGGCTGCTTAGCTGAATAGGAGGAGCCATCCTGCAGCAACCTATCAGAGAAGCCTCTGCTAGATAGATACCTGCTGTAATCCAGTTGGATAGCACACAACTGCCTTCTCCTACAAAGGATGTAAACCCGCCCCCGCCCATTACTGTCTCCTCCTACAAAGGATGTAAACCCGCCCCCGCCCATTACTGTCTCCTCCTACAAAGGATGTAAACCCGCCCATTACTGTCTCCTCCTACAAAGGATGTAAACCCGCCCCCACCCATTACTGTCTCCTCCTACAAAGGATGTAAACCCGCCCCCACCCATTACTGTCTCCTCCTACAAAGGATGTAAACCCGCCCCCACCCATTACTGTCTACTCCTACAAAGGATGTAAACCCACCCCCACCCATTACTGTCTCCTCCTACAAAGGATGTAAACGCGCCCCCACCCATTACTGTCTCCTCCTACAAAGGATGTAAACCCGCCCCCACCCATTACTGTCTCCTCCTACAAAGGATGTAAACCCGCTCCCACCCATTACTGTCTCCTCCTACAAAGGATGTAAACCCGCCCATTACTGTCTCCTCCTACAAAGGATGTAAACCCGCCCATTACTGTCTACTCCTACAAAGGATGTAAACCCGCCCCCACCCATTACTGTCTCCTCCTACAAAGGATGTAAACCCGCCCCCACCCATTACTGTCTCCTCCTACAAAGGATGTAAACCCACCCCCGCCCATTACTGTCTCCTCCTACAAAGGATGAAAACCTATCCCCGCCCATTACTGTTTCCTCCTACAAAGGATGTAAACCCACCCCACCCATTACTGTCTCCTCTTACAAAGGATGTAAACCTGTCCCCACCCATTACTGTCTCCTCCTACAAAGGATGTAAACCCACCCCCACCCATTACTGTCTCCTACAAAGGATGTAAACTCGCCCCCACCCATTACTGTCTCCTCCTACAAAGGATGTAAACCCGCCCCCACCCATTACTGTCTACTCCTACAAAGGATGTAAACCCACCCCCACCCATTACTGTCTCCTCCTACAAAGGATGTAAACGCGCCCCCACCCATTACTGTCTCCTCCTACAAAGGATGTAAACGCGCCCCCACCCATTACTGTCTCCTCCTACAAAGGATGTAAACCCGCCCCCACCCATTACTGTCTCCTCCTACAAAGGATGTAAACCCGCCCCCACCCATTACTGTCTCCTCCTACAAAGGATGTAAACCCGCTCCCACCCATTACTGTCTCCTCCTACAAAGGATGTAAACGCGCCCCCACCCATTACTGTCTCCTCCTACAAAGGATGTGAACCTGCCCCCACCCATTACTGTCTCCTCCTACAAAGGATGTAAACCCGCTCCCACCCATTACTGTCTCCTCCTACAAAGGATGTAAACCTGCCCCCACCCATTACTGTCTCCTCCTACAAAAGATGTAAACCCGTCCCCACCCATGATTGTCTCCTCCTACAAAGGATGTAAACCCACCCCCACCCATCTGTCTACTCCTACAAAGGATGTAAACCCACCCCCACCCATTACTGTCTCCTCCTACAAAAGATGTAAACCCGCTCCCACCCATTACTGTCTCCTCCTACAAAGGATGTAAACCCGCCCCCACCCATTACTGTCTCCTCCTACAAAGGATGTAAACCCGCCCCCACCCATTACTGTCTCCTCCTACAAAGGATGTAAACCCGCCCCCACCCATTACTGTCTCCTCCTACAAAGGATGTAAACCCTGCCCCAGCCCATGACTGCCTCCTCCTAGCAGCATGTAAACCCTGCTCTGGGCCCATGACAGCCCCCTCTTAGCACAGGATGTAAACCCTACCCTTCCCATGACTGCCAACTCCGATGTAAACACTGCTCAGGGCCCTTGACTGCCCACTCCTGGCACATGATGTAAACTTTGCTCAGGGCCCTTGACTGCTCCCTCCTGGCACAGAGTGTAAACCCTGCCCCTGGCTAGCACAAGGTATAAACCCTGACCTGGACTTGCTACACCCTCTCCTAGCATAGTATATAAATCCCGCCTAGGCATGTGACATCCCCATTCTAGCATAGTATATAAACCCCGCCTAGGCCTGTGACAGCCCCTTTCTAGTACAGTTTGTAGGCCTTGCTTCGGCCCATGACATCCCTATTCTAGCACAGTATATAAACCCTGCCTCTTTCTAGAAAAGTATAAAAACCCTGCCATAAGCCGGAATACCCCCTTCCTAATAAAGTATGTAAACCATGTAATGGTCTGTAATACCCCCCTTGTTAGTGCAGTATGTCAGCCCATGACAGCCTCCTTCTAACACAGTATGTAAACCTTGCCTCGCCTCAAAATACCTTCTTTCTTAGGACAGGGTTTAAAACCTGGCTCAGCCCCTTATACCCCCTTTACCTAGAGCAGAATGTAAACCCTGCATCAGCCCATGTTACCCCCTTTCCAAAGACAGGATGTAAACCCTGCTTTGGCCCATGATACCCCCTTCTAAGCAAGGTATATAGAACCTGCCTCGCCCCATGATACCTTCTGTCTTAGCACAGGATTTAAAGTGGACCAACACAAATGACTTAAACCAGACTAACACAACAAACAGTGCTCATATGCATCCCTCCCCAGGGAAATTTAGATTGCTGCACATAAACATTAATTTACCCTTTGCCAACTCTTTCTGTGGTGAATTTTAAAATAAAATGGCAGCTCATGCATTTGCAGGCTACCTGCAAACAGGAAGTGCTGTCAGTTATGTCTTTTGGGAGAGAAAGCTCCAAAATGGCCGCTACCTTTCTTTTCCAGCTGTGCCAGGCTGTTGGTCCGGTTTAAATCCTGCCTGGTGGACGTCTCGACTGGCTCTTTCCTCAGGGTCCCATGCCCGACTCTACCTACATTTTATGCACTGCCTAAAGTGCACAAATCGGTCAAATCACCACCTGGTAGACCAATCATATCGGGCATGGGTTCGCTGACGGATCGGGCCAGTCGATACGTCGACCATCACCTCCAGCCCCTGGTCCACCAACTGCCCTCATATATCAAGGATACCGGTCACTTACTACGGATCCTTGACGGTATGGTGGTGCCCCGTGGTTCCTACCTTGTGACCCTGGACGTGGAGGCGCTCTATTCCAGTATCCCTCATTCCAAAGGACTAGAGACCGTCCGTAGGTTCCTGGACGAACTTGACATAGAGGAACATGACCACAATGTTTTCCTCCTCAAACTTCTGCACTTCATCCTCACCCACAACCTCTTTCTCTTTGATAACACCGTATACCACCAGATACAGGGGACAGCGATGGGGACAACATGTGCCCCATCATATGCGAACCTGTATCTGGGTGGTTGGGAGAGGAGGTTGTGGGGTGAGGATGATGTATCTATGTACCTGTGCCACATTCTTACTTGGCACAGGTACATAGACGACATCATCATCGTGTGGACCGGGTCCCAATCTGACCTTATTCAATTTGTCAAATTACTCAACATCAATACATTGAATTTGAAATTCACGCTTGATTATAGTCAAACCAAAGTCAACTTTCTAGACCTGTCGATAATTCTAGATACTACTGGACAAATTACAACGGATTTTTACCGTAAGAAAACTGCGGCAAATACAATTTTGAGGGCCTCTAGTGCCCACCCAAGACATTTATTGTCCAGTATCCCCTATGGGGAGTACATTAGGGCCCGGAGAAATTGTTCACAAGAGATAGATTTTAAAAGAGAAGCAGATAATATAAGGGAACGTCTCACAAAGAGAGGCTATAAACCGCAAGTTTTGCGAAGAGCCTACAAAAAAGCCAAGTCACGTTCAAGACAGGAATTGCTGTATAAACCGAGAAAAAAGGACCTTGATCCTCCTTTGTCAATGATCACGACCTTCACAGAACACCATATGGAAATTAGGGAAATCCTCTCACGTCATTGGCCAGTATTGACCAATGACCGAGAAATTTCAAAATTTATTTCCCCAAAACCTAAACTCACCTTTCGGAGGGCCCGTAACCTCAAAGACCAATTGGTTCATAGCCACTACTCAGGGGTGAACAAACAAATATGTTGTGTTATTACAGGAACTTTTCAGTGCCAGAGTTGTAATATTTGTAAATACATTTTTCAAACAAAGACCCTGACCCTGGCCGACAAACCATCTTTAAAGTTGAAACATTTTATTAACTGCAAATCAAAGAACGTTATCTATGTAATAACCTGTCCGTGTAACAGGTTTTACATAGGTAAAACGAACAGGACTCTCAAACAGAGAATATATGAGCACACCTATGACATTCGAACAGGAAATATAAAAACTCCCCTGGGTAGACATTTCTTAATTCATCATCAGAGTGACCCTAAGGGAATAAAGGTGATAGGTTTAGACAGAATACACCCCCATGTGAGGGGAGGTGACATAGAAAAACTCACTCTACAGAAAGAAACACGTTGGATCAGCTATTTCAAGGCCCATTATCCACCCGGTTTAAATGAATCAATAAGCTTTGTTCCGTTCCTATAGTTTCCAATATATAGAATGGTACTTGGCAGATATGCTTGAAAAAACTCATCGTGTTTCTCTTTTTGCATAAATGGATTAAGCATTTTAGGTTTTTATTGTCATCTTTTATACATTACTGTATCTTTTACTTTTCCCTTCCCTGTCCCTAATCCTATGCTATATACTGGGGGTCATTTTTGTGGACTGATGCTCACTAATTGGCATATAGGGGGCCTTAGGATAGACCTATATTTTTGGGCCAATGCAAGGGCCGTTCCCCACTGTTAATTCCCGGGCCTCATCAATCTTAGAATCCAGTTGTTGGCAAGCCCACGGGCTTACCAAGGAGATGGTGCCGTTATGTTATGCTGTCCTAGCCTGCATGTCCCATATAATATCTTCTAACATATAACACTATATGTAACAACATGTAATAAGCTGAGGGGCTCACCTTAATTTTACAATCAAGATGGCTATTCCTATTATCTTAGATCCTGTATCAAGCAGGATATTTCCTATTATAGTTTAAAAAAACTTTTTTTACCTTCATAAAAATAGGGCTAATACAGCCCGATTTCAAATGAAACCCCTAGAAAACATCTATAATGTTAAGGAGGTATGCTTTTCTCTCTCCCGGGACTTAGCGCTGGCAAAAATGACAGCAAACATATGGCCGGATGCCGTACAACCTCCCCTGAGCCTGAAAAGCGCGCATCAGACTATTGCCCTTTTCCTTCTCAGGCATCAGCTGCTACGGTGACGTTCTTGCGTCACGTGAGCAGCTCGGAAGGTTCTGCCCCCTCTGATGCGCGCGCTGTCGATGCGCCCATTGGGAGGTTCAGCGCGCTCACCACGCCTCCATAAAACCGCATCACCGAGTGCGACGGTTCACCAGCTGGCGAGGTTAGCGCACGTGTGATTGTTCCCCGGCGTCAGGTCATCGCTCGCGGGGAGGAGGGCTCCACGGATCAGGCACTCCCTTTCACAACGCAGGCATCCGCCCCGGGACATGGAGGCTTTTTCCAACAAAGATCTTTAAGGTTAGCCAGCCTAAACTGATTATGCCAAATGTTACACTGATGCCTTACGGTTCCACGACTGCGCAGTGACCATTTAAAGGTCCTTGCAGATATATCAAACGTTTGTGGTATTAACCACACGGGGGGAAATCTGTGTCTCCCGTTTGCCATACCCAAATATACAGGGATATGGCTTTGTCCACGGAACCGATCTAAGGCATTATGATGTACTCTGAGTCTCTCTAGGTGGTGGTCCTTTCTTAAAAATTATTTCACTCACTTAGTCCCTCATTTAGGGGCGTCCCTCCGGTCCCGGTGACCATCTTAAATCAACTGTGTTCTTTGGTGACGGTGACACCGGCCGAACAGGTTAAGGGGTCTTTTCTCATTACTAGTTTTAAAACAACATACAAATACATATACTATAATAGCTTCTCTATATACCATCAGGATTTTTATAGCGGCCATGCCAGTCTAACAATTAATTAGCCACTGGGCAACCTTTCCTCAACATTTCCATCATCAAATGAGAAGTTGGTCCTCATACTGAACTTTGGGCAATGGAATTGGTCATATGATCACACAGTGAGCATCAGTCTTCCCAATCCCAGGTAAATACTTTCCTTTATTTTTCTTCTCCTTTCCTTTTCCCCTGGTTTCCATGCAATAGCAAAACCAAAAAACTTTGAATATTTTGTGCCACATGAATTTAACCAGCATATTGTAAATTAGATTATTATGTGTTGACAGCTATGTAATTACTTGTATTTCTTGCATACAGTTAAATATATCTAGTATAATGGGTACTGATGAAGCCACCTGCGGCGAAACTAGTATACCCTACTAGATGTTACAAGCCAACAAGGATCAAGACTGCATATGTGAGATGTCTAGCAGGAATGACCACTGTATATTGTGTTTTTAACTTAAACGTGTGATGAATAATTTGTTGTACTGTATGTTACCTACGTTTGTAGGATTCAATGTAATGTAATACGTCAATTGTGTTCTAATAGTGAGCAATAAAATAATTTTGTAATATACTTTGGTATATTAGGCACATTTAATCACATTTAGCTATTAAAAGAGGGCGTGGTTACTAATTTAGACCCCCAAACAAAGGAGGTAGTCCAAAAACTCCTATGTAGCAAATTGGTCTCTTGGATAAGAGGTAAGGGGGCCACTTTATTAACCAGCCCAATAGATTTTTCTCATACCCTCCCAACAATATTGTTTTAGCTCAACGGTGGGTTAGGTCATTACCCGGACGTGCACCACAAGTGTCACAAATCTGGGATTCTAAATACTAAATCCTGCCTCAGCCCATGACATCCCCCTTATAGCACAGTATATAAACCCTGCCTCAGCCCCCGATACCCCCTTTACCTAGGGCAGAGTGTTACCCCCTTTCCAAAGACAGTGTAAACCCTGCCTCAGCCCATGATACCCCTTTCCCAGCACAGTATATAAACCCTGCTCCTTCCTAATACTGAATAAGAACCCTGTCCCTTTCTAGCACAGTATGTAAATCCTGTATCTTATTTATTAAAGTAATTATGATGATATCCCCTTTCCTAGGACAGGATATAAACCCTACCTCGGCCTGTAACAGCCCCCTTTCTAGCACAGTATGAAAACCCTGTCCTTTCTAGTCAAGCATGTAAACCCTGCCTCGGCCCCATGATACCCCCCTTTTAGCACAGCATATAAACCCTGCCCCTTTCTAGTACAGCATGTAAACCTTGCCTTAGCCCATGATACCCTCTTTCCTGGGAGACAGTATATAAACTCTGTACTGTATGTAAACCCTGTCTCAGCCCCCGATACCCCCTTTACCTAGGGCAGAATGTTACCCCCTTTCCAAAGACAGTGTAAACCCTGCCACAGCCCATGATACCCCCTTCCCAGCACAGTATATAAATCCTGCCCCTTCCTAATACTGAATAAGAACCCTGTCCCTTTCTAGCACAGTATGTAAACCCTGTATTCTAAGTATGTCACACACCCCGCTTCAAGATATCCATTACATGTGGGTAATACTGACCTGTAGATGGCGATATTGCAGAGATGTAAGGAAAAAAGAGAGCCCCTCCCGGTCCATAAATACCTGGGACCTCCCACTCATCACCCAGTCTTTCATCTCTGTAGACGGCGAGCAAGTCAGAAGATGATGTCTCCTCCTTGCACAGGGGGATTTCAGGTAGCCGGGATGACTCCCGGCCCGTTATTTCTCTATTTCCGCCCGGATACCTTGTTGATTACCCTGCCTCCCAGCCTAGGCTGCTGGTCTGGGCGAGGGTAGAATGGCACCCTAGGTGCTCAGGAGCTAAGCTCCACCGTGAGACCCTGTACTAGAGGGTAGGTGGTCAACCGGGTTGGTGACCCCGGTTTGGGACTTTAAATTTATTTCACTTGACCACAGCGCCGGCCTCTGAGGCGGCATGGCGGAGGGGAGCTTCTCCCCTCATGTGCTGGGAGTAGGGGGCGGGCCGGGCGTTCGGCGCGCCGCCGCGGCCCGCCCCCGTGCGGCTGGCGCCACTGCGGAGCCTGGTCTCCGGCTCTGCTTTGGGAAGCTTGACAGCGATCCGCGCTGGCCACGCCCCCTTCTCCTCTCTGCCTGCTTGTTCTCCACATTGTGGCGTGAGGACGCCATTACCAGCGCAGTGAGTGGCCCTGTGGGCCTCCTTTATATCTTTGTCCTATGCATGTTTATTTTAATTGCTCTATGCGCCTGCTATGCTGATTCTGTGTTTAATTATGTCTTCCAGGCGGACCTACATTGGTGTTTAGGGGGTTTTCTCCCGGTCCTAGGGTCCCTGGGTTCAAATTGGGCTTACTGTAAATCCTCCCACTGGGGACATTAAAGGGGCATCCCGGGTTGCTTATATGCGTAATTCCCTTGGTCATTGCGACTACCTATAAGTTCACCGTATGGAGGCATCCCCGGATACTGGGCTTGGGCTCCCCTCGGAGCAATCCCGGAAGTGTATGGGGTGTGGGGTATCCCTTACGGGGGATGATCTTTTCCTTTGTGTACCATGTGCGCAGCAGACTATTACGCGGCAATCCGGACTCCAGGCGTCTGGTTCAGCACCGCCGGTCTCTTCTCCTTCCCCTCCCTGATTGATCCGTGCCCCGTGTGACGTTGTCATGAGTGGGGAGTCGCAATCTGAGGTGTGTGCCAGATTGGCCAATCTTGAAAAATTATTTTCTAGCGCGGTTGCCAGAAAGGCCCCGGCTAAGAGAAAGCACTTGTCACCGGCCACGCCAGCGGTTGACTTTGATGATTTTGATTCTCTGGATTGGTCCGATTACTCCCCGCTTGAGGAAGGGGAGTTATTTGAGGAATCGGATTATTCGGACGATCAACAGTTTGTTGGTGCTGCTGAGATTCTGGCTATTTCTCTTCCTGAGGCGGCTCCTCAGCAACAGGGGGAGTTTTTCGAGGAATCTAGGCCGCGCTTGGAATTTCCTAATCAAAAGCATTTGGATGGACTTATTACTAAGGAATGGGAGAGGCCTGCTCGGCTCCCAGGTGTTCCTCAGGGTTGGGATAAAAAATATCCCTTTCCTTTGGATGCGGTAAAGAGTTGGTCGTCTCCTTCTGAGATGGATGCCCCGATTTTGGGGTTGTCCAACACCGCTATTTTGAATTCTCCTGATTGTTCCACTCTTAAAGATGGTGAGGATAAACGCATTGACCAGATGGCTTGTCATGGTTTTGCCAGTGTTGAGTCGGCCTTGCAGCCTGTTTGTGCTTCGGCGCTGTTGGTGGTGGCTACCAGGTCGGTGGTCAGGGACCTGTTGACTTCTTCCGGGCTAGATCCGGCTAGTGATGAGTTCCTTGGTCTTAAAACGGTGTGAATTGTTTTTGTCATTTGTACTAGCCGCCTTGGATGACACTTTGATGATGTGTGGCAGAACGTCGGCCCTGCTTGTGGCTATTCGGCGTTCGGTTTGGTTGCGCCAGTGGGCGGCTGATTTTGTGTCCAAGAAGTCGCTTACGGCTCTTCCCTTTGTGGGATTGCGGCTCTTTGGAGAGAAATTGGATTCTGTCACCAAAGGCGGTAAGTTACCTCAACGCAGGAAGCAACGTCGTCCCTTTCGGGGGGCGGCTTCCTTTGCTCCTTCCTTTCGTGGGGCCAGAGCTGGCAGAGGATTGGCTTTCTCCTCATCCAGAGGATAGGGGCAGGGGACGTGCCCGTCCAGGATACAGTTGGGGCTCTAAGCTCAAACCCGCGGCCAAGCCAGCTTAGCAATGAGGGGGCGCCCTCACCCTTGTGGGTGGGGGGACGGCTGCGACACTTCTCCCAGGTCTGGGACCAGGAGGTCTCGGACAGATGGATCCGGGAAGTGGTGTCTTCCGGCTACAAGCTGGAGTTCGAGTTCCGGCCCCCTCCCAGATTCTTCAGGTCTCAGGTGCCTTCGGACCCTCTGGCAGCGCAGGGGCTCCGGGCGGCGGTAAAAAATCTTCTGGATATGGCTGTCATTTGCCCAGTGCCTCCCTCGGACCGGGGGCGGGGCTTTTATTCCGATCTGTTCACAGTGCCCAAGAAGGACGGCTCTGTTCGGCCCATCCTGGATCTGAAGATCCTCAACAGGTTCGTCCGTCCGCGGGAATTCCGCATGGAAACGCTGCGTTCAGCCATCTACTCTCTTCGTCAGGGGGACTTTATGACGTCCATAGACATCAAGGAGGCTTACCTGCATGTTCCAATCTTTCCGGCGCACCAGAGATTTCTCAGGTTCGTGGTGGAGGATCGGCATTTTCAGTTTGTGGCCCTTCCTTTCGGTCTTACCTCGGCTCCAAGGGTTTTCACCAAGGTGCTGGCTGGGGTGATGGCTCTCCTCAGAGCCCAGGGTATCTGCATCGTGCCATATCTGAACGATCTTCTCATTATGGCGCCTTCCTTCAGCCAAGCGGAGTTGGACACCAGGACTGTGGTATCCACTCTGGAGAGATTCGGTTGGGTGATCAACTACCCCAAGTCCTCCCTTTCTCCGTCCAGGGTAGTATCTTTTCTGGGAATGTCTCTGGATACTTCCCAGGCCAGGGTGTTTCTTCCTCAGTCCAAGGTTCTCTTGATTCAGGAGTTGGCTCGGCTTCTCCTGTCCATCCCTCGTCCGGCCATCAGGCTGGGGATGAGGCTGGTGGGATTGATGATGGCTTCCTTTGAGGCGGTTCCTTTTGCTCAGTTTCACACAAAGACACTCCAGCTCCATCTGTTGGCGGCCTGGGACAGGTGGCCTGGGACTCCACCATTCTTTCCTGATGACCCCCCGGGTTTGGTGCTCCCTTCAGTGGTGGCTGGATCCGATCAATCTGTTAAGGGGCAGATCCTTTCTGACTCCTTGTTGGGAGACGTTCACCACGGATGCCAGCCTGTCAGGATGGGGGGGGGGGGGGGGGGTTCTGGAAGGATCGTCAGTTTCAGGGTCTGTGGGGGCCTCAGGAGGCTCACGAGCCCATCAATGTTCTGGAATTGAGAGTCATCGGGTTGGTTCTGTTTCGCTTGACTCATCAGTTGCAGGGCTTGCCGGTTCAGGTTCGGTCGGACAATCGGACCGCGTTCGCCTACATCGATCACCAGGGAGGGACTCGCAGCAGGAGTGCCCTCAGGGAAGTGCCTTCGATTCTGGCCTGGGCGGAGAGCCATGTCCTGTGCATTTCGGCAGTTTACATTCCGGGAGTGGAGAACACGGAGGCGGACTCTCTGAGCAGGTTCTCATCTCGCCGGGGGGAATGGTCACTGAGCCCCAAGGTGTTTCGCTTGATTTGCCTCAGGTGGGGGTCTCCGGTGGTGGACCTCTTTGCCTCTCGTCACAATCACAAACTTCCGGCATTTGTGTCTCTCTCGCGGGATCCACTGGCTCTGGCAGTGGATGCCATGTCTCTGAACTGGAGGGATCTGTACCTGTTCCCTCCGTTTCCCATGGTGGCCAGAGTGGTGCGCAAGCTGGCCTTGGAGGGCGCGTCAGCAATTCTGGTGGCTCCAAGGTGGCCAAGACAGGTTTGGTTCGCAGACGTGGTAAGGTTGGCAGAGGATCAGTTCGCTCTGACCCTGCTGCCGGATCTGCTCACCCAGGGTAAACTACTTTACCCCAATTGACCAACGCTGGCTTTGACGGCGTGGCTGCTGAAACCTCCATCTTGAAGGAGGAAGGTCTTTCCGATGCTGTGATTCGTACTCTTGTTAGCGCTAGGAAGCGGTCTTCCTCTACCGTCTACTATAGGACTTGGAGGTCTTATATTGATTGGTGTGAGGTCAGGGCGTTGCCTTGTAGGGAGTTTTCTATTTCCAGAATTCTGGAGTTTCTTCAACATGGTCTGGACCTGGGGCTCCAGCTTAGTACTCTGAAGGGGCTGGTTTCTGCCCTGGCGGTTTTCTTTCAAAGATCTTTTGCTCTTCATCCCTTGGTTAAGACCTTTTTCCAGGGGCTTACGCACGTGTGGCCTCCTAGGAAGCCTTTGCTCCCAGTTTGGGATTTGAATTTGGTTCTTTCTGCTCTTCGGGGTCCTCCTTTTGAGCCTTTGCATGATATTGCCTTGTCTTCGCTTACCCAGAAATTGGCTTTTTTGGTAGCTATCACTTCTGTTCAGTGTGTCTCTTTGTTGGCGGCTTTGTCCATTCAGGCTCCGTACTTTGAGAGGCATCAGGACAAGGTGGTTTTCCGTTTCAAGCCGGATTTCCTTCCTAAGGTGGTTTCTGCCTTTCATCTAAATCAGGACATTGTTCTGCCCACCTTGTGTCCTAATCCCAGCAATGACAAGGAGAGGGCTTTGCATTCTTTGGATGTGGTTCACTGTGTGAAGTACTATTTGGTGGTAACATCTTCCTTTCTTAAGACGGATGCCTTTTTTGTGGTGCCCTCCGGGCCCAGGAAAGGTTTGGCGCCTGCCAAGTCTTCCATTAGTAAATGGATTTGTCAGGCCGTTGTTGGGGCCTATTCTGCCAAGGGGAAGGTTCCCCCTTTTCGTGTTACTGCTCATTCTACTCGTGCTGTTGGGGCTTCTTGGGCTTTTCAGCACCAGGCCTCTGTTGAGCAAGTTTGTAAGGCCGCTACTTGGTCTTCTGTTCACACTTTTTCCAAGTTTTATAAGGTTGATGTGCGGGCCTCAGCGGATGCTGTTTTTGGCCGCAAAGTTCTGCAAGCTGCTGTGGTTTAAGTTGTGCTTTATTGCCTTGTTTGGATCCCCGCCCTTTATGGACACTGCTATTGGATGTCCCACATGTAATGGATATCTTAAAGCGGTGTGTGTGACATACTTAGAATAATACCATTTTGTGAATAGTCACCTGAAAAATGGGTATTATAAGTATGTCACACACCCCGCTTCACCCTGCCCTTTTGTATTCTGGATCCTTTTTAGGGTGAACTTTGCGTTGTTAAGACTTATATTTGGCTCTTCCTGGTCCCTTAACTTACTGCTATCTTTATACTGGGTGATGAGTGGGAGGTCCCAGGTATTTATGGACCGGGAGGGACTCTCTTTTTTCCTTACATCTCTGCAATATCACCATCTACAGGTCAGTATTACCCACATGTAATGGATATCTTGAAGCGGGGTGTGTGACATACTTATAATACCCATTTTACAGGTGAGTATTCACAAAATGGTATTACCTTATCTATTAAAGTAATTATGATGATATCCCCTTTCCTAGGAGAGGATGTAAACCCTACCTCGACCTGTGACAGCCCTCTTCTAGCACAGTATAAAAACCCTGTCCTTTCTAGCCAAGCATGTAAACCCTGCCTTGGCCCATGACAGCCCCATTTTAGCACAGTACATAAACCCTGCCAAAGCCCATGATACCCCTCCCTTTTAGCACAGCATATAAATCCTGCCCCTTTACAGTACAGCATATAAACCTTGCCGTGGCCCATGATACCCTCTTTCCTAGGAGACAGTATATAAACTCTGTACTGTATGTAAACCCTGTCTCAGCTTGTAATAACCCCCTTCCTAGTACAGCATGTAAACCCAGCCTTGGCCCATGATACCCCCTTTCCAGCACAGTATATAAACTCTGTACTGTATGTAAACCCTGCCCCATTCTAGTACAGCATGTAAACCTTGCCTTGGCCCATGATACCCTCTTTCCTAGGAGACAGTATATAAACTTTGTACTGTATGTAAACCCTGTCTCAGTTTGTAATAAACCTCTTCCTAGTACAGCATGTAAACCCAGCCTTGGCCCATGATATCCCCTTTCCAGCACAGTATATAAACTCTGTACTGTATGTAAACCATGACTCGGCTCATAATTTCCCCCAACTAGCACAGGATGTAAACCCTGCCCCGGGTCATAATAACCCCCTTCCTAGTACAATATGTAAATATGTATGCCTCAGTCCATGATGCCCCCTTTCTAGGATAGGATGTAAACCCTGCCCCTTTCTAGTACAGTATATAAACCCTGCCTCGGGTCATAATTTCCCCCAACTAGCACAGGATGTAAACCCTGCCCCTTTCTAGTACAGTATATAAACCCTGCCTCGGGTCATAATTTCCCCCAACTAGCACAGGATGTAAACCCTGCCCCTTTCTAGTACAGTATATAAACCCTGCCTCGGGTCATAATTTCCCCCAACTAGCACAGGATGTAAACCCTGCCCCTTTCTAGTACAGTATATAAACCCTGCCTCGGGTCATAATTTCCCCCAACTAGCACAGGATGTAAACCCTGCCCCTTTCTAGTACAGTATATAAACCCTGCCTCGGGTCATAATTTCCCCCAACTAGCACAGGATGTAAACCCTGCCCCTTTCTAGTACAGTATATAAACCCTGCCTCGGGTCATAATTTCCCCCAACTAGCACAGGATGTAAACCCTGCCCCTTCCTAGTACAATATGTAAACCCTGCTTAGTCCATGATGCCCCCTTCCTAGGACAGGATGTAAACCTATTTGGGACCCATGGGAAAGCTGAGCTGTCGGTTTTAGTGTCAGCATTGTGGGCGCCCTGGGCGGTCACAGGGCACGGCTGCTCATCTCGCAGATGCTCTCGTAGAAATTCTCTTCAAGTTGCAGTGACGGGGGAGCCCATTCGGAAGCCACGTTTGGGATGCTCTCTACATGACGGGCCTTCTTCTTGTTGACCTTGGAGTACATGGCCTCGATCTGCAAAAAGAAAGACACAGCATAAGCCAATCACTGCACAGCACATGACGGATGCTGAGCATGTATGTGACTCGTACCTCCAGATCATCCGGTCTATGAGGAAGGCCGGGCCCCTCTGCTGGCCCTGCCTGCACCTCCCGTCGTTCTTGGGCCCCCGGGTTGGCCCTTTTCCTGCCTTTGCTCACCACAGCGTACTCGGCGTTGACCTCGCTCCCCTGGGACTCGCTTGTGCCATTGAGCGGCTCTCCTCGGGGGCCGGCGCTCTTCTTGTATAGGTTGCTCTTCAGGGGCGCGGGGCTGTAGTTGAGGTTGGAGTAGGTGGCGTTGTCCTCATGGAGATGCCAGTTGGGAGAGTGGTAGATGGGATCCATGCTGACGGGTCGGAGCTCTGGCGGCACAGAGAGAGGCACATACAGCAGCTGGTCACATGACACATACAAGACGTTATTAAAGGGGAACTCCCTGCCAGAATCCCCTCAAAAAAACCCTATTGCTGATTGCATCACCACTTCCTCTTCAGGGCATGTTCAAATCGGGATACCCCTCCAATTAAAGGGCAACTCTCAATAAACGTGTGTGACAATAAAATGCTCTGCTATAAATAGGTCACTAATATACTTGAATTAATTAAAAAAAAATCTTCCTCTCTGTACTTTTTCGGATTGAAATGTGAAAAAAAAGTGACAGGCAGCAAAAGGTCTGCTCACAAAGCTTTCAAGCACAATGCCATGGCTCACTGATGGTATGAAGGGGTAGGTGAAGTTAGTTTCCGGTCCCCCCATCATGTGGAGCTCTGCTAAAATGAGGACTCTCTGATGGTGTGAGGGGGGAGGTGAGGTTAGTTCCTGTCCCCCATTATATGGAACTCTGCTAGGAAAAAGAGAGTATCTACTAATGCAGGGCTCACTGATGGTGTGAGGGGGAGGTAAGGTTAGTTTCCTGTCCCCCATTATATGGAACTCTGCTAGGAAAAAGAGAGTATCTACTAATGCAGGGCTCACTGATGGTGTGAGGGGGAGGTAAGGTTAGTTTCCTGTCCCCCATTATATGGAACTCTGCTAGGAAAAAGAGAGTATCTACTAATGCAGGGCTCACTGATGGTGTGAGGGGGAGGTAAGGTTAGTTTCCTGTCCCCCATTATATGGAACTCTGCTAGGAAAAAGAGAGTATCTACTAATGCAGGGCTCACTGATGGTATGAGGGGGGTGATGTTCGTTTTCCTGCCCACCATCAGATGGAGCTCTGCTAGGAAAAGGTGAGTCTCTCTCTAATACAGGGCTCACTTCACCCTGCCCCCACTACTGTTTTCTTTATACTTACCTGCTCCTATGATCATATTTATGTTCCTCAATTTGGGCTTTAAAATTAAACATTGCTGAGCCAGCATTGAGCCCACGGATGACTATGAAGGTGGATATGGGCAACAGCGAGGGTCATGTGGGCGGGGCTTGGCTTATAGAGAATAATTATACATCTATCTGCTGGGGTCCTCGAGGGCTTGGAGAAAAAGGGATCTGAATATGGGAGAAAGGGGGATCTGAATATGGGAGAAAGGGGGATCTGAATATGGGAGAAAGGGGGATCTGAATATGGGAGAAAGGGGGATCTGAATATGGGAGAAAGGGGGATCTGAATATGGGAGAAAGGGGGATCTGAATATGGGAGAAAGAGGGATCTGAATATGGGAGAAAGAGGGATCTGAATATGGGAGAAAGAGGGATCTGAATATGGGAGTGGCGGGGGATCTGAATATGGGAGAAAGAGGGATCTGAATATGGGAGTGGCGGGGGATCTGAATATGGGAGAAAGAGGGATCTGAATATGGGAGTGGCGGGGGATCTGAATATGGGAGTGGCGGGAGATCTGAATATGGGAGTGGCGGGAGATCTGAATATGGGAGTGGCGGGGGATCTGAATATGGGAGTGGCGGGGGATCTGAATATGGGAGTGGCGGGGGATCTGAATATGGGAGTGGCGGGGGATCTGAATATGGGAGTGGCGGGGGATCTGAATATGGGAGTGGCGGGGGATCTGAATATGGGAGTGGCGGGAGATCTGAATATGGGAGTGGCGGGGGATCTGAATATGGGAGTGGCGGGGGATCTGAATATGGGAGTGGCGGGGGATCTGAATATGGGAGTGGCGGGGGATCTGAATATGGGAGTGGCGGGGGATCTGAATATGGGAGTGGCGGGGGATCTGAATATGGGAGTGGCGGGGGATCTGAATATGGGAGTGGCGGGGGATCTGAATATGGGAGTGGCGGGAGATCTGAATATGGGAGTGGCAGGGGATCTGAATATGGGAGTGGCGGGGGATCTGAATATGGGAGTGGCGGGGGATCTGAATATGGGAGTGGCGGGGGATCTGAATATGGGAGTGGCGGGGGATCTGAATATGGGAGTGGCGGGGGATCTGAATATGGGAGTGGCGGGGGATCTGAATATGGGAGTGGCGGGGGCGGGCACTCACGCGGGTCTCCCAGTGGCGGCCTCTTGATTTCATGCAGCTTGGTGTCGGATTTGCTGAGTGATCGGAGCTGAGTCTGGCGCAGGAGTCTCTGTAACAGCAGCACAAAGTCACAGCGGGCAATACATAGAATAGGATAGAAGGCCACAGTCTTGTTACAGGAGACCATAGCCATGGTAAAGGGCATATATTACAAGACACTGCAGCCTTGTTACAGGAGGCCGTGGCCATGTTAAAAGGTCTACATCACAAGGGGCTACAGTCTTGTTACAGGAGGCCACTGCCATGTTAAAAGGACTACATTACAAGAGACTGCAGTCTTGTTACAGGAGACCATAGCCATGGTAAAGGGCATATATTACAAGACACTGCAGCCTTGTTACAGGAGGCTGTGGTCATGTTAAAAAATCTTCTTGATTCAGAAGATGGAGGGCGCCCGGTAGGGGCACTGCCCGAGATTTAATGAGCGGCTCAAGGTGGAAGTCCTTACAGGAGCTCCTGGATTGGGGGGGGGGGGGGGGCACACTTGTCATTCTGGAGAGCTTTACAGGTCTCGCACTTTCTAGCGAACTTGCGCCTCCTGAAGATTATTTCAGAGAACTGACACCTTTTGAGAGGATGTGTTCATCAGAAGAGCCAACTAAGGGAGCACTATCCTTTGTATACAAACTGCTGGTGGACCTAGGAGAGGCATTTGTGCCCAACTTTGTTGCGGCATGGGAAACTAAACTTCAAGTGGACCAACACCCAGGATTTTCACTATCCTGGGTGTTGGTCCACTTCCGCGGGGCACCCCGATCGGGGGCTGTGTGAAACCCCCCAGAAAGCCCCAAAAACTCACCTGACCCCGCTCCAACGTGACTCGCTCCACCAATCACTGTCGACGGACAAGGTGAGAGCGCCCGCTGCCGTAGAGGGATGCGCGAGAGGCGGTGGCGGCAGGGTGCCCCGCAGGCAGGGAGCTGATCGGCCCGGGAATCTTATAGATTCCCGGGCCGATCAGCGGTGGGTGTTGGTCCACTTTAATGTCACTTTCCCACCAGCCCAAGTAAGGAAGACTCTTGAGCTGTCACAACGTGCGTCAATCAACAAGCAATACCAGGCGGGTTATAAAATCCTAAGTCGTTGGTACAGGATGCCCCAGACATTGCACCGTTTCTACCCGTCAGTGTCCCTCCTTTGCTGGAGATGTGAGAGGAATCGTGGCTCCCTCTTACATATCTTCAGGGAATGGGAAAAATACCATTTTGTGAATACTCACCTGTAAAATGGGTATTATAAGTATGTCACACACCCCACTTCAATCATTAATTATTACAATAGGGTTTACTCACCGCTAGGTGGCAGCATTGCAGAGAATCTCCAAAAAAGCAACAGGCCCCTCCCGGTCTATACATACCTGGTACCTCCCAATAATCTCCCAGTATTAGAACAGCAGTAAGACAAGGTACCAGGAACAAACAAATGTAACCCTCAAACGTAAAGAACTAAACTTCACCAAATAAAGAGCCAGGATACCAAAAAAGGCGGGTGAAGTGGGGTGTGTGACATACTTATAATACCCATTTTACAGGTGAGTATTCACAAAATGGTATTATTCTAAGTATGTCACACACCCCACTTCAATCATTAATTATTACAAAAGGGACATCCAACAGCAGTGTCCAGAAAAGGGTGGGTATCCAACCAGGCAATAATGCAGAAAAAACTCAAACCACTGCAGCCTGCAGAACCTTGCGGCCAAAAACAGCATCCGCTGAGGCCCGCACATCAACCTTATAGAACTTAGAAAAGGTATGAACCGAAGACCAAGTTGCAGCCTTACAAACTTGTTCAACAGAAGCCTGGTGCTGAAAAGCCCAGGACGCTCCAACCGCGCGAGTAGAATAAGCAGTAACACGAAAAGGGGGATCCTTCCCCTTGGCCGAATAGGCTCCAACAATCGCCTGACGAATCCATTTGCTAATGGAGGACTTGGCCGGAGCCAAACCCTTCCTAGGCCCACAGGGCACAACGAAAAAGGCATCAGTCTTACGAAAAGAAGACGTAGCACGTAGATAGTACCTGACACAACGTACAACATCCAAGCAGTGCAAAGCACTCTCCTTGACATTCTTAGGCTTAGGACACAAAGAAGGAAGAACAATGTCCTAGTTAAGATGAAAAGCAGAGACCACTTTAGGGAGAAAGTCTGACTTGAAGCGAAAAACCACTTTGTCCTGATGTTCCTCAAAATAAGGAGCCTGAATAGACAAAGCTGCCAACTCCGAAACACGCCGAACCGAAGTGATGGCCACCAGGAAGGCAACCTTCTGAGTAAGAGTGGACAGAGCAATATCCCGCAAAGGCTCAAAAGGAGGAGCCTGAAGGGCAGAGAGAACCAAAGTCAAATCCCAAACAGGGAGCAACGGCTTCCTAGGAGGCCGCAGATGCGAAACCCCCTGGAAAAAAGTCTTGACCAAGGAATGGCTAGCAAAAGACCTCTGAAAAAAAAATAGACAAAGCAGAAACCTGCCCCTTCAAAGTACTCAGCTGAAGACCAGAGTCCAGCCCTGATTGAAGAAATTCCAAAATCCTAGAAATAGAAAAGACCCGGCAGGGCAAAGATCTAGCCTCACACCAATCAATATAAGATCTCCAAGACCTATAATAGATAGAAGACGAAGATCTCTTCCTGGCACTAATAAGAGTCCGAATGACCGAATCCGAAAGACCCTCCTCCTTTAAGATGGAGGTTTCAGCAGCCAAGCCGTCAAAGCCAGCGTTTGTAAACTGGGGTAACACAGTTGGCCTTGAGTGAGAATATCCGGCCGAAGAGGCAGATCGAACTGATCTACTGCCAGACGAACGATGTCTGCGAACCACACCCGCCTTGGCCACCTTGGAGCCACGAGAATGGCGGGAACTCCTTCCAGAACCAACTTTCGCAGCACCCTGCCTAGCATGGGAATCGGAGGAAACAGATAAAGAAACCCCAGGTCCCTCCAGCTCAGGGCCATGGCATCCACCGCCAGAGCCAGAGGATCCCGGGACAGAGACACGAATGTCGGAAGCTTGTGATTGTGACGAGAGGCAAACAGATCCACCTCCGGCGTCCCCCATCGGAGACAAAGCGACCGAAACACCTGGGGATGGAGAGACCATTCCCCCCGGCGGGACGCACACCGGCTCAGAAAGTCCGCCTCTGTGTTTTCCACTCCTGGAATGTAAACTGCCGAGATGCAAGGGACATGAGTCTCTGCCCAAACTAGAATCAGAGACACCTCCCTGTGGGCACCCAGACTGCGAGTCCCTCCTTGGTGATTAATGTAAGCAACCGCCGTCTGATTGTCCGATCGAACCTGAACCGGCAGGCCCTGTAAATGATGCGTCAAGCGAGACAGAACCAACCTGATGGCTCGCAATTCCAGAACATTGATGGGCAAGTGGGCCTCCTGAGGGTCCCACTGCCCCTGAAACTGAAGATCCTTCCAGAAACCTCCCCATCCTGACAAACTGGCATCCATGGTGACAGTTTCCCAAAGCGGGGTCAGAAACGACCTGCCCTTCAGAAGGTTGTCCGAGACCAACCACCACAGAAGGGACTGCCGAACCCGAGGGGACATCCGGAAGGACCGATCCAACGACCCCGGACGCCGGTCCCAAGACGCCAAAAGATGAAGTTGAAGCGTCCTCGTATGAAACTGCGCAAAGGGAACTGCCTCGAACGAGGCCACCATCAACCCCACCAGTCTCATCCCTAGTCGAATGGACGGACGAGGATGGGAGAGAAGAAGCTGAGCCAATTCCTGAATCAACAGAACCTTGGCCTGAGGGAGAAACACTCTGTGCTGGCAGGAGTCCAACGACATCCCCAGCAAAATCACCACCCTGGCCGGAACCAGAGAGGACTTGGGGTAATTGATCACCCAGCCGAACTTCTCCAGCATAGACACCACCATGCTGGTGTCCCCCTCTGCTTGACTGAAGGAGGGCGCCATGATGAGAAGATCGTCCAGGTAAGGCACAATGCGAATCCCCTGAGCTCTGAGCAGGGCCATCACCCCCGCCAACACCTTGGTGAACACTCTCGGAGCAGAGGTGAGGCCGAATGGAAGAGCCACAAACTGAAAATGCCGATCCTCCACCACAAAACGAAGGAACCTCAGATGAGCTGGGAAAATCGGAATGTGTAGGTACGCATCCTTGATGTCTATGGACGTCATAAAGTCCCCCTGCCGAAGCGAACCGATCGCAGACCGCAGGGTTTCCATGCGGAACTTCCGGGGACGAATAAATCTGTTGAGAAACTTCAAATCCAGAATAGGACAAAAGGACCCGTCCTTTTTGGGGACAGTGAAGAGATTGGAATAAAACCCGCGCCCTACCTCTGAAGGAGGAACCGGGCAAACGACAGCTAATTCTAGAAGATTCCTTACCGCCGCCAGGAGCCCCTGCGCGGCCAAAGGATCCAAAGATACCCGAGACCTGAAGAACCTTGGAGGAGGACGGGACTCGAACTCCAACTTGTAACCGGCCGACACCACCTCCCGGATCCACCTGTCCGAGACCTCCTGGTCCCATACCCGGGAGAAGAGTCGCAACCGTCCCCCCACCCGTACGGGTGAGGGCGCCCCCTCATTGCTGAGCGGGCTTGGCAACTGGCTTTGGCTTGGCGCCCCAGACGTGAACGGGACGGCCACGGCCTCTACCCCTGTTCCAGCTGGCACCCCTGGAAGCCGAAAAGCCAGCACCCCTGCCGGCTCTGGCTCCCCGAAAGGACGGATTGAAGGAGACCGTCCCCCGAAAGGAACGGCGAAATTTCTTGCGCTGAGGTAACTTACCTCCCTTGGCAACAGAATCCAGCCTCTCACCAAAAAGCCTCAAACCTAAAAAGGGAAGAGCCGTGAGCGATCTTTTAGAATTAAAATCAGCCGTCCACTGTCTCAACCACACACAGCGACGGATAGCTATCAGCAAGGCAGTAGCCCTACCACACATCAACATGGCATCCTCCTCAGCGGCCAGGATAAAAGACAAGAAGGAATCACAGCGCTTAAGCGCAAGAGACTCATCACAGGTAGGCTCGAGATCCACACCCAAGTCCCTGACAATAGACCTGACCGCCAAAGTCAAAAGAGCCGAAGCACAGACAGGCCTTAACACCGAACCTGCACATACAAAACCATGGCGGGCCAGCTGATCAATCCGGCGATCCTCGCCGTCCCTGAGCGAAGTCGTGTCAGGAGAATGCACGACCGCCGTGTTGGACAGTCCCAAGACCGGAGTATCTACCTCAGGGGGGACAGACCAACGCTTCATCAACTCCGCCGGAAAAGGATACTTCCTATCCCAGCTAGACGGCACACCAACGAGACGCGTAGGTTGCTCCCATTGTTTGAGTACAACCTCTTCAAAATGCTGTTGACTGGGAAACTCCAAGTGCTGCTTGGACACCCCAAAAAGCTGACCCTTAGGCCTAGGAGCAACCGCCGGAGGGTCCAAATCCAAAACCTCAAACATTTGAGCCAGAATAGTAGACGAATCGAGAGGAAGGCCCTCAGCCTGGTCCCCCTCAGCACCCAGCAACTGCTGACCCTCGGAATCCTCTTCCTCAACGAGCTCACCATCTTCAAGGGGACGATCTGACCAGTCCAGGTCTCCAATAACTTCCTCATCTGAATCCGGCGGAGGCGGAGACAGATGCTTCCGCTTAGCTGGAGCCTTCTGAGCGACCACTGCGGAAAACATTTTCTCAAGGCTGGCCAAACGGGCGCATACCTCAGATTGCAAATCCCCACCCAGGACAACGTCACACGGGGTCCGAAACAAACGAGGGGGAAAAGGAGATGGCGAGGCCGATGAAGTGCTAGGCACCGGAGTGCTGGACTGCCGCTCAATGTTCCGCTGTGCACATGGAATACACAAAATGACATCATCTCCCTGGAGCGGAGCCCCACAACCCCCACATACCTTGGATTGTCCCGAAGGACCGTTTCCGGTATCTTTGGCAGCCTCCATGTGGTGAAATTTATGGTATTCGCAGAACCCAGGGATTTACGCAGTACGCGACCCGGGATGCCCCTTTAATATCTAAAATTCTTTAAAAATCCTGACCAAGGGAATTTAGCATAAAATATGTCCAAATGATGGAACAATGGCCTAGAAAACAACCCCCACTAGCCAGGTATATAAGACCGGGAGAGCCCTGCAAGACGGGATCCCAGGATCTGAAAAACACAAAAAAACAGGGAACAATCATTCCAGGCACAAGAATACATATGCAATTCATACAAGAATAACATAAATAATACTCCCCCCCCCCCCCCCTTTAACCATAGATCAAGCAGATGGTTAAAATATATATATATATCCAGCCAGCACCTCAAAAAGTGGGTGGGAGCGAGGAGGAGGGGGGAAGAGAGGAAGTAAAGCGGGGGACAAGGCAAACATTCCTGTATGACACAAACAACCCCCGCAGGCTAATCTGTCACAGCACAAGTACGCCTACCCGGAGGAGAGCACAACCGCAGCGTGACACCCGCAGCAAGATGGCGGCCCGATCACCGCTCCGAGCCTGGGAAGGAGGAGGAGACGAGCCCTGGAAGCGCGGGAGCCAAGTTAGCCCCGCCCCTCCATACGGACCAATCAACGCGCGGATCGCGCACGACGCGGTCCCGCCCCTTCCAACGTCACAGAACGCCGTAGCAACTAACCGCGCTCACCTCCCATAACGGGACCGGCGGAGCTACCTGCCGGCCCCACAAGTGAAATGCGCACACACACTCTCCCCCTGAGCATATCAGCGACGCAAGGCCACAAGCACCGAGCGCAGCGCTAGGCCGACAGGCGGGCCCCCCCCCCCCCCCCGGCTCCTGAGGGGAAAAAAACGGCGAAAATCGCCATATGCCACAAAAACAGTAAAAAGCACACAAGCAGGCCCGACTAACACACCTACCCAAACGGCCGCGGAACAACGCCACAGATAACAAGCGCAGGAGCCCACACATATATCAGCCGGTTCAGCCACAAGCGCACACGTACACAAACATCCATGACACCCGGTGCAAAGGAATAGACCACTGTCCCAGGGCCAGACAAAATCCTGGAAGGCTAACTAACTGCTAGGGAAAAGGGGGCATCCCACCTCCGGATCACCACTCCGGGAAACCCGCTATGCCCCGCAATGAAGGGTCGAGCGGAGGAGCTAATCTCCTAGGCACCAAAGGTGCCGGCTACCTTTTGCCCGGCCTACAGCCAAAGCTGGGAGGCTGCCAGTTAACATGTATGTTACAAAAAAGAGCCAGGCAGAAATAGACCATGGGGGGGGGGGCGGGGTGATACCCCGGCTACCTGCAAGCAGGAGACTTCTTTCTTCTGTCTTGTCGCCACCTTGCAGAGAATAACACTGGGAGATTATTGGGAGGTACCAGGTATGTATAGACCGGGAGGGGCCTGTTGCTTTTTTGGAGAGTTCTCTGCAATGCTGCCACCTAGCGGTGAGTAAACCCTATTGTAATAATTAATGATTGAAGTGGGGTGTGTGACATACTTAGAATATATAAAGCGCTTTTGGGAAGACATTGTAGAATGGATCTGTAAGATAACGGGAGAGACCATCCCTCTCACACCGGAGTCTTGTTACAGGAGACCGTAGCCATGGTAAAAGGACTACATTACAAGAGACTGCAGACCTTATTACAGGAGACCGTGGCCATGTTAAAAGGACTACATTACAAGAGACTGCAGACCTTATTACAGGAGACCGTGGCCATGTTAAAAGGACTACATTACAAGAGACTGATGTCTTGTTACAAGAGTCCGCTCCAAAGTTAAAATTACTACATTACAAGAGACTGCGGTCTTGTTACTAGAGGCTGCAGCCTTGTTACAGAAGGGCGTGGCCATGTTAAAAGGACTACATTACAAGAGACTGCAGACCTTATTACAGGAGACCGTGGCCATGTTAAAAGGACTACATTACAAGAGACTGCAGACCTTATTACAGGAGACCGTGGCCATGTTAAAAGGACTACATTACAAGAGACTGATGTCTTGTTACAAGAGTCCGCTGCAAAGTTAAAATTACTACATTACAAGAGACTGCAGTCTTGTTACTAGAGGCTGCAGCCTTGTTACAGAAGGGCGTGGCCATGTTAAAAGGACTACATTAGAAGAGACCACAGACTTGTTACAAGAGTCCGCTGCAAAGTTAAAAGTACTCCATTGTAAGAGACTGCAGTCTTGTTACGGGAGTCCGCTGCCATGGTACAATGACTACATTACAAGAGACTGCAGACCTTATTTCAGGAGACCGTGGCCATGTTAAAAGGACTACATTACAAGAGACTGCAGTCTTGTTACAGGAGACCGTGCCATGTTAAAAGGACTACATTACAAGAGACTGCAGTCTTTCTACAAGAGTCCGCTGCAAAGTTAAAATTACTACGTTGCAAGAGACTGCAGTCGTGTTACAGGTGTCCGCTGCCATGGTAAAAGGACTACATTACAAGAGACTGCAGTCTTGTTACAGGAGACCGTGCCATGTTAAAAGGACTACATTACAAGAGACTGCAGTCTTGTTACAGGTGTCCGCTGCCATGGTAAAAGGACTACATTACAAGAGACTGCAGTCTTGTTACAAGAGTCCACAGCCTTGTTACAGAAGGGCGTGGACATGTTAAAAGGACTACATTACAAGAGACTGCAGTCTTGTTACCAGAGGCTGCAGCCTTGTTACAGAAGGGCGTGGCCATATTAAGAGGACTACATTAGAAGAGACCGCAGACTTGTTACAGGAGGCTGCAGCCCTGTTACAGGAGGCCAAGTTCCTGTTAAAACGGACTGCAACCTTGCTACAGGAGGCCACAGCCTTATTACAGTGGATGGCAGCCTTGTTATAGGAGGCTGTAGCCTTGTGGCATATTAATGCACAGTGTAAAGCATTGTTTTGAACAGAACAGCAGCATAGGGAGTGGCTGCTTCTCCAGTCTCCCAGCAGTGTATGGCGCGTTCCCATCCCCAACCTACCTTAATGGGTGGGCACAGGAGCATGCCTCAGCTGCAGGGATGCCAGGGATCACAGGACGGCCCGAAAGGTGTGTGTGTGTGTGTGTGTGTGTGGGGGGGGGGGGGCAGTGGGGCATCACAAATCGGCACAGTCGGCCAGGCTGGAGCCTTTTGGACTTGGCCTTTTCGGCCATGATAGGTCCAATTAACTGAGCTGCTTTAAGAGGAACTCCTTTCCTCCCCTGCAGCAGTGCCTGCCTGGCCCGCTGCTCAGAAAACCTTATCGTTTCTGAAAACAAGTCCCACTTATTTATGGCTCTGCCTCCTGCGTTGCCAATGCCAGTGCCCGTGCCAAGACAGGGAGGTTTCTAAGCACAGGACCTCCCGGGAGCTACTGCAGGGGAGAAAAGGTGAGTACATTTTCTTTTTAAATTTAAAAAGGAAGTCCAGTCTAAAAAATATAAAAGTTTTCCCAACAATTGAAACATTTTGCATCAGATAAATGTCAGTCTTCAATGAATGTGGAAGGTGCAGCCAGTGCCATTCTCTGCTATTCACCAACAGAGCCGTGCTGCTGGGTGATTTCTCCCCCTTTCCAAGTCCTGAAAGAAAGCAGCCCAAAGGGAGGGGCAGAGAAATCATTTGGCACAGCAGGAGACTTGCTTCATTTCAAAGTCTTTTTTTTTTTGCCACGAGGTCCGCAGTGTGCTCCCACCCCCAGCCTAACTGAATGACTGGACGTAGGAGCGAGCCTTAGCTGCAGGGAGGCTGGGGATGCAGCTGGAAACCTGATTGTGGGGCGTTTCTGAATCCTGAATTGGGATGCCCCAGAGTTATTTGTTCAGATGGCCCTGGAGTCTTTTAAACTCATGGGCTGGTGAAAGAGATGGTTGGTCCTCTTTAAAGAGGAACATCAGCCCAAGAATTAGACTTTCTTGGGTGTTGTTACTGTGTCCCAATTTAAAATGCCCCACTGTATACCACAAGGGGCCGATCAGCCAACCAATGGCACAAGCGCCGTCAGCCAAGTCCCCATCCCTGCCTTTAGTGTGGGCACGCCCGTGCTGGCTGTTCCAAAAGGCATGTTTACCTATTTAGAGGTATGCTTGAAATGTGGCCACAGCGTGGTATGCTGGGGGTGTGGCCATGGCTTCTGCTTAAAGTTATGATTAAGGGGTATCCTACCCTGAAACGAGTCACCTATTGAGGGGGGCGAGATGGGACTACACCTCACACAGGACATGTATGTTGTTAATAGAAATATTAAATATGTGAAATGCTGTGTGAAATCCCCCAGATCGCCAAAACCAACTCACCTCTTCCCGGTTCTACGGCGCATGCGCGGCCGCTCGTCCAGTCAGTGCGCTCGGATCCGCTGACGTCACGTCGTCTAAGCCTTCGTCTAAGGCCAGCGGCTCCGAGCGCGCTGACGGCCGCATCCCCCGCTACCCTCTAACAGGGACCGTGCTGGCACTCACAAATGCCTGGCGCAGGCACGCGCTCTGCTAGAGGGATAGCGGGGATGCGGCCGTGGCTCACGCATGCGCCGTTGGACTGGGAAGCAAGTTAAATGTATAGGCCCTTGGGGGGTTTCACACAGAGGGGCATCACGATTTTGGATGCCACGGGGGGAGGGAATCGATCGGCTCAGGAATCTTCCAGGACCGATCGCCATGGGTTTTGGTCCACTTTAAGAGGAAGACTCCTAGTGCCTGGTTACAGGACACCTCCTGTAGACTCACCTCTTGCAGCCTTGGCAGCCTGTCATCCAACCTTGGTCTATCAGCTCCCCATGATGCACCCTGTTCTCAGTCCCAAGAAAGCACAGCCTCAATATGACCACAGCTGAAAAGTTGGTGGTAGGGGGAAGTGGTTAGCCCTTGGGCTGGGATCGAGGCTGTAAAAGGTTAGTAATTTTTTTATGGCAGGTGCCCTTTAACATAACCATACTGTACATACTGTACCCAGATCTGACCCGTAACCTCATTTATCAGGACTGAAATCTGAATGCCGTAACCCAACTGGCCTGTAGCAAGACGCCGCTCCCTGAGGAGCACCTTAAGGTGCCAGTGCAGTGCATTGCTTAATGGCCCAAAGTGGAAATTTAAAGTGATGCTACATCTGGGATTAGAAGAATAAATATAGAAGCATGCTGCTGCTGCCGCCCTGACTGCCGAGGTACCACTTGCAAGTTTGAAGCCCCGATACTCACCCTTTCCTCACTCCTCTTCTAGGACATGGACCCACTTGAGCACCAGCAGCCAATTGCTTATCCTCATAACTGGACAGCACATCATCAAGTACAATTGGCTGTGGGTGGTCATGTGGATCCAGCAAGCAGTGGATTGGATTCAGGAAGAGGTGACTATCTGAGGTATCGGTCCATCCACTGGAGGTGTTCTGGCCCTAATGCAGCAAAACAGGCCCAATCCATGAGAAACCCACCACCGTGTGAAAGAGATAGGAGGGAGATTTATGCCAGAAAGCTTGGTCTCTGCATCCGTCCACACAACATTCTTCCAACAGGCAGTTATGTTCTTTCTCCTGCAATCCTGCCATGCACACCATTGTTGTTCAGTGTTTTGCTGGTGGTGGGTGAACATTAACTTTAAAGGCCTTTAGTTGATTATAGGTGACTTTGGAAGCAAACTACATATGTCCTGCAAATTTTTTTGTTCTTTTTTTAAGAGCAGCGACTTTTTGTTTGCACTCCTGCCATGCACGCCATTGTTCAGTGTCCTCCTGATGGTGGATTCGTGAACATTAACTTAAGCTTACATGATAAATGCCTTTGGTTTAGTTTGTGACATTGGGGACTATTATACACCCCGTCCTTGGCATGATCTTTGTTGATTGTCCACTCCTAGGGAGAGTTAGTGATTTTTTTCTCCATTTATACAATGCAATGTACACAATTGGTATCTGGATCCACCCACAAAACACTGTTCCAACAACCTTCAGGTGTGTGCAGGTGATCTAAAGCAAACTGTAGATGGAAAGCAATGTTCTTTCTGCTTGCCATCCTGCCATGTACAGCATTGTTGCTCACTGTTTTCCTGATGGTGGACTCATGTAAGAAAGGCCATCAGTTGCTGAAAGGTTACCTTGGGTACGTTTGCGGCAAGCAAAGAAAAAGCCAAGAGCGAAGCGGATAAAAGTCTTTGGGGTCTTAAAATGCACCCAATGTAACTTCTAAGCAAGTCCTTTCTCACATTAGCTAATGTTTAGAGATGAGCGAGTAGTATTCGACCGAGCCGGTATTCGATCGAATACTACGCTGTTCGTCATACTCGATTTCGATCGAGTACAGCGGCGATGGCGCACTCACAATTCGTTTCCCCTCCCACCTTCCCTGGCGCGTTTTTTACACCAATCACCATGCAGGGGGGGTGGGACAGGTCCTGGGAGGACGCTGGCATCGCGAGAACGGCGTCTACACGCATTGGCTGGAAAAACCATGTGACCTCGAATATACAAAACTCAGCACTTCCTCTTCGTCAGCATTAGCAGCTTGAACTTAGTGAGGGACAGACGCTCACAGCAGGGAAAGACAGGCTGTCACTGGCAGGGCCCCAGAAGCTCGGAATCTCGCATTTACCACCATCTATACCAGCTACCAGAAGACAAGAGAGTCATTAAGAGCCCTTATTAGGGCTACTATGCTGAACGGTATATGGCTCATATGTAGGCAGGCAGGGCCCCAGAAGCTCATAATCTCGCATTTACCACCATATATACCAGCTACCAGAAGACAAGAAAGTCATTAAGAGCCCTTATTAGGGCTACTACGCTGAACAGTATATAGCTCATATGTAGGCAGGCAGGGCCCCAGAAGCTCAGAATCTCGCATTTACCACCATATATACCAGCTACCAGAAGACAAGAGAGTCATTAAGAGCCCTTATTAGGGCTACTACGCTGAACAGTATATAGCTCATATGTAGGCAGGCAGGGCCCCAGAAGCTCAGAATCTCGCATTTACCACCATATATACCAGCTACCAGAAGACAAGAGAGTCCTTAATCCCTTATTAGTGCTGCTATGTTGAACAGTATATAGCTCATATCCTATGTAGGCAGGCAGGGCCCCAGAAGCTCAGAATCTCGCATTTACCACCATATATACCAGCTACCAGAAGACAAGAGAGTCATTAAGAGCCCTTATTAGGGCTACTACGCTGAACAGTATATAGCTCATATGTAGGTAGGCAGGGCCCCAGAAGCTCAGAATCTCGCATTTACCACCATATATACCAGCTACCAGAAGACAAGAGAGTCCTTAATCCCTTATTAGTGCTGCTATGCTGAACAGAATATAGCTCATATCATATGTAGGCAGGCAGGGCCCCAGAAGCTCAGAATCTCGCATTTACCACCATATATACCAGCTACCAGAAGACAAGAGAGTCATTAAGAGCCCTTATTAGGGCTACTACGCTGAACAGTATATAGCTCATATGTAGGCAGGCAGGGCCCCAGAAGCTCAGAATCTCGCATTTACCACCATATATACCAGCTACCAGAAGACAAGAGAGTCCTTAATCCCTTATTAGTGCTGCTATGTTGAACAGTATATAGCTCATATCCTATGTAGGCAGGCAGGGCCCCAGAAGCTCAGAATCTCACATTTACCACCATATATACCAGCTACCAGAAGACAAGAGAGTCCTTAATCCCTTATTAGTGATGCTATGCTGAACAGTATATAGCTCATATCATATGTAGGCAGGCAGGGCCCCAGAAGCTCAGAATCTCGCATTTACCACCATATATACCAGCTACCAGAAGACAAGAGAGTCCTTAATCCCTTATTAGTGCTGCTATGTTGAACAGTATATAGCTCATATCCTATGTAGGCAGGCAGGGCCCCAGAAGCTCAGAATCTCGCATTTACCACCATATATACCAGCTACCAGAAGACAAGAGAGTCATTAAGAGCCCTTATTAGGGCTACTACGCTGAACAGTATATAGCTCATATGTAGGCAGGCAGGGCCCCAGAAGCTCAGAATCTCGCATTTACCACCATATATACCAGCTACCAGAAGACAAGAGAGTCCTTAATCCCTTATTAGTGCTGCTATGTTGAACAGTATATAGCTCATATCCTATGTAGGCAGGCAGGGCCCCAGAAGCTCAGAATCTCGCATTTACCACCATATATACCAGCTACCAGAAGACAAGAGAGTCCTTAATCCCTTATTAGTGCTGCTATGCTGAACAGTATATAGCTCATATCATATGTAGGCAGGCAGGGCCCCAGAAGCTCAGAATCTCGCATTTACCACCATATATACCAGCTACCAGAAGACAAGAGAGTCATTAAGAGCCCTTATTAGGGCTACTACGCTGAACAGTATATAGCTCATATGTAGGCAGGCAGGGCCCCAGAAGCTCAGAATCTCGCATTTACCACCATATATACCAGCTACCAGAAGACAAGAGAGTCCTTAATCCCTTATTAGTGCTGCTATGCTGAACAGTATATAGCTCATATCATATGTAGGCAGGCAGGGCCCCAGAAGCTCAGAATCTCGCATTTACCACCATATATACCAGCTACCAGAAGACAAGAGAGTCATTAAGAGCCCTTATTAGGGCTACTACGCTGAACAGTATATAGCTCATATGTAGGCAGGCAGGGCCCCAGAAGCTCAGAATCTCGCATTTACCACCATATATACCAGCTACCAGAAGACAAGAGAGTCATTAAGAGCCCTTATTAGGGCTACTACGCTGAACAGTATATAGCTCATATGTAGGCAGGCAGGGCCCCAGAAGCTCAGAATCTCGCATTTACCACCATATATACCAGCTACCAGAAGACAAGAGAGTCCTTAATCCCTTATTAGTGATGCTATGCTGAACAGTATATAGCTCATATCATATGTAGGCAGGCAGGGCCCCAGAAGCTCATAATCTCGCATTTACCACCATATATACCAGCTACCAGAAGACAAGAGAGTCCTTAATCCCTTATTAGTGCTGCTATGTTGAACAGTATATAGCTCATATCCTATGTAGGCAGGCAGGGCCCCAGAAGCTCAGAATCTCGCATTTACCACCATATATACCAGCTACCAGAAGACAAGAGAGTCATTAAGAGCCCTTATTAGGGCTACTACGCTGAACAGTATATAGCTCATATGTAGGCAGGCAGGGCCCCAGAAGCTCAGAATCTCGCATTTACCACCATATATACCAGCTACCAGAAGACAAGAGAGTCCTTAATCCCTTATTAGTGCTGCTATGTTGAACAGTATATAGCTCATATCCTATGTAGGCAGGCAGGGCCCCAGAAGCTCAGAATCTCGCATTTACCACCATATATACCAGCTACCAGAAGACAAGAGAGTCATTAAGAGCCCTTATTAGGGCTACTACGCTGAACAGTATATAGCTCATATGTAGGCAGGCAGGGCCCCAGAAGCTCAGAATCTCGCATTTACCACCATATATACCAGCTACCAGAAGACAAGAGAGTCCTTAATCCCTTATTAGTGCTGCTATGCTGAACAGTATATAGCTCATATCATATGTAGGCAGGCAGGGCCCCAGAAGCTCAGAATCTCGCATTTACCACCATATATACCAGCTACCAGAAGACAAGAGAGTCCTTAATCCCTTATTAGTGCTGCTATGTTGAACAGTATATAGCTCATATCCTATGTAGGCAGGCAGGGCCCCAGAAGCTCAGAATCTCGCATTTACCACCATATATACCAGCTACCAGAAGACAAGAGTCATTAAGAGCCCTTATTAGGGCTACTACGCTGAACAGTATATAGCTCATATGTAGGCAGGCAGGGCCCCAGAAGCTCAGAATATCGCTTTTACCACCATATATACCAGCTACCAGAAGACAAGAGAGTCATTGAGAGTCCTTATTAGGGCTACTATGCTGAACAGTATATAGTTAATTCTAGCTATATACACACTGCACACAACGGCTGCTTTAGTGAGGGGTAGCTGCTGCTGCTGGAATAGGGACAGAAAGACTTCAGTGGTGTATTACCACCTATATACAAAACTATATACACTCTGCTCAAAACGGCTGCTTTAGTGAGGGGTAGCTGCTGATGCTGGAATAGGGACAGAAAGACTTCAGTGGTGTATTAGCACCTATATACAAAACTATATTTTGCACTACTGTTTTGTGTCCTCTGTGCCAACAAAACACTGTTTTATACACGGTGCGTATAGGCACCATTTCACCTTCTGGCAGTATACGGCTGTATAGCCAGGTGTTCTTCTTAAAAATATTTTTATATTTGGCACTACTGTTTTGTGTCCTCTTTACCAACAAAACCTTGTTATATACCCGGTGCGTATAGGCACCATTTCACCTTCTGGCAGTATACGGCTGTATAGCCAGGTGTTTTTCTTAAAAATATTTTTATATTTGGCACTACTGTTTTGTGTCCTCTTTACCAACAAAACCTTGTTATATACCCGGTGCGTATAGGCACCATTTCACCTTCTGGCAGTATACGGCTGTATAGCCAGGTGTTTTTCTTAAAAATATTTTTATATTTGGCACTACTGTTTTGTGTCCTCTTTACCAACAAAACCTTGTTATATACCCGGTGCGTATAGGCACCATTTCACCTTCTGGCAGTATACGGCTGTATAGCCAGGTGTTTTTCTTAAAAATATTTTTATATTTGGCACTACTGTTTTGTGTCCTCTTTACCAACAAAACCTTGTTATATACCCGGTGCGTATAGGCACCATTTCACCTTCTGGCAGTATACGGCTGTATAGCCAGGTGTTCTTCTTAAAAATATATTTATATTTGGCACTACTGTTTTGTGTCCTCTGTGCCAACAAAACACTGTTTTATACACGGTGCGTATAGGCACCATTTCACCTTCTGGCAGTATACGGCTGTATAGCCAGGTGTTCTTCTTAAAAATATTTTTATATTTGGCATAACGCGTGGCCAAAAAAGTAAAACGTCTGAAATGCGGAGGGCTAGCGCAAAGGGACGTGGACGAGGACGGGGGCGCGGAAATGCTGGTGGGGGCACAAACCGCGTTGAAGCCAGTGGGGATACAATGCGTGCTGGTGAGGGGCAGCCAGCATTACGCTCATCCAGCTTCCCTGCCTTTATGGGACAGTTATGCGGGGGGCGGGGTACACCTGAGCAGCGTGAACAGGTGGTGCAATGGATGGCCGATAACGCTTCCAGTCACTTGTCCACCACCCAGTCATCCACACAGTCTCACTCTGACCCTCCTTCCTCCCAACCTGGCCAACAGAGTCAGCCCACCCTTGACCCCTCCCAGGACCTCTTTTCGGGTCCTTTTCCAGATGTGCTGCAAGAATCCCAGGAGCTAGCAGAGGAATTTGTTTGTAGTGCTGCCCAAACACTTGAGTATCCGCCATCTGCTAGTGATGTGGACCCGGAACCAGCATCTGCTATCATGAGCGATGATGATGAGACGCAGTTGCCATCAAGGGAGGCTGTTGGAATGTCCAGTGGGCAGGAGGAGGAGCAGAGAGAGGAAGTGGAAGAGGAGGTGGTGGACGACGAAATGACCGACCCCACTTGGACAGGGGTGATGTCCAGCGGGGAAAGCAGTGGAGATGCGGTCTGCGCATCACCGAATAAGGCAGAAAGAGGCAGAGGACAGTCCAGAGGCAGAGGACAGTCCAGACAGAGAAGGCAGGCCACAGCCAGCAGGGCCGAAGCTCTTCCCGGCAGCAGGCAGTCGCGCGAAGCTCCCCCATCGAGGCCTCGTACTTCTGTGGTGTGGAGATTTTTTAATGTTTGCGCGGATGACAAACTGAGCGCGGTTTGCGCAATCTGCCACTCAAAACTGAGTAGGGGCTCTGAGAAGAGCAATCTGACCACCTCAGGCATGCGCCGTCACTTGGAATTCAAGCACTGGGCTGAGTGGGAGAGAGCAAACGCAATACAACCTGCGCCCGGTCTTGCTGCCACTGCCTCTTCCCCTTTGTTGTGTGCTGCCACTGCGGTCCAGACCTCCAGCCAGGACACCTCCACATCTGCCTCTGCCTCGGCTACTTTGGGGCCTTCTCCTTCAGCCCCCCCTTCCCCCGCATCTTCGTCTGCACCTTCCATCTCCTCGTCCCATCAACTGTCCATCTCGCAGGCGTTCAACCGCAGGCGGAAGTACGCCTCCAGTCACCCCCAAGCCCAAGCCTTAGCGCATTTACCACCATATATACCAGCTACCAGAAGACAAGAGAGTCCTTAATCCCTTATTAGTGCTGCTATGTTGAACAGTATATAGCTCATATCCTATGTAGGCAGGTAGGGCCCCAGAAGCTCAGAATCTCGCATTTACCACCATATATACCAGCTACCAGAAGACAAGAGAGTCATTAAGAGCCCTTATTAGGGCTACTACGCTGAACAGTATATAGCTCATATGTAGGCAGGCAGGGCCCCAGAAGCTCAGAATCTCGCATTTACCACCATATATACCAGCTACCAGAAGACAAGAGAGTCCTTAATCCCTTATTAGTGCTGCTATGTTGAACAGTATATAGCTCATATCCTATGTAGGCAGGCAGGGCCCCAGAAGCTCAGAATCTCGCATTTACCACCATATATACCAGCTACCAGAAGACAAGAGAGTCATTAAGAGCCCTTATTAGGGCTACTACGCTGAACAGTATATAGCTCATATGTAGGCAGGCAGGGCCCCAGAAGCTCAGAATCTCGCATTTACCACCATATATACCAGCTACCAGAAGACAAGAGAGTCCTTAATCCCTTATTAGTGCTGCTATGCTGAACAGTATATAGCTCATATCATATGTAGGCAGGCAGGGCCCCAGAAGCTCAGAATCTCGCATTTACCACCATATATACCAGCTACCAGAAGACAAGAGAGTCCTTAATCCCTTATTAGTGCTGCTATGTTGAACAGTATATAGCTCATATCCTATGTAGGCAGGCAGGGCCCCAGAAGCTCAGAATCTCGCATTTACCACCATATATACCAGCTACCAGAAGACAAGAGAGTCATTAAGAGCCCTTATTAGGGCTACTACGCTGAACAGTATATAGCTCATATGTAGGCAGGCAGGGCCCCAGAAGCTCAGAATATCGCTTTTACCACCATATATACCAGCTACCAGAAGACAAGAGAGTCATTGAGAGTCCTTATTAGGGCTACTATGCTGAACAGTATATAGTTAATTCTAGCTATATACACACTGCACACAACGGCTGCTTTAGTGAGGGGTAGCTGCTGCTGCTGGAATAGGGACAGAAAGACTTCAGTGGTGTATTACCACCTATATACAAAACTATATACACTCTGCTCAAAACGGCTGCTTTAGTGAGGGGTAGCTGCTGATGCTGGAATAGGGACAGAAAGACTTCAGTGGTGTATTAGCACCTATATACAAAACTATATTTTGCACTACTGTTTTGTGTCCTCTGTGCCAACAAAACACTGTTTTATACACGGTGCGTATAGGCACCATTTCACCTTCTGGCAGTATACGGCTGTATAGCCAGGTGTTCTTCTTAAAAATATTTTTATATTTGGCACTACTGTTTTGTGTCCTCTTTACCAACAAAACCTTGTTATATACCCGGTGCGTATAGGCACCATTTCACCTTCTGGCAGTATACGGCTGTATAGCCAGGTGTTTTTCTTAAAAATATTTTTATATTTGGCACTACTGTTTTGTGTCCTCTTTACCAACAAAACCTTGTTATATACCCGGTGCGTATAGGCACCATTTCACCTTCTGGCAGTATACGGCTGTATAGCCAGGTGTTTTTCTTAAAAATATTTTTATATTTGGCACTACTGTTTTGTGTCCTCTTTACCAACAAAACCTTGTTATATACCCGGTGCGTATAGGCACCATTTCACCTTCTGGCAGTATACGGCTGTATAGCCAGGTGTTCTTCTTAAAAATATATTTATATTTGGCACTACTGTTTTGTGTCCTCTGTGCCAACAAAACACTGTTTTATACACGGTGCGTATAGGCACCATTTCACCTTCTGGCAGTATACGGCTGTATAGCCAGGTGTTCTTCTTAAAAATATTTTTATATTTGGCATAACGCGTGGCCAAAAAAGTAAAACGTCTGAAATGCGGAGGGCTAGCGCAAAGGGACGTGGACGAGGACGGGGGCGCGGAAATGCTGGTGGGGGCACAAACCGCGTTGAAGCCAGTGGGGATACAATGCGTGCTGGTGAGGGGCAGCCAGCATTACGCTCATCCAGCCTTCCTGCCTTTATGGGACAGTTATGCGGGGGGCGGGGTACACCTGAGCAGCGTGAACAGGTGGTGCAATGGATGGCCGATAACGCTTCCAGTCACTTGTCCACCACCCAGTCATCCACACAGTCTCACTCTGACCCTCCTTCCTCCCAACCTGGCCAACAGAGTCAGCCCACCCTTGACCCCTCCCAGGACCTCTTTTCGGGTCCTTTTCCAGATGTGCTGCAAGAATCCCAGGAGCTAGCAGAGGAATTTGTTTGTAGTGATGCCCAAACACTTGAGTATCCGCCATCTGCTAGTGATGTGGACCCGGAACCAGCATCTGCTATCATGAGCGATGATGATGAGACGCAGTTGCCATCAAGGGAGGCTGTTGGAATGTCCAGTGGGCAGGAGGAGGAGCAGAGAGAGGAAGTGGAAGAGGAGGTGGTGGACGACGAAATGACCGACCCCACTTGGACAGGGGTGATGTCCAGCGGGGAAAGCAGTGGAGATGCGGTCTGCGCATCACCGAATAAGGCAGAAAGAGGCAGAGGACAGTCCAGAGGCAGAGGACAGTCCAGACAGAGAAGGCAGGCCACAGCCAGCAGGGCCGAAGCTCTTCCCGGCAGCAGGCAGTCGCGCGAAGCTCCCCCATCGAGGCCTCGTACTTCTGTGGTGTGGAGATTTTTTAATGTTTGCGCGGATGACAAACTGAGCGCGGTTTGCGCAATCTGCCACTCAAAACTGAGTAGGGGCTCTGAGAAGAGCAATCTGACCACCTCAGGCATGCGCCGTCACTTGGAATTCAAGCACTGGGCTGAGTGGGAGAGAGCAAACGCAATACAACCTGCGCCCGGTCTTGCTGCCACTGCCTCTTCCCCTTTGTTGTGTGCTGCCACTGCGGTCCAGACCTCCAGCCAGGACACCTCCACATCTGCCTCTGCCTCGGCTACTTTGGGGCCTTCTCCTTCAGCCCCCCCTTCCCCCGCATCTTCGTCTGCACCTTCCATCTCCTCGTCCCATCAACTGTCCATCTCGCAGGCGTTCAACCGCAGGCGGAAGTACCCCTCCAGTCACCCCCAAGCCCAAGCCTTAACCTGCCTCATCTCCAAACTGCTGGCCCTGGAGATGTTGCCGTTTAGGCTTGTGGAGACGCAGGCCTTCCGCGACCTGATGGCGGCTGCCACACCTCGCTATTCCGTCCCTAGCCGCCACTATTTTTCCCGGTGTGGCGTCCCCGCCCTGCACCAGCACGTGTCGCGTAACATCAGGCGGGCCCTGAGGTACGCAGTGAGCGCAAAGGTCCACTTGACCACCGACTCGTGGACAAGCGCTTGCGGCCAAGGACGCTACATCTCTTTGACGGCACACTGGGTGAATGTTGTGGAAGCGGGGACGGGGTCGCAAACAGGGACGGCCTACATACCACCCCCGCCCAAGATTGCCAGCACGGGTTCTGATAGACCCCCCTCCTCTTCCTCCTCCTCCTCTGCCTTAACATCGCCCTCAGCCCCTAGCTGGAAGCGTTGCAGCACTGGCGCGGGGAGACGTCAGCAGGCGGTGCTTAAGCTCATCAGCTTGGGCGACAGGAAGCACAGCGCCGCAGAGGTGAGGCACGCCATATTGCAGCAGACAGAGATGTGGCTGTCGCCGCTGCAGCTAGGACCAGGCATGGTCGTGTGCGATAACGGCCGTAACCTGGTGGCGGCTCTGGAGCTTGCAGAACTCAATCACGTACCATGCCTGGCCCACATTTTTAATTTGGTAGTTCAAAAGTTTCTAAAGACTTACCCCAACCTGGCAGAGCTACTGGTGAGAGTGCGGCGCTTGTGCGCTCACTTTCGGAAGTCAACTGTAGCTGCTGCTAGCTTAAAAAAAATCCAGCAACGCCTCCATTTGCCTCAACATCGGCTGTTGTGCGACCTGCCCACTCGCTGGAATTCCACCTATTGCATGTTGGCCAGGGTGTGTGAGCAGCAGAGAGCATTGATGGAGTACCAGATGATGCATCCACGCGTGCATCCAACTCAGCTCCCTCAGTTTGCCAACCACGAGTGGCCATGGATGGCAGACATATGCGATGTATTGCGTATCTTTGAGGAGTCCACTAAGAAGGTCAGCAGCGAGGACGCTATAGTGAGCGTAACCATCCCGCTCCTATGCGTCCTTAAAGAATCGCTCATCGCAATAAGGGAGAACGCATTGCACACAGAGGAGTCGGGGGTAGGAGGAGACGCAACGCAGGTAGACAGTCAGACCACACTTTTGTCTGCTGCTCGGTGGCAGTTGCAGGAGGAGGAGGATGAGGAGGACAACGTGGAGGTGGCTGTGGAAGAGGATGCTGGCGGCGAGGGTAGCAGTCAGGCTGTGTGCGTCCCATTGGTTCAGCGCGGATGGGGCGGAGAGGAGGAGGAAGAGGAGGAAATGGAAAATGATCCTTCTGGTGGGGGCAGTGAGGTCATGCCTACTCAGAGTCTGGCACACATGGCTGACTTCATGCTGGGCTGCTTTTCCCGGGACATACATGTTGTCCGGATATTGGAGAACAAACTATACTGGGTCTTCGCACTCCTGGACCCCCGGTATAAAGATAACTTCTCCTCTTTTATTCCGGTAGAGGAGAGGACGAATCGATTACTGGAATACCAGAGGGAACTCTTGCAGAACATGATGCAGATTTTCCCACCCAGCATCGCTGGCGGCAGAGAGGAGAGTGTCTCCCAGAGTCTGACAACATCGATCAGGCCCACAGCCACCAGGGGAACACTCTCCAAGGTGTGGGACACGTTCATGTCACTCCCTCGTGCAACTTCCATCACTGCGGGGCCCGCTATCAGCAGGAGGGACAAGTATCGGCGGATGTTGCGGGACTACCTGGCAGACCACACCCCTGTCCTCCCCGATCCCTCGGCGACCTACACTTACTGGGTCTCCAAGTTGGACACGTGGCTGGAACTGTCCCTGTACGCCTTGGAGGTGCTTGCCTGCCCTGCCGCCAGCGTGCTATCAGAAAGGGTGTTCAGCGCAGCCGGGGGCATTATAACCGATAAGCGCAGCCGCCTGTCAACCGACAGTGCCGACAGGCTGACGCTAATCAAAATGAACAGCAAGTGGATTGACCCGGACTTTGCTTGTACAACAGTGGAAAGCAGCCAAGAGTGAAGTGCCATCTGTATGAAGTGCCATTTCCTCCTCCTCCTCCTCCTTAACCGCCGTAGAATTGCTGTATTAATAAAAAAAAATTATGGCTCACCTCTTGGGCTTAATACAATCAATTTTTAAGAGGTCTCAGCTCTTGGGCCTCCACACAATTTTTAAAAGGTCTCAGCTCTTGGGCCTCCACACAATTTTTAAAAGGTCTCAGCTCTTGGGCCTCCACACAATTTTTAAAAGGTCTCAGCTCTTGGGCCTCCACACAATTTTTAAGAGGTCTCAGCTCTTGGGCCTCCACACAATTTTTAAAAGGTCTCAGCTCTTGGGCCTCCACACAATTTTTAAAAGGTCTCAGCTCTTGGGCCTCCACACAATTTTTAAAAGGTCTCAGCTCTTGGGCCTCCACACAATTTTTAAAAGGTCTCAGCTCTTGGGCCTCCACACAATTTTTAAAAGGTCTCAGCTCTTGGGCCTCCACACAATTTTTAAAAGGTCTCAGCTCTTGGGCCTCCACACAATTTTTAAGAGGTCTCAGCTCTTGGGACTCCACACAATTTTTAAAAGGTCTCAGCTCTTGGGCCTCCACACAATTTTTAAAAGGTCTCAGCTCTTGGGCCTCCACACAATTTTTAAAAGGTCTCAGCTCTTGGGCCTCCACACAATTTTTAAAAGGTCTCAGCTCTTGGGCCTCCACACAATTTTTAAAAGGTCTCAGCTCTTGGGCCTCCACACAATTTTTAAAAGGTCTCAGCTCTTGGGCCTCCACACAATTTTTAAAAGGTCTCAGCTCTTGGGACTCCACACAATTTTTAAAAGGTCTCAGCTCTTGGGCCTCCACACAATTTTTAAAAGGTCTCAGCTCTTGGGCCTCCACACAATTTTTAAAAGGTCTCAGCTCTTGGGCCTCCACACAATTTTTAAAAGGTCTCAGCTCTTGGGCCTCCACACAATTTTTAAAAGATCTCAGCTCTTGGGCCTCCACACAATTTTTAAAAGGTCTCAGCTCTTGGGACTCCACACAATGTTTGAGAGGTCTCAGCTCTTGGGCCTCCACACAATTTTTAAAAGGTCTCAGCTCTTGGGACTCCACACAATTTTTAAAAGGTCTCAGCTCTTGGGACTCCACACAATTTTTAAAAGGTCTCAGCTCTTGGGCCTCCACACAATTTTTAAAAGGTCTCAGCTCTTGGGCCTCCACACAATTTTTAAAAGGTCTCAGCTCTTGGGCCTCCACACAATTTTTAAAAGATCTCAGCTCTTGGGCCTCCACACAATTTTTAAAAGGTCTCAGCTCTTGGGACTCCACACAATGTTTGAGAGGTCTCAGCTCTTGGGCCTCCACATAATTTTTAAAAGGTCTCAGCTCTTGGGCCTCCACACAATTTTTAAAAGGTCTCAGCTCTTGGGACTCCACACAATTTTTAAAAGGTCTCAGCTCTTGGGCCTCCACACAATTTTTAAAAGGTCTCAGCTCTTGGGCCTCCACACAGTTTTTAAAAGATCTCAGCTCTTGGGCCTCCACACAATTTTTAAAAGGTCTCAGCTCTTGGGACTCCACACAATGTTTGAGAGGTCTCAGCTCTTGGGCCTCCACACAATTTTTAAGAGGTCTCAGCTCGTGGGACTCCACACAATGTTTGAGAGGTCTCAGCTCTTGGGCCTCCACACAATTTTTAAAAGGTCTCAGCTCTTGGGCCTCCACACAATTTTTAAAAGGTCTCAGCTCTTGGGCCTCCACACAATTTTTAAGAGGTCTCAGCTCTTGAGCCTCCACACAATTTTTAAGAAGTCTCAGCTCTTGGGACTCCACACAATGTTTGAGAGGTCTCAGCTCTTGGGCCTCCACACAATTTTTAAAAGGTCTCAGCTCTTGGGCCTCCACACAATTTTTAAAAGGTCTCAGCTCTTGGGCCTCCACACAATTTTTAAAAGGTCTCAGCTCTTGGGCCTCCACACAATTTTTAAGAGGTCTCAGCTCTAAGCTTCCCTTACTGCTGGGGTGACACACTGTAACAAACCTCCTCCTTTAAGCTTCCCTGACTGCTGGGGTGACACACTGTAACAAACCTCCTCCTGTAAGCTTCCCTTACTTCTGGGGTGACACACTGTAACAAACCTCCTCCTTTAAGCTTCCCTGACTGCTGGGGTGACACACTGTAACAAACCTCCTCCTGTAAGCTTCCCTGACTGCTGGGGTGACACACTGTAACAAACCTCCTCCTGTAAGCTTCCCTGACTGCTGGGGTGACACACTGTAACAAACCTCCTCCTGTAAGCTTCCCTTACTGCTGGGGTGACACAATGACACAAGAGGACATGTCTGACCACATCACACACACACACACACACACACACACACACACACACACAATGACAATTAGGGGTGGGGTCTATTTATTTTCCCCCTTGCCTATGTCATCTGTGGTTGTCATTAGGCAACGTGATATTAAGGGGTGCAGAATTTTGTTCTTCTTTTTTGTACAGTTTGGCTTGGGGTCCATGGCAATGTAGAGGAAAGAAGGTTTCCTTGTCTTGTCTCACTTTACGTAGAAGTTATATTGTGTTTGGAGTGTATTGTTGAGTGGCTGTGATAGTGGCGTAATAGTGCGACTTGGGCGCGTTATATGCACCCAGACATGCTTCCCCTGCTGTCCCAGTTGCATTCCAGCAGTGTTGGCATCATTTTCTGATGTTTCAGGGTGGACTTGGTGACCTCCAAGTGGTCGAATTGAGATTTCCAAGTGGCGAGCATTTTTTTCCCATAGACTATAATGGGATTCGATATTCGGTCGAGTAGTCGAGTAACGCGGTCTATTCGAAACGAAATTCGAAATTTCGAATATTTCACTACTCGCTCATCTCTACTAATGTTCATGATTCAACTTCAGGAGAACAGTGAACATTAATGGTGTGCATGGCAGGATTGCAAGGAGAAAGAACATTACTGCCTTCTGGAACAATGTTTTGTAGGTGGATCCAGCTTTCTGGTGTAAATGAGAAGCATTATATTTGGAGAAAGGAAACAGCTGCATTCCAGTATAAAAACCTCATCACATCTGTGACATATGATGGTGGAAGGATCAATGGCCACCTCAGCCACCCAATCCCTTATCAGCTTTTCTGGGAATGTCAGAGAAATAAAGGGTGACAGGACCAATGTGTGTGAAACCTCAATCCTTTTTCACTCATATCATTAACTTTTGGTCTGTACAGACAGCCATATTTATCACAGTGACTGATTTGTTCACTTCCCAATTTATTATTAATGAAGAAGACTTTGTACTCACCACGTCCACAATGGCCATGCTGCCGGGACAGGCGTCCCTCCCTCTCCTCCGCCTCTTCGTCCTAAACATGAAGAGAGTCAGACATGTCAATGAGCTTACTGCAGCCCGTTCCCAAACCCAGACTGTCACCACATTTATAATATCCCTCCCGAGAGCTTTCCAGCAACCTCTCATGTGCAGCTATCAGATCTGGCCAGAAAAGTGCATTGATCATAGATAAAAGTGTCGTGGGTGGTCAGATTATGATGGGGAGGTGGCCAGACTGGTAAGAAGGAGTGTGATGAATTAGGTAGGAGAGTGATCAGAGTGTGATGTAGGAAGCAGAGGAGTGGTCAGTGTGATGCATGAAGCAGGGGAGTGGTCAGTGTGTGATGTAGGAAGCAGGGGAGTGGTCAGTGTGTGATGTAGGAAGAAGGGAGTGGTCAGTGTGATGTAGGAAGCAGGGGAGTGGTCAGTGTGATGTAGGAAGCAGGGGAGTGGTCAGTGTGATGTATGAAGCAGAGGAGTGGTCAGTGTGATGTAGGAAGCAGAGGAGTGGTCAGTGTGATGCATGAAGCAGGGGAGTGGTCAGTGTGTGATGTAGGTAGCAGGGGAGTGGTCAGTGTGTGATGTAGGAAGCAGGGGAGTGGTCAGGGTGTGATGTAGGTAGCAGGGGAGTGGTCAGGGTGTGATGTAGGAAGCAGGGGAGTGGTCAGTGTGATGTATGAAGCAGAGGAGTGGTCAGGGTGTGATGTAGGAAGCAGAGGAGTGGTCAGTGTGATGTAGGAAGCAGGGGAGTGGTCAGTGTGATGTATGAAGCAGAGGAGTGGTCAGTGTGATGTAGGAAGCAGGGGAGTGGTCAGTGTGATGTAGGAAGCAGGGGAGTGGTCAGTGTGATGTAGGAAGCAGAGGAGTGGTCAGTGTGATGTAGGAAGCAGGGGAGTGGTCAGTGTGATGTAGGAAGCAGGGGAGTGGTCAGTGTGATGTAGGAAGCAGGGGAGTGGTCAGTGTGATGTAGGAAGCAGGGGAGTGGTCAGTGTGATGTAGGAAGCAGGGGAGTGGTCAGTGTGATGTAGGAAGCAGGGGAGTGGTCAGTGGGATGTAGGAAGCAGAGGAGTGGCCAGTGTGATGTAGGAAGCAGGGGAGTGGTCAGTGTGATGTAGGAAGCAGGGGAGTGGTCAGTGTGATGTAGGAAGCAGGGGAGTGGTCAGTGTGATGTAGGAAGCAGGGGAGTGGTCAGTGTGCGGTGTGGAAGCAGGGGAGTGGTCAGTGTGATGTAGGAAGCAGGGGAGTGGTCAGTGTGATGTAGGAAGCAGGGGAGTGGTCAGTGTGCGGTGTAGGAAGCAGGGGAGTGGTCAGTGTGATGTAGGAAGCAGGGGAGTGGTCAGTGTGTGATGTAGGAAGCAGGGGAGTGGTCAGTGTGTGATGTAGGAAGCAGGGGAGTGGTCAGTGTGATGTATGAAGCAGAGGAGTGGTCAGTGTGATGTAGGAAGCAGAGGAGTGGTCAGTGTGATGCATGAAGCAGGGGAGTGGTCAGTGTGTGATGTAGGAAGCAGGGGAGTGGTCAGTGTGATGTAGGAAGCAGGGGAGTGGTCAGTGTGATGTAGGAAGCAGTGGAGTGGTCAGGGTGTGATGTAGGAAGCAGGGGAGTGGTCAGTGTGATGTAGGAAGCAGAGGAGTGGTCAGTGGGATGTAGGAAGCAGGGGAGTGGTCAGTGTGATGTAGGAAGCAGGGGAGTGGTCAGTGGGATGTAGGAAGCAGAGGAGTGGTCAGTGTGATGTAGGAAGCAGGGGAGTGGTCAGTGTGTGATGTAGGAAGCAGGGGAGTGGTCAGTGTGCGGTGTAGGAAGCAGGGGAGTGGTCAGTGTGCGGTGTAGGAAGCAGGGGAGTGGTCAGTGTGATGTAGGAAGCAGGGGAGTGGTCAGTGTGTGATGTAGGAAGCAGGGGACTGGTCAGAGTGTGATGTAGGAAGCAGGGGAGTGGTCAGTGTGTGATGTAGGAAGCAGGGGAGTGGTCAGTGTGTGATGTAGGAAGCAGGGGAGTGGTCAGTGTGATGTATGAAGCAGAGGAGTGGTCAGTGTGATGTAGGAAGCAGAGGAGTGGTCAGTGTGATGCATGAAGCAGGGGAGTGGTCAGTGTGTGATGTAGGAAGCAGGGGAGTGGTCAGTGTGATGTAGGAAGCAGGGGAGTGGTCAGTGTGATGTAGGAAGCAGGGGAGTGGTCAGTGTGATGTAGGAAGCAGGGGACTGGTCAGAGTGTGATGTAGGAAGCAGGGGAGTGGTCAGTGTGTGATGTAGGAAGCAGGGGAGTGGTCAGTGTGATGTAGGAAGCAAGGGACTGGTCAGAGTGTGATGTAGGAAGCAGGGGAGTGGTCAGTGTGATGTAGGAAGCAGGGGAGTGGTCAGTGTGATGTAGGAAGCAGGGGAGTGGTCAGGGTGTGATGTAGGAAGAAGAGGAGTGGTCAGTGTGATGTAGGAAGCAAGGGAGTGGGCAGTGTGTGATGTAGGAAGCAGGGGAGTGGTCAGTGTGTGGTGTAGGAAGCAGGGGAGTGGTCAGTGTGTGATGTAGGAAGCAGGGGAGTGGTCAGTGTGTGGTGTAGGAAGCAGGGGAGTGGTCAGTGTGATGTAGGAAGCAAGGGACTGGTCAGAGTGTGATGTAGGAAGCAGGGGAGTGGTCAGTGTGATGTAGGAAGCAGGGGAGTGGTCAGTGTGATGTAGGAAGCAGGGGAGTGGTCAGGGTGTGATGTAGGAATAAGAGGAGTGGTCAGTGTGATGTAGGAAGCAAGGGAGTGGGCAGTGTGTGATGTAGGAAGCAGGGGAGTGGTCAGTGTGTGGTGTAGGAAGCAGGGGAGTGGTCAGTGTGTGGTGTAGGAAGCAGGGGAGTGGTCAGTGTGTGGTGTAGGAAGCAGGGGAGTGGTCAGTGTGTGATGTAGGAAGCAGGGGAGTGGTCAGTGTGTGGTGTAGGAAGCAGAGGAGTGGTCAGTGTGATGTAGGAAGCAGGGGAGTGGTCAGTGTGTGATGTAGGAAGCAGGGGAGTGGTCAGTGTGTGATGTAGGAAGCAGGGGAGTGGTCAGTGTGTGGTGTAGGAAGCAGGGGAGTGGTCAGTGTGTGGTGTAGGAAGCAGGGGAGTGGTCAGTGTGATGTAGGAAGCAGGGGAGTGGTCAGTGGGATGTAGGAAGCAGGGGAGTGGTCAGAATGGGATGTAGGAAGCAGGGGAGTGGTCAGAGTGTGATGTAGGAAGAAGGGGAGTAGTCAGTGTGATGTAGGAAGCAGGGGAGTGGTCAGTGTGATGTAGGAAGCAGGGGAGTGGTCAGTGTGATGTAAGAAGCAGGGGAATGGTCAGTGTGATGTAGGAAGCAGGGGAGTGGTCAGGGTGTGATGTAGGAAGAAGAGGAGTGGTCAGTGTGATGTAGGAAGCAGGGGAGTGGTCAGTGTGATGTAGGAAGCAGGGGAATGGTCAGGGTGTGATGTAGGAAGCAGAGGAGTGGTCAGTGTGATGTAGGAAGCAGGGGAGTGGTCAGTGTGATGTAGGAAGCAGAGGAGTGGTCAGTGTGATGTATGAAGAAGGGGAGTGGTCAGGGTGTGATGTAGTAAGCAGATGAGTGGTCAGAGTGTGATGTAAGATAGCTCAGGAAGTCAGAGTGATGCCTATAAAGTTTCTCATCCATCCAGATCGTAGCATATCTGTAGGGACAAATCAGGGCAAGCGGACTTGGCTGTAGGAAGCAGGGGAGTGGTCAGAGTGTGATGTAGGAAGCAGGGGAGTGGTCAGAGTGTGATGTAGGAAGCAGGGGAGTGGTCAGTGAGATGTAGGAAGCAGGGGAGTGGTCAGTGAGATGTAGGAAGCAGGGGAGTGGTCAGTGTGATGTAGGAAGCAGGGGAGTGGTCAGTGTGATGTAGGAAGCAGGGGAGTGGTCAGTGTGATGTAGGAAGCAGGGGAGTGGTCAGTGTGATGTAGGAAGCAGGGGAGTGGTCAGGGTGTGATGTAGGAAGAAGAGGAGCGGTCAGTGTGATGTAGGTAGCAGGGGAGTGGTCAGTGTGATGTAGGAAGCAGGGGAGTGGTCAGGGTGTGATGTAGGAAGAAGAGGAGTGGTCAGTGTGATGTAGGAAGCAGAGGAGTGGTCAGTGTGCGATGTAGGAAGCAGGGGAGTGGTCAGTGTGATGTAGGAAGCAGAGGAGTGGTCAGTGTGCGATGTAGGAAGCAGGGGAGTGGTCAGTGTGATGTAGGAAGCAGGGGAGTGGTCAGAGTGTGATGTAAGATAGCTCAGGAAGTCAGAGTGATGCCTATAAAGTTTCTCATCCATCCAGATCGTAGCATATCTGTAGGGACAAATCAGGGCAAGCGGACTTGGCTTTTAGTCTGAGGACTAGAGAAGCATCTTCAAGAACATCGGTTGCCTAGATTTATCCTTACAGCGATGTCAGAGAGTGATGTCATACATTGTGGCTGGAGTTGGAATTTATAGCTGATGGATGGGCATCAGGGTGGTCAGTACCTCTTCTTGCAGAGGGCGCAGAGTCCACAGAGGAGCAGAGCCAATCCCAGTATGGCACAGAGGCCAGATAGAAGTTGATTGGAGGACAGTGCAGGAGTCCCAGGAGCCATAGCAGCAGCGTGCACCTAGATGAGAGAGAGAAGAGGTTAGCGTGGCAGGCAGGGCAGGTCAGGCGGGAGCCGCAGACATGACAGGCCAGACGTGGTGACAGGCTGATGTTGGGGAGAGCTGGCAGAGCTCGGGGTGATGAGCTGTTACACCACTTCCTGTCTAGATGCAGGTGTTTGCCTGCCGTGTGGTTTCCCCGAAGCAGCATCACCACACAATGCGTTGGTAGTTATCACCCACCACCCTGCCTGAAGCCTAACTCTAGGCTGATTTTTCCAATGCTGAAAAGTGTGGAGCAGGGTTAGAACCCCTCTACCAGTCCTTCTGTTCCTGCTTTTACCCAAAAAATCTGCCTCAGGGGGAGATACTCAGGATGCGGCTCAATGAAAATGGCTTAACAGGAAACGAATCTGGTGCCGAGGGGATGCCTGTCCCACAGTCTGGTTAATTTAATCATTTTTACATATGTGGGACATTAATAAAGTGAAAAATCAACATAAAAGATTAAATTAAAAGAGGATTGACTGCGGTAGATGGATACCGAAAAACTTTTGGTCAATCAAAAAGTTGAAATTTAATGAATGATTTAATGTGGCAGATCAGTTTAAAATTAAAATCCGATCAAAAAACTGCAATGAAATAACTGACTGTGGTAGGTCAGTAGTAAAAAACAAAAAGTTTACATTTCATCTTTCTGTTCGCTTCATTGTGGCGATTAGTAACAAAATTGAATTGACTGTAGCAGATCAAAAGTAAAAAAAATGCTCAATAATGAAAAAAATCGCTGACTAACAGAAGATGAAAAAGTAATTAATTGTGATAAAATAAGTCGATTGAAGATGTAAGTGAAGATTAATGTAGTGATTGAAGATCGATAAGATTAATGTAGTGATTGACTATAGAAGATTAATGCTGAAAAATCGATGGATCGAAAAGATGAAATTTACCAATTTAATCTGGTAGGTCAGTAGTGGAAGGTCCGATTGTTTAATTTAATATTTTTGATCATTTGACTGTGGTGGGTAAATAGTAAAAGAATCAATGTCTGATTGATCAAAAAAAAGGAATAATTTCACAATGTTGGTCAAATGTAAAAAAAATGCTCAGTAATGAAAAAATCAATGACTAAAAATTAAATGTAATAAAAAAAAAAAAAAAAATGCTTAGTAATGAAAAAATCAATGACTAAAAATTAAATGTAATAATTAACTGTGGTCGGTTAATAGGGAAAAATAGTTTAATCGATCAAAGATGGCATTGAACAATTTAATGTGGTAGGTAGTGAAAAATCAGTGCCTGCTTGATCAAAAAGCGGAAATGAATTGAAGAAGGTCAATAGTGAACAATTGATCGATGGAAAAGATGGAATTAACCAGTTTAAAATGGTTGCTCAGTAATGAAAAAAGCAATGTCTGATCTATCTAAGAGCACATTAAACACCGCTAATTAAATGTGGCTAGTAGTAAAAAAAACTGATCAAATCGCAAAGACGGAATAGAACAATGTGAACTCGTAGGTCTCAACCTATCGAAAAGATTTAGCAAATGGCCACGTTAAGTCAACAGTAAAAAAAAAAAATTAAATAAAAAAAGGTGGAATTGAACAACTTCATCTGGTAGGTCAATAGTAATAAATGAATGTCTGCTAAATCAAAAAGATGAAATTCAATAACAGACTGCGGTAGACCAATAGAGAAAAATAGTTGAATCGATTGTAAAGATAGGATAAAAAATTTAATCTGGTAGGTAAAAAGTAAAATAAATCAGCATCAAATCGATCGAAAAATCTGAAATTAGATGACTGTGTTAGGTCAATAGAAAAAAATAGTTTGAACGATCAAACAGATAGAATTTAACCATGTATTCAGTTAGGTCAACGGTGAAAAAGCAATGTCTGATCGATCGAAAAGATGAAATTATCTAACAGTATGAGAAAATTGTTTGATTGATTGAAAAGGTGGAATTGAACTATATTATCGGGTAGGTCAATAAGGAAAAAATCAACGCCTGATCGATCAAAAAAATCAGACATTGATTTTAAACTGCCCAGCCAATACAGATGTTGATTACCCAATAAAAATTATAAAAAATTGCTGTTACCCGATCTAATTGGAGCACTGTCCACATGGAAGGATCATTACACTCAATCAATCCTATCCTAAAAAAAATGTATCCGCTAGTGGATCGCCAGCGACAGATGCAATTCGAGAGTGTGTCCTGCTCGATCACATTGTTGGCCTAGAACAGTTGACAGATGCCATCAGATCTGATTTTCTGCAAAGATCGCCATTGTGCTCAATGCAGCTGGTCATTCACTGACATGCCCCCTGCTGTCGAGAGCACCCTCACATCCAAAACTTAAAACTGGATTGTTTGAGGAATGAACAATCAGATCCCACGTCAATGGCCAGCCTAATGCTAGTCACTTAGTTGTCAGATTTCATCTGATCGATTAAACTGTTTAATTTAAACATTTAATTTATGCTTCATTATTTTACTTTTGGCCCACAATATGATTTTAAAACCTGTTATTATTTTTATTAATTTAAAAAGCGTCATCTTCCTTAGCGCCGTACAAACCTTGTTCAGCAAAAACGAGACGATAGAAGAAAAAAAATCATTATTGATTTTTAAAAAAAAATAAAATAAAAAATTAAAATGTAAAAAAAAATATATATAAAAAATAATATAAAAAAATATATTTTTTATTAAATATTCTCCAAAAATGTATCTAAAAAGAAAAATGATCTAAAGAATCTAAATGAAGAACAAAGAATCTAAAAATCTAAAATCTGTTCGATCAAAATGCAAATGAAACAATACTGAATCTATGGCGGCATTCCTTTGGTCTTGGTCCATTCTGATTATGGCTTTACAATCTCCATACAATCTTAGCAAACCTTCGTAGTAAAGGTAATCTTCCGAAAAATTGTGGCTTGATCCGATCGTGATGGATACAGAAGCCCGATGGGATCATGTCACAATTTCACATGCAATTGTCCCGATCCTGTTTATCAGAAGAGACAAACAGAAGTAGCCTCATTGGCAATTACATGGTGATCCTCCAGCATGCCCTCAGCACATTGTGGAAGAAAATTGATCTTAGAGAAACTGCTTTAATGGCAAGGCGGATCATTTTATGATCTGGTCTAAGGAGTGCCCACATACACACACGCTTCAGTCACTTTCAAATTTTTAATTATTTTCCATTTAAATCTACTTTGGGGCTAATGGAAAAAAACATTGTAAACTTGATCACATGGGTATCACTGGAATCAGAGGGATGTCGCTAGAACCACATGGGTATCACTAGAACTGGGGAATCAGAGGGGTGTAGCTAGAACCAGAGGGGTGAAGCTAAAACCACAGATATGTAGCTAGAACTAAAAAGGTGTAACTAAAACCAGAGGGGTTTTGCTGGAACACTTGGGTATCACTGGAACCAGAGGGATGTTGCTAGAACCACATGGGTATAACTGGAACTAGAGGGGTGTAGCTAGAACACCTGGGTATCACTGGAACTAGAGGGGTGTTGCTGGAACTAGAGGGGTGCTGCTGGAACCATAAGGGTATCACCGCAACCAGAGGGGTGTCGCTGGAACCACATGGGCATTACTAGTACCAAAGGGTTGTTGCTGGAACCATATTGGTATCACTGGACCCAAAGGGGTGTGGCTGGAACCAGATGAGTGTTGCTGGAACCACATGGGTATAACTGGAACTAGAGGGGTGAAGCTAGAACACCTAGGTATCACTGGAACTAGAGGGGTGTTGCTGGAACCAGAGGGGAGTCACTGGAACTAGAGGGGTGCTGCTGGAACCATAAGGGTATCACTGGAACCACATGGGCATTACTAGTATCAAGGGGTTGTTGATGGAACCATATTTGTATCACTGGACCCAAAGGGGTGTGGCTGGAACCAGATGAGTGTTGCTGGAACCACATGGGTATCACTGGAACTAGAAGGGTGTAGCTAGAACCAGAGGGGCATTGCTGGAACTAAAGGGGTGTAACTGGAACCAGATGGGTTTTGCTGGAACACCTGGGAATCACTGGAACCAGAGGGGTGTCGCTGGAATCAGAGGGGCATTACTGGAACAACATGGGTATCACTGAAACTAGAGGAGTATAGCTAGGACCAGAAGGGTGAAGCTAGAACCACAGAGGTGTAGCTAGAACCAGAGGGACACTGCTGGAACTAAAGAGGTGTAACTGGAACCAAATGGATTTTGCTGTTTTGCTGGAACACCTGGGTATCACTGGAACTGGAGGGGTGTTGCTGGAACTAGAGGGGTATTGATGAAACCAGAGGGGTGTTACTGGAACCAGAGGGGAGTCGCTGGAATCATATGGGTATCACTGCAACCAGTGGGTTGTCACTGGAACCACATTGGTATCACTGGAACCAGAGGAGTGTTGCTGAAACCACATGGGTATCACTGGAACTAGAGTGGTGTAGCTAAAACCAGAGGGACATTGCTGGAAATAAAGGGGTGTAACTGGAATCAGAGGGGTTTTGATGGAACATTGGGGTATCACTGGTACTGGAGGGGCATTAGTGGGACTAGTGGAACCAGAGAACTGTCACTGCAACCATATCCCACTAGAACCACATGGGAATCACTGGAACTAGCGGGGAGTAGCTAGAACCACAGAGCTGTAGCTAGAACCAGAGGGGCATTACTGAAAGTAGGGGGGTGTTGCTGAAACTAGAGAGGTGTCGCTGGAATCACATTAGTATCACTGGAACTAGAGGGGTGTAACTGGAACCAAAAGGGTGAAGCTGGAACCACGTGGGTATCAATGGTAACAGAGGGGCATCAATGGAACCAGAGGGGTGTCACTGGAACCCCATGGGCATTGCTGGAACCAGTGGGGTATCCCTGAAACCAGAGGGGTGTAGCTAAAACCAGAGGGGCGTCGCTGGAAACAGAGAAATGTCAGAAACAAGAGGGAATCAACTGGAGCCAAAGGGCTACATGAAGCCCCCCCAACCCTGTGAAGTGATATAAGGCCCCCCTGGACCCCTCACCAATTCACATACAGTGATAAAATACAAATATTTGTAATCGATTTTAAAGGAAAGTCCACTTTCGATGGAATTTTTGAAAGTGTATATTTTTTTGGCCAGAATAATATCCTCAAGGTGCTCAGCTGATCTATGTCTTTATTTTTTTCTTATGTTGAAAATATACACTTTCAAAAATTCTATAGAAAGTGAACTTCCTTTTCAGTACTTACCAGTCCACGTCCTCTAGCTTCTGTCCCTCGCCAGGTCTTCTTCGTTCTTCACTGTCTTCAATGGCAGTGGCGTCAAAGGCTGATGCCGCCGCCATCCGTTGAATGAAGGATGGGCAGAGGTCACGCCTCCTTCCATCCTAGTAATGGGCCGGGGGGGGGCAGGCAAGGAGGTCCTCCCCCCAAGTGACTAGATACGTCAATGAAGGGGCGGGTTCTTGGGATAAACCCCATACTCTATAAACCCCAGTGATGTTAAAGTCACTTTGGGGAGATTTCAGGAAGGCTCCGCCTCTGTAGTATAAAAGCCCAGCTTACCCGGCATCTATCATTACCCTGGGCGGGATAACAAGCGAAGAGGCGGGAACTTGTGTCTCCCTTCACTTTAGATGCCAGCAGGGAGCCCATATCGTAGGCCATAAGGTACTGGCAGGGGTCAGCCCCTGAGCCCTGGGTTACCAGCCCCTGAGCCCTGGGTTACCAGCCCCTGAGCCCTGGGTTACCAGCCCCTGAGCCCTGGGTTACCAGCCCCTAAGCCCTGGGTTACCAACCCCTAAGCCCTGGGTTACCAACCCCTAAGCCCTGGGTAACCAGCCCCTGAGCCCTGGGTAACCAGCCCCTGAGCCCTGGGTTACCAGCCCCTGAGCCCTGGGTTACCAGCCCCTGAGCCCTGGGTTACCAGCCCCTGAGCCCTGGGTTACCAGCCCCTGAGCCCTGGGTTACCAGCCCCTGAGCCCTGGGTTACCAGCCCCTGAGCCCTGGGTTACCAGCCCCTGAGCCCTGGGTTACCAGCCCCTGAGCCCTGGGTTACCAGCCCCTGAGCCCTGGATTACCAGCCCCTGAGCCCTGGATTACCAGCCTCTGAGCCCTGGGTTACCAGCCCCTGAGCCCTGGATTACCAGCCTCTGAGCCCTGGGTTACCAGCCCCTGAGCCCTGGGTTACCAGCCCCTGAGCCCTGGGTTACCAGCCCCTATGCCTGGTCCCCGGGACGGTTGGCTGAAGGAGAGAAATGGAACACAATGGATTTTCGCACATTATCGCAAGGTTGTTTTGCACGTGTCCCCTGAATCATGCGAGAATGATTTCACATGGAAGGGGAACATTTTTCTCATGATGCTGAATCGACCCTAAAATATGGAGCGCCAGTCAAGGTCCCTTCTAACAATCCCCCCCAGGTCTACCAGTTAGGATGCCCCTACAGTCAAATATCCTGAGACGCAAAAATCCGGCAAAGGAACTGTGAATGATGGGGGGACAAAAAATAGCTGCACACTGCAAAGACACTTGCCTTCCATTGGTGGAGTTGTAAAAGGTGAGTATCTCTCTAATGCAGGGGTCAATAATTGCGTGGGGTGTGAGGTTAGTTTCCTGTCTCCCATTCGATTGAGCTCTGCTTGGAAAAGGTGAGTATCTCTCTAACGCCAGCTCACTGATGGTGGGGGGAGTGAGGTTAGTTTTCTGTCCCCCATCAGATGGAGCTCTGCTAGGAAAAGGTGAATATCTCTCAAACACCAGTCCACTGATGGTGTGAAGGGGAGGCGAGGTTAGTTTCCTGTCCCCCATTAGATGAAGTTCTGCTAGGAAAAGGTGAGTATCTCACTAATGCAGGGCTCAATAATGGCGTGGGGGGTGTGAGATTAGTTTCCTGTCCCCCATCAGATGGAGCTCTGCTCGGAAAAGGAGAATATCTCTCGAACACTAGCTCACTGATGGTGTGAAGGGGGAGGTGAGGTTAGTTTCCTGTCCCCCATCAGATGGAGCTCTGTTAGGAAAAGGTGAGTATCTCCTCTCATCAATCACTTACCTTCAAACATCACAAGCAGCAATGAGCGGGATGACAGGCTCAGCAGAGATGGTGGAAGAGCAGCTTCTTTCCCTTAGGACGATGGTATGTGATGGGTCCCGCCGCCGCCGGTGGTGCAGCAAGCAGGGCATCTGCCTCAGAGAACATCCACCGGCATCACCGCCCGCCAGCCCAGCGTGGGGGACCGGAAACGGCACGAGACAGGCAGAGGTGTGATGACCTAAAAACGGGGATCAAAAAATTCTAGAAGGGTGTCTCAGGGGAGAAAGTGATGATCTGTGTGAGAGAAGGAGGGGACAAGGACTCCCACAGGGTGCAGCGAGAGGCGGGGATCACCCCAACAGGAAGTTGATTGTGGTGTGACCCTCCCATGCATCAAAACATAAGGAGGAAAGAAAAATGGGGGGGGGGGGGGGCGGCGCAGGTGTGAGCGGGAAGCTCTCTAAAGATAGGAGCACCATGTACAAAAATATCATTTATTGTCTATAAAAGAAATGACAGAATGACAGGCGACAGTGCGAGGTGAGTACAGGCCTCAGAACTCTGTCATCTTCTTATGTGTGTCTGCTTTCCTCTGCTCCTTCTGCAAACTGCGCTCTTCCTGCTGCAGCCCCGCCAGCTCTGATCGCGCCCCTGCCAGTCGCTTCTCCAACTGTGCGCACATCCCGCTGCAGAGAAAAGAGGGGACAATAGATTGTAAGCTCTTCTCCTTTTGTATCCCCCCTTATACTGTAATAGATTGCAAGCTCTTCTCCTTCTGTACCTCCCTTATACCCTAATAGATTGCAAGCTCTTCTCCTTCTGTATCCTCCCTTATACCCTAATAGATTGTAAGCTCTTCTGCTTCTGTATCCTCCCTTATACCCTAATAGATTGTAAGCTCTTCTCCTCCTGTATTCTCCATTATACCCTAATAGATTGTAAGCTCTTCTCCTCCTGTATTCTCCATTATACCCTAATAGACTGTAAGCTCTTCTCCTCCTGTATTCTCCCTTATACCCTAATAGATTGTAAGCTCTTCCCCTTCTGTATCCTCCCTTATACCCTAATAGATTGTAAGCTCTTCCCCTTCTGTATCCTCCCTTATACCATAATAGATTGTAAGCTCTTCTCCTTTTGTATCCTCCCTTATACCCTAATAGATTGTAAGCTCTTCTGCTTCTGTATCCTCCCTTATACCCTAATAGATTGTAAGCTCTTCTCCTTCTGTATCCTCCCTTATACCCTAATAGATTGTAACTTTTTTTATTGAGTAAAATCAAGCAATCATATACAATATATACAAAGTTACAATAATAAATAAATAAAAATAAAATAAATAATAACTAAACAAAAAGAAACAGGCCTAACAATTCGGCATATAATATATAATATCCATTATTCTATATACAATCCTATCTACAACCTAACACTACACTCTACACAACCCAGCAGGAAGACTAAGAGACCCCGTCACCTGTGCACGCAGCCGTTCTTCAAAAATCTGTCATTGTCATAAAAATCTATGGGTGATAAGAGATAGGAAAGCTCACCCAGAGGTAAGTCATGGGGATCAAGGAGGCCTGATGTTCCTCCACGCCTTCATCCAGGCCCCCCGTTCCCACCCGTCCCTCTCCAGCACCCGGATCTTGCCCACCTCATGCAGGATGTCATGCACCACCACCGGGACAGGGAGGACTTTCTTCCTAATGCAGAGCTGGCACCGTGCATTCCATGTGAAATAGCGGATCACTAGACTAACTAGATATAAAGTGTCCAAACAAAAATCCCCTCTTGAGAAGTTAATAAGCCTCAAACCCTCCCTCATGATGGAGCCTGGGCAATCCCTGAGGGACAATGGCTCATGAAAAGCCAGACCCAGGACCCAACTCACCAGAAGCTTCCTCGGAGTAGATCTCATGTCCTCTGCTGTCAATTGCCATTGGCGAAGTATTTTCAAGCACGGGGCAACATAGGCCGGGAGCTGAGCCTGAGGAACTCGAGGGCTTTTCATCCGGCCACCATTCTCCCAGTCTCGCAGGAAGGGCTTAAACCAGGACTGGAAAATACCCACCCAGCCAGGTGGGCTCTCTGCCAACATGCTTCCAAAATTATGTTTCAGAAACAAGAGAGAGAAAAACACGACTGGATTGACCATCCCTAGGCCACCCTCCCGCCTAGATAGGTAGGTGACATTTCTTTTCACCAGGTTCATGCGGTTTCCCCATAACATCTGGAAAAACACGCTGTAGACCCTGGTGTAGAGAGACACTGGCAAAACACAGACGAAGCTGACGTATAAAAAGATGGGGATCAGGTAGGTCTTGATAAAGATCAACCCTTTCCCTGAGAGACATTTTCCAGCTCTTCCAGACTGCAACCTTGGCATTGGCAATTTCCAGCCTTGCGCTCCCAGTTTTTTTGGCCATAATCGCCAGGACCAAAATTTATGCCAAGGATCTTAATTTCCTGCTGGGGCACTGGGAAGGCGTCCGGAAGTTCGAAGCCCTCACCCTCCTCACCCATCCAGAAAACTTCACTCTTCTCGTGATTGACCTTGGAGCCCGATGCTTCTGTATACTGTGCTATCAGAGAGGCCACCTCCTCCGCCTCATTTGTCCCAGAGACAATCACAGATACATCATCAGCATAGGCAATGACCTTCAAAGGAGGCTCACCAGGCAGACCCAGAGGAACCCCACATAACATGCTGCTCTCGACCCTCCTTATAAAGGGATCGATCGCAAACACATACAGTAGGGGACCCAGAGGGCATCCCTGTCGCACACCGGAGCCAACTTCAAAAGGCCTTCCAACCCAACCATTAACAAGAGGGAAGCTCTCGGCCCCATCATACAGGGTTTGTAGCCAATTAATAAACCGCCCCGGCAGGCCGTACTTACCAAGAAGCAGCCATAGGAATTCATGATTGACCCTATCAAAAGCCTTTGCCTGATCTAACGCCAACAAGTACTTTCCCCAGCCTGCAGCCCTGCACCGCTCCAAGGCTTCCCGGACAGCTAAAACGGCTGAGAAGGTGCTTCTACCTTGGATGGAGCAGTGCTGATGACGGGAAAGCAGTTGCTCCGCCACTGACGACAAGCGCCAGAACAAAATCTTTGCCAGTATCTTTCTATCGACATTGAGAAGGCTGATGGGGCGCCAGTTCTCAATCATCGAAGAGTCCTTACCTTTTGACAGAAGGATCACGGCCGAGCGCCTCATGGAGGGAGGGAGGGCCAGACAGCAATTAAAAACCTCCACCAAATGTGGTGCCAGGATGGTCTTAAAACATTTATAAAATTCAGCTGTCAAACCATCTGACCCGGGTGACTTTTTGATGGCAAGGTGATCAATTGCACTTACCACCTCATCAGCGGTGACCGGCTCTGTCAAGCTAGTGATAGAAAGGTCACCATTTTCCAGTCCTGGAGTAGAGTCCAGGAAACTCACCATCCTTGCACGATCAAGAACCTTTCTGCCCAGGAGGTCAGCATAAAAGGACCTAATGATCTCCAGGATCCCAGATTTAGATCTTACCAGGGATCCTGTACTATATTTCAGACCAAGGACAGTCTTGAGAGCTGCAGCCTGTCTGCAATTCTGAAAGGGATCAGGCGAGTGGTATTTCCCATAATCCCTCTCTAGAACCAGAGAAGCATGCCGGTCATACTGACACTTCCTGAGAAGAAGCTTGACTTCAGAGATTGCCCCTTGATCTCCACCATTCGAAACAAGGATGTCAAGTTTCCTCCTCAAGCGCTGGTAGGCAATGTATTTATCAAGCTGTTTTCTTTTTCCTAGGCCCCTGAAAAGCCCAGCAATTCTCATTTTGGTCAGCTCCCACCACTCAGACCTGCTGCTGCAAAAATCCTTAATGGAAACCTGCGCCTGAAACAAATCCTCAAAGGATTGTCTTACCCCCTCCTCCTCAAGGAGAGCCGAATTCATCCTCCAGATGCCCCTTCCTCTAGGGGGTGTGTCAGAAGCATTCAAGACCATCGATAGTAAAAGGTGATCGGAGAACTCGACCGCCTGCAGCCGGGGAGGCTGAGAAGCCGAGCCATCCTTCAAAAAAAACCTGTCTATCCTACTCTGACTGCTACCTCGCTGAAAAGTGAAGCCCGTGAGGTCCGGGAAGTGCTTAATGTGCACATCTTCCAGACCTGCCTCTCTAACCTTGCTATTCAAAAAGAGACTATCGCAGCCCAGCTTGCCTTTGAAGCCTCTCCTGTCCATGGGCCTAGTCACGGTGTTTAAAATCACCTCCAAAGACTACTGGCCGGGCTGTAAAAAGGAACGGCTTGATCTTTGTAAGGAGGCATTTCCTGTCCCACTTAGTTTGGGGTCCATAGATATTTATTAGGCGCAGGTCCTGCCCCCTTACAATGACGTCCAAGACCATGCACCTCCCGATCTCCACCTAAATGACTCGCTGGCAAGTTACCATGTCGGTTGTAAAAAGCACCGCCACCTTGCTGTAAGGCTCGGTCGCAAGAGACCAAAAAGAGGGTCCGTGCCTCCACTCCCGCTTCACAGCGTGAATGTCGGCCAGACTGGACAATCTGGTCTCCTGCAAAAACAAAATGTCAGCATCAAACTGGCTGAGAAAAAATAAGGCCATAAAACGCTTACTGGGAGAATGTCTCTTAGCCTTCCCTCCGGCCTCACTATCTGAACCTAAACTCTTCGTGGAGGAGACTGGTGCTTCCTCCTCCATATCTGAGTCCTCGGAATCGAAAGAAGAAATTTCTATAGAGTCCTCAGAGAGTGCCTCAAACCGGTTGGAGAGCTGCACCCCATGGCTCTTCCCCGGTTCTGGCACTCCATTGTACTTTTTTCTTTTCTTTTTGGTAGCAAACCTGAGAGCAAGGTAATCCTGATCCTCGAGGGAGAGTCCAGACCACGCTGTCTTGGGATCTGAACTCCCACCCTGCTCAGAAGGGGGTGCAGGATCAGGATCACCTAGCCCCAGCCTGCAAGGTTTTACAGCAGGGGCCACGATTACTGGGACCCCTTGGTACTTGCAGTGCCAGCCCCCGGGCCGCCTCAGCTATTAAATTACTTGATCTGAAATTGGTGGTTGCTGACTTGGGGGCAGACTGGGGATTCACCTTAGGGACCCCTGCAGATGGTACAGGAGCGGGCGCAGGGGCCTCAGGAACCCCCAGCTGAATGGGGGGAGGGACCGTAGACGGGGCAGCATGGGAATGTTCCTCCCTATCCAGCCGCAGCATTTCCTGCACCACTTCTCTGTCCAGGTTGTGTCAGGCCTCAGGACACTGACTATAAGGGTGGCCGAGCTGGTTACATAGATTACATCAGATGGTATTGCAGTACTTAGCCAAGTGTCCCAAGCCCTAGCACAACGAGCACCTAAGAAGCGAGCAGGAGGAGCTGAAGTGACCCTTGGCCCCACATTTATGGCAAACCTTGGGCTGACCAGGATAAAAGATGGTCAGCCGGCCACGGCCAATATAGGCAGAAGATGGCAAGTGGGTGACCTGGTTGCCATTCCTGCGGAGCTTCAGGGTCACTGACCAGCCCCCAGTCCAGATATCCCGATCGTCTAGGATTTTCTTCAGGGGAGTGAGAACATCACCATAACGCTCCAGCCAGACAGCCAAATCAGAGGGGGGAATGGACTCATTTCTAACCAGTATGGTGACATTTTTTTAAGAGCTGCTGTCTGGAGACCTGGATGGGAGTTAACCCCTTCCAGGCAGGGTCTTGCTTCAGCAGCTCGTACCGCTCCCAAAATAAGTCCATCCCTTCTGGTCTGACGAAACTCAAGTCATGTTCTGCACTCCCCGCTGGACTGATCAGGGCAAAAATGTCTGCGGCTGTAAATCCCATGCCAAGGATGAGATCCACCACCGCCCGCCGGGTGATAACTGGCCCCTCCCCCTCCCACCTAAGCTGGACCAGGTTGCGCCTATTGAAGCCGCTGGCAGGGGCATTGGCCTCACTGGGCACAGACATCCTCTCACCAGCAGCTTCTCTTCCACGCCTGGCAACCTGGGCATAGGACACAGGGGGCTGCACTGCAGCACCACCACCACGCTGAATAAAGTGCAAGGCTGGACGCTTTGCGGCTGGGGTTCCAACATTTGAGGGCCCAGTCTTGTCCACATGGGTAGCAATAGGGGTAGATATAGGGAGATTAATGGGACAGTCAGTGGCCTCCTTCACAGAAACAGAAGTCACAGCAATAGTTCCAGTGTATAGGCCAGCAACAGGCACGGGAGGCAGATTGGCACCCGACACAGGAGGCAGGCCAGCAGAAGCAGCAGCAGCAGTGGTAATAGGGGGCAGAGTTGGAGCAGACACAGGAGGCAGGTTGGCACCCGACACAGGAGGCAGGTTGGCACCCGACACAGGAGGCAGGTTGGCACCCGACACAGGAGGCAGGTTGGCACCCGACACAGACAACAAGCCTGCAGAAGTAGCAGCAGTGGCAATAGGGGGCAGAGTTGGAGCAGACACAGGGGGCAGGCGGGCAGAAGACACAGTAGGCACAGGAGGCAGACTAGAAGGAGACAGAGAGGGCAGGCTGGCAACAGACACACCAGAGGATGCAGGAACATTTAAAACCTTCCCAGCCAGACCCAATCCTGCGGGTGAAACACTCATAGTCCGATGCCCACCAAGATCAGCAAGCCCCGGACCAGAGATAGGTGCCAGGACAGTAGACAAGACTGGTGCCACCCTATCCACTGCAGGACAAGGAGCACCAAAATCCTCACCACCACCACAGCGCCCTCCGCAAGATGGCTGACTAGGGTAGCATTGCACTGAGCCGGTATCAGCTCCTCACATACCTGCTGGTGGTCGCCCTCTGGCAGGTCTCCTCCACTGCACTCCAAAGCTGCACACACCTGGTGAACTGTTCCAGACATAGATGCCACCGGTTCCGGGGCCCCCAACTCTGCCACTGCCATGGCCTGGGATGAACATGTAGCCGGTGAGTCCTCCATTGGTGTCTCTGCCACGTGGTCTGCCTCCTCTTCCATGGCCTGACCTGAGCGATGCATGGTCTTAAAGCGCTGCTCATTCCTGTATTTCTCCTGAAAAGCGCCACTGCCTTCCTTCAGTGATTTCGCCAACCTCTCCTGCTGCTTCACCTGCGCCTCCAAATCTGACATTTCTGTCTTGGCAGTGCGGCGATCCGATCCTTTTACTATGCTGGCGCTCGCTTCTTTTTTAAGGCTAATTTTAAATTACATAGTTTCTCCTCCTCTTTAGCCACAGCAATAAGATTGTTGTAAACACGCTTTCGAAATGTTGCCAAACTCACCGGGCTGGGGCACTGTGGTAGAAATAGTGCCACTAGCAGATGAAGTCCCGGGATCCGGTGGCTTAGTATTTCTTCGGGGGTACCGGCGCGACTCACCCCCGGAATCATCCATGCTGCCTGGGGAGGCACTCCCAGGAAAGCCCCAGGCTTCACAGGCCTCTGGTAATTAGGAGCAGTTGTGTGTTCTGGCTCTCACAGTGTGTGACCACACCCACCTAATTACCCTAATAGATTGTAAGCTCTTCTCCTTCTGTATCCTCCCTTATACCCTAATAGATTGTAAGCTCTTCTCCTTCTGTATCCTCTCTTATACCCTAATAGATTGTAAGCTCCTCTCCTTCTGTATCCTCCCTTATACCCTAATAGATTGTAAGCTCTTCCTCCTTCTGTATCCTCCCTTATACCCTAATAGATTGTAAGCGCTTCTCCTTCTGTATCCTCCCTTATATCCTAATAGATTGTAAGCTCTTCCTCCTTCTGTATCCTCCCTTATACCCTAAAAGATTGTAAGCTCCTCTCCTTCTGTATCCCCCCTTATATCCTAATAGATTGTAAGCTCTTCTCCTTCTGTATCCTCCCTTATACCCTAATAGATTGTAAGCTCTTCTCCTTCTGTATCCTCCCTTATACCCTAAAAGATTGTAAGCTCTTCTCCTTCTGTATCCTCTCTTATACCCTAAAAGATTGTAAGCTCCTCTCCTTCTGTATCCTCCCTTATATCCTAATAGATTGTAAGCTCCTCTCCTTCTGTATCCTCCCTTATACCCTAATAGATTGTAAGCTCTTCCTCCTTCTGTAACCTCCCTTATATCCTAATAGATTGTAAGCTCTTCCTCCTCTGTTTCCTCCCTTATACCCTAATGGATTGTATTTTTGGGTGGATTACCACTTTCCACAATAGGGTTACAGGTACATGAAAATATGATTGGTTGTGGCCCCTCCTCACCTGCCAACGTTGCGCGCCACAGCCTCGGCCATGCGCCCGATCTCGCGTTGCTTCTGCTGGATCCTCCCCGTGGTCTGGGCGAGGGCGATGCTGAGCGCACGCTTGCTGCTCTGGCTCGCGTTGTACACCTCCTTGCCCTTCCTCTCCGGGGCCGCTCGGGTCCCCTCCGATCGCTCGTTGTGGCCTTTAGCCTCCAGCTTCTCATTCAGAAAGTCAAAGACATTGCGACGGGGGGCGGAGCTACCCTGCCCCGCCCCCGCTGACTTAGCTCCTCGCTTTCGCCGGGCTTTGTGTGGTTTCTGTCCTCCCTTGAGCTTCCTCTGCTGCATCTCCAAACACTGGTCCAGAGATTTCCCTTTGGGTAAGACCACGGCCTGCACGGGCTCGATCCGCCCCTCGGAGTTCCGACCGAGCCCTGTAAGTGACAAGCAGAAGATGCTCAGGAGATTTCTATTCTTAACTTGCTGTTAAAGTGGACCTACAATCGAGAATAATCACCCCGAACAGTGATGCAACTGCTGTTACAGATCACTAGGAAACCCAAAATGACAGCAGGACAGGAATCAGATGCACACTGCAGTGCCACAGCCCTCCTACTAAAGGAGTTGTGGCTGGTGCACATGTGTATAGCAGTTTCCTGTCCCCCAACAGTTGGAGAACAGATAGGATATCTCTCAAATCCTGGGCTCACCAATATTAGGGTCTGGGTGTCCGCACACTTTTGGCCACACTAGCACAATGATATAAATACAGGCTAGGACACTGAAAGCATTACTCACCTTTCCCGAACTCGTACCCCATGAGAGCCATGAGCTTGGATCCAATCCCACGCGTGTGCGCCTCCCATCCAGCAAATTCCGAGCTGGGCACCCCAGGTCCACCTCCTCCGCTTTCCACCATCACTGTAAGACACAGCAAGGAGTCACATGATCAGACGAGAGAGGGTTAAAGGTTTGCCCACACTGCCACGACACAGGATTCCCCATACAAAGGAATCCATGGGGCCCATAAAGGCTAAGCCTGTCCCACATCTACCCAAATTCCTGTATAGCACCCTGCCACCCACCTATACTGCCCATATCCCCTGTATAGCACCCTGACACCCACCTATGCCACCCAAATCCCCTGTATACCACCCTGCCACCCACCTATACTGCCCATATCCCCTGTATAGCACCCTGCCACCCACCTATACCGCCCAAATCCCCTGTATACCACCCTGCCACCCATCTATACCACCCAAATCCCCTGTATACCACCCTGCCACCCACCTATACCACCCAAATTCCTGCATAGCAGCCTGCCACCCACCTGTACCGCCCAAATCCCCTGTATACCACCCTGCCACCCACCTATACCACCCAAATCCCCTGTATACCACCCTGCCACCCACCTATACCACCCAAATCCCCTGTATAGCACCTTGCCACCCACCTATGCCACCCAAATTCCTGCATAGCAGCCTGCCACCCACCTGTACCGCCCAAATCCCCTGTATACCACCCTGCCACCCACCTATACCACCCAAATCCCCTGTATACCACCCTGCCACCCACCTATACCACCCAAATCCCCTGTATACCACCCTGCCACACATCTATACCACCCAAATCCCCTGTATACCACCCTGCCACCCACCTATATCACCCAAATTCCTGTATAGCAGCCTGCCACTCACCTATACCACCCAAATCCCCTGTATAACACATTGCAACCCACCTATATCACCCAAATTCCTGTATAGCAGTCTGCCACCCACCTGTACTGCCCAAAACCCCTGCCACCCACCTATACCACCCAAATTCCCTGTATAACACCTTGCAACCCTGTATATGCAATCCTGTATAGCAGCCTGCCACCCACCTACACCATCCAAATCCCCTGTATAGCACCTTGACACCCACCTATACCACCCAAATCCCCTGTATAACACCTTGACACCCACCTATACCACCCAAATTCCTGTATAGCAGCCTGCTACTCACCCATACCACCCAAATCTTCTGTATATCACCCGGCAGCCTGCCCATACCGCCCAAATCCCCTGTATAGCACCCTGCCACCCACATCCCCTGTATAGCACTCTGACACCCACCCATACCACCCAAATCTCCTGCAGAGCACCCTGTCACCCACACCACCAAAATCCCCTGTTGAGCACCCTGCCATCCACCTATACCACCCAAATCCCCTGTATACCACCCTGCCACCCACCTATACCGCCCAAATCCCCTGTATACCACCCTGCCACCCACCTATACCACCCAAATCCCCTGTATAGCACCTTGCCACCCACCTATGCCACCCAAATTCCTGCATAGCAGCCTGCCACCCACCTGTACCGCCCAAATCCCCTGTATACCACCCTGCCACCCACCTATACCACCCAAATCCCCTGTATAGCACCTTGCCACCCACCTATGGCACCCAAATTCCTGCATAGCAGCCTGCCACCCACCTGTACCGCCCAAATCCCCTGTATACCACCCTGCCACCCACCTATACCACCCAAATCCCCTGTATACCACCCTGCCACCCACATCCCCTGTATAACACATTGCAACCCACCTATATAACCCAAATTCCTGTATAGCAGCCTGCCACCCACCTGTACTGCCCAAAACCCCTGTATACTACCCTGACACCCACCTATACCACCCAAATTCCCTGTATAACACCTTGCAACCCTGTATATGCAATCCTGTATAGCACCTTGACACCCACCTATGCCACCTTGACACCCACCTATACCACCCAAATCCCCTGTATAACACCTTGCAACCCACCTATACCACCCAAATTCCTGTATAGCAGCCTGCTACTCACCCATACCACCCACATCTTCTGTATATCACCCGGCAGCCTGCCCATACCGCCCAAATCCCCTGTATAGCACCCTGCCACCCACATCCCCTGTATAGCACTCTGCCACCCACCCATACCACCCAAATCTCCTGCAGAGCACCCTGCCACCCACACCACCAAAATCCCCTGTTGAGCACCCTGCCATCCACCTATACCACCCAAATCCCCTGTATAGCAGCCTACAACCCACCCATACCACTCAAATCCCCTGTATGGCACCCTGCTACTCATCCATACCACCCAAATCCCCCATATAGCACCGTGCTACTCATCCATACCACCCAAATCCGCTGCATAGCAACGTGCTACTCATCCATATCACCCAAATCCCCTGTGTAGAACCATGCTACTCATTCATACCACCCAAGTACCCTGTATAGCACCGTGCTACTCATCCATACCACCCAAATCCCCTGTATAGCAACATGCTACTCATCCATACCACCCAAATCTCCTGTATAGCACCGTGCTACTCATCCATATCACCCAAATCCCCTGTATAGCACCGTGCTACTCATCCATACCACCCAAATCCCCTGTATAGCACCGTGCTACTCATCCATACCACCCAAATCCCCTGTATAGCACCGTGCTACTCATCCATACCACCCAAATCCCCTGTATAGCACCGTGCTACTCATCCATACCACCCAAATCCCCTGTATAGCACCGTGCTACTCATCCATACCACCCAAATCCCCTGTATAGCACCGTGCTACTCATTCATACCACCCAAATCCCCTGTATAGCAACATGCTACTCATCCATACCACCCAAATCCCCTGTATAGCAACTCATCTACCCCTAAATGGGCAGGACACATTTCATACTCACCCCGGGCATACCCAGAATCCTCTGCTCCTTCCTCCTCTTCTTCAGAGGAGGATGAGGAGTCCTCACTTCCCCGCAGTGGTGGCATGATGGCGTCGGCTTCCAGCACAGCCTCTTTCAGCAGCAGAGAGTCAAACTTCACCGTGTAGAATGAGTCTTCCACGTCTGCCATTTGTGAGGGGACAACGAGAGAGAGAGATTAAGCAGACACACTGCAATCAATCCAGCCAATCAGATCGCACAAAAGAATTTCCAAAACGTCTCCCTCAACCCTGGCCTCATATATCACACCTTGGTTCATGTGAAACAGTCAGATTATTTCCTGCCGCCAGACTCAGACTGGCCCACATGGGAACAGGGGAATCCCCCGGTGGACCTGCCCCAAACCTCCTATTCATGAGTTCTCTGCTAAGAAGAGGCTACATTACCATTAGTATTAGTATGCATGGCATACTGCACTAATTAGATAAGAACCCACGCATACACAGTGGGACCGTGTGGGCAATCTGGGGGGTTCACACAGCAGGGCATCCTAATCTGATGCCCCAGGAACAAGGAAATCTTGAGGGTTAGGTTCACTTTAAGGATAGACTATATGGAACAAGACCCGGGATTTGCCCTATTCCAAGTTTTGATCTTTGCCTTGGGCCATCACGATTTGGGATGCCCCCCGAGATCGGCCATAAAAACGTACCTATCCGCTAGTCCTATGGCACATGCGCCACCTCTCATCCAATCAGAGCCGTATGGCATACATATTAATGATCAGCATATGGCTCTGTTTACATACAGAGCAAGGCAATAGGAAGCACGAGCGGCCACATCACCAGGCAAGAGTGCGCCTAAGGGAAGAGATGTTGGGGATGCGGCTGCTGAAGTTTACATCATTGTGGGAGCCAGTTCACACATTATTATTATTATTATTATTATTGTTTATTTATATAGCGCCATCATCTTCCGTAGCGCTTTACAAAGTAGTAATTACAGACAGGGTAGAAACATACGGTACATATACTATTTCAAATGCAGTTTTACAGAGTTGACAATGGATATTCTGAGTACAAGATACAATAAGGGAGAGAGCCCGGCCCTTGCGAGCTTACAGTCTAAAGGAAGAGGGGTGAAGACGAGGGGGAAGGATCACAGTATTGAGCTTTGTGGCATGTGCCCTTTAGAAGATTGGTTAGGCCAGATTATATGCTTGTCTGAATAAGTGAGTTTTAAGGGCGCCTTTGAAGGTTTTGAGGGTTGTGGAGTGGCGGATTGGGTGGCGGAGGGCACATCCCAGGTTTGGCTTGTCAGGGATTTTAAAATAGAGCAAACAACATACAAAAGGTACAAAGTAAAGAGCACTTTCCTCAAACATACAAAGAGTAACAGGCTATACCCATTATACTTAGTGATTAGGCGGGGTCATGCAAATCAGCTCTTTTTGTCTCTTGTGCTCAGAAAGAACTGGCTGGGCATGCAATGCTTCAATACAGTTGTAATACTTACACAGGCATTACTTGCTACATGGCGACACGTGTTTCTGGGCTAGTGGCTCTTGTCGGCAAAAAGACGGTCAGTCTGTGCAGTAGGTGCGTGGGAACTTCTTTGCAGAAATGTCCCTGCAGCAGCTCCTTCCAAGCACCAGTTCTAGTTTGCGTAATTTTGCAGGGGATGCGCAGACTTTATATAGGTGAACTGAGACACTAAGACATCATTATAGGATCCTCTCCTGCCGAGCCCTTGGGAGAGAACCTTGTTCCTGTTCCCCCTGACCTGGGTTATCGGCCACTACCCTTGTTGCCCGCCCATTATCTTCACTTCAATTCTTGCTGCCAGCCTAAGATCACTTCTTAATATGGCCTGCCCACAACCTTGGCTCTTGTTTGACCTTGCTTCTGCCTTCCAGCTCCTGCTAGTCCATCAGTACTGGGGGATCATGGCTTGCCTACCCTGACCCTCAATTCTGTCAGTAGCATGACCTGGGGCTTCCCACACATCCCAGCCTATTTTCCCTTGCCTATGAGGCTCTAGTGAAGACTAGAGCTGCCCTTATAATATGAGCTGCTGGGCTGAGTCCTGAAGTTTTGGGTAGTAGTCTCCAGTGTCCACCTAGTACACAGAGAGATCCAGGTGTCCCACAGTCAGGACTCACCCTGGATGGGAGACTGTTACCCATCCATCTCATAAATAGGGTTGAGTCAGGTGAGAATCCTCACTGAGAAAACTGCTATTCACTTTCATTGTCTACCTTGGGGCTGATTCAAAGGCAGGTGAAAATTTACCCATTAGACGATGAAAGTCAGTGGCAGTTTAATCTCTTAAAAAAAAGGAGTGAGAATGCTCACCTGACTCTGAATCGACCCTAATGTATGAGGCAACAGCATTGAGCAGACACAGGATTGGGTGCCAGAGATGTATTCAGTCCCATAATGCTGGAATAGAGCAGGCCCGGGGCCAAGACCTTAGTACTCCCGCATGTGCACTAGTAAATGCCACCATCAGGCTGTTCTTTCTTTAGGACCAAAGTTTTAGAATGTGGAAGATATTTGCCAATAAAATCTCTAGATCGTTACTTACCTGTAATCTGCCCTGGGTACCAGATACCATCACTGTGTCGAGCCAGGCAAGTTTTTCCTGGACCCATAGAAGCGAGGTCTGGCTCTTCAAAGGCGCGAAGCTCGCCCATAGGTACCACCTGTCCGTGAGAGAACCTGCAAGAGATCGGCGGGAGGATAGTAAATAGTAATAGGCTGGCTGTAAATGACTAATAGCCAAAAGTCATGAGTGAGTCAGAGCATAAGTCCCTGCTGTAAAGCCACTTTACAACTAAAGAGAAGCCAAATGTGCAGATCCAAGCCTGTGTCCATGCTGTAAAGCCACTTTACAACTAAAGAGAAGCCAAAAGTCATGTGCAGATGAGAGCCTGTGTCCATGCTGTAAAGCCACTTTACAACTAAAGAGAAGCCAAAAGTCATGTGCAGATCAGAGCCTGTGTCCCTGCTGTAAAGCCACTTAGAAATTAAAGATAAGCCAAAAGTCATGTGCAGATCAGAGCCTGTGTCCCTGCTGTAAAGCCACTTAAATTAAAGAGTAGCCAAAGTCACAGCCTCTGCCCAGTGAAGCTGAAAGTCAGATAACAGACAGCTTTTGGGTTCTACGCAGTGGGACAACCCAAATCAGGACATCACGCTGTGCACTTTTTAAAGAGGACCAAATATTACCTACCTGCACTTATCATGGAAGCGGCAGTTGCCATCCAGGAAGTAGGGACATGGCTTCATGGCCTTGTGTGTAGGGTAGAGATATAAGATGCGCACGCCGGGGCCACCATCCTCCGTCTGCTCCGAGCACACAATCATGGCGTTGTGATACTCCAGCGTCCCCCACGTGCTGTAATACGGGGCGCGCACCTTCATCCCGCTGCTCTCATCCTCTACTTCCTCCTCATCTTCTGATTGGTTATGCTGGTTTTCCTCTGCCCCCGCGGTCTCATTACATTCAGAGTCATTGCTGAGCTCCCCTACGGCCTTCATGAATGCTTCATACTCATCGTCCTGCTGGCAGGAGGGCGGGGCTTCCAATGAAGAGGAGGGCGGGGCCTCTAGGGAGGAGAGCAGATTGCACTTCTGTACGGACAGCAGGCTGGACTCGGTCAGCTCAATCAGCTGCTGCAGATCCCCCTCCAGCTGCAGGAGGTCGGCCCTTTGTGATTGGTCAGCGCTGCCCCTCAGTGTCACCCTCACCTGCTCCAGCTGCGCTCTGTAGGTCTGCAGCGCCCCCGCCAGGCTGGCTTCATCCATTGCTCAGCTTACTGCCGGCCACAGCTCTGTTCACACTCCAACTGAAAAAGATTTCATTACATCACATGACACGCTGATACTGGGGAGGTAGAATAATACCACGCTGACACTGGGGGGGGGGGGGGTCGGAATGACACGCTGACACTTGGGGGGTAGGAAGAATAATGACATGCTTACACGTGGGGGGGGGGAGAATAATGACACACTGACACTCGGGGGGGGGGGAGAATAATTACACATGGACACCTGGGGGGGGGGGGGGCGGGGAATAATGACAGGCTGACACTTGGGGGGGCAGAATAATTAGACGCTGACACTCGGGGGGGGGGGGGGTAATGACACACTGACACTCGGGGGGGGGGGATGATAATGATACACTGACACTCGGGGTTCAGAACAATGACACGCTGACACTGGGGGGGGGGGGGAATGACACGCTGACACTCGGGGGGAGGGAGAACAATGACACGCTGACACTGGGGGGGGGGGAAATAATGACATGCTGACACTCGGGGGGTGGGAGAACAATGACACGCTGATACTCGGGGTGCAGAACAATGACACGCTGACACTCGGGGTGCAGAACAATGACACGCTGACACTCGGGGTGCAGAACAATGACACGCTGACACTCGGGGGTACAGAACAATGACACGCTGACACTCGGGGTGCGGAACAATGACACGCTGACACTGGGGGGGGGAAATAATGACACACTGACACTCGGGGTGGAGAACAATGACACGCTGACACTCGGGGTGCGGAACAATGACACGCTGACACTCGGGGTGCGGAACAATGACACGCCGACACTCGGGGTGCGGAACAATGACACGCTGACACTCGGGGTGCGGAACAATGACACACTGACACTCGGGGTGCAGAACAATGACACGCTGACACTCGGGGTGCAGAACAATGACACGCTGACACTCGGGGTGCAGAACAATGACACGCTGACACTCGGGGTGCGGAACAATGACACGCTGACACTCGGGGTGCAGAACAATGACACGCTGACACTCGGGGTGCAGAACAATGACACGCTGACACTCGGGGTGCGGAACAATGACACGCTGACACTCGGGGGTACAGAACAATGACACGCTGACACTCGGGGTACAGAACAATGACACGCTGACACTCGGGGTACAGAACAATGACACGCTGACACACAGGGGTACAGAACAATGACACGCTGATATTTGGGGTTCAGAACAATGACACGCTGACATTTGGGGTTCAGAACAATGACACCCTGAGACAATACTTTACAATTATACACTATTAGCGCTAATATCACGCAGAGGTAATAAAGCGCAATTTAGCACTTGTAGTTCACCAGTATTTGCGCAGAAACACAACACAGACAGATAACCTCTTATCAATAATTTCATTCTTACCTTCTTCACTCTCACGCAGACGCCATAACACAACCGGCTACATGACGTCACCGCCACGCCTCAGCCTGTCGCCATTTTGTCGGAGTCTTTGGAGCAACTCTATTGTAAGACTTTATTTCATTTTAATATATTTATTATTCTATTCAGTATGCATGCGAATGTATAGCTTAAGTGTCTGCTACAGTTTATTAAAGAAAAATAAAAAAAACACGAGGCGAAGGCGATGAATCGCCACATGCAAGATGGCGGATTGTTCTAAAGTAAACTATCCCAAGATGCACCGTGTCGCAACCGGATGTGAGAGGTGGCCAGATCAGCTGATGGGGATCCGGTGCTGGTGAAGTTAGTTTCCTGTCCTCCATCAGATGGAGCTCTGTTAGAAAAAGGTGAGTATCTCTCTAATGCAGGGATCACTGATGGTGTGACGTGTAGGTGAGGTATTCCTGTCCCCATCAGATGGAGCTCTGCTAGGAAAAGGTGACTCTCTGTAATGCAGGGCTCACTTATGGTGTGAGTGGGGAGGTGAGTTTCCTGTCCCCCATCAGATAGAACCCTGCTAGGAAAAGGTGAGTATATTTCTCACTGATGGGTGAAGTTCAGTGTTCTTACTGTTGGTGAGCATTTGCCTGGTTTCGGCCTGGCCTGTACCTATTAAGGAATGATTGCATAACCTATTAGCTGTCCTGTTTGCTGCTGCTGCTCTAACTCTAGTGTCAGTTTTACAGCGTCTCCTGTGTGCTGCCCCCTGCAGGTGGTCACCATGTATACGCTGCTCTCCGGCCTCTATAAGTACATGTTCCAGAAGGACGAGTACTGCATCCTGATCCTGGGCCTGGACAATGCCGGCAAGACGGTGAGTACTGCTGCCAAGCCGGGTGAGCCGACCGCTTTATCTGTGTTAAACTGTTGGCAGAGGAGTTCTTGCGTGCTGCCCCTCTATTACTTGTAAACTAAAACAAATAGGTTGAAAGTGTATTGTTAAAGTGGAAAAAACTTAAGCAGGATGGCCCTGGAATATAAAAGATTCCAGGGTTGGCCACTGGCCTTCCCCCTGGGACATCCCAAAACCATGGGGAGTGAGAGTGGCCCTGGAACTTCTGGGCTGAGGCTTGCTCCTGTTGCCAGCCATTCAGATAGGCTGTGGGTGGGAGGGCGCCCATGTCTGAGGATGCCCCACTGTTGCTCCTAATTGCTAAGTGCAGAGCAGCTTGCCAAACTTATGGATGGCTCTGATTGGACAAGAGCTCACGCATGCACCATAGGACTGGGGGAAGGTGAGTTTTTACTTGGCATATGGGGGGTTTCACACAGATCTGGATGTTCCTGGGGGAGAGTCAAAATCCCAGGTTTTGTTCCGCTTTAACAAACCCCAGGAATTTGTCTTTGCCTTGTCATGCTCTGTTCCCCAGGGGCATCCTGATTCAGGACGCCACACTGCATGAAACCACTCAGCCCCAAACAACTCGCCTCTTGCCTGTTTCAACAGCCCATGTGTTGGTCGCTCAGCCAATGGGAGCTGTTTGCTGTGTTTACCTCTTTTGGAAAATGGCTCTCATTGACTTTAATGGGGATATCCAGCCTTTCATTCAAAACAATGAAAGCCAAATGAATTAGTCAAAGCAGATGACTCTCATTCGACTGGGTAAAGGTAGGAGATTACTTCCGACCTGGGGAGTTTCACACAGAGGGAAAGTCAGCAGACGGTCCTGGAATTTAGATTGATTGCAAATCATACCAAAATGTGAGCCCTTGGTGGCGTCTTTTATTATCATCTCTATAGAAGCCAATCACACATTCCCATGGACAACCATGTACCAGGAGGCTGTCCCAGAATCATGCGCCCGGTCGCTTAAAGTGGACCAACACCCAGGATTTTGACTATCCTGGGTTTTGGTCCACTTCAGGGGGGCACCCCGCTGTGTAAAACCCCCCAGAAACCCCCCAAAACTCACCTCACCACGCTCCCACGTAGCCACAGACAAGCGGGTGACAGCTGCGGACAAGACAGCGCGTCCGCCGCCGCCTCCCGCGCGCCCCTTTGACAGTGCGCGCGCCTGCGCCAGCCATTCACAAACGGCCGGCAAGGGCTCGCGCACGCCTAGAGGGGCACGCGGGAGGCGGCGGCGCCCGCTGCCGCCGCCGATCAGGTGAGTTTTTTGGGGGGGGTCCCTCACCGCGGGACATCCCGATCTTATAGATTCCCGGGCCGATCACCCCTGGGTGTTGGTCCACTTTAAAACGTACCAAAGCCGTCATTTTCTGTATCCTGGGTTTTGGTCCTCGGTCCATGTGTGAAACTTCCCACTTGTCTTTCCCCGGTCCTATGCTGTATGCACCGGCTCTCATCTAATAGAGGTCATATGCGCATCCCCTGCCTTCGTGTGGTGTGCAGCATACTCCCATGCCCAGCTTATCAGAATGGCTAGGTGCTGGAGCGTGCCTCAGCTACAGGGAGTCTAGGGATGCAGCCACTGCTGATGAGCATAACCCCAGAGAAGATGAGATCTCACGCAGCAGGGCATCCCGTACTGGGATGCCTCAAAGTTAGTTGATTGGCCAGCCATGGAGTTTTTTAGACTCCAGGGCAAACCATGCAGGTGGTTGGTCCACTTTAAAATGGCCCCAGATCTCTGCAGGTGCTAGGAGTCGACTGCACTCTTAACGGACACCGTTTCATATTGTTTCCTTTTAGACCTTTCTGGAACAAACGAAAATAAGATTCAGCAAGAACTACAAGGGAATGAACCTCTCCAAGATCACCAGCACAGTGGGACTGAACAGTGAGTGTCACCAATGTGTGGTTGGGAGGCTACGTCCAGTGGGAAACCATAAGCTCGCCTTTTCCTCATTCCCACGGTGCGTGCGCGGGTCACTCAGCCAATCAGCGACAAGCATTTCATTCAGATTTTCTTCAGCACTCAGACCTTAGAGTGGCAAGAAAAGCTGAATGGAGCGACTGGCACCTGAATCCCGTCTCTAGCTGAGGGCAATGGCCATTCAGAAAGGCCTGATGCGGGGACTCTTAGCTAAAGGTATACTGGGGATACGGCTGGGGCTCAGAAGATAAGGTGAGACAATCGGACTTCCCCGGGGTTTGACATCCTTATTAAGGATACCCCATAAAGAGAGAGACCTCAGCCCCTAGAATCTTCTAAACTATAGGGGTGGTGGATCTTGTATTTTTCTTACACTTTTTTTCTTCTGTTAGAAAATGTGGGTTTTATGGAAGCGGTTTCCACTACCTGCAATTTGTTGCCATTGGCAACTGTATACCAAGTCTGTAAACAAAGAAGAGAGGAGTGAGGCCAGAACACTGCTGCTGGGCATGTGTAAGTTTGAGTGAGATCCCTCACCACAGCAGCAGTGTCCTGTGTGTACAGGACTCACTTCTCTCTTCTTGGTGTACAGTTGCCAATAGCAACAGATTGCAGGTAGTGAAAACTGCTTTCATAAAACTCACATTTGCTAACCTAAGAAAGAAAAAAAAAAAAATACAATAGATAAAAATAGATCAGATCAACACCTGTAGAACACAAAAAATACCATTTTGTGAATACTCACCTTGTAAAAATACCATTTTGTGAATACTCACCTTGTAAAATGGGTATTATAAGTATGTCACACACCCCGCTTCAAGATAATCATTACATGTGGGTAGTATGGTCTGAAGAGGGCGATTTGCAGAGATGATTGGAGGAAAGAAAGCCCCTCCCAGTCCATAAATACCTTGGGCCTCCCACTCATTACCCAGTATAAAGAAAGCAGTAAGGTAAGGGACCAGGAAGAGCCAAATATTAGTCATAACAACGCAAGGTTCACAAAACGATGGATCCAGAATACAAAAGGGCGGGTTGAAGCGGGGTGTGTGACATACTTATAATACCCATTTTACAAGGTGAGTATTCACAAAATGGTATTATTCTAAGTATGTCACACACCCCGCTTCAAGATAATCATTACATGTGGGACATCCAAAAGCAGTGTCCATAAAGGGCGGGGATCCAAAACAAGGCATAAAGCACAACTTAAACTACTGCAGCCTGCAGAACTTTGCGGCCAAAAACAGCATCCGCTGAGGCCCAAACATCACCCTTGTAAAAACTTTGAAAAAGTGTGAACAGAAGACCAGGTAGCGGCCTTGCAAACTTGCTCAACAGAGGCCTGGTGCTGAAAAGCCCAGGAAGCCCCAACCGCACGAGTAGAATGAGCTGTAACACGAAGGGGAGGATTTCTCCCCTTAGCAGAAAAGGCCCCGACAATGGCCTGACGAATCCACTTACTGATGGAAGACTTAGCGGGCGCCAAAACCTTTCTTGGGCCCAGAGGGTACCACAAAGAAGGCATCAGTCTTACGAAAGGCAGACGTTACCACCAAATAGTACTTCACAACTCGAACCACATCCAGGGAATGCAGGACCCTCTCCTTTTCGTTACTGGGATTAGGACACAGAGAGGGCAAAACAATGTCTTGATTTAAGTGAAAAGGCAGAAACCACCTTAGGAAGGAAATCCGGGTTAAAACGGAAAACCACCTTGTCCTGATGTCTTTCAAAATACGGGACCTGAATGGACAGAGCCGCCAACTTAGAAACACGCCGAACAGAAGTGATAGCTACCAAAAAGGCCACCTTCTGAGTAAGGGAAGACAAGGCAATATCATGCAAGGGCTCAAAGGGAGGACCCTGAAGAGCAGAAAGAACCAAATTCAAATCCCAAACCGGAATCAGAGCCTTCCTAGGGGGCCGCACGTGCGTAACCCCCTGGAAAAAGGTCTTAACCAGCGGATGAAGCGCAAAAGATATTTGGAAAAACACTGCCAGGGCAGACACCTGCCCCTTCAGAGTATTAAGTTGGAGCCCTAGATCCAAACCATGTTGCAGGAACTCCAGGATTCTAGAAATAGAGAATTCCCTGCAAGGGAAAGCCCTAGTTTCACACCAATCAATATAAGACCTCCAAGTCCTATAGTAAACGGAAGAAGAAAACCTCTTCCTAGCGCTAATAAGAGTGAATGACCGCATCAGAAAGACCTTCCTCCTTCAAGATGGAGGTTTCCGCAGCCACGCCGTCAAAGCCAGCGTTGGTAAATTGGGGCAACGTAGATGGCCTTGTGTGAGCAGATCCGGCAGCAGGGGCAGAACGAACTGATCTTCTGCCAACCTTACCACGTCTGCGAACCAAACCTGTCTTGGCCACCTTGGAGCCGCCAGAATTGCTGACGCTCCTTCCAGAGCCAGCTTGCGCACCACTCTGGCTACCATGGGAAACGGAGGGAACAGATACAGAAACCCCAGATCCCTCCAGTTCAGGGACATGGCGTCCGTCGCGAAGGCTAGCGAATCCTTCGCCAGAGACACAGATGCCAGAAGTTTGTGATTGTGACGGGAGGCAAAGAGGTCCACCATCGGTGAACCCCACCTGAGACAAATTGAACGAAACACCTTGGGACTGAGAGGCCACTCCCCCTTGCAGGCTGACCACCTACTCAGAGAGTCCGCCTCCGAGTTCTCTACTCCCGGAATGTGAACTGCCGAGATGCACGGGACGTGGCTCTCCGCCCAGTCCAGAATCAATGACACTTCCCTGAGGGCACTCCTGCTGCGAGTCCCTCCCTGGTGATTGATGTAGGCAACCGCCATCCGATTGTCCGACCGAACCTGGACCGGCAAGCTCTGCAGGAGATGAGTCAAACGAAAAAGAACCATTCTGATGGCTCTCAATTCCAGAATGTTGATAGGCTCGTGGGCTTCCAGGGGTCCCCAAAACCCCTGAAATTGCAGATCATTCCAGAAGCCCCCCCATCCTGAGAGGCTGGCATCCGTGGTGACCACCTCCCAACGAGGAGTCTGAAAAGACCTGCCCTTCAACAGATTAGTTCAGCCACCACCTGAGTGGTCGGCGAGCCCGGGGAGACATCAGAAAGAATTGATCCAGTGACAGAGGAGATCTGTCCCAGACAGACAATAGATGGAGTTGTAGCGTCCTCGTGTGAAACTGGGCAAAGGGGACTGCCTCGAAGGAGGCCACCATCAACCCCACCAGTCTCATTCCTAGTCGAATGGTCGGACAAGGAATGGACATAAGCGACCGAATCAATTCCTGAATCAAAAGAACCTTGGATTGAAGAAGGAACACTCTGGCCTGATCTGTATCCAGAGACATTCCCAGAAAGGATACTATCCTGGACGGGTAAAAGGAGGACTTGGGATAGTTGATCACCCAGCAGAACCTCTCCAGAGTGGATATTACCGTCCTGGTGTCCAATTCCGCTTGGCTGAATGATGATGCCATGATGAGGAGATCGTCCAGATACGGCACTATGCGAATTCCCTGCGCTCTAAGAAGAGCCATCACCCCAGCGAGCACCTTGGTGAAAAACCCTTGGAGCTGTGGTGAGACCAAAAGGAAGAGCTACAAACTGAAAGTGCTGATCTTCCACCACAAACCTGAGGAATCTCTGGTGCGCGGGAAAAAATCGGAACATGGAGGAAAGCGTCCTTGACGTCTATGGACGTCATGAAGTCCCCCTGACGGAGAGCGTGGATAGCTGAACGACGCGATTCAATACGAAATTTTCGCAGCCTGATAAACCTGTTGAGGATCTTCAGATCCAGGATGGGCCGGATAGAGCCATCCTTTTTGGGGACCGTGAACAGATTTGAGTAAAATCCCCGACCCTGATCTGATAGGGGCACTGGCGAGATGACCTCTATCTCCAGAAGACTTGAAAAGCGCCTCCCGAAGCCCCTGTGCGCCAGGTGCGTCCGGGGGCACCCTAGACCTGAAGAAAAGCGGAGGAGGACGGGACTCGAACACCAACTTGTAGCCGGAAGACACGACTTCCCGGATCCGTTTGTCCGAAACCTCCCGAATCCAGATCAGAGAGAAGTGTCGCAGCTGTCCCCCCACCCGCACGGGTGAGGGCGCCCCCTCATTGCTGAGCAGGCTTGTTCGCAGGTTTTGGGTTATGAACCCCAGTTGTATCCTGAGCGGGCACGTCCTCTGCCCCTATTCCAGGAATCTCCTCTAGTGGAAGGGAAGGCGAAACCTCTTCCTGCTCTGGATCCGCGAAAGGAATGATTGAAAGAAGCCGCCCCGCGAAAGGGACGTCGTTGCTTCTTGCGTTGAGGTAACTTACCCCCCTTAGCTACTGAATCCAATTTTTCTCCAAAAAGCCATAGCCCCACGAATGGGAGAGACGTCAGCGACTTTTCTGGCCCAAAGTCGGCCGCCCACTGGCGCAACCAAACTGAACGCCTTATAGTCACCATCAGAGCAGAAGCTCTCCAAGGCGGCTAACATGAAAGACAAGAATAACTCACAACGTTTAAGTCCCAGAAATTCGTCACTGTCCGGGTGCAAACCAGAAGATGACAACAAGTCTCTGACCACCGACCTGGTAGCCACCACCAGCAGAGATGAAGCGCAAAAAGGGCCGTATGGCTGCCCCAATACTGGCGAAACCATGACAAGCCATCTGGCCAATTCGTTTATCCCCTCCATCTTTAAGAGAAGAGCAATCGGGGTTATTCAAAAACGGCTGAATTGGATAACCCCAGAATTGGTGCATCCACCTCAGGGGGGGACGTCCAGCGCTTAACCGTGTCCGAAGGGAAAGGATATCTTTTATCCCAACTCTGAAGAATGCCTGGGAGCTGAGCCGGCCTCTCCCATTCCTTAGAAATAATCTTATCAAAATGCCTTTGATTAGGGAATTCCAAGCGCGGCTTGGATTCCTCATAAAACTCCCCTTGTTGATGAGGAGCAACCTCTGGAGGAGAAATAGCCAGAACCTCAAACATCTGAGCAAGGACGTTAGGAGTATCCAAAGAACTCCCTGACCCCTTCTCAGAGTCCACGCCAACGAATAGCTGGTCGTCCGAATAATCCGATTCGTCAAATAGCTCCCCTTCCTCCAGAGGGGAGTAATCTGACCAATCCAGGCGATCCTCATCGTCATATTCAAATGTCGGTGGGACCGGTGACAAATGCTTTCTCTTAGCTGGAGCCTTCTTGGCAACCACAGAAGAAATACATTTTTCAATATTAGTCAATCTAGCACACACAGATTGCGACTGCCCACCCGTGACAACGTCACACGGGACACGGGCCAAGACGGGGTGGGAAGGGGATGACGCCGGCGGTGCTGACCCAGACGTCTGGGGTTCTGACTGCCGTGTAATAGTCTGCTGTGCACATGGTATACATAGAAATACGTCATCCCCTGTTAGGGATACCCCACAGCCCATGGACTTCCGGGATTGCCCCGAGGAGAGCCCGGTATCTGGGGATGCCTCCATACGGTGAACTTATATGTAGTCGCAATGACCGAGGGAATTACGCTAGTAAGCAACCCGGGATGCCCTTATAATTGTCCCAAGTGGGAGGATTTTAACATGGAATTTAACCCAGGGACCCAAGGACCGGAAGAAGACCCCTTAAAACCTAAGGTGTTCTACCTGAAAGACTGTATAGGGCCACTCACTGTGCCTTCCTGCGTGAGGTAAATGGCGTCCACCACACACGCAGCTCACAGAGGCAGAGAGGATCCTGTGGGCGTGGCCAGCGCTGAGCGCGCGATATGCGTAGCTCCGCCCCCTTACAGAGCGGAAAGCGGGCTCCGCAGTGGGTCTGCGCCCCTAATGGCAAAATGTGTGAGGTAAATTACCTCAGAAAAACACTATAGCGCACACATATACCGGCGCCATGGCAAGAACAGCAGCCGCGGCGCCGGTAACCACAAAGACCCCAGGGATGTAATGGGTGCGGGCCGCGGCGACGCGCACTCGCCCGGCCCCACCCACTGTGGCCAGCGCGTGAGGGGAGATCTCCCCTCACAAGATTAATGGAACCGCCAGCGCAAATAACCGCGCTGCGGCCATTGCGGTAGTCACCGCAACAAAAAACAGTAAAGCCAGGGGGACAAGCCAGCGCCAACAGCCGGCCCCACCCCCCAACTACAACTTCTGAGGAGAAAAGTTCTCCTCAGCTCTGGTGCCAGTAGCAGCAAGCGCCGCTGTTAAAGTGAAACAATGCTCAATAAATAAATCCTAACTCTGAGGTAAAAAGGTGGCCCCCGACATTTTATCCCCACCACCACAGGAGAAGGGCATCAGGAAAGGGGGGCCAAGGGACAGGGCATCCCAAACCGGGGTCACCAGCCCGGATAACCGCCTACCCTCTGGTACAGGGTCTCGCGGTGGAGCATGGCTCCAGAGCACTAAAAGTGCCATTCTACCCTCACCCGGGATACAGCCTAGACTGGGAGGCATGTGTATTGGGACTTATAAAAAACATAACCGGGTGGAAATAGAGAGAAAAGCGGGCCGGGAATAAACCCGGCTACCTGATATCCCCCTGTGCAAGGAGGAGCCATCATCTTCTGACTTGCTCGCCGTCTGCAGAGATGGAAAACTGGGTAATGAGTGGGAGGCCCAAGGTATTTATGGACTGGGAGGGGCTTTCTTTCCTCCAATCATCTCTGCAAATCGCCCTCTTCAGACCATACTACCCACATGTAATGATTATCTTGAAGCGGGGTGTGTGACATACTTAGAATATGGGTATTATAAGTATGTCACACACCCCGCTTCAAGATATTCATTACCTGTGGGTAGTATGGTCCTGTACAGGGCTTCTGCAGAGATGATTGGAGGAAAGAAAGCCCCTCCCAGTCCATAAATACCTGGGACCTCCCACTCATTACCCAGTATAAAGAAAGCAGTAAGGTAAAGGACCAGGAAGAGCCAAATATCAGTCATAACAACGCAAAGTTCACCATATGAAGGATGCAGAATCCAAAGGGCGGGTTGAAGCGGGGTGTGTGACATACTTAGAATATGGGTATTATAAGTATGTCACACACCCCGCTTCAAGATATTCATTACCTGTGGGTAGTATGGTCCTGTACAGGGCTTCTGCAGAGATGATTGGAGGAAAGAAAGCCCCTCCCAGTCCATAAATACCTGGGACCTCCCACTCATTACCCAGTATAAAGAAAGCAGTAAGGTAAAGGACCAGGAAGAGCCAAATATCAGTCATAACAACGCAAAGTTCACCATATGAAGGATGCAGAATCCAAAGGGCGGGTTGAAGCGGGGTGTGTGACATACTTATAATACCCATTTTACAAGGTGAGTATTCACAAAATGGTATTATTCTAAGTATGTCACACACCCCGCTTCAAGATATTCATTACCTGTGGGATATCCAATAGCAGTGTCCATAAAGGGTGGGGATCCAAAAACAAGGTATAAAGCACAACTCAAACTACTGCAGCCTGCAGAATTTTGCGGCCAAAAACAGCATCCGCTGAGGCCCGCACATCAACCTTGTAAAACTTTGAAAAAGTGTGAACAGAAGACCAGGTAGCGGCCTTGCAAACTTGCTCAACAGAGGCCTGGTGCTGAAAAGCCCAGGAGGCCCCAACCACACGACTAGAATGAGCAGTAACACGAAAGGGAGGATCTCTCCCCTTAGCAGAATAGGCCCCTACAATGGCCTGACGGATCCATCTGCTGATGGTAGACCCTTCTTGGGCCCAAAAGGCACCACGAAGAATGCATCAGTCTTGCGAAAGGCAGACGTTACCACCAAATAATACTTCACAACACGAACCACATCCAAAGAATGCAGGACCCTCTCCTTGTCATTGCTGGGGTTAGGACAGAGAGAGGGCAGAACAATATCCTGATTTAAATGAAAGGACGAAACCACCTTAGGAAGGAAGTCCGTCTTAAAACGGAAAACCACTTTGTCCTGATGTCTTTCAAAATATGGAGCTTGAATAGACAGAGCCGCCAACTCAGAAACACGTCTAACGGAAGTGATAGCTACCAAAAATGCCACCTTCTGCGTAAGAGAAGACAAAGGACTATCATGCAAGGGCTCAAAGGGGGGACCCTGTAGCGCAGAAAGAACCAAATTCAAATCCCAAACCGGAATCAAAGGCTTCCTAGGAGGCCGCACATGCGTAACCCCCTGGAAAAAGGTCTTAACCAAAGGATGTAGTGCAAAAGACTTTTGGAAAAATACCGCCAGGGCTGACACCTGCCCCTTCAGAGTACTGAGTTGGAGCCCTAAGTCCAGACCATGTTGCAAGAACTCCAAAATTCTAGAAACAGAGAATTCCCTACAAGGGAAGGCCCTAGCCTCACACCAATCAATATAAGACCTCCAAGTCCTATAGTACACGGATGAAGAAGACTTCTTTCTAGCACGAATGAGAGTCTGAATAACAGCGTCAGAAAGACCTTCCTCCTTCAAGATGGAGGTTTCAGCAGCCACACCGTCAAAGCCAGCGTTGGTAAATTGGGGTAACGAAGACGACCCTGTGTGAGCAGATCTGGCAGCAGGGGCAGAACGAACTGATCTTCTGCCAACCTTACCACGTCTGCGAACCAGACCTGTCTTGGCCACCTTGGAGCTACCAGAATTGCTGTTGCTCTCTCCAGAGCAAGCTTGCGCACTACTCTAGCCACCATGGGAAACGGAGGGAACAGGTACAGAAACCCCAGATCCCTCCAGTTCAGGGACATGGCGTCCGTCGCGAGATCCAGTGGGTCCTTTGCCAGAGACACAAAAGCCGGAAGTTTGTGATTGTGACGGGAGGCAAATAGGTCCACCGCCGGTGACCCCCACCTGAGACAAATTGAGTGAAAGACCCTGGGATTGAGAGACCATTCCCCCTTGCGGGCTGACATCCTGCTCAGAGAGTCCGCCTCCGTGTTCTCCACACCTGGGATGTAAACTGCTGAGATACACGGGACATGTCTCTCTGCCCAGTCCAGGATCAGAGACACTTCCTTGAGGGCATTCCTGCTGCGGGTTCCTCCCTGGTGATTGATGTAGGCCACCGCCGTCCGATTGTCCGACCTGACCTGGACCGGCAAGTCTCGCAGTTGATGAGTCAAATGACAAAGAACCAACCTGATGGCCCTCAATTCCAGAACATTGATAGACTCGTGAGCTTCCAGGGGACTCCACAAACCCTGAACTTGCAGATCCTTCCAAAAGCCCCCCCATCCTGAGAGGCTGGCATCCGTAGTGACTATCTCCCACTGAGGAGTCCGAAAGGATCTGCCCCTCAGTAGGTTGGTTGAGTTCAGCCACCACCGAAGCGAGCGGCGAACCCGGGGAGACATCTGAAAAAGATGATCCAGCGACTGAGGAGACCTGTTCCAGACCGATAACAGATGGAGCTGAAGTGTCCTTGTGTGAAACTGAGCAAAGGGAACCGCCTCGAATGAGGCCACCATCAAACCCACCAGTCTCATCCCTAGACGGATGGACGGTCGAGGCATGGACATGAGCGACCGAACCAACTCCTGAATCAGAAGAACCTTGGACTGAGGAAGGAAAACTCTGGCCAGATCTGTATCCAGAGACATTCCCAGAAGGATACTGTCCTGGACGGGTGTAGGGAGGACTTGGGGTAGTTGATCACCCAGCCGAACCTCTCCAGAGTGGATATTACCGTCCTGGTGTCCAATTCTGCCTGGCTGAATGACGGTGCCATGATGAGGAGATCGTCCAGATATGGCACAATGCGAATCCCCTGCGCTCTGAGGAGAGCCATCACCCCAGCAAGCACCTTGGTGAAAACTCTTGGAGCTGTGGTGAGACCGAAGGGAAGAGCTACAAACTGAAAGTGCCGATCCTCCACCGCGAACCTCAGAAACCTCTGGTGTGCGGGAAAAATGGGAACATGGAGGTAAGCGTCCTGAATGTCTATGGACGTCATGAAGTCCCCCTGACGAAGAGAATGAATAGCCGAGCGCAACGTTTCCATGCGAAACCTTCGCAGTCTGACGAACTTGTTGAGAATCTTTAGGTCCAGTATGGGCCGGACGGAGCCATCCTTTTTGGGGACCGTGAACAGATTTGAGTAAAAACCCCGACCCCGGTCTTATGAGGGAACTGGGCAAATGACTGCCATTTCCAGAAGACTCAATACTGCTGCCCGGAGCTGCTGCGCAGCCAGTGCCTCCGGGGACACCCGAGACCTGAGGAAACGTGGGGGAGGGTAGGACTCGAACTCCAGCTTGTAGCCGGAAGACACCACTTCCCTGATCCACCTGTCCGAGACCTCTCGGTTCCAGACCTGGGAGAAGTGCTGTAGCCGTCCCCCCACCCGCACGGGTGAGGGCGCCCCCTCATTGTTGAGCGGGCTTGGCCACGGGTTTGGGTTTTGAGCCCCAACTGTATCCTGAACGGGCACGTCCTCTGCCCCTATTCCAGGAATTTCCCCTTGTAGAAGGGAAGGCGAAACCTCTTCCTGCTCTAGATCCCCGAAAGGAAGGAGTGAAGGAAGACGCTCCTCGAAAGGGGCGACGTTGCTTCTTGCGTTGAGGTAGTTTGCCCCCCTTGGCCACGGCATCCAGCTTGTCTCCAAAGAGCCGTAACCCAACGAAGGGAAGAGCTGTTAGTGACTTTTTTGACCCAAAGTCAGCCGCCCACTGGCGTAACCAAATTGAACGCCTGATAGTAACCATTAGAGCAGAGGCTCTACTACTCATCATCAAGGAATCATCCAAAGTGGCCACCATGAAGGACAAAAACCCCTCACATTGTTTTAGTTCACGAAATTCCTCACTGTCCGGATTCAAACCGGAGGAGGATAACAAGTGCCTGACCACCTTTCTCGTAGCCACCGCCAACAGCGATGAGGCACAAACAGGCCTTATTGCTGCCCCAATACTGGCAAAACCATGACAAGCCATCTGGTCAATGCGTTTAGCCTCACCATCCTTAAGAGAGGAACAATCAGGGTTGTTCAATACGGCTGAGTTGGATAACCCCAAAATAGGGGCGTCCACCTCGGGGGGAGACGCCCAGCACTTAACCGTATCCACTGGAAAAGGATACCTCTTATCCCAACTTTGGGGAATGCCTGGGAGCCGGGCAGGCCTTTCCCATTCCTTAGAAATAATATTATCAAAATGCTTTTGATTAGGGAATTCCAACCGCGGCTTGGATTCGTCATAAAACTCCCCTTGTTGTTGAGGAACCTCCGCCGGAGGCGAGATAGCAAGCACCTCAAACATCTGAGTCAGAACATTAGGAGTATCCAAGGAAGTCCCTGAGCTCCGCTCGGAATCAGCACCAACAAATTGCTGATCATCAGAAATATCTGAATCCTCAAATAATTCCCCTTCTTCTAGAGGGGAATAATCTGACCAATCCAGGCCGTCCTCGTCATCATCATATTCAAAATGATTAACCGGTGATAAATGCTTCCTCTTAGCCGGTGCTTTCTTGGCAACCGTGGAGGAAATGAATTTTTCAATACTGGCCAACCTGGCACACACATCAGATTGCGACTGCCCCCCCGTGGCAATCTCACACGGGGCACGGGTCAAAGTGGGAGGGGGAGAGGATGAAGCCGGCTGCGCTGACCCAGATGCCTGGGGACCGGACTGCCGTGTAATAGTCTGCTGTGCACATGATATACATAGGAAAAAATCATCCCCTGTTAGGGATACCCCACAACCCATACACTTCCGGGATTGTCCCGAGGGGAGCCCGGAATCTTGGGATGCCTCCATAAGGTGAACTTGAATAGTTGCTATGAGTGAGGGAATTACGCTATTAAGCAACCCTGGATGCCCTTATATTGTCCAAGTGGGAGGTTTTGTAATAAATAGCAAAAGTACCCAGGTACTCTAGGACCAGGAGAAACCTGAAAAATTCCTGGCAGTTCAGCCTGAAAAACATAGAAAAAGACAATAAGAGGTTCTCCCTATATAAACCATATATATATATGTACAGATAAGCAACGGCCGCAGGGCCACTCACTGAGTCTTTGGGCGCCAATACACTGTGTCCTCTGCCTGAGGTAACACAGATCAGAGCGGGAGACGCAGCAGGGGGGCGTGGCCAGCGTGGATCGCGCGCTGCAAGGCTCCGCCCAGCAGCTCCAAACTCCTAAAGGGCGCGGGCTGCGGCCTCATACCGAAGGCCCGGCCCCGCCCCCTCACTGAAGAGCGTGAGGGGAGAAATCCTCCCCTCAGCTCTGAGGTAAAATCCAGCACCTGTCTCAGCTCTGAGGAAAAAAAAAACCCCGTACAGTGTCTGTCAGACGTGAGGGGAAGCTCCCCTCCATTAACACTCCATTAACATAATAGAGCCTGTAGCAGCCCGCATAACAAGCGGAGCTGCTCCCCGCTCGGTCACGCTACCAGCTCCAAACTCCTAAAGGGCGCGGGCTGCGGCCTCATACCGAAGGCCCGGCCCCGCCCCCTCACTGAAGAGCGTGAGGGGAGAAATCCTCCCCTCAGCTCTGAGGTAAAAATCCAGCACCGTGTCTGTCAGCAAAAAAGATTGCAACAAGTTTACATTATAACTATTCATACCAGAAAAGTAAACATTTTAAACAAACATTTCAAATAAATCTATTTTCCAGGCGCCCCCATAGAAAAACACCAGAAGCTGAATAAGAGGCCTCCACACAACTAAAAAAGGGGGAATAGGCCATTTAAGGGGAAAATTAAACTCTTGGACAGGGCATCCCAAACCGGAGTCACCAACCCGGTATAACCGCCTACCCTCTTTATAGGGTCACGCGGTGGAGCATAGCTCCTGAGCACCTGAGGTGCTGTTATACCCTCGCTCGGACAGCAGTCAAGACTGGGAGGCATTTAAATAGCTATATATTAATAAAGGGAATAAAGAGTCCGAACGGAAATACAAATATATATAGGCCGGGAGTAGACCCGGCTACCTTAAAGTCCCCCTGTGCAAGGAGGAGATATCATCTGCTGCTTGCTCGCCGTCTGCAGACTGAAGACTGGGTAATGAGTGGGAGGTCCCAGGTACTTATGGACTGGGAGGGGCTTTCTTTCCTCCAATCATCTCTGCAGAAGCCCTCTACAGGACCATACTACCCACAGGTAATGAATATCTTGAAGCGGGGTGTGTGACATACTTAGAATACATGTTTCACATTTTTTAAAATGCCCCCAAAAGTGGACTTGCCTTTTGAGATCATCTTAAAGGGACTGTCCAGGCATGAACAAAAGCTATACTTGCCTTTAGTCCTCCCCTCCCCACATAACTGTTCTGTTCTGGTTTCATAAAGCATAGCAGGTCCAGAGATCCAGTTCCGTGGTGTCCATGGTCGTCCACTTTTTTTTTATAAATTCTTTATTTATAAGAATATTTTCACAAGGTAAACAGAACGTGAAACAGGAAAGGTAAAGACATTGTATACAGCGACACAGTAGCTTAATGATACAAGCATATAATCACTCAGTGAGAGTACACAACGTTTTAAACATCACATATCAATAAAGAAAATCCAATACCAACCAATCTATCTCTGGCCTTATTGCAGCATTCTCCGGGAAAGCCGGATATCTATGGCATGGAGCAATAAGCAAGGGGGGTGGAGAGGTGAGAGGGGAGGGAGGGGGAGGGAAAACACTGCGAGGGACAGGGAAATCTCCTAGGTCAAGCCTAAAAGGCTCTTCCCCTCAGCGGACTCCGTAAAGACCATCCATCCGCACCACGTGGCAGCGAACCTCTCATAGGTGCCATCCCGGGAGGCCATCATGTTCTCAAACCTCATTATGTCATTCACCCTTCGAAACCATGACAGTATGTCCGGGGGTTCCCTGTTCCTCCACATCTGAGGAATGCAGGCCTTTGCTGCATTCAACAGGTGACACAAAATTGATTTGCGGTACCTTTTTATTGGAACCTCTGTCCTATGGAGGAGACACAAAGCCGGGTCGTCGGGGACCTCCGAGACCTTTTCCGCCACCAATCTCACCCCGTTCCAAAATTCCTTCAATCTGAGACAGGACCAATGGTCGTCCACTCTTACAGAAAAACTAAAACAAAAAGGCAATTAGCTTCTCTCCCAACCCCGCCCCCCCTCTCCTGGCAGAGAACAAAGGGCGCCACAAGCATGTGCACAAGCATGTGTTAATGGAAAGGGTGTGCTCAAGTAACTGACTGATGGGCCACTGGGGGTCCCCAGGAAGCAGGGGACCTTCAGCAGCCCATATGACCAAAATGGCTTTTGTTTTGCCTATGCGTAGAGAGGAACGTTAGGTTTATATTGTTATAGGTCTGTAGAACCTCCACCGATGTATACAGTCGCCTCGCCTTTGCTAGAAGCACTGCATTTCCACTCTGCATAGCAATCCTTGTGTAATGTCCACCATATTGTTTTTTTTTTCCTCTTCCAGTTGGGACGATTGATGTTGGAAAAGTGCGGCTCATGTTCTGGGATCTCGGGGGCCAGGAGGAGCTGCAGTCTCTCTGGGATAAGGTGAGGCTGGTTTATGAAACCTATGTTGGAGTACGCATAGTCTTTTTGTCCTTGCTGCTGATATTATTTAATATTGAGGAACTTTGAAGGCACTGGAGTCTAAAATACTCCAGGACTATCCAAGTTCCACTTCTTGGGGCATCCTGAATTTTGAGAAACCCCCCAGATCCCCCATTCCACTCGCCTTCTCCGGGAGTCCTCGGCGCCCCAGCTGCATCCTCGCTCACCTCTAGCTATGCACACACCTGTGCCAGGCCTTTCTGAATGGCTGCTGCGGGCATGCCACAGCTAGAAGCTGAGCGGGGGATGCGGCCGGCAGCGCTCTCGGCTCCCCTCAGCTTTGCTTGGCTGCTTAGCCGCTAAGGCAGTGCCAAAGGGAGCCAGGTGAAATGGAGTGCACCGATTGGCTGAGCGCGCTCTGCTTCGACCGAGCCTGTGCCATGGGAAGGTGCGTGAATCGGGCAACCTAGGGGAATACACACAACAGGGCATCACAATATGAGATGCCCCCCACAGAGGAACAGCACACAGGAAAGTGAAATTCCTGTTTGTTGTTCCTCTTTAAAGGCATTAGATTTATTAGTTTTGCATTGAATAATGTGTGTGAAAAAACTTTCATTGTCCATTTAGGGGCTGATTAGGGGGGAAGTGAAAACTTGCACCCAATAGACAATTTTCTCTCCCAAAAAAAAGTGAGAATTCTTATTTGGTTCTGAATCGACCCCCAATGTGTTTAGGTCAGCGGGAGGCGGCTGCGGCATGGGGCTCAGGAATGTACTAAGAATTCTCTTTAGGGTGATTCTTTAGCTTCTACTGGAACCAGGATGTTTGTGGTGTCTGGGCCATTGCTGATTCTACTACTACTACTCTGGGCCCATTAAAAGAGGAGCTCCCTAAATCCATTACCCAACCGAAGTATATAAAACATTGCTATTTCACACAAATACGTTTTAAATATGCAAGATTTATTCTACAGCATCCCACCAATATGATATACAACTGGTGGGCCAGGCCTCCTCTCCTAAACCCACCCCTCTATCTGTGACGCTGAGTTCACACCTATGCAGATCCAGTTTGGCTACTTCCACACATGTCCTGATTCTACACCTGAACAGAAGCCACATCTGCAAGGTGTGAACACTGGGTGAGACGGGATAGAGACGCCACACAATTTAGCAGTGTGTCATTGGAGGAAGTGATGGCTGCTGCAGGGTGTGGTCATAGAGGTTGAGGTTAGAGTATAGCTAGTTGCAGGATGGATGGGTAGATGTCCAACTGCATAGGAATACACCTACTGCAACAGGTCTTGGCCAAACAATACTTACCTGACCCCCACAGGTGTCTTGAGTTCTTCTACACCCCTCAGTCAGGCTCTACATGCATTCCCCTGGCTTTTTTGCAGAAAGCTCTTAGTTACTCAATGGAAGGGGAGTCTGTTTCTTCAATCGTGTGTGTGTTCTCTGATCCCTTGCCGCACACCCTGGAGGTGGCTTCAAAGACAATCCATGTCTTTGGTATATTTGGTATATAAATCTGAAATGCTGTGACTATCCCTTGGGGTTGAATTGCTGGAACTGGCCCTGACTAACCTGTGCCCTCTTTCAGTATTATGCAGAGTCCCATGGAGTGATCTACGTCATCGATTCCATGGATGAGACCCGGCTGTCGGAGTCCAAGCGATCATTTGGTAAGCAGATAGATAGATCTGATGTGTGGCTACAACGCTCACATCTCTCAGGACCCAGTTGGTCCTCTGTAGGTTTTCAGTGGCCATTTTTGGGGAAGATGGGGGAGGTTCATAGACGGAAGCTAATCCCGCTGTAAGGGGGCGCTGGCGGTAAAGCTGCTGATGGCGTCCTTTGATCATGTCTCCCTTTTTGCCTTGCAGAGAATATGATCAGCAGCGAGGCGCTGGACGGCGTGCCCATCCTGGTGCTGGCAAACAAGCAGGACGTGGAGGTAACTGGGCCGGTAATAACTAACAGACCAGGTTATGTGCGCAAACCCTGAGCAATGGATGAGAGCGTTATTACCTCTATAAATGAAATAACCACCAGGTGGTCCCAACATATCCAAGCCCAGGGTGGTCACAACATATCCAATAGCAAAATAATACAGCCAGGACACCTGATTTGTTATATGTCAACTATTAGTGTATTAGGTAATTTACATGATGAGAGCATAAATACAAGATCGAGCTTCACAGGAACACATTCATAAAACATGGACACATCTAGATATGTAATGAACGATTGCAGCCACTAGAGGTCACCCTCTTTCAAAGTTTGTAGCAATATATGGTGCGGCTTATAAATCCAAAACTGGTTTGGAGCCCTGTCAATGAACCATTTAGACCAGGAATGCAGAACTCACCTTTATTATTTTAAGTGTTGTAAATTCTACACTTGGTGTTCCCACAATTGATACAATGGGTTCCATGCCTAACAATGCTGTCCAGTGTACATCTTGTGCTATGTATGCACTTTTTGATCAATCGGTCGATGGTGGATATTTATGCCCCGGATGTCTGCGAATCGCTGATTTGGAAGCCGTCATCCACGATCTAAATAAGCAATTGGCAACACTGAGAGACGTTGGATCTCACTGAGCTGGAACTCAATGGGTCAGGGGAGGGTGGTAGTATGGGGGGAGAGGAAAAGCAGGAAAATGAGGCAGCTAGCTGGATAACAGTTAGAAGGCGGGGTAGGGGTAAAAGTTACAGGGAGGCTAGCCCTGAACAGGCACCTCCAAACAAGTTTGCCCGGTTGGCAGATGAGGAGGATGTTAGCTCAGGAATGGCACAGCTGCAGCAAGACACATCTGTCGGCTCCAGTAAGGAAGGGAGGGGAAATGGGAGAACAGGGCAGGCAAGACAGGTGCTGGCAGTGGGTGACTCTATTATTAGGGGAACAGACAGGGCAATCTGTCACAAAGACCAAGATTGCCGGACAGTGTGTTGCCTTCCTGGGGCAAGAGTACGGCATGTAGCGGAGCGGGCTGACAGATTGTTGGGAGGGGCTGGCGTGAACCCAGCGGTCATGGTGCATATTGGCACTAATGACATAGGAAGAAGTAGGTGGAAGGTCCTTAAAAATGATTTCAGGGACTTAGGCCGTAAGCTTAAGGCAAGGACCTCAACTGTAGTATTCTCAGAAATACTACCAGTACCAAGAGCCACACCAGAGAGGCAGCAGGAGGTAAGCAGGTGGCTCAAAAATTGGAGTAAAAAGGAGGGGTTTGGGTTCTTAGAGAACTGGGCCGACTTCACAGTGGGCTACAGGTTCTTTGGCAGGGATGGGTTGCACCTCAATGGGGAGGGTGCATCTGTTATGGGGGAGAGGATGGCTAAAAGGTTAGAGGAGTGTTTAAACTGAGCACTGGGGGGGGGGGAGGGTAAAAGCTATTACAAAGGGGAAGTTAGGAAAGAAAGTGACAGTGGGTGTAGACATGAAACTGGGGGTAGAGAGGGTGGAGGGGTTAGCACATCTAGCAGGAATAAGGGCAATATACAAAATTATCAAAATTGTCATAAGCATTTGAAATGCATGCTTACAAATGCTAGAAGCTTGACTAATAAAATGGATGAACTAGAAATGATAATAACAGAAGAACAATATGGCATAGTGGGGGTAACAGAGACCTGGCTGGATGAAAGCTATGACTGGGCAGTAAATTTACAGGGATACTGTGTGTTTAGGTGGGACTGTAACAAACGCAAAGGGGGTGGAGTCTGCTTAATTGTAAAATCCATTCTACTGCCTGCTCTGCGGGAGGATATATGTGAGGGGAATGACCATGTGGAGTCTGTATGAAATACATGGAGGGAGAAACAAAAATAAAATGCTGATGGGGGTTTGCTATAAACCTCCAGATAATCCGAATCCATAGAAAATATGATGCTAAGGCAAATAGATATAGCCGCTAAACTAAATGAGGTAGTGATTATGGGGGACTTTAACTACCCAGATATAGACTGGGATGCTGAAACATGTGTTTCGCATAAAAGTAATAATTTTTTATCTAAAACAAAAGATGGCTACCTTTCCCAACAAGTACAAGCTCCAACAAGGGGGAAAGCCATATTGGACCTAATACTAACCAATGTACCAGACAAAGTAATAAAGGTACAGGTTGGGGGACACCTGGGAAGCAGTGATCATGATATCATTAATTTCCAATTAGCAGTCACTAGGGGGCAATAAACAACAAAAAAAAGGCATTTAAACGTTTAAAGCAGGAAGGGAAAGCGGAAGCGTTAAACTACAAAGAAGAAAATAAACAATGTAAACAACAGATAAGGGCAGCTAAGCTGGAGACAGACTTGTCGCGAAAGAGTAAAACTAACCCCAAATTATTCTTTAGCTACATAAACCGTAAAAGGTACAAACCTGAGGGTGTGGGCCCCCTGAAAAGCAAGGAGGGGACCCCTATAGAGGGAAATGAGGAGAAAGCAAATTTGCTTAACAACTTCTTTGCTTCTATATTCACAAAAGAATGTGACATGCCGAGTGAAATGCAGGGGAATAACCGAAACCCTCCATTAAATGTCACTGGTCTAACCAAGGAAGAAGTCCAGCGCCGTCTCAAGCAGATAAAAATCGATAAATCCCTGGGACCAGATGACCTACATCCTCGTGTTTTAAGGGAGTTATGTACAGAAATAGACAAGCCATTATTTCTAATATTTGTGGACTCAATAACTACAGGGTCTGTTCCGAGGGATTGGCGCTTGGCAAATGTGGTGCCAACATTCAAAAAGGGATCTAGGGGGGAACCTGGGAACTACAGACCGGTAAGCTTAACATCTGTGGTGGGCAAGCTGTTTGAAGGTTTCTTAAAGGATACTCTCCTGGAGCACCTTGGGGAAAATGACCTTATTACTCCATATCAGCATGGATTTATGAGGAATCGCTCCTGCCAGACAAACCTAATCAGCTTTTATGAGGAGGTAAGTTCAAGATTGGATCAGGGGGAGTCATTGGATATCATATATCTTGACTTTTCTAAAGCATTTGTTACTGTGCCACATAAAAGGCTGGTACAAAAGATGAGAATTCTTGGACTGGGGGAAAACGTGTGCAGATGGGTGGGAAATTGGCTTAATGATCAGAAGCAGAGGGTGGTTATCAATGGTACACACTCAGATTGGGTCACTGTTACTAATGGAGTACCACAAGGGTCAGTTCTGGGACCAATTCTCTTCAATATATATATAAATGACATTGGGTATGGATTAAACAGTAAAGTCTCAATCTTTGCAGATGATACTAAGCCGAGTAAAGTAATTAAAACAAAAGAGGACAGCAGGCAGCTACAAACAGATTTAGATACATTGGAAGCATGGGCAGTTAAATGGCAAATTAAGTTTAACATAGATAAATTTGAGGTTATGCACATGGGAAGGAGAAATCTGTGTCATGATTACACACTAAATAAAGAAACACTTGGTAAAACAACAATGGAAAAGGACCTAGGGGTTTTAGTTGACAATAAGCTCAACTGTAGTAATCAATGCCAGGCAGCTGCTGCCAAGGCAAATATGATCATGGGGTGCATCAGGAGGGGCATAGGTGCTCATGACCAGAGCATCATTTTACCCCTGTACAAGTCACTGGTCAGACCCCATATGGAATACTGTGTACAGCTCTGGGCACCTGTGCTTAAGAAGGACATATCAGAACTGGAGCACGTTCAAAGAAGGGCAACAAAGTTAATAAAAAGAGTGCGGGGGCTAGAGTACCCGGGAAGATTGTCCAAGTTAGGTTTATTTAGTCTAGAAAAAAGACGATTGAGGGGTGATCTAATAACTATGTATAAATATATTCGGGGTCAGTACAAAGATCTGTCCCACAATCTATTTATACCCCGGAGTGTAACCATAACCCGAGGGCATCCACTAAGGTTAGAGGAAAGGTGCTTTCTCCACTGACATAGGAGGGGATTCTTCTCTGTAAGAGCAGTGAGACTATGGAACTCGCTGCCAGAGGAGGTAGTAATGATGGATACAGTAAAAATGTTCAAAAGTGGCCTTGATGCCTTCCTGGCATGTAATACCATTTCCAGCTATGGCTACTAGACCACTGGAAGGAGTTAAACAGGCTGAACTGGATGGACTAAACTATTCTGCCTTACATACTATGTTACTATGTTACCAAAACAAGTTCTGCCACTTTCAAATCCCACAGTCACCTCCTGTCCCTTTCTCTGCTCCTACTTGCTGCTGGTGACATTGCTCAAAACCCAGGTCCATTTCCTTCACCCCCCCCCCCCCCCCGCTCCTCTACACCCCACAACTCATCACAGACTAACCTTCACCGTAGTATCAAACCAGCACACACACAAAACCTAGCCAACCTCTTAACAATCACCCCCTCCCCATTCACTCCCCCCATTATCACCTGCGCACTGTGGAATGCAAGTTCAGTGTGCAACAAACTGGCATACACCCATGACCTCTTCACTACCAACCTCTTCACTTTTATGGCCTTTACTGAAACCTTGCTCACTCCCTCTGATACAGCCTCATCCACTGCCCTCTCATATTGGGGGCTTACAGTTCAGCCACACCCCAAGATCAAGCAACAAACAGGGTGGAGGTGTTGGCATCCTTCTGTCTGAATATTGCTCATTTAACCCAATCCCTGCTCTACCCTCCCTTTCCTTCCCTTCTTTTGAAGTTCACTGTGTCCATCTCTACTCTCCCTGTCACCTAAATATTGCCGTTATCTATCGCCCTCCTGGACCTGCCACTCTCTTTCTGGACCACTTCTCAACTTGGCTTCTCCACTTCCTGTCCTCTGACATCTCGGCTATAATCATGGGGGACTTCAACATACCCGTCGACAACAACAACCCTGCAACCACCAAACTACTATCCCTAACCACCTCCTTTGGCCTCAAACAATGGTCTACCAGCCCCACCCACAAAGATGGACATACGCTTGACCTACTCTTTACTCACCTTTGCACTGTATCCAGTCTTTCCTCATCCCCACTTCCCCTCTCTGATCACAACCTACTAACATTAACACTCTCTTCCCTTACCACTACTCCCCTGCACACAAACCTGCTATTCTTTGCAGGAACCTCAGAAACCTAGACCTTCAATCTCTCTCCTATGCTTTACATCCCCTTCACAGCCTGCCCTCATTTACCAATGTAGACACTGCCGCTTCATACTACCATAATACACTAACTGCTGCCCTTGACTCTGTTGCTCCCCTTAACTACAGCCGCCCTCAGGCCAAAAAAAGACAACCATGGCTTAACACGAACACTGCAACATTGAAACGGCATTAGAGGAAATCCAAAACCAAGTAGGACTTCCTGTTATACGAGAAAGCCCTTCAGGAACTCAGGACTTCCCTTTCATCTGCTAAACAGGAATATTTCACATCACTCATATCGGCACAGGCCCGGAATCCAAAACGGCTATTTAACACTTTCAACTCCCTTCTTCGCCCACCGCCACCTCCTCCATCCTCACAGCTAACGGGTGAGCAATTTGCCACATACTTCAAAGACAAAATCGACATGATTCGAAGTGGCTTCACCCCCCAGAACACCTCTCTCCTACCAACATCCCCCCTGCCCCACTCATTAACTCATTTCACACAGTTAACTGCTCAAGGTCTCTCCTCTCTGGTCTCAAAGGCTCATCTGACCACCTGCTCCCTTGATCCCATTCCATCCCACCTTATCCCCCAACTGTCTCCATCTGTCATTCCTGCCCTTATATCTTTATTCAACCTCTCCCTCCCCACTGGTACCTTTCCCTCTGCCTATAAGCATGCTGTTATAACTCCACTCATCAAAAAACCCTCTCTGGACCCCTCTGCCCTCCCCAGTTACCGCCCAATCTCTCTGCTACCTTTCTCATCCAAGCTTCTTGAGCAGCATGTCCATTCAGAACTTACCAACTATCTGTCTACAAACTCCCTCCTAGATCCCCTCCAATCTGGTTTCCGCTCACGTCACTCTACCGAAACTGCACTCACCAAAGTCACCAATGATCTACTAACAGCCAAATCCAAAGGCCACTACTCTGCTCTCATTCTTCTCGACCTATCCTCTGCTTTTGACACTGTAGACCATTGTCTGCTTCTCAATATTCTTTCTTCTCTTGGAATCCAAAGTCTCGCACTCTCTTGGCTCTCCTCCTATCTCTCTCACCGCACACTTAGTGTATCCTACTCAAACACCATTTCCTCTCCCCGGCCTCTGTCTGTTGGGGTACCACAAGGCTCAGTCCTAGGACCCCTACTTTTTTCAATATACACTTCTGATCTCAGACAACTAATAACCTCGCTAGGCTTCCAATATCACTTTTGTGTAGACGACACTCAGATCTACCTCTCTGGCCCCAATCTCTCTTCTCTCGCCTTCCTGACTGTCTAACAGCAATCTCTTCCTTCATGACATCTCACTCTCTTAAACTGAACATGGACAAAACTGAACTGGTCATTTTCCCACCATCTCACTCCCCTCCCATCTCTAACACCACAATCTCTGTAAATAATCTTACAATAACTGCAACTCCTCAAGCTCGATGCCTGGGCGTCATTCTGGACTCCTCTCTCTCGTTCACACCTCACCTTCACTCCCTGGCCACCTCCTGTCGCCTCCAACTCAAAAATATCTCCCACATCCGTCCCTTCCTCTCACCTGTCACCACTAAAATTCTAGTGCACGCCCTGGTCATAACCCGACTGGACTACTGCAACACCCTCCTCTGTGGTTTGCCAACAAACAGACTGGCTCCCCTACAATCTATCCTAAACTCTGCTGCTCGCCTCATCCACCTCTCCTCTCGCTTCTCCAGTGCTGTCCCCCTCTGTCAATCCCTCCACTGGTTACCTGTCTCCCATAGAGTTCAGTTCAAACTTCTAATTCTAACCTACAAAGCTCTCTAACCAGGCCCCTTCCTACATTTCATCTCTGATCCAGCGTTACCAACCCAAGCGCAACCTCCGCTCTGCCTCCTGACATTCTCCTGTCCTCCTCCCTTGTTACCTCCTCGCACTCCCGCCTTCAAGACTTCTCCCCTGCCTCCCCACTTCTCTGGAATGCACTTCCCCGCTCGATCCGCCACTCTCAATCACTCCAAGCCTTTAAAAGTGCCCTCAAAACTCACTTCTTCAGACAAGCATATGACCTGGCGTAAGCAACTCCTATAACCTTCAATGGCACATGCAGCCATACTCGAGCTCTACCTCTTGTGACCCCGCCCCCTTTGTCTCCACCCCCATCCTTTAGACTGTAAGCTCGAAAGGGCAGGGCACTCCTCCCTATTGTCTCCTGTGCTCACAACACTTGGTTCTAACCTGTTGCATCTAATTGTGTATTGTTCTCTGTACTATATGTTTTCCCCTGTCTGTAATCATACCTTGTAAAGCGCTATGGAAGTTGATGGTGCTATATAAATAAACAATAATAATAATAATAATTTTAATGTGCCACAAACAGATGAGACAGCATCTGATTAGCTGTCGATTGCAAAGCGATTCCATTGACTTCTGTGTGGTCGCCATCACCCATCAACAGCCTGTTGGAATTTTTCAGATCAACCTGCAAACGCCCAGCAATCACCTATGTGAAAGTCGCCATAGAAAAATGTAGTCAGGGCAATTGAAATCTCCTCGCTCTCAGTGTGACAGAAGCCATAGTCTCAGGGAGGAGCAGGATCAGGCATTGGCAGACATGTTAAATTCAATACATAAACCCAATGCATAATACACTAGTACTGTGCACACAGATTGGGGCAGAGTATATAACACGCTGCACAGAGCGGAGGACCCCCTTACATTACTGGCAGCCTGGCCCTTCCTCAAAGTTTGGGCACTGGGCTTGCAGTCCTAGAGCAAAAACATGGGCCAATCGGTGCTCGGGTCATCACCCCAACCATGCCCCGGCCAATAATACTTTCAGGAAAGGTTGGCTGAATGAGGGGGAGGTCCTATGGCCCTTTTCCTGATTGGTATGATGGGGGTTAGGCCATGTTGAAAATTGTTGTCATATCAGCAGCCATAATGTGTCTCTGAATGCCAGGACCCCCCCTTACTAATTCCGCGCCATCTTGTCCTTCCAGGGCTGCCTCTCCATTCCTGATATCAAGACGGCGTTCAGCGATTGCATTAACAAGATCGGCAAGAGGGACTGTCTGACCCAGGCCTGCTCCGCCATCTCTGGGTAAGAGTTAAAGTGGACCTATAGCCAGGATTTTCACTATCCTGGTTTTACTGAGGCATCCTGGTTTGGGATGCCCTGCCATGTTCTACCATCAAGTTCTCATCCTTTATACTGTGTAAATGAATGCACAGATTATAGCTTTTTGAACTGAGCATCAAAACGCATTTCAGCCGTGCCCCCAGCCTATCTGAATGGGAGTTTGTCTAAGGGATGCGGCCTGCAATCACAGCGCAGGACCACTGGTAAGGTAAGTAATTTGGCTCCCTCTCGTCGATACTCCCAGCTATACAGATAGGATGGGGACGGGAGCGTGCACTGCAGGAGATGCAGCTGTTCCCAGTCGCCGTAAACAGAGCCGTTTGCCAAAAATTAAATATGCACAACACATTTGATTGGACCAGAGCGCGTGTGCCATGAGACCAGGGAAAGGTGAGTTTATATGGGATATCTGGGGGGTTCACACAGAGGGGCATTGCAAATTGGGATGGAACAAAACTTGGGATAGTCAAATGCCTGGGTTTTGTTCAGCTTTAAAGTAGAGCTGCCCTGAGGGAAGGTGCCACCACCTCTTTCCAGGCCCACCCTACACGGTCACCCAGGCTGGGTGCATAAGCCTTGATGACTTAGCAGCTAATACAGCAACCAACCCTGTTATGTGTTAGTGTGATTACGTCATCGGTGAGCCCTGAATTGGAGAGATACTCACCTTTTCCTAACAGAGCTCCATCTGATGGGGGACAGGAAACTAACCTCCCCTCCCCCTCACACTATCAGTGAGCCCTGCATTAGATACTCACCTTTTCCTAACAGAGCTCCATCTGATGGGGGACAGGAAACTAACCTCCCCTCCCCCTCACACTATCAGTGAGCCCTGCATTAGATACTCACCTTTTCCTAACAGAGCTCCATCTGATGGGGGACAGGAAACTAACCTCCCCTCCCCCTCACACTATCAGTGAGCCCTGCATTAGAAACTCACCTTTCCCTAGAAGAGCTCCATCTTATGGGAGACAGGAAACTAACCTACTCCTCACACAATGACACACATGGCGGTGGAGCGCGCCCCTTGTGGTTTTGTAATCAAGCTTTATTGGTGTGTTGTACATATGTTACACGCTCATGTTGCAGTTTCACCTTAAACCGGACCTTCAGCGTGATTTAATGAAAAGCCCAAACTCTTAAACGGTTCTCCAGCATCTAAAATTAATATATTTTATGTTTTTAGTCACTAACTTATTATTCTTTCCCCCACTGGGCTGCAACTCTGTTCAGGAATTTAGGATACGGGCGCCGCCATCTTGACTCAGAAGCATCACACTTACTGAGGAGAGGAGAGTGGGATAAGGTACAGGGGGGCGGGTTATAGCTGTGCTTTGCTCAGACAGAGCATAGCTGGGGTCAGGTAAAGGTCAGCAGTCCCAGAATGCAGAGCAGCACAGTCAGGAGGCACTTCCTGTTTGCAGGCTGCCTGATAAGATGGCGGCTTCCATAAGCCGCCATCTTGGATGTTTAAAGGCTCATAACATGCAGTAGATGCAGGTAGGATGATTTTTAATGTGGACAATCTGTATGTACAGGGTGTGGGAAACATATAAGATAGGCTCTTATTCAGAGTGAAGGTCCGCTTTAAAGGGAAAGTCCACCCACTTACCAGAAAGCTGGGTGACATTATCTTCTCTGAGGTCTTTGGAGGAAAGTCCGCAAAAGGGTAATTTTCCTGTCAAAATGCTAAAAGATTTCCATCTCCCATTGTGCAATATCTGCCCTGTCTGACAAGGAAAGAAAGGAATGTGAAAAAAGAAACAATGGATGTAAGGAGTGCAAAAGAAAAGGAGTAACAGAAAAATGGAATCAAAGAATAAGGAGCAATGATGGAAAGTATTTAAGTAGAAGGAAAGTCAGAATACAGGGAATGTAAGAAAGAATAGAAGAGAAAAATAGAAGGATTAGAGAGAATACAAGGGAGAAGGTCAGAAGGAATAAAGAGAATGAAAGAATAGAAGGAATGGCAGAAAGGAAGAGAAATTAAAGTGGACCAACACCCACCGGTGATCGGCCCGGGAATCTATAAGATTCCCGGGCCGATCACCTCCCTCCCCGCGGGACATCCGAGATCGGGATGTCCCGCGGGGTGAAACCACCCCAAACTCCTTACCTTATCTTCGGCACTGACCGGCCGCCGCCGCCTCCCTCGCGCCCCTGTAGACGTGCCCGCGCCGGCCGTCTGTGAATGGCCGGCGCGGGCACGCGCGCGTCAAGAGGGACGCGCGGGAGGTGGCGGAGGAGCCGTTGTCCGTCGGCGCGGGGAGAGGTGAGTTCAGGGGGTTCGGGGGGGTTTCACACAGCGGGGCACCCCAATCGGGGGTGCCCCACCGAAGTGGACCAAGACCCAGGATAGTCAAAATCCTGGGTGTTGGTCCACTTTAAGGAATAAAAGAATAGGACAAAAAGTTAGAAGGAATAGAAGAAAGTAAGAGAATATGAGCGAAAGAAAAAATAGAAGGAATGACGGAAAGAATAGGAGTAAAAGAAAAAAGAGAATAGAAGTAGTAAAAGAAACTGAACAAATACGTTAGAAGGGATAGAAGAAGGAAATAAAAGGGTTAAAAAAAGGAATAAATATTTAAAAAAAGGAATAAATGAAAGATTAGAATAGCAGGAACCTCAAAGAAAAAAATAAATATATAAAAACTTAGTGGACCAACACCCACTGCTGATCAGCCCGGGAATCTATAAGATTCCCGGGCCGATCAGCTCCCTGCCTGCGGGGCAACCCGATCGGGGGTGCCCCGCTGTGTGATACCCCCCAGGACCCCCAAAAATCCTACCTTTTCCTCGTTCCAATGGCGCATGCACGGGCCGCTGCCGCCTCTCACGCTTCCCTCTAGCAGGGCGCGCACCGGGCTGGCCGTTTGTGAATGGCCGGCGCGAGTGCGCTCCCTGTTAGAGGGAAGCGCGAGAGGCGGCGGCGGGCGCGCTCTTCTTGTCCGGTCCATATTCCAGCTTGTCCATCCGCGCTGATTGGCGGAGCGCTCGGGCATGCGCCGTAGGAGCGAGGTGAGTTTTTTGGGCTTTCTGGGGGGTTTCACACAGCGGGGCACCCACGATCGGTCCACTTTAAGGAAGAAAAAAGTAAAGGAATAACAGAGTCACAAAGAACAGAGGGAATAAAAGGAATGGAAGAAATGTCACAAGGAGATGGTGAGAAAGAACTGAAAGAATAAGAAAGAATTGAGGTAATAAAAAAAAGAATAGATGAGAAAATAAGGCGTAAAAAAAGAGAAGTAAGAGGGATAGTGGGGATGCGGCCCGCGCATTCACCGTTGGAAAGGTAAGTGAAGGGGCATCCTGGGGGCTTTTACACAGCGGGGCATCCTGGGGGCTTTTACACAGCAGGGCATCCCGGTATTGGATGCCCCGGTGGGAGAGAATCGATCAGCACGGGAATCTTACAGATTCCCGGGCCGATCAAGCTCTGTTTTGAGCCGCTTTAAAAAGTATGGAAGAAAGATTAAAAAGTCAAAGAATATAGGGAATAAAAGAATAGAATGAATGTCCGAAAGGAGGAGAGTGAAAAAAGAGAAAATGAATAACAGAGGTAAGAAAGAATAGAAGGAAAGAGTAAGAAAGAATAGAAGGAATAAAGGAAATTAATTTAGAAGGAATACAAGGAAAAAAACAAGGAATTAAAGAAGGAATAGAATGACTGACTAGGAAGGAATAAAAGAGAATAGAAAGAATAAGGAGGATTACAAGAATGTAAGTTAAAAGGAAGAGAAGTGAGAAAGAATGTTGCTTTTCTTTTATACCTTCTAATCTCCTGATGGCCAGTCTGCCCCTGGCTGATGGTGCCCACTGCTGGTCACATGGATGCCAACTTGACCCATTCCTGCAGAGTGATTTTACTCCAGTCCTGTGCTTCACGATGACCATTTACCTCAACACCCTGCAGTTAGATAATTTGAACTTCTCTTCAGCCCAGTTACCCGGCTGGTCACGTGTGTGTTGGGGTAAATGGTGATTGTGAAGTGCAGGACTGGGTCAGGTTGGCATCTCTGTGGTCATTGCACAGTTCTGGAATTAGGGATGCCCTTAGGCAGAGGGAATGACCCTGCTCACCACCTCCCAAGGTGCGGGGACCCCAGCACCTGCCCCCAGTGCTGATGGTGGCCTCGGACTGTGAGCTTACAATGTACAGGAATAGTGATGTAAGTGTTGTGTATAGGTGTCACATGTGGCACAGGGGAGCCTGTCCTACTGGCTGCTGGAATAAGAATGGTGCAATGCAAGTAATGAGCACTGCTGATCCTGGTCACATGAGGGCTTCAGCCAATAGAATGCATGAGGGCATCCCTTGACTGCAGGTACCCCCATACTTTGCCAGGCTCCCCTGCGTCATGTTTGTTCAGCCAGTGACTTTCTAATTTTTTTTTTTTTTTATTCCAGGAAGGGCATCAATGAAGGAGTGGAGTGGATAGTGAAGTGTGCAGTGCGGAATATCCATCGCCCCCCGAGACAGAAAGACATCACATAAGGGGGCGCCGGCGAATCACCTGAACACTCCTCTGTGAAACTGTCACTGTATATATGGCCAACTCCTGTGTACAACCTATTTATCTCCTCTTCACATGGGCGACTTACCCCCTTGCGTGAGGTCCGCGTTCCTTCCTCCCATTACGTGCAGTAGCTCTGACTGTACCTAGGGGGAGCTCTTGTTTTGGATGTGGCACACACAGTGGGGGTGATACATGCCACGCTGCTATGAAACAGGAAGGACAGCTTCAGGACATAGCCGCTATTTTCCTATATTCTGGGGAAGTGAGAAACACTGCCAATATAACCCCCAGTCTCTGTGTTAGAAGTATTGCTTTATTGTTCATTACTTCTAGGTGTGTGAGGCAGGAGGGGGAAATCTCTGCATTAAATTATAATATTTTTGTGGTGTTTGTTTTTCCTCGGGAGATGCTGAGAAATAAAAAGTAAAATTTAAAAGCAGCTGCTTCTTATTTGTGGCGCTCTCTGCTGCCCCTTGAGGCTGACATCTACCATCACCTCTGTACTTGAATGGTTGGGGTGTGGTGAACTGTGTGGGAAAGGCACTCGCATGGCCTGCTCCATGTGGGCCCTGGGGTGACGAATTCCCAGTTTGTGATGTGTGGTGGATATCGCCACAGATTTTACCTACCTTATCCCAACCGTGACCACCCTGCTGACACCCATCATGCCATCGCTGGCTGCCCAGTGCCAGCACTTCACCTTTAAGTAATTTTTGACTGTTGGTCCACTTTAAACTGGACCAATACAGCAAACATTGCTCATATGCTTCTTTCCTCAGGGCAATTTAGATTGCTGCACACAATAAATAATTTACCTTTTTCTAACTCCTACTACGGTAAAATTTAAAAACAAAATGGCGACTCATGCATCTGCAGGCTGCCTGCAAAGAGGAAGTACTGCTGGGCTTCCTGTTACTGTGCATTGTCAGTTATATCAATTGAATCCAGGCAGCAGCATGGCTGAGATGCTGGGAGGGGAAGCTCAAAAATGGCTGCTACCTTTCTTTCTCCCTTTCTGCTGCAGTCTTGGAATCACGATCCATCCAAGTCCTTAGACTACCGGGTAATAATTCCGGAGTATGCTCTGGTGGGTAAACCCATGCACCTTGCAAGAGGGCAGGCCTTGGAGATAGACTCGCCCAGTCATTATAATGACGGACGCCAGTGCCTGAGGCATTCACCTAGACGCCCTACAGGTTCAGGGGCACTGGTCAAAAGATGTTCAGATAAGCTGCTCGAATGTCAGAGAACTAAAAGCAGTAGAACAGGCCCTCTACCATTTCCATCATCTATGGAAGGGATGTTCAGGTTTGATCATACAATACCACGACAGTAGCATAGGTAAATTGACAGGGGGGAACCAGATCCACAGCTCTTCAGAAGCTGACGTATGCCCGTCTTCTCCCCCTTCAACACCAGTTGTGATCCCTATCGGCAGTACATCTGAAAGGATCCCTAAATGTGGTGGCAGACCACCTGAGCCAAATAAAAATTAGTCAGAGTAGGTGCTAAATCAGGAGGTATTTTTGCCAAATAACCCAGAGGTGGGGAGTTCCTCAGATAGATCTCTTCGCGACAACCCAGAATACGAAGTGCAAAACCATCTACTGTCTGTGTCGGGGGATGGGTCTGTAGGGGTGGATGTCCTGGCACAGTCCTGGAGCTTTCCTCTAGCCTATGCCTTTCCCCCATTCAGCTGTTACCTCAGGTGATACGAAAGATTGAGGAAGAAAAAAACATCGCTGATCCGTATCACTCCTATCTGGCCAAAGAGAAGTTCGCAGGTCTAAAGAACATGTCCAGGGACACTCTGTGGCAACTTCCACAGAGACCAAACCTATTGGTCCAGGGTCCTAATTATTAGCCAAATCTACAGAATCTAAACAGCCTGGATCCTGAGAGTCAACTCCTGAAAAAGAAGTTGTCGCCAACGGTAACTGAAACACTTATAGGAGGCAGGAAAGAGTCCACTAGAAGTATTTACCTGAAAACTTGGAAGAAGTTCAGTTCATTCTGTGGAGTTAAACAGTTTGAACAGGAACAAGTTGTTATCTGTCCTGGAATTTCTGTAGCAAGGTTTTGAACTGGGTCTGGCAGTAACACCCAAGCATTGGCAATTTCGGTTTTCCTAGATAAAGCTCTAATAAAGTATAGTCTGATTAATAGATTCTTCATAGCCATTACTAGAAAGAGACCAGTCTCCATCTCCAGATGTGTGGGATCTAACCCTCGTTCTTAAGGGTCTAATAAAAGCTCCTTTTGAAACACTTGCTGAAGGGTCAGACAAAACTTTAACCCTTTAAATGCCAAGCACGTAGTTTCTACGTGGTTGCTTCTCCTACTGTTAAGTGGCAAGCACCTAGAAACTACGTGCCTGGCATTTCCCCCTGCTAGTGTAAAAATAGAAGAAAAAAAAACGTACCTCTGGTATCGATGTAAAGCTGGAGGTTCCCTCTTCCTGGGGGGGCATCCGATCCCCCCCCCCCCCATCGTCCTCCGTCTTCAGGAGGGGGCCCGAAGAGGCCCCCCCCCCCCCGTTTTTCCCACTGAAGCTGCGCCTGTAAAATAATAAAAAAAAAAAAAAAAAAGACAGTCACTCACCTGCCTGCTCGATCCCTCCGCCCGGCTCTTCTCGTCATCAGGGGAGGGGGGGGGGGGGTCCGATTCCCCCCCCGGGCTCCGCAGGCTTCAGGTGAGGACCCTCTTCTGGGTCCTTACCTCTTCTAATGGCGGCGAAGGCTAACCCTAACCCTTATGTTCTGTCACCCAGCAGCTATAAAAGACTTCCAGCAGGTGAGCAGAAGCCAGTGATTGCCGAGGGTCACAGTGCTCCAGGATGGATGGGAGGTAAGTATTAAGTAAGTAATGTCACACACCCCACTTCAAACATTAATAATTACACTAGGGTTAACGCACCGCTAGGTGGCAGCATTGCAGAGAATTCTCCAAAAACTTCAACAGGCCCCTCCCGGTCTATACATACCTGGTACCTCCCAAGAACCTCCCAGTGTTGTTCTCTGCAAGGTGGCGACAAGACAGAAGAAAGAAGTCTCCTGCTTGCAGGTAGCCGGGGTATCCCCCCGGCCCCCCCCCCCCGTGGTCTATTTCTGCCCGGCTCTTGTTTGATAGTATATCTATTTAATGGCAGCCTCCCAGCTTCGGCTGTAGGCCGGGCAATAAGGTAGCCGGCACCATTGGTGCCTAGGAGATTAGCTCCTCCGCTCGACCCTTCATTGCGGGGCATAGCGGGATTCCCGGAGTGGTGATCCGGTTGTGGGATGCCCCCATTTAATATTAGGTTAGCGGTCAGGATGTGCCTAGCCCTGGGACTTTAGCTATTCTACATTCCGGGGTGTGGGGCGCGCTTTGGGACCGGTGACAGGTTTGTCTGAGCGTGGCTGCTGCGCTGCTGTATTTTGAGGGCTTATGCGCTGTTTACTGTGGCTATTTTTATTGCGGACCTGCTGTGTGTGTCTTTGTCACTCTGGTATGGCTTTCTCCCCTCAGGAGCCGGGGGGGCGGGGCCTCGCGGCGCGCTGCGCCGCCGGTCCCGTCTCAGAGGCTGAGCGCGGTCTCTGCCTGCTCGGTGCTGACGCTGCAAGGGGGCGGGACGCGCGCTGATTGGTTGTCCCGGAGGGGCGGGGCCTTCTCGGCTCCCGCGCTCCCGGGGTTCGTCCTCCCCTCCCTCACCTCTCTTAGCGGTGTTGCGGGCCGCCATCTTCTGCGGTGCCCGGCTGCGCTGTGCCTTCTCTCAGGTAGGCTTGTAGTTGTTCTTGCGGGGGCCGCTCTCATAATGGTGGCCTGGTCCCCTGTATTACGTCCCCTCCTCCTCCTCCTCCTGCCTCCTCGCTCCTGCACGTCCGTTTAGTGCTGGTGTGCATTTTAACCATTTACTGTGTCTATGGTTAATGAGGGGGAGGGGGGTTGTATGTGTATGTTATGTTGTATGCTTGTTTAGGTACTATTGTGCCGGGATTGACTCCTGTCCCTCTCTCTCTTTGTGTCTTTCAGATCCTGGGATCCCGTCTGGCAGGGCTCTCCCGGTCTTATATACCTGGCTCGTGGGGGGTGTTTTTCATTGCACTATATATATATATATATATATATATATTGATATATATTCATAAGGGTTTTTATGCTATTCCCCTGGGTCAGGATCTTGTGACAATCTTTAGACAATTGTTAGGTTATTAAGGGGCATCCCGGGTCGCGTACCGCATAAATCCCTGGGTTCTGCGAATACCATAAAATTCACCACATGGAGGCTGCCACAGATACCGGGAATGGTTCTTCGGGACAATCCAAGGTGTGCGGGGGTTGTGGGACTCCGCTCCAGGGAGATGATGTCATTTTGTGTATCCCTTGTGCACAGCAGAACATTGCACGGCAGTCCAGTACGCCGGTGCCTAGCACTTCGTCAGCCGCGCCATCTCCCTCTCCCCCTCGCTTATTCCGGACCCCGTGTGACGTTGTCCTGGGCGGGGATTCGCAGTCTGAGGTATGTGCCTTGAGAAGTGGTTTTCTGCTATAGCCGCTCAGAAGGCTTCAGCTAAGCGGAAGCATCTGTCTCCGCCTCCGCCGGATTCAGATGAGGAAGTTGTGGGAGATCTGGATTGGTCGGATCGTCCCCGTGAAGATGGTGAGCTCATTGAGGAAGAAGATTCTGATGTTCAGCAGTTGCTGGGTTCTGAGGGGGATCAGGCTGACGGCCTCCCTCTCGATTCCTCTACCATTCTGAGCCAGATGTTTGAGGTTTTGGATTTGGAGCCTCCGGTGGTTGCTCCTAGGCCTAAGGGTCAGCTTTTTGGGGTGTCCAAGCAGCGTTTGGAGTTTCCCAGCCAACAGCATTTTGAAGAAATTGTTTTCAAGCAAGGGGAGCAACCTACACGTCTTGTTGGTGTGCTGTCTAGCTGGGATAGGAAGTATCCCTTTCCGGCGGAATTGATGAAGCGTTGGTCTGTTCCCCCTGAGGTAGATACTCCGGTCTTGGGACTGTCAAACACGGCGGTCGTGCATTCCCCTGACACGACTTCGCTCAGGGACGGCGAGGATCGCCGGGTTGATCAGCTTGCCCATCATGGTTTTGTATGTGCGGGTTCGGTGTTAAGGCCTGTCTGTGCTTCGGCTCTTTTGACTTTTGCTGTCAGGTCTATTGTTAGGGACTTGGGGGTGGATCTCGAGCCCACCAGTGATGAGTCCCTTGGGCTTAAGCGCTGCGATTCTTTTTTGTCTTTTATCCTGGCCGCTCAGGAGGATGCCATGTTAATGTGTGGCAGGGCTACTGCCTTGCTGGTAGCTATCCGGCGCTGTGTGTGGTTGAGACAGTGGACGGCTGATTTTAATTCTAAAAGATCGCTCACGGCTCTGCCCTTTTTGGGTTTGAGGCTTTTTGGTGAGAGGCTGGATTCTGTTGCCAAGGGAGGTAAGTTACCTCAGCGCAAGAGATTTCGCCGTTCCTTTCGGGGGACGGTCGCGTTCAATCCGTCCTTTCGGGGAGTCGGAGCCGGTAGGGGTACGGGCTCCTCGGCCCCCAGGGGCGCCAGTTGGAATAGGGGCAGAGGCCGTGGCCGTCCCGCTCGCGTCTGGGGTGCCAAGCCCAAGCCGGTTGCCAAGCCCGCTCAGCAATGAGGGGGCGCCCTCACCTGTTCGGGTGGGGGGACGGTTGCAACTTTTCTCCCGGGTGTGGGACCAGGAGGTCCCGGACAGATGGATCCGGGAGGTGGTTTCGGCCGGTTACAAGTTGGAATTCGAGTCCCGTCCTCCTCCAAGGTTCTTCAGGTCTCGGGTGTCTTTGGATCCTTTGGCCGCGCAGGGGCTCCTGGCGGCAGTAAGGAATCTTCTAGATTTAGCTGTCATTTGCCCGGTTCCTTCTTCGGAGGTAGGGCGCGGGTTTTACTCCAATCTCTTCACGGTTCCCAAAAAGGACGGGTCCTTTCGTCCTATTCTGGATTTGAAGTTTCTCAACAGGTTTATTCGTCCCCGGAAGTTCCGCATGGAAACCCTGCGGTCTGCGATCGGTTCGCTTCGGCAGGGGGACTTTATGACGTCCATAGACATCAAGGATGCGTACCTGCACGTGCCGATCTTTCCTGCTCATCAGCGGTTCCTTCGTTTCGTGGTGGAGGATCGGCATTTTCAGTTTGTGGCTCTTCCATTCGGCCTCACCTCTGCTCCGAGAGTGTTCACCAAGGTGTTGGCGGGGGTGATGGCCCTGCTCAGAGCTCAGGGGATTCGCATTGTGCCTTACCTGGACGATCTTCTCATCATGGCTCCTTCCTTCAGTCAAGCAGAGGGGGACACCAGCACGGTGGTGTCTATGTTGGAGAGGTTCGGTCTTTTCGGTGTCTAGGATTTTGGAGTTTCTTCAGTCGGGGCTGGACTCCGGTCTTCAGCTGAGTACCTTGAAGGGGCAGGTTTCTGCTTTGTCTATTTTTTTCCAGAAATCTTTTGCTAGTCATTCCTTGGTCAAGACTTTTTTCCAGGGGGTTTCGCATGTGCGGCCTCCTAGGAAGCCTTTGCTCCCAGTGTGGGATTTGAATTTGGTTCTTTCTGCTCTTAAGGCTCCTCCTTTTGAGCCTTTGCGGGATGTTGCTTTGTCCATTCTTACTCAGAAGGTTGCCTTTCTGGTGGCCATCACTTCGGTTCGGCGTGTTTCAGAGCTGGCAGCTTTGTCTATTCAGGCTCCTTATTTTGAGGATCATCAGGACAAAGTGGTTTTTCGATACAAGTCAGACTTTCTCCCTAAGGTGGTCTCTGCTTTTCATCTTAACCAGGACATTGTTCTTCCTTCCTTGTGTCCTAAGCCTAAGAATGTCAAGGAGAGTGCTTTGCACTGCTTGGATGTGGTACGTTGTGTCAGGTACTATCTACGTGCTACGTCTTCTTTTCGTAAGACTGATGCCTTTTTCGTTGTGCCATGTGGGCCTAGGAAGGGTTTGGCTCCGGCCAAATCTTCCATTAGTAAATGGATTCGTCAGGCCATTGTTGGTGCTTATTCGGCTAAAGGGAAGGATCCTCCTTTCCGAGTTACTGCTCACTCTACTCGTGCGGTTGGTGCGTCCTGGGCTTTTCAGCACCAGGCTTCGGTTGAACAAGTGTGTAAGGCTGCAACTTGGTCTTCTGTTCATACTTTTTCTAAGTTCTATAAGGTTGATGTGCGGGCCTCAGCGGATGCTGTTTTTGGCCGCAAGGTTTTGCAGGCTGCAGTGGTTTGAGTTTTTTCTGCGTTATTGCCTGTTCGGATACCCACCCTTTTCTGGACACTGCTGTTGGATGTCCCTAGTGTAATTATTAATGTTTGAAGTGGGGTGTGTGACATACTTAGAATAATACCATTTTGTGAATACTCACCTGTAAAATGGGTATTATAAGTATGTCACACACCCCACTTCACCCGCCCTTTTCGGTATCCTGGCTCTTTATTTGGTGAAGTTTATTTCTTTACGTTGAGGGTTACATTGTTTGGTTCTGGTACCTTGTCTTACTGCTGTTCTAATACTGGGAGGTTCTTGGGAGGTACCAGGTATGTATAGACCGGGAGGGGCCTGTTGAAGTTTTTGGAGAATTCTCTGCAATACTGCCACCTAGCGGTGCGTTAACCCTAGTGTAATTATTAATGTTTGAAGTGGGGTGTGTGACATACTTATAATACCCATTTTACAGGTGAGTATTCACAAAATGGTATTTGTTTACATTTTTTTACATTTAACCCTGTTTCTACAGGCCCTACATAGCTGGTCCCGGTCTGGTTACTTTGGGTAAGGGGGACCACATGTCAATTTTTGGGGGGATTTTTAAGGGTTTTTAACACTTAAAAATCCCCCAAAAAATGGGGTCCCCCCAATGTAGTTTTTTTAATTAACCCCTTATATTCTGTCACCCAGCAGCTATAAAAGGCTTCCAGCAGGTGAGCAGAAGCCAGTGATTGCCGAGGGACACAGTGCTCCAGGATGGATGGGAGGTAAGTATTAAAAAAAAATATATATATATATATATATATATATATATATATATTTTTTTTTTTCTCTGTGTATGGTGTGTTTGTTTATTTTTTACATTTAACCCCTTGTGAACTGGTAAGGGGTCCATGAGACCCCTATACCAGTTCACAAGGCTGGGGGCTGGCAAGTCACCTGCGGCTAGCGGGTGACTTGCCATTAACCCCTGGCACCCCCATTACCTGCCTCCCCAAAGCCCGGGGGGGGGGGCAGAAGAGCCCGTGTCCATGGGCTATGCGGGCTTGTAGCCACAAAAGCTGGCCCCTGTGCCCTGTTTCTACAAGCCCTGCATAGCTGGTCCGGGGCTGGTTACTTTTTTTTTTATTTTTAAGGGTTTTTAACCCCCCCCCCCATTTTTTTTCGATTTAACCCTTTGTAGTGTGGATGGTAGTTGTATTTTTTTTTTGTAAATGTTATAAAGTACTTGTTTCAGTTTGAGGGGTCTCCTGGGCAGGAACAGGGGGCTACCGATAAATATGTGGTACCGTTCTAATCGGTAGAAATGGGGCTTTCACATGCAAAATGGTTTTCTTTAATAAAATACATTTTTATTTAAAATAAAAGAGGCAATTTTGTAACAAAAATTGTATTTATTTATTTTTTACTTAATAATATTGTAAAAAACAGAATAACATTTACAAACAAGACATTTCATGTTAAAGCCTAAACTCTGCTGCAAAAAAATATATATATAATTTTCCTGAAAATTCCAGAAAAACATGGCGCAAAATGGGGAAAAATGACCTGTCAACAAAGGGTGACAAAATCTCAAGTAGGCTGGCAATTAAAAGGGTTAAAAGTAGCTATGCATGTTGGGTATTGTTCTGTTCGGGGGACCTTGCGCTTTCAGACTTAGCTTGTTTTTTCTTGTTTGCATATTTATATTTTAGGAAAAGGTGTTTTTTTATTCAGCTTTTTTATACATTTTTTAGGGAAAGCCTGCGCAACCAAATAATTCTTTGAGGGATTAATTCCAGAAAGATGAGCCCACTACAACAAGCTGGGTACACTTAGAAAGCTTAAATGTGTACTTTCAGGGAATATATGGTTTATGGGGGATATTCCAAATGTAAAGGGTTGTTTTGGTTGAAAAATCGCAAGGTGCGCACTTTGTCTGCAGAGCTGAAATTTTCAAGTAAAATTATCGTTACGCACATGCTTTACTTTGGGGTGTTTGGCAACTCTTTCCTTGACAGTAGCTATGCATGCTGGGTATCGTTCTGTTCGGGGGATGTTGCTTTTTCAGATTAAACTTGTTTTTTCTTGTTTGCATATAGTTTTTTTAGGAAAATGTGGCTTTAAATCTGCTTTTTATCCTTTTTTCTTTAGGGAAACTCTTTGCAACCAAAGAATACATTGAGGGATTACTTCTAGAAAACTATGACCACATCAACAAGCCTGGTACACCTAGAAAGCTTGAGGTGTGTACTTCCAGAGAATATATATTTTGTTGGGGATATTTCAAATGTAAAGGGTTGTTTTTCTGGAAAATCTGCAAGGTGCGCATAGCACATAGCGCAATTGTATTTTATCTGAAAATCCCCTAAAGCGCTGTTTCAGTTTGGGGGAGTCTCCTGGGCAGGAAAGGGTGTCTACCTATACATATGTGGTACCGCTGTAACCGGGAGAAATTGGGATTTCACACGCAATAAGATATTCTAAGTATGTCACACACCTCGCTTCAAACATTAAATAGTTACACTTGGGTATACTCACCGCTAGGTGGTGACGTTGCAGAGAAGTCCTGAAAAACAAGCCCCTCCCGGTCTATACATACCTGGTACCTCCCAACTATTCCCCAGTGTTCTTCTCTGCAAGATGGCGACAAGACAGAAGAAAGAAGTCTAACACCCCGCCCCCCCCCCCCCCGTGGTCTATTTCTGCCCGGCTTCTTTTGTTTATTAGTCCCTTATTGAATGGTAGGCTCCCAGCTTAGGCTGTAGGCCGGGCAAAGTGTAGACGGCACTTAAGGTGCCTAGGAGATTAGCTCCTCCGCTAGACCCCATATTATGGGGCAATGCGGTTATCCGGCCAGTGATCCGGATTTGGGATGCCCCGCCCTGAGTTCCCGACTAGGCTTGCCCCTTCCCGCTTGGTCCCTTCTCCCTGCGCTTGTTGGGGGGGGGGGGGGGTTGTATGTGTGCCTGGGTTATGCTTGTGTACTTGTTTTACTTTCGTGACAGGGACGGGTGGCTTGCTTGTGGCGCCGGTCCGTTCCCCTGTCCGGTTCTTTACTGATGGGGGGGCTCTCTGAGCCCCCTGGACTGCGTCTGTTCGTGGATGCAGGGGGCGGGTCGGGCGGCGTGTGTGCCGCCGGCCCGGCGCTTGGTGCTCGCTCTTTACTGGCAGGCGCCATGTTCTGGCGCCCGCTGTTTCCGCTGGTGTTCTGGGGTTGGCAGGGGACGGGGCCGGACGGCGCGCTGTGCCGCCGGCCCACCTGTCTGTGCGGGATCGTCTCTCGGCGGCCGCTGCCTGTTGGTTTGGGCGAGCGCCATTCCCTTATGGCGCCCGCTATTGGCGGCTTCTGGATGAGGAGGGGGCGGGGCCGCGTCGTGCGCGGCCCGCGCTGTGTCCGGATTGGTGGAGAGGGCAGGGCCGCAGCGTCTCCCGCGTTTTGCTGGGCCCGCTGCGGTGCACAGGTAGGCTTGTGGTTCCTTAGCTACGGCGGTCTATGGGCTGGGGGCTCCTATTGTTACTGGCCCCCCTTGTATGGGGGTGGTGCGGGGTCCTCTCAGCTTTCCTTGGTGACGTGTGGCTGGGTGTCTTGTGGCATCCCTGGCTCTCCATAGTCATTTTATTAAGGTATATATCTGTTATGCTGCCCCATGTGGGTTCTTGCTTGATCCACTTCATGTCATATTATTGTATATACTTGTGTATTCTTGTGTTAGTGTTAGGGTCTGGAGTGACTGTTGTTTTTTCTTGTTTTTCAGATCCTGGGCTCCCACGCTACAGGGCTCTCCCGGTCTTAGATACCTGGCTAGTTGGGTGGCCCTTACTTTCCCTTATTGGTTAATTGCTAATTTCCCCATTCAGGGCTATTAAAAAAAAGAAAAAAAAAAAAATAATATATATATATATATATATATATATATATATATATATATATATATTAAAGGGGCATCCCGGGTCGCTTATTGCGTAATTCCCTGGGTTACTGCGAATACCATAATTTCACCATATGGAGGCTACCAAAGATACCGGAAACGGCCCTTCAGGGCAGTCCAGGCTGTGCGGGGGGTGTGGGACTCCGCTCCCAGGGGATGATGTTATTATATGCATTCCATGTGCACAGCAGAACATTGAGCGCCAGTCCGGCACCCCGGTGCCCGGTTCTTCTTCGGCCGTACCATCTCCTTCCCCTCCTCGCCTTTTCCGGACCCCGTGTGACGTTGTCATGGGTGGGGATTCGCAATCCGAGGTATGCGCCAGGTTGGCTAGGCTCGAGAAGATGTTTTCCGCTGTGGTTGCTCAGAAGGCTCCGGCTAAGCGGAAACACTTGTCTCCGCCTCCGCCGGACTCGGATGATGAGGTTGTTGAGGCATTGGATTGGTCTGATCGGCCCCTTGAAGAGGGTTAGCTTATTGAGGAATCGGATGATCCTGAGGTCCAGCAGCTGTTTGATGCTGAGGGTGACCAGGCCATGGGTTCGGTCTCCGACACGCCCTCCATTCTGGCCCAAATGTTTGAGGTTTTGGATTTGGATCCTCCTGAAGTGGCTCCCCTGCCAAAGGGTGAGCTTTTTGGGGTGACCAAGCCGCGCTTGGAGTTTCCCAGTCAACAACATTTTGAGAATGTTGTCCTTAAGGAATGGGAGCAACCCACGCGTCTCGTTGGGGTGCCGCCTAGCTGGGATAGAAAGTATCCTTTTCCAGCGGACTTAGTGAAGTGTTGGTCTGTCCCTCCCGAGGTTGATGCTTCGGTTTTGGGACTATCTAATTCGGCTGTTTTGCATTCTCCTGACACGACTGCTCTTAAGGATGGCGAGGATCGCCGGATTGATCAGCTGGCCCGACATGGTTTTGTCTGTGCGGGTTCGGTTTTAAGGCCTGTTTGTGCTTCGGCACTTTTATTGTTGGCGGTTAGGTCTATTGTCAGGGATTTATGTGTGGATCTTGATCCTACTTGTGATGAATTTCTTGCTCTCAAGCGTTGTGAATCCTTCATTTCATTTATCCTTGCCGCTCAGGATGATGCCATGTTGATGTGTGGCAGGGCTACGGCTCTGTTGGTTGCTATCCGCCGTTCAGTGTGGTTACGGCAATGGACTGCTGATTTTAATTCCAAGAGATTGCTCACGGCTCTTCCCTTTTTGGGTTTGCGCCTGTTCGGTGAGAAGTTAGATTCCGTTACCAAGGGAGGTAAGTTACCTCAGCGCAAGAAATTCCATCATTCCTTTCGGGGGGCGGCCTCTTTCACTCCTTCCTTTCGAGGAGCCAGAGCCGCCAGGAGTGCGGGCCCCTCGGCCCCCAGGGGTGCCAGTTGGAACAGGGGTAGAGGCCGTGACCGTCCCGTTCGCGCCTGGGGTGCCAAACCCAAGCCAGCTGCCAAATCCTCTCAGCAATGAGGGGGCGCCCTCACCCTTACGGGTGGGGGGGACGGTTGCGACACTTCTCCCGGGTATGGGACCAGGAGGTCTCAGACAGGTGGATCCGGGAGGTGGTGTCGACCGGTTACAAGCTGGAGTTCGAGTCCCGTCCTCCTCCAAGATTTTTCAGGTCTCGGGTTCCTTCAGATCCCCTGGCCGCTCAGGGGCTCCTGGCGGCGGTGAGGAATCTTCTGGAAATGGCAGTCATCTGCCCGGTCCCTCTTTCTGAGGTGGGGCACGGGTATTATTCCAATCTCTTCACAGTGTCCAAGAAGGACGGGTCGGTTCGTCCCATTCTGGATCTGAAGTTTCTCAACCTGTTTATTCGTCCCCGGAAGTTTCGTATGGAAACTCTACGGTCTGCAGTCAACTCGCTTCGGCAGGGGGACTTTACGACGTCCATAGACATCAAGGATGCATACCTTCACATTCCGATCTTTCCTGCTCACCAGAGGTTTCTTCGCTTTGTGGTGGAGGATCGGCACCTTCAGTTTGTGGCTTCCGTTCGGCCTTACCTCGGCCCCAAGGGTGTTCACCAAGGTGTTGGCGGGTGTGATGGCCCTTCTCAGAGCTCAGGGAATTCGCATTGTGCCTTATTTGGACGATCTTCTCATCATGGCTCCGTCATTCAGTCAAGCGGAAGTGGACACCAGCTCGGTGGTATCCACTCTGGAGAGGTTCGGATGGGTGATCAACTATCACAAGTCTTCTCTTGTTCCGGCCAGGGTGGTGTCTTTTCTGGGGATGTCCTTGGACTCTTGCCAGCACAGAGTGTTTCTCCCTCAGGCAAAGGTTCTTTTGATTCAGGAATTGGTGCAGCTTCTTCTTTCCAATCCTCGCCCGTCCATCCGGCTAGGGATGAGACTGGTGGGGTTGATGGTAGCTTCCTACGAGGCAGTTCCCTTTGCTCAGTTTCACACGCGGACGCTTCATCTGTTGGCGTCTTGGGACCGGCAACCGAAGTCGTTGGATCGGACCTTCCGGATGTCCCCCCGGGTTCGGCAGTCTCTCGTGGCCCCAAGGTGGCCAAGGCGGGTGTGGTTCGCAGACATCGTGCATCTGGTGGTGGATCAGTTTGATCTGCCTCTTCGGCCAGATCTTCTCACACAGGGTCAACTGCTTTACCCCAATTTACCAACGCTGGCTTTGACGGCTTGGCTGCTGAAACCTCCATCTTGAAGGAGGAAGGTCTGTCTGATTCGGTTATTCGGACTCTTATTTGTGCTAGGAAGAGGTCCTCTTCTTCCATCTACTATAGGGTTTGGAGATCTTATATTGATTGGTGTGAGACTAGATCTTTGCCCTGTCGGGTCTTTTCTGTTTCTAGGATTTTGGAATTTCTTCAATCTGGGCTGGACTCTGGTCTTCAGCTGAGTACTTTGAAGGGGCAGGTTTCTGCCTTGTCTATCTTTTTTCAAAGGTCTTTTGCACTCCATCCTTTGGTCAAGACTTTCTTCCAGGGGGTTTCGCATCTGCGGCCTCCTAGGAAGCCTTTGCTTCCTGTTTGGGATTTGAATTTGGTTCTTTCTGCTCTTCAGGCTCCTCCCTTTGAGCCTTTGCAGGACATTGCTCTGTCTACTCTTACTCAGAAGGTTGCCTTTTTGGTGGCCATCACTTCGGTTTGGCGCGTTTCAGAGAACACACAGTTTCTAGATGTCAGAAGATCCCTTATTTTGTATTTAGAAAGCACATATACCTGGAGGAAGACGGACAGGTTGTTTGTCTCCTTTAGTGGCAAGAATAGAGGTTTAGCCTCCTCCAAAGCCTCAATAGCCAGGTGGATTAGACCAGCCATCTCCTTAGCTTACACGTGTATGGACAATGCAGCTCCTTATATTAGAGCACACTCCACCAGGGCAGTATCCACCTCCTGGGCAGAAGGATTCGGGGCATTCTTGGAGGAAATCTGTAAGGCAGCTACTTGGTCTTCCCCTCATACATTTTTTTAGGCATTATTGGTTTAATTTTTTTGTCTGACTCTCAACTGCTTTTCAATCTTTTGGAAGTAGATGTTCTTTATTCTGTGTCCCACCCTTAACCTGGATTACTTGTTTATCCTCTCAAGTGACTATCCTGGGGGCCGAAGGGAGAAAATCCTTGTTAGTTAGTTAGCACCGATATCGATATTGTTATAAGTCCTTCAGGACGGCCCTAGCTACCCTCCCTGTATAGTCCTTCAGTTTCTCTTGGTTACTTGTTAATATACTGAGAGCTGGGAGGAAGAGGTGGGGCTTCTAGACTTGTCCCAGTTTGTGTTTCCTGTTCAGGGGAAGGAGCCTCTCTCTCAAGTGGCCGACCTGAAATACCGTTACCAGTAAGATTAACGGGGATTTTTCCAACTGTGCCAGGCTGTTGGTCCGGTTTAAGGTTAATTGTCCGGTCACAATGCAAGATTACCCTCACTCCTACATGGCCCATTGTCTCCATCTCACATCCTGACATTGCTGCCAGAATAAAGGAATGGATGAAATATAGAAGGATTTATTTTACCTTTTTCTAACTCCTGCTGTAGTGAATTTTAGAAACAAAACGGCGGCTCACGCATTTGCAGGCCACCTGCAAACAGGAAGTGCAGCTGGGTTTCCTGTTACTGTGCATTGTCAGTTGAATCCAGGCAGCAGCATGGCTAAGATCCTGGGAGAGGAAGCTCCAAAATGGCCGCTACCTTTTTTTTCCAACTGTGCTAGGCTGTTGGTACCATTTAAAGTGGACCAACACCCAGGATTTTGACTATCCTGGGTATTGGTCCACTTCTGCGGGGCACCCCGATCGTGGGTGCCCCGCTGTGTGAAACCCCCCAGAAAGCCCCGAAAACCCACCTGACCCCGCTCCCACGTGACTCGCTCATCCAATCGCCGCCGACGGACAAGCTGAGCGTGGGCCGCCGCCTCCCGCGCGTCCCTCCTACAGGGAGCGCGCCCGCGCCGGCCATTCACAAACGGCCGGCGCGGGTGCGTGCCCTGCTAGAGGGACGCGCGGGAGGCAGTGGCGCCCGCGCATGTGCCGCTGGAACGAGGATCCGGTAGGATTTTCAGGGATCTGGGGGGGGGGTTTCACACACCGATCGGGGTGCCCCGCAGTCAGGGAGCTGATCGGTCCGGGAATCTTATAGATTCCCGGGCCGATCAGGGGAGGGTGTTGGTCCACTTTAAGTTTTCCTTTCCTCACATACATTTTTTTTATTTTGTATGTATTCTTTTCTTTCTCTATATGCAATCATTCTTATTTGTTTTATGCTCATTTGTTTTATGCAGCAATCTAAGTTGCCCTGGAGGTGCATATGAGCACTGTTTGTTTTATTGGTTTGGTTTAAAAGTCATTTTTGACTGTTTGGCTGCTTTAATAAAATAAAAGAAATGTATAAAGATTAAGAATGAATTAATATAAAAGAACAAGAACGAATGAATACAAAGAAAGATAGAAGGAATAGAAAGTAGTAAAAAAAGAATGAAAGGAAAGAAATATAAAGAATGTAAAAATATACGGTATATAGAATGAATAAGAATGAATTAATATAAAGAAAACATATTTAAAAAAAAGGTGGCTTCCACACCTCACCCTCAGCCCTGCCTGCAGCAAAATGGCTTCCGCACCTCACCCTCAGCCCTGCCTGCAGCAAAATGGCTTCCACACCTCACCCTCAGCCCTGCCTGCAGCAAAATGGCTTCCACACCTCACCCTCAGCCCTGCCTGCAGCAAAATGGCTTCCGCACCTCACCCTCAGCCCTGCCTGCAGCAAAATGGCTTCCACACCTCACCCTTAGCCCTGCCTGCAGCAAAATGGCTTCCGCACCTCACCCTCAGCCCTGCCTGCAGCAAAATGGCTTCCGCACCTCACCCTCAGCCCTGCCTGCAGCAAAATGGCTTCTGCACCTCAGCCCTGCCTGTAAGTGACAGCCTAACTATAGGGCATCCCAAATTGGGAAGGGCTTTCGCCCCCATAGTACATGGACCACAGTACTCCATGGCTGAGCGTACATGAGGGGAGCCATATTTCTGGTTGGGAAGCGGTCGCGATGATACATGGAACATAACACATGACATGGACACCACATTTCATCATTCATGAAAATATTTTACAAAATTTACCTCAGAAATCTCTGCTGTGGAAAGGAGGTGTGGTGGCCATTTTATGCACAGGGATGAGGGTGAGGGGTGGAAGCCATTTTCTGCAGGCGGGGCTGAGGGTAAAGTGTGGAAGCCATTTTCTGCAGGCAGAGATGAGGGTAAAGTGTGGAAGCCATTTTCTGCAGGTGGGGCTAAGGGTAAAGTATGGAAGTCATTTTCTGCAGGCGGGGCTAAGGGTGAAGTGTGGAAGCCATTTTCTGCAGGTGGGGCTGAGGGTGAGGTGTGGAAGCCATTTTCTGCAGGCGGGGCTAAGGGTGAGGTGTGGAAGTCATCTTCTGCAGGCAGGCAGGGCCGAGGTGTGGAAGCCATTATCTTCAGGCGGGGCTAAGGGTGAGGTGTGGAAGCCATTTTCTGCAGGCAGGCAGGGATGAGGGTGAGGTCTGGAAGCCATTTTCTGCAGGTGGGGCTAAGGGTGAGGTGTGGAAGCCATTTTCTGCAGGCGGGGCTAAGGGTGAGGTGTGGAAGCCATTTTCTGCACACGGGGCTAAGGGTGAGGTGTGGAAGCCATTTTCTGCAGGCAGGCAGGGATGAGGGTGAGGTGTGGAAGCCATTTTCTGCAGGCAGGCAGGGATGAGGGTAAAGTGTGGAAGCCATTTTCTGCAGGCAGGGCTGAGGGTGAGGTGTGGAAGCCATTTTCTGCAGGCAGGGCTGAGGGTGAGGTGTGGAAGCCATTTTGCTGCAGGCGGGGCTAAGGGTGAGGTGTGGAAGCCATTTTGCTGCAGGCAGGGCTATGGGTGAGATGCAGAAGCCATTTTGCTGCAGGCAGGGCTGAGGGTGAGGTGTGGAAGCCATTTTCCTGCAGGCGGGGCTAAGGGTGAGATGCAGAAGCCATTTTGCTGCAGGCAGGGCTGAGGGTGAGGCGTGGAAGACATTTTCTGCAGACAGGGCTGAGGGTGAGGTGTGGAAGACATTTTCTGCAGACAGGGCTGAGGGTGAGGTTTGGAAGACATTTTCTGCAGACAGGGCTGAGGGTAAGTTAGCCATGTTTCTTCCGGCAGGGCTGAGGGTGAGGTGTGGAAGGCATTTTCTGCAGACAGGGCTGAGGGTGAGGTGTGGAAGACATTTTCTGCAGACAGGGCTGAGGGTGAGGTGTGGAAGACATTTTCTGCAGACAGGGCTGAGGGTAAGGTATGGAGGCCATGTTTCTTACGGCAGGGCTTAGGGTGAAGTGCGGAAGCCTTTTTGCTGCAGGCAGGGTTAAGGATGAGGTTTGGAAGCCATTTTGATAAAGGTGAAGTGCGCTGGGATGAGGTATAGCAGCCATTTTGTGCACATGGCTGAGGGTGAGGTGCGGAAGCCATTTTGTTGCAGGCAGGGCTGAGGGTGAGATGTGGAAGCCAGTTTAGGCAGGGGCGTATGCTAGGAGGGCAGGAGGGCACGTACCCTGGGTGTAGCAGGTCAGGGGGTGCCTGAGCACAGGTGGGGGGCACCATTTCGAATTTTTGCCCCGGGTGCCAGAAAGCCTAGCTACACGATGAAAGCAGCACCTGGTGCCTGAGGGGTGTCGAGTACCTGGCCTGATTTAAAATGGTTGTGACGCTGTCAGTGGCGGACTAGGACTAAAAATCAGCCCTGGATTTTACCTGCCCCTTACCGGCCCGAGACATCCCTGCTGAGGCCCCCTACAACCATAATGCCCCCAACCATAATGCTGGGGCTCTAGCATTGGCTGCTGGGGTTCCTTGGCTTGTGGGTATAGGGAGCTGAGCGGGAGACTAAGGGTCAGGGATTGAATGTGGGTGTCAAAAGCAGCAGCCCAACTGGCCCCAAAGCAGTGCGACCCACCGGGCATTGTCCCGGGTCTCCCTATGGCCAGTCTGCCCCTGTTTGTGGTGTGTAGTACCCTATGGCTAACAGTCAGCCATTTTCTTTGGTTCTGGCTTTACGCACAAACCTGACTTTGTGACGCTCATGTGTGAGAAACCCTTGGGGCTGCCACAAGCCTTTCCCTCACTCCATGCTACAACAATGCATGTGCAAGCTCTCGTCCAATCAGAATAGATTGCTGTGCATATTAATAGCCAGCAGTCTATTCTAAATAATCAGATTGCTGGGTGCCTAGCACTGGCTTCTCCCTCCTGCTGCGCGCACCTGCAGCCAGCCATTCAGCCATTTGCCTTTCAGGAGTGTGCACACTGGATGGAGGGATGCTGGATGGATTCCATCGGTGGCCTCTACAAACTCCATGAGAGCAAAGGAAGAATACAGGTGAGTCCACGGGTTTCACACAATTGGAAGGGCTTTCCACTGGCACCGGAGTTCTTCTAGACAGGGATTTGGTCAACTTTAACACAAAAAACATTTCAAAAATAACATTTGTTCTGTTTTTCAGCCAAAGAAATGTGCACCTGAGAAGCAGCATCTTTACAGGTGAGGTGGGAATTTAAATGTAACAGAAGCATATGGTACAACCTCTCTGAATGTATTGCCCTAATAGATTGTAAGCTCTTCTCCTCCTGTATCCTCCCTTATACCCTAATAGAGTGTAAGCTCTTCTCCTTCTGTATCCTCCCTTATACCCTAATAGAGTGTAATCTCTTCTCCTTCTGTATCCTCCCTTATACCCTAATAGATTGTAAGCTCTTCTCCTTCTGTATCCTCCCTTATACCCTAATAGATTGTAAGCTCTTCTCCTCCTGTATCCTCCCTTATACCCTAATAGATTGTAAGCTCTTCTCCTCCTGTATCCTCCCTTATACCCTAATAGATTGTAAGCTCTTCCCCTTCTGTATCCTCCCTTATACCCTAATAGAGTGTAAGCTCTTCTCCTCCTGTACCCTCCCTTATACCCTAATAGATTGTAAGCTCTTCTCCTCCTGTATCCTCCCTTATACCCTAATAGATTGTAAGCTCTTCCCCTTCTGTATCATCCCTTATACCCTAATAGAGTGTAAGCTCTTCTCCTTCTGTATCCTCCCTTATACCCTAATAGATTGTAAGCTCTTCTCCTTCTGTATCCTCCCTTATACCCTAATAGATTGTAAGCTCTTCTCCTTCTGTATCCTCCCTTATACCCTAATAGATTGTAAGCTCTTCTCCTCCTGTATCCTCCCTTATACCCTAATAGATTGTAAGCTCTTCTCCTCCTGTATCCTCCCTTATACCCTAATAGATTGTAAGCTCTTCCCCTTCTGTATCCTCCCTTATACCCTAATAGATTGTAAGCTCTTCCCCTTCTGTATCCTCCCTTATACCCTAATAGAGTGTAAGCTCTTCTCCGTCTGTATCCTCCCTTATACCCTAATAGATTGTAAGCTCTTCCCCTTCTGTATCCTCCCTTATACCCTAATAGAGTGTAAGCTCTTCTCCGTCTGTATCCTCCCTTATACCCTAATAGATTGTAAGCTCTTCCCCTTCTGTATCCTCCCTTATACCCTAATAGATTGTAAGCTCTTCCCCTTCTGTATCCTCCCTTATACCCTAATAGAGTGTAAGCTCTTCTCCTTCTGTATCCTCCCTTATACCCTAATAGATTGTAAGCTCTTCTCCTTCTGTATCCTCCCTTATACCCTAATAGAGTGTAAGCTCTTCTCCTTCTGTATCCTCCCTTATACCCTAATAGATTGTAAGCTCTTCCCCTTCTGTATCCTCCCTTATACCCTAATAGATTGTAAGCTCTTCTGCTTCTGTATCATCCCTTATACCCTAATAGATTGTAAGCTCTTCTGCTTCTGTATCCTCCCTTATACCCTAATAGATTGTAAGCTCTTCTGCTTCTGTATCCTCCCTTATACCCTAATAGATTGTAAGCTCTTCCTTCATCCGTATTCTATTTAAAGGCAAACTACTTTTCTTGTTTTCTGTAGGGAGGGAGGGAGGGGTGCAGCAGTTTAACAGCAGCTGAACCAGTCAGGCAGGGGGCGGGGCCTCACAGAGGTAACTCACTTCCTCCCCGGCTGCGCTGATGTCATACTCATTTGTGTGCATTTAGGGCGAGCAGTCAGCGCACGCTTACGTCTCTATGTCACCTGAGAGGGTGGAAGATCTGCCTCAGGTCGGGACATCAGTTGGTAACTGGATCTGTGAGGCGAGCAGAGCCTCTGACGTGTTGTCCTGTCCCCCTCCTGAGACATGGCTGATGCTGCTGCTACGGGACATGGCCGCTCTCTCACCAGCTGACGGTGGTCGTTTGTCAGGTCCGGGTTGATTGGTGACTTTTCCGGTGTCTTCCTTCCTCCCCTTTTGCAGGAAGATGTTGCAGGCGGTTAGAAGCAGCGGGTGCACGCGGTTCATGGCGCAAAACCGCTCGGCGTGGTACTTTGCGCTCCTCCTGTCCATCTACCTGCTCTACCTGCTGATCGGTGCCGCCATATTCTCGGCGGTGGAGCTGCCCGTGGAGAACTCGCTGCGCCTGGAATTGCTGGAGCTGAAGCGGGACTTGCTGAGCGAGCACCAGTGCATCTCCGAGGAGAAGCTGGAGCGCTTCCTGAAGCGGGTGCTGGACGCCGACGAGCATGGCGTCTCCATCCTCCACAACGGCTCCGCCAACTGGAACTGGGACTACATGTCCTCCCTCTTCTTTGTCACCACTGTGCTGTCCACCACAGGTAGGTCACCGGGTACGAGCGCTTACCTTGACCGACAGTGTCGCCGGGTACGAGTGATTACCCCGGCCAATGGCTTCACCGGGATCGAGCGCTTACCCCGACCGACAGTGTCGCCGGGTACGAGTGATTACCCCGGCCAATGGCTTCATCGGGAACGAGCGCTTACCCCGACTGACAGTGTCGCCGGGTACAAGTACTTACCCCAGCCGATGGCTTAGCTGGGAACGAGCGCTTACCCCGACCGACAGTGTCGCTGGGTACAAGTACTTACCCCAGCCGATGGCTTAGCTGGGAACGAGCACTTACCCCGACGGACAGTGTCACCGGGTACGAGTGAGTACCCCGGCCAATGGCTTCACCAGCAACGAGCGCTTACCCCGACCGACAGTGTCGCCAGGTACGAGTGCTTACTCCGGCCAATGGCTTCACCGGGAACGAGCGCTTACCCCAACCGGCAGTGTCGCCGGGTACGAGTGATTACCCCGGCCAATGGCTTCACCGGGAATGAGCGCTTACCCCGACCGGCAGTGTCGCCGGGTACGAGTGATTACCCCGGCCAATGGCTTCACCGGGAACGAGCGCTTACCCCAACCGACAGTGTCGCTGGGTACAAGTACTTACCCCAGCTGATGGCTTAGCTGGGAACGAGCACTTACCCCGACGGACAGTGTCGCTGGGTACGAGTGCTTACCTTGACCGACAGTGTCGCCGGGTACGAGTGATTACCCCGGCCAATGGCTTCACCAGCAACGAGCGCTTACCTTGACCGACAGTGTCGCCGGGTACGAGTGATTACCCCGGCCAATGGCTTCACCAGCAACGAGCGCTTACCTTGACCGACAGTGTCGCTGGGTACGAGTGATTACCCCGGCCAATGGCTTAGCCGGAGCACTTACCCCGAGCGACAACGTTGCTACCTTACCTTACCTTACCTTGCCTTGAATTATTATTATTGTTCATTTCTAAAGCACCATCATATTCCATGGCACTGTACAAAGTATAAGCGGGATGAGTAGCATACTTATAATATACTTAGAACCTCTCTTGCAACACTGGTCCGAGTCCACCGGGACACTAAAATCGCCTTACGCCAACAGTGAGCCCTGCATTAGAGAGATGCTCACCTTTTCCTACCTGTGCTCCAGCTGGTGGGGAACAGGAAACTAACCTCACCTCCCCCCCTCAAACTATCAGTGACTTATTACAGAGAAGGGTGTAGGTGTTTATAGTTATACAGCGGGGAAGGGTTAGCTCGGTGGTTCCCTCACTTTCTGTCTTGCTGGCTGTGTGTGGTCGGGGCAGGAAGTTGAGGGGGGTGTGCAGCAGATCTTTATTTTTATTATTTATTTATTTGTCATACTCTTCCGTAGCGCTGTACAAAGTAGTGATTACTGGCTTGGTGACACTATCACATAGCCATGCTCAGAGGAGTATCTAGGCTTTCTGCCACCCGGGGCAAAGATTCAAAATGGCGCCCCCCCCCCCTTGGCAAGTGCCTCCCCTGCTCCCCCCTAGCTACGCCCCAGGCCATGCTGATACCGCATCCTGTTTCCAGCCATAGTGGCCATGGCGATGGGAGGCGAGTGGAGATGCAGGAACACCAGAGAGGCCAAGTCACCCGTTGTTTTAGGGAGTCACATGGCTTTTACTCCCCATCACCCCGTCACACTATGGACATCACCCCACAAAAAAGAAATGTCTTCTTTCTCCCCACTGATTGGCTGACTGAGATCTTTAAAGCGGACCTTCAGCATCATTTAGTGAAAAGCCCAAACCTTTAAAAAAACTATTCTGCAACATCTAAAATTAATATATTTTAAGCTTTTAGTCACTTATTATTCTTTCCCCCACTGAGCTGCAACTGTGTTCAGGACTCTAGGATACGGGCGCCGCCATCTTGCCTCAGAAACATCACATACTGAGGAGAGGAGAGCGGGGGCAAAAGTGCAGGGGGTGGGGTTATAGCTGTGCTTTGTACAGACAGAGCAGAGCTGGGATCAGGACAAGAACAGCAATCCCTGAATGCAGAGTGGCACAGTCCGAAGACACTTCCTGTCTGCAGGCAGCCTGAAACTCCATGGGCCGCCATCTTGGATGTTTAAAGGCTCATAACATGCAGTAAATGCAGGTAGGATGATTTTTCATGTGGGAAATCTGTATGTACAGGGTGAGGGAAGCATATAAAAGATGCTCTTATTCAGGGTGAAGGTCCGGTTTAACCCCCTAACCCTTTAACCAGGCTTTCCCCTAGGACACATTCACAAGTGTGAAAAAGCCCAAACCCTTAAAAAACTATTCCCCAGCATCTAAAATTAATTTAATTTAAGTTTTTAGTCGCTTACTTATTATTCTTTCCCCCACTTGGCTGCAACTCTGTTCAGGACTCTAGGATACTGGCACCGCTATCTTGCCTTAGAAGCATCACACTTACAGAGGAGAGGAGCGGGGAGTGCAGGGGCGGGGTTATAGCTGTGCTTTGCTCAGACAGTGCAGAGCTGAGGTCAGGAAAAGTATAGCAATTCCAGAATGCAGAGCGGCATATTCAGAACATACTTCCTGTCTGCAGGCAGCCTGAAACTCCATTGGCCGCCATCTTGGATGTTAAAAGGTAAAAAACGCAGTAGATGCAGGTAAGATGATTTTTAATGTGGCCAACCTGTATGTAGGGGGTGAGGGAAACATACAACATAGACTCTTATTCAGGGTGAAGGTCCGCTTTAAGTAGTCTTTAAAGGAGCAGTATCGCAAATTTTTCTTGTGTTGGAGTAAGAATTACAAATGTAGAAAAAAATGATGTGTGTTGAGTAGCTGGAGACTAATAGCTCATGTTTATGTCTTGAGAGTGTCGACCGACATTGTGGCCTGTTCCATGCTGAGGAGAGGGAGAAACAATGTATCAGTTCCATGCTGAGGAGAGGGAGAAACAATGTATCAGTTCCATGCTGAGGAGAGGGGTGAAACAATGTAACAAAGTATCAGCTGTTCAGTGCTGGCAGCCGTCCAGCATCAGATAACAACATTGCAACATTGCCTGGCCAGAACTTATATATCTAAAACAGAGAGAAAAGCTCTAGAAGTCATTTAGCTGATTTTGACAGTTTTCCCTTCATGTTGGCTCTGCTGCAGAATCTTTCCGTTTACCATTTTCTCTCTTTTTTCCATATGATCTTTCTTTCAGCTTTGTGTGTTTTGAGCAAAGCCCAACCCAGGATTTTCACTATCTGGAGTTTTGTTTTGTGCCCCTAGGGGCATCCTGACTTGGGATGCCCTGATATGTGAAATCCCCAAGTTCGCCTGTGAAAACGTACCTTTTCCTGTCCCACAGCGCATGCGCAGGCTCTCAACCAATCAGCGCTGTTTGCACGCAGATGGGGAGCCTGAGCAGTAACCTTCCTGGCCGCCCGGCCTGTCTAAATGACTATCTGCGTGAGCGCCAGAAAAATGGGGGGATCTGTGGTTATCCAGGGGTCGTTTCACACAGTGGGGCATCCTGATTTAGAATGCCCAAGGGGGAAGGTCAATGGCCGGGTCTTATAGACTTCAGGGTCGGCCACTCAGGGTTTTGTTCCACATTAATACCTTTAGATTTTCCTGCACAGCTATTCAAAGAAGAATTTCAGTTGTTTTCAGTCAGTTTAGTTTATTTTGTATAGATTTTACACATTTGAGTCACCTGGTCTCATAACAAAAGCAGCACCTCACACACACACAGCCGTTACCACTGATTACAGTGTCCGCCTCTGAGGTAAAGTGTTGCTAGGAGACCAGTGGGCTAAATGAAGCAGCTCACTAAATACAACCCAGCAGATCCCCCTATTCAGCAAATGGACTGAGCCATTGGCATTATACAATTTAAAAGAGAGGCAGATATCTTTTTCTTTTTCTATCGCCAGATTATTTATACACATGTTAGAAGCTATTGTGTGGCAATTTAATTATTTATCTTTTTTAATGCAAATTTTGCGATACTGCTCCTTTAAGCTTGCTTTGCTTGTGCCAGTTAGTGTAATAGGGGAGAGTACGGGCAGAATTAATATGTAAACATTATGGATTTTACTATAACCTTATATACCTGCAAATTGCCATTTGTCCCTCAAAAGCCTGTGGATAAGCCACACCCCTCACCCTGTAAACTGGTGTCCAAGGTTGGCATCTCTGCAACATGCCAGACGGGGAATGTTTGAGTCATTCATTTGAGCCCTGTGATGTGGCGGCTTAGCAGGGAGGGGATGAAAAAAACACGAAAGCAATCCCGAATTACAAAACTAACAGCCACAAAGACAGAAGAAAGAGGAGAAAGAGCAATGAATACTCACCCGCCTCCCCCATCCTGTAACCCCCCTATGCTGGGTACATAGTGACAGAGAGGCCTGTATGACACTAAGAGGCCGATTCATCAATAGCGACAGGTAGCGACAGATGAGCGACTGTAGCGTGATTTTTTCAGCGCCAGCCAGTATTCGCTGTGCTTGGCCGGCATTAGCTTGATGACAGCGACTCAGTCGGTGTGCGGTAATGTTGAATACGGGCTGGGGGGTCGCTGTTTCACAGGTTCAGCGTTGTATGTGAGCGCCTGACAACAAATGGCCAGAGCGAACGGCTAGCTTCATATTCATCAAAAAATCACGCTCCGAATGTGCTGTCGCTGTCCATTCCTTGTTTAAACCCCAGTGCGCTGGCGGCGATCTGTATTAACTAGTTTTTAACCCCTAAACAACCATATTTTTTGAATGTAACATTATACATGTTTTTAGAATCATTTTGTTATATGAATACATTAATCTCAGACCTGTTAGATCAATTCTGCACATTTTTTTTTTTTTTTTTTTTCGTTACTTAAAAATAAATCCTAACATTGCAGAAGTGGTCTCCGATTTTTTGACATTAAAAAAATTAAAAAAAAAATTATTACCAATTAATTATGAATTATTATAGATTGCTCCCTTGAAATGCATTGGACATCGCCAGGGAGCGACAGCTCATACCTGGCGCTGTGAGGGAATTTGCAGCGGCGCTGTTTGGTCCAGGCGGCTTCATAATGAATGCCGCGCTAGCCGTCGCTCTCGCCGGCGCTAGCCTCATTTTGCTTGATAAATGCGTCACTGTGAGCGCCGCCGGGCGTACTTGAGTCGGTAGTCGCCGTTAGCTGCCGCTACCTGGCGCTCGTCGGACACTACCTGGCGCTATCGCTTGATGAATAAGGGCCTAAGTATACCTGAGTGGGAAAGAGGAATCTTTGTTAAATTAGGCCACGCCCCCTCATTGAGGGATGGATTGGATGTAACGGGTAAAACAATATAAACAGCAAATAAATCATTTTTTTGATGCAGAGGGACAATCCCAGAAAGCAAAGCACAAACCTAATGTCAAAATGTAATCCCACCCCTAAGGCTTAAACCGGACCTTCAGCATCATTTTAATGAAAAGCTGGAAATCCAAGGTTAAGGTAATAACTTGAGTTAGCCAATAAATGGTATTACCTTAACCTTGGATTTCCTGCTTACATCGATGGCTAACACGGTACAACAACTTACTACTAATGAAAAGCTCAAACCTTTAAAAAAACTATTCCCCAGTATCTAAAATTGATAGATTTTACGTTTTTACTCACTTACTTTTTATTCTTACCCCCACTGGGCTGCAACTCTGTTCAGGACTCTAGGATACGGGCGCCGCCATCTTGCCTCAGAAGCAACACATACTCAGGAGAGAAGAGGGGTGAAAAGTGCAGGGGGCGGGTTATAGCTGTGCTTTGCACAGACAGAGCAGAGCTGGGGTCAGGAAAAGGACAGCAATCCCTGAATGCAGAGCGGCACACTCAGAAGGCACTTCCTGTTTGCAGGCAGCCTGAGACTCCACGTGCCGCCATCTTGGATGGTTAAAGGCTCAGAAAATACAGTAGGTGCAGGTAGGATGATTATTAATGTGATCTGTATGTATAGAGTGGGGGAAACATATAAGATAGGCTCTTATTCAGGGTGAAGGACCGGTTTAATCCATAACTATCCCTAGCCCCTAAAAACAAGCCCAACCCATGAACCTAACCCCTAGAACTTAGCCTAACGCCTAAACCTAACCCTAAAATGTACTTCTATACCAGGATTTAAACTTAATTTCAACACTTAAGATTAGCCTCAGGGGGTTAGACAAAATGTCAGCATTAAGTTTATGGGTTGGGTTTAAAGGCTAGGTAATATTTCAGGGTTAGTAAGGGATTAGTAATATTAAACCGGACATTCAGCATGATTTAAAAAGTGACTAAAACGTAAAATATATTCATTTTAGATGCTGGGGAATAGTTTTTTAAGGGTTTGGATTTTTAATGTGAGCAATCTGTATGTACAGAGTGTGGGAAACATATAAGATAGACTCTTATTCAGGGTGAGGGTCCAGATTAATGTGAGCAATCTGTATGTACAGGGTGTGGGAAACATGTAAGATATGCTCTTATTCAGGGTGAAGGTCTGGATTAATGTGAGCAATCTGTATGTACAGGGTGTGGGAGACATATAAGATAGACTCTTATTCAGGGCGAAGGTCTGGATTAATGTGAGCAATCTGTATGTACAGGGTGTGGGAAACATATAAGATAGACTCTTATTCAGAGTGAAGGTCCGGATTAATGTGAGCAATCAGTATGTACAGGGTGTGGGAGACATATAAGATAGACTCTTATTCAGGGTAAAGGTCCGGATTAATGTGAGCAATCTGTATGTACAGGGTGTGGGAAACATATAAGATAGACTCTTATTCAGGGTAAAGGTCTTCTTTAAGTAAGTTTTAAGGGTTAGGTTTAGGGGTTAGGCTAAGCCTACAACCCAGCCAAACCTCAAATACTAAAACATAGCTTAAGCCCTAAACCAAAGACCTACCCTAACCCCCAAACTGAACTGTAAAACCCTAAAGCCTAGCCTTAGCCTAACCCCTATATCTGTCCTTAGAAATTAAAGCAATCCTTTTTTGGGGACATATAACGTAAACCTGCTCCTAATGATTACACCTCTGACTAAACCTAAAATGTAACCTAAGCCCTAAAGCTAAACCTAAACCTGACCCTAAAAGTTAGCCTAACCCTTGAGCCTCTAGTTTAAAACTTGGCCTAACACCTATCCTTAAAGTGGACCAACACCCAGGGGTGATCGGCCCGGGAATCTATAAGATTCCCGGGCCGATCACCTCCCTCACCGCGGGGCATCCGAGATCAGGATGTCCCACGGGGTGAAACCCCCCCCCCCCAAAAGCCCCAAAAAACCTTACCTTATCGGCAACGGATCAGCCGCCGCCTCCCGTGCGCCCCTCTAGCAGTGCCCGCACCGGCCGTTTGTGAATGGCGCGCTCCCTGTAAGAGGGACGCGTGGGAGGCGGCGGCGGCAGCGGTTTGTCCGTCGCCGAAAACGTACGTTTTTTTGGGGCGGTTTCACACAGCCGGGCATCCTGATCTCGGATGCCCCGCTGAAGTGGACCAACACCCAAGATAGTGAAAATCCTGGGTGTTGGTCCACTTTAACGTCACCCCTATTTGGAGGGGGCCTATAATGTAATCTTACCCCGAAGGTTTAATCTAATCCCAAAGTGTACCCCAACCCCTAAACATAACTCTAGATCAGGGCTACTCAACCACTTTTTGTAAAGGTCCGTTTAAAAGCATCCGGTGAGAGGTGGAGGGGCTGTCGCGGGAGGTCGACGGTTAGAAATCAGATCACACCGCCCCAAACATCACCCCAAACATCCTATTGGCCACTGGGAAAAATGGAACTTTTTTTGCCCCACAGAACCTACAGCAGATTGGATGAAGAGAAAAGAGAAGGAGAAACAACGTTTGTGTGTAGCTTGCAATACCCCAGTGCAGTACTTCATATTGCAATGCCAGGTGCCAGGGAGCCATGACACTGGCAGGAAGACTAAGCACTACATTGATGATCAAGGGGGCAGCTCTGAGCACAGCAACAGGGAAGCAACTAAATGCAGGGCTGTCAGGGGTCCGGAAATCTGGTGCCGAGGTCCGCATTCAGACCCCAGTCCGCCAGGTGAGTATCGCTGCTCTAGATCTAACCCTGATATTTAGCCTCTAAAGCTGACCCTAGACGCAGCCTTCCCGCTTAGTACATGGTGGCACATGTGCGGGAGAAATGATGGCGTCTACAGAGCATCCCGAGCGTCAAGCGCGCCTTGAGTGGCACGCAGGCCTCTGAGAATGCTCCACACCCTACAGGATATAGGGAGAGACACTGATGATAAGCTGGCGCTCTGAGCTTAGACTTTAACCCCACACGGTAAGATAAGATGGGACAGGCAAAGTCGGCGGTGACTGTGAAGATATGGTGTCTTTAAAATCAATCCCAAGCTACTATTACTGCTTAGCGCTGATTCCGCTGCGTCGTCCCGCCAAAGTCGCCGCCGCTTTAAAGTGGAGGTTCATCCAAAGTAGCAAGTAAAAAGGCAACCAGAATGGCTGCATGTTTCACTGGTCATGTGACTCAAAAAAAGGGTGACTAGACTACATCGGGGCACAGGGTCATATCGGCAACCTTGCTGAATCCCACTTACATCTCTCTGTAGAGTGACACTGTCAGGCCACAGGGGTCATGGCCTCCATGCTGGATAATGGCCGGCCAGAGACCTCACCTCCTCTATCCTGTTATACAGGTTCAGCATAAGGAGCGCGGCCCGAGTCTGGCGCAGGCCACCGTGCTTTAGCCATTAACACTGGACCTTCAGCGTGATTTAATGAAAAGCCCAAACCCCTAAACTATTCCCCCAGCATCTAACATTAATATATTCTAAGTTTTTAGTCACTTACTTATTATTCTTTCCCCCATCGGGCTGCAACTCTGTTCAGGACTCTAGGATACGGGCGCCGCCATCTTGACTCAGAAGCATCACATACTGAGGAGAGGAGAGCGGGATAAAGTGCAGGGGGGTGGGTTATAGCTGTGCTTTGCACAGAGCAGAGCTGGGGTCAGGAAAAGGACAGCAATCCCAGAATGCAGAGCAGCACACTCAGAAGGCACTTCCATCAGGCTGCCTGATGCTCCATGAGACGCCATCTTGGATGTTTAAAGGCTCCTAACATGCAGTAGATGCAGGTAGGATGATTTTGAATGTGAGCAATCTGTATGTACAGGGTGTGGGAAACATATAAGATAGACTCTTATTCAGGGTGAAGGTCTGCTTTAACACTGGCCTGTACTATGGCCGCCACTGTACTCACCCCCCTGGGCTATGGCTGCCACTGTACTCACCCCCCTGGGCTATGGCTGCCACTGTACTCACCCCCCTGGGCTATGGCTGCCACTGTACTCACCCCCCTGGGCTATGGCCGCTACTGTACTCACCCCCCTGGGCTATGGCCGCTACTGTACTCACCCCCCTGGGCTATGGCCGCTACTGTACTCACCCCCCTGGGCTATGGCCGCTACTGTACTCGCCCCCTGGCTATGGCAACCACTATACTCACCCTTTTGTCTATGGCTGCCACTGTACTCGCCCCCTGGGATACTAACCCTCTGGCTTTGACCACCACTATACTCACCCTTTTGGCTATGCTGCCACTGTACTTACACTCTGGGCTACCACCTCCACTGTGTTCACCTGCCTGAGCTATAGTAGACACTGTAACCCCCACTGGGGTATGTCTCCCACTGTACTCACCTGCTCTGTATGAAGTCAGTTGGTTTGGACACATAGAGACCCCCCCCCCCCCCCGACTATGACCAAGCCTTACTCTCATCCTCTGACCACTGTACTCACCCCCTGGGCTATGGCCACCTTTCTACTCACTCTCTGGTGTGTGACTGCCACTGTACTCCCCCCCCCCCCCCCCCGGGCTACGGCGCCACTGTACTCCACCCCCTGGGCTACGGCGCCACTGTACTCCACCCCCCTGGGCTACGGCCGCCACTGTACTCACCCCCCTGGGCTACGGCCGCCACTGTACTCACCCCCCTGGGCTACGGCCGCCACTGTACTCACCCCCCTGGGCTACGGCCGCCACTGTACTCACCCCCCTGGGCTACGGCCGCCACTGTACTCACCCCCCTGGGCTACGGCCGCCACTGTACTCACCCCCCTGGGCTACGGCCGCCACTGTACTCACCCCCCCTGGGCTACGGCCGCCACTGTACTCACCCCCCCTGGGCTACGGCCGCCACTGTACTCACCCCCCCTGGGCTACGGCCGCCACTGTACTCACCCCCCCTGGGCTACGGCCGCCACTGTACTCACCCCCCCTGGGCTACGGCCGCCACTGTACTCACCCCCCCTGGGCTACGGCCGCCGCTGTACTCACCCCCCCCTGGGCTACGGCCGCCACTGTACTCACCCCCCCTGGGCTACGGCCGCCACTGTACTCACCCCCCCTGGGCTACGGCCGCCACTGTACTCGCCCCCCCTGGGCTACGGCCGCCACTGTACTCACCCCCCCTGGGCTACGGCCGCCACTGTACTCACCCCCCCTGGGCTACGGCCGCCGCTGTACTCACCCCCCCTGGGCTACGGCCGCCACTGTACTCGCCCCCCCTGGGCTACGGCCGCCACTGTACTCACCCCCCCTGGGCTACGGCCGCCACTGTACTCACCCCCCCTGGGCTACGGCCGCCACTGTACTCACCCCCCCTGGGCTACGGCCGCCGCTGTACTCACCCCCCCTGGGCTACGGCCGCCGCTGTACTCACCCCCCCCTGGGCTACGGCCGCCGCTGTACTCACCCCCCCCTGGGCTACGGCCGCCGCTGTACTCACCCCCCTGGGCTACGGCCGCCGCTGTACTCACCCCCCTGGGTTATGGGTGCATTCTGTGCAATGTGCGCTCCCGTTCCATGCAGACTTCTCTTGATCTTATACAAATAATCCCTTGCAGCAGATAAACAATGTGGGGCACTGTACTGCTGTGAGGATAAATAGACCCCTCATCCTTTGTCCCTCTGTATTTCTGGCAAGAATTAGACTGTAAGCTCTTGTGTTACACATGTGGATGTGCCACCGTCGCACCCGCTGTAAGGTGAGCCCACGAATATCTATGTAGAGTGCAGATAAGGCGGACACCCAACCCGCATACACCAAGTACGTGTTCATACCTCCCAACTTTTGAAAGCAAGAAAGAGGGACAAATGTTGCCTTTTTTTTTACCATTAAGCCACGCCCCTAGCCACGCCCCCTAGCCATGCCCATAAAGGGAAACACCACCTAAAAATTACATAATGATGAAATTAAAACTGGCAAGCCCTCGCGCACACATGCATACAATAGTGTGATAGTGTGAGAAAAGGGAGAAAGACAAGAGAAAGGAGAAAATTGAGGAAGAAAGAGAGAGAGGGAAAAAGAAAATAAGAGGAAAAAAAGGAGAAAGTTAGGAGGTTGGGAAGACGAGTAAAGAAAGAAAAAGGAGAGATAAAGAAGGTGAGAAATAGAGAGAAGGAAAAATAAAAAGAAGGAAGTGAGTGAAGCAAGGAAGAGAGGGAAAACAGAAGTGGGAGAGGTAATGGAAAAAGAGAGAAAAAATGTATAGCAACAGTGAGTGAAAGAAAAGAGAAAGGGAGGAAGAGGAAGGAGGGAAAGAAAGAAAGGAGGGAGAGAGAAAGAAATAAAGAAAGAGAGTAAAGAGACGGGAAGAAGACAGAATGAAAAGAGGAGAGGAGGAATGGAGTAAGAAAAGAAACAGGGAGAGAACGAGAGAGATGGAAGTGAGAATTGAAGAAAGGGAGAGAGAGAAGAGCAAGGACAGCAGATAAGAAAGAGGAAGGGCAGTGAAAGAACAAAAGGAAGAAAGAAGGCGGTATGGGAGTGAGGGAGAAGGAGTGAAAGGTGGAAAGGGAAGAATGTAAGGAAGAAAGAAAAGGTGAGAAAAAGAAAGGGAAGAAGGAAGGAGTGGGAGAAGGAAAAAGAGAGGAAATGCAGAGAGGAGGGGGGAGAGGGAAGGATGAAAGGAAGGAGTGAGGGAAATGATGAAGGAAAGAGAACAAAAGAGAAAGAGAGAAGGAAAGTTGAAAACGAGATAGAATAAAGCGTGGTGGAGAGAGAGAAAGAAAGGCAGAGAAGAAAAAAAGAGAAAAACACAGCGAAAAATGTGCGGAGGGGGAAAGATAAAGGAAGAGAAAAAGAATAAAGGAATGGACAAATAAAAGAAGCAAGATAGTTCAAAAAATTCAAGCAGGAAGAAAGAGAGAGAGATGGGGAAGGAAGGGAGAAAGAAAAAGAAGAACAGTGATAAAGCGAGAAAAGGACAGAGAATAGAAAGGAAACCCAGAATAGAAGCGAATGAGGCAGACTGGCCACAACTAATATATCATTCACTTGCCTTTTCTCTACTTTACTCTTGTGTCCTGCAAGTCTGACACCTCCAGGACACTGATGATCGCAGCGCGCGGGGGGGGGGGGGGGGGGGACGGCGGAACAGCCTCACTCGGCAAGCCCCCTCCCCTGTGCAGTCTTCTGGAACTGACAGTCGGGGGAGGAGGGCAGGGATCAATCACTCCGACAGCCAAACATGATTTAAAAGAAAGTCCCCGGCGGCTGGTGGGAGCGCTGCGGGAGCTCTGCTGCTTTTAGATTTTTACCTTATCTTCCCCCTCTCTCTCCAGCCATCCTATCCTCAGCACAGAGCCCGGGCACAGCGTAATTGTGCCCCGCCCACTCCTCCATCATTGGCCCAGCCGCGATTGGGCCTCCACAAACCAGCTCTGCTGATGCCGGCGCATAGCACGTTACTAACCAAAGCACAGCGCTCCACAGCGGGGGCGGTAGCCGGGACATTTCTTGAAAGGGCGGGACCACGGGACATGGGGGGCTTCCCGTGAAAGTCCCGGGCAAATCGGGACACTTGGGAGGTATGCGTGTTTATCCCAAGGATTAGGTGACGGCTGAAGGCTCTCGCTCTGAGAAGAGGAAAGGTGAGGTTAGTTACCTGTTCCTCATCAGCTCATGTAGCTCAGCGAGGAAAAGGTGAGTATCTCTCTAATGCAGGGCTCACTGATGGCACAAAGGGGGTATATGAGGTTAGCTTCTTGTCGCCTATCAGATGTAGCTCAGCGAGGAAAAGGTGAGTATCTCTCTAATCCAAGGCTTACTGATGGTGTAAGGCGGTAAGCGAGGTTGACAGGGCCCCCGTTGGAATTTCTAGGCCCCATACAGCTTTAACTCGCATGATGTGTTCCATGTAGTCCCTGTATCCATCCCTGGGGGTCGCCTATAATGTCCAAGGGCCTCCTTCTAACACTCTGCATCACCCTTATGATGCCTACTGCCCCATTCCATACAGAGTGGTATTTGTTTTTGGGTGGATGGCCACTTTAATGTGTTGCCTAGTACTGTGTTTCCCCGAAAATAAGACCTAGTGTGATTTTATTTTGAGTATTTTGCAAATACTTTAAAATATAAACCCTCCTCCGAAAATAAGCCCTAGTCACAGAAAGATGGGGACCATTGTGCTGCCCCCCTCATCTGTTCCGGCTGCTGCTTCTCCCCTACAAACTTGCGTCGCACTGATGGGGCTGACATATGCCGACACGTAGTATTCGTTTGAGGTAGGATTTTTTTCCCTTATTGAGGCACATGTTTTAAGTCATGGGGCAGTGACTGATTGTATTCTAGCCTAGCTAACCAACGTACTATTTGTATGTAAAATTAGCCCTACCGCCTTTTTCAGAGCAAAAAATTTGTACAAGACCTGTCTTATTTTCTGGAAAAACAGGGTAGGGATGTACTCACCTTTCTCTCTCTGCTTGTAGGCTATGGGAGCACGGTGCCGCTGTCGGATGGAGGCAAGGTGTTCTGCATCGTCTACCTGATCGTCGGCATCCCCTTCACCATGCTGCTTTTAACGGCTCTGGTGCAGAGAATCGTCATGTACGTGACGCGCCGCCCGGTTCTCTACATCCACCTGCGCTGGGGATACCCGAAACACATAGTGGCCATGATCCACGCCGTGCTATTGGGCTTCCTCACCTTCAGCTCCTTCTTCATCATTCCAGCCTCCGTCTTCTCCATCCTGGAAGAGGACTGGAACTTCCTGGAGTCCTTCTACTTCTGCTTCATCTCGCTCAGCACCATCGGCCTGGGCGACTATGTCCCCGGAGAGGGCTACAACCAACGCTTCCGCCAGTTCTACAAGTTTGGCATCACCTGTGAGTAGTACTGGGGCCAATCTCGGCTCTGATATCGAGCATTGGGGTCCTTTCACACCTCTATAAACCTCCTCCGGGGTTAGTCTACCTCTTTAAGGAGCATCACACAATAGGATGCCCTGCTGTGTACCCCCCCCCCCCCCGATTCCACTATCCACTTACCTCTTCCACGAGCCCTCGCCACATCTCCACGCTGCATCCCCATCCTACCTCTAGACAGACACACACGCACACCAGGCCTTTCTGAATGGCCGGCAGGGGCAGGTGGGATGCGATCGGCATGCGATTGGGGGGGGGGGGAGGTGGAGTACAGTGGCAGCCATTGTACAGGCCAGTGTTAATGGCTAAAACACGGTGGCCTGCGCCAGGCTCGGGCCGCGCTCCTTATGCTGAACCTGTTGTTAAGTTCGTACCCCAATTGGGCACAGCTTCTACTTCTGTTGTCAGAGTCCAAATCATTCTAAGAGTGAATAAGACACAGAGAGACCGCTGTGTAGTAAAGACTCAAAGGGCATCTGGAGCAAATGCGCCCCTTTGATTTTATTTTCAGTTGCTAATATACAATGATATGGGTGGGTGTTGCCACACATATACAGATACAAATTCAAGCATTTTCATTGGTCATCTGACACACCCCTTTCCCAGTATATACCCCATAAGGAGTGTCAGACTTTTTCTTGTAATTTTATTGTTTGTCTGACACTCTCCAGGTCATGACCTGGAACAAGTACAAAATATGAAAACATTTCTTGGGATGATATGAGTTATGGCGTCACAAGCTGTATTTTGGCTAATAATGCTGTGAAGGCTAAAACCTTGAAGAGAAGAAGTGGTGTTCACACATAATAGACATTCTTCAGAAAATCACCAGATGCTTGTTTATTCAAAAGTGTTCATGTTAATTGCAGTCAGGTTAACAGCTTTACTGTTTAACCCTATCACTGTATAACAGGATAGAGGAGGTGAGGTCTCTGGCCGGCCATTATCCAGCATGGAGGCCATGACCCCTGTGGCCTGACAGTGTCACGCTACAGAGAGAACTCTGAAATAGTTAGGCCCACACTCACACCAGGCCTTTCTGAATGGCCGGCACAAGCACGGCCACATGGGATGCCGTCGGCAGCGCTGGCTCCATTCGTATTTCGCTTCCAATCTGGGCTGAGAGCGGTAATGGAAATTTGAAAGGAATGAGCTCCGCTGAGGTGCCCGCGCACGCGCCATAGCCCAGGGGATGAGTACAGTGGCAGCCATAGCCCAGGCAGGTGGGCACAGTGGTGGCCATAGCCCAGGAAAGTAACGGCCATAGCCCTGGGGTGGTGGAGTACAGTGGCAGCCATAGTATAGGCAGGTGGGCACAGTGGTGGCCATAGCCCAGGAAAGTAACGGCCATAGCCCTGGGGTGGTGGAGTACAGTGGCAGCCATAGTATAGGCAGGTGGGCACAGTGGTGGCCATAGCCCAGGAAAGTAACGGCCATAGCCCTGGGGTGGTGGAGTACAGTGGCAGCCATAGCCCAGGCAGGTGGGCACAGTGGTGGCCATAACCCTGGGGGATGGGGTGGAGTACAGTGGCCAGTGTTAATGGCTAAAGCACGGTGGCCTGCGCCAGACTCGGGCCGCACTCCTTATGCTGAACCTGTATAACAAGATAGAGGAGGTGAGGTCTCTGGCCGGCCATTATCCAGCATGGAGGCCATGACCCCTGTGGCCTGACAGTGTCACGCTACAGAGAGAACTCTGAAATGTAAGTGGGATTCAGCAAGGTTGCCGATATGACCCTGTGCCCCGATGGAGTCTGGTCATCTTTTTTCGAGAAAACCAGTCACATGACCAGCGAAACATGCAGTCAGTCTGGTTGCCTTTACTTGTTACTTTAGATAAACCTTGCAAGCAGAGTTCCACTTTAAATTCTGGCCTCTGGAAGAGGACTGGAACTTCCTGGAGTCCTACTTCTGCTTCATCTCGCTCAGCACCATCGGCCTGGGCAACTATGTCCCCGGAGAGGGCTACAACCAACGCTTCCGCCAGCTCTACACGTTAGGCATCACCTGTGAGTATTACTGGGGCCAATCTTGGTTCTGATATCGAGCATTGGGATCCTTTCACACGCCCGCGCATGCGCCGTGGGAACAAGGAAAAGGTGAGATTGGACACTGCACGCTACAGTTGCCCCTGTGGGGGGATTGGCCACTGCACGCTACAGTTGCCCCTGTGGGGAGATTGGACACTGCACGCTACAGTTGCCCCTGTGGGGAGATTGGCCACTGCACGCTACAGTTGCCCCTGTGGGGAGATTGGCCACTGCACGCTACAGTTGCCCCTGTGGGGAGCTTGGCCACTACACGCTACAGTTGCCCCTGTGGGGAGCTTGGCCACTGCACGCTACAGTTGCCCCTGTGGGGAGCTTGGCCACTGCACGCTACAGTTGCCCCTGTGGGGAGCTTGGCCACTGCACGCTACAGTTGCCCCTGTGGGGAGCTTGGCCACTGCACGCTACAGTTGCCCCTGTGGGGAGATTGGACACTGCACGCTACAGTTGCCCCTGTGGGGAGATTGGCCACTGCACGCTACAGTTGCCCCTGTGGGGAGCTTGGCCACTGCACGCTACAGTTGCCCCTGTGGGGAGCTTGGCCACTGCACGCTACAGTTGCCCCTGTGGGGAGCTTGGCCACTGCACGCTACAGTTGCCCCTGTGGGGAGCTTGGCCACTGCACGCTACAGTTGCCCCTGTGGGGAGATTGGCCACTGCACGCTACCGTTGCCCCTGTCGGGAGATTGGACACATTGTAAGAACCTTACCTGGTCCGGGTGGCCCACAGTGAGCTTCCTCAGGTCCCCCGGGTAACCTCCCTCCCTGTCTGCTGCCTGAACCAACCTCTGCTCTGTCTATGGTTCTGCTTAACCTCTTGGACACCTCGTGATCTCTGCCCCCCGGTTTGACCTTTGGCTGTCCCTGACCACCTCCATCTCTGATATCCCGTGTATGACCCGGCTTCCTCCTGTGTGCCCTAGGTTCACCTGCCTTCACCCATATGCTGGCATCCTTTGCCCGACCCAAGTCCTAGGGGCAACCTAGTGCACACTACTGTCACCTGTCAGGAGATTGGACACTATAGTTCCCTTCCAGGAGATTGGACAATGCACTCTGCAGTTGGGGATGGGGTGGTCGGGTGGGTTTCCAGAAAGCTCTGGCTCCAGTTCATGATACTTACCTGTGCCTCTGTTCTCCCCCGCAGGCTACCTGATGCTTGGGCTGGTGGGCATGCTGGTGATGCTGGAGACATTTTGTGAGCTACAGGAGCTGAAGGCCTTCCGGAAACTTTTCTATGTGAAGAAGAAGAAGGCCGAGGACGAGCAGAACATCACCGAGCACGATCAGCTCGCCTTCTCCTCCATCTCTGAGCAGGCTGATGCCAGGCTGAAGGGGGAGAGAAAGCTCAGCGAGCCATTCGTCGCCCTCACACCCGTCGTCAACTACGACACATCCCTAAACGGAGAGCAGTGACGTCCAGCTCCCCTTGACGTTTTGGGGTATTCGGGTAACATCTGTGTACAAAGCCGAAGATACAAATGTATCCGTAACGGTTACATTGTATCAGTAAGTGTTAGAATTGTAGAGACATGGCAAAATCCTAATTTTTACCCTTGTTTCTTGATTCTTGTTTCTCCCTTCCTTGCTACAATTCCAAACACTTCCTGATAAAATGTATCAGAAGAGGAAAAACACGGGGGAACACTACTAGCGTTCATTATACTTGCCCTTGTTTCTTTTCCTCCTTGATACAATTCCAACGCTTCATTCTAAAATGTATCCTGGAAGAGAAGATACATATGAGAATCACTACTTGCTTTCCACATTTTTAACGTTGCTTCTTCTCTATATTTTATCATGAAGGCCTCTATTCAATAAGAGTTGAAAAAAAATCTAATGGTAGTAAAAAATTCACTTTATGAGAAAAAGAAAAGCCTGAGAATTCCACTGTTACTGAATTAACAGATAAAAAGACAATGAGAGTCACTGGCACTTTTTACTATAGTCTTAAACCGGACCTTCACCATGATTTAATGAAAAGCCCAAACTCTTAAAAAACGATTCCCCAGCATCAAAAATTAATGTATTTTACGTTTTTAGTCACTAACTTATTATTCTTTCCCCCACTGGGCTGCTGTTCAGGAATTTAGGATACGGGCGCCGCCATCTTGACTCAGAAGCATCACAATTACTGAGGAGAGGAGAGTGGGATAAGGTACAGGGGGGCAGGTTATAGCTGTGCTTTGCTCAGACAGAGCAGAGCTGGGGTCAAGAAAAGGTCAGCAGTCCCAGAATGCAGAGCAGCACAGTCAGGAGGCACTTCCTGTTTGCAGGCTGCCTGATAAGATGGCGGCATCCATAAGCTGCCATCTTGAATGTTTAAAGGCTCATAACATGCAGTAGATGCAGGTAGGATGATTTTTAATGTGAACAATCTGTATGTACAGGGTGTGGGAAACATATAAGATAGACTCTTATTCAGGGTGAAGGTCCGGATTAATGTGGACAATCTGTATGTACAGGGTGTGGGAAACATACAAGATAGACTCTTATTCAGAGTGAAGGTCCGGATTAATGTGGGCAATCTGTATGTACAGGGTGTGGGAAACATAAGATAGGCTCTTATTCAGGGTGAAGGTCCGGATTAATGTGAGAAACATATAAGATAGACTCTTATTCAGGGTGAAGGTCCGGATTAATATGGGCAATCTGTATGTACAGGGTGTGGGAAACATAAGATAGGCTCTTATTCAGGGTGAAGGTCCGGATTAATGTGAGGAACATATAAGATAGACTCTTATTCAGGGTGAAGGTCCGGATTAATGTGGGCAATCTGTATGTACAGGGTGTGGGAAACATACAAGATAGACTCTTATTCAGAGTGAAGGTCCGGATTAATGTGGGCAATCTGTATGTACAGGGTGTGGGAAACATAAGATAGGCTCTTATTCAGGGTGAAGGTCCGGATTAATGTGAGAAACATATAAGATAGACTCTTATTCAGGGTGAAGGTCCGGATTAATGTGGGCAATCTGTATGTACAGGGTGTGGGAAACATAAGATAGGCTCTTATTCAGGGTGAAGGTCCGGATTAATGTGAGGAACATATAAGATAGACTCTTATTCAGGGTGAAGGTCCGGATTAATGTGAGCAATCTGTATGTACAGGGTGTGGGAAACATACAAGATAGACTCTTATTCAGAGTGAAGGACCGCTTTAAAAGGAGTAAAAAGTTCTCTACTTTTCTTATGAGTAAAAAAGTTCCATTGTCTTTCACTGTCTTCCTAGTTTTTGATTCAGCAACAGTGAAAAGCTTTTTTTCTCCTCAAGTGATTTTTTTTAACTACCATGAAAATGTTTTCACTTCTTTTTGAATCGCGGCTGAAGTGTTTGACATTGTATCAGGGAAGAGAAGAAATATGGCGAATGCCACTTGCTTTTCCCATTTTTTTCTCGTCTTCCTTGATCCACTTTATCATGAGGAGTTGGATTTGTATCGAGGAGGAGTAGAAAATAGTGTTCCCCGTTTGTAACCTTGTTTTTTCTTTTCCTTGTTACAGTTATGACACTTCATTATAAAATGTATCGCAGAAGAGAAGAAGAGAAGAGACATGGTTAAAAATAGAGGATCATATTAGCTTTCCTCCTTTTTACTTTTTATTCTTCTCTTCCTGTATACATTTTATCATGAAGTGTTTGGAATTGTATCATAAGAGAAAAAACACAGGGGAACACTACTAGCGTTCATTATACTTGCCCTTGTTTCTTTTCCTCCTTGACAATTCCAACACTTCATTCTAAAATGTATCCTGGAAGAGAAAATACATATGAGAATCACTACTTGCTTTCCACATTTTTAACGTTGCTTCTTCTCTATATTTTATCATGAAGGCCTCTATTCAATAAGAGTTGAAAAAAAATCTAATGGTAGTAAAAAATTCACTTTATGAGAAAAAGAAAAGCCTGAGAATTCCACTGTTACTGAATTAACAGATAAAAAGACAATGAAAGTCACTGGCACTTTTTACTATAGTCTAAAAAGGAGTAAAAAGTTCTCTACTTTTCTTATGAGTAAAAAAGTTCCATTGTCTTTCACTGTCTTCCTAGTTTTTGATTCAGCAACAGTGAAAAGCTTTTTTTCTCCTCAAGTGAGTTTTTTAACTACCATTAAAATTCAAATTAAAATTCACTTCCTTTTGAATCGCGGCTGAAGTGTTTGACATTGTATCAGGGAAGAGAAGAAATATGGCGATTGCCACTTGCTTTTCCCATATTTTGACCTTGTTTCTCATCTTCCTTGATCCACTTTATCATGAGGAGTTGGATTTGTATCGAGGAGGAGTAGAAAATAGTGTTCCCCGTTTGTAACCTTGTTTCTTCTTTTCCTTGTCACAGTTATGACACTTCATTATAAAATGTATCACAGAAGAGAAGAGACCTGGTTAAAAATAGAGGATCGTATTAGCTTTCCTCCTTTTTACTTTTTATTCTTCTCTTCCTGTATACATTTTATCAGGAAGTGTTTGGAATTGTATCAAAAAGCTAGAAAAAAACCCAAGCAAGGAGTCCGTTGTTTTTTTTTCTAGATTTCTGCTACATATATGTAAGGAGCCTTGGTTGCACCTTCTGGTTATATATATTTTTATGGCCTCTTATTAATACTAGTGGTGCCCTCACCGACCTGTCTTTTGGAATTGTATTAAACCGGACCTTCACCATGATTTGTTGAAAAGCTCAAACCCTTTAAAAATGATTCCTCATCATCTAAAATGAATATATTTAAGTTTTTAGTCACTTACTTATTATTCTTTCCCCCACTGGGCTGTAACTCTGTTCAGGACTTTAGTATACGGGCGCCGCCATCTTGACTCAGAAGCATCCCACTTACTGAGGAGAGGACAGTGGGATAAGGTACAGGGGGGCGGGTTATAGCTGTGCTTTGCTCAGACAGAGCAGAGCTGGGGTCAGGTAAAGGTCAGCAGTCCCAGAATGCAGAGCAGCACAGTCAGGAGGCACTTCCTGTTTGCAGGCTGCCTGATAAGATGGCGGCTTCCATAAGCCGCCATCTTGGATGTTTAAAGGCTCATAACATGCAGTAGATGCAGGTAGGATGATTTTTAATGTGGACAATCTGTATGTACAGGGTGTGGGAAACAGATAAGATAGACTCTTATTCAGAGTGAAGGTCCGCTTTAAGGAAGAGAAATATGGGAAACACGATTAGCTTTCCTCTTTTTAAAGTGGACCTAAACCCAGGATTTTGACAACCCTGGGTTTTGGTCCTTTCCCCGTGGCCACCCAGATCGGGGGTGCCCCGCTGTGTGAACCCCCCCCCCCCCCCCCCCCCCGATGGCCGCAGCCAACTCGCCTTATCCCGGTCCTACGGCACGTCTAAGAGCAGCGGCTCTGACGGACGGCCGCATCCTTCGCTTCCCTCTAGCAGCCAGGCATTTGTTAAACCAGACCAACACCCGTTTTTACCTAAACGGGTGTGGCTGGCTGTGTGCTCATTGTAAAGAAGTGAGGGGGGGGGGCATCCAGAATGCGGAAGCCCCCCTCGCAGCAAAACGCATAAATAGCCTTTTTTTACCCACCTGCTTACCAAGCCAGCGGCGAGAACGGAATCCCGTGATTGGCCGCCGTGCGGTCACGTGGGCAGGTCCTGCCGGTGGGGAAGTGGGTGGAAGTATTTCTTGTGGTCGCAATAATGTGACTTCCAAGAAAGAAACTACCTGTAGGTTGCGCTCTTGGTTTAGTGTAATTGTATCAGAGGAAAGAGTCCAAGTAAATATATGTAACTTGGATATTATTTTTTCTCTCTGATTAATTGTTATATGCTAGATTATTATAAACTGTTATAGTTTTAATTTCCAGCTATTGTTTTAAATGGTACTAAGCTGGGAATTTCACACGTAATTAAATCGCTTTATGAAACCTTCAATAAGCATAATATCAAAGATAGCAACTGAGTGATTCAGAATCCAATATAAGGGCACTTACCGCCGCGGCCCGGGGGTGCTAAACCTACCCAGGGCCCTTGAAGATGTTTTCTTAGTAATCGTGTCAATGAATCATTGCACTTGTAGCTGTCAGCTTTAGAAGTTGGTCCAGGCTGTGTTATTCCATAAAGAACACCGTGGTCTTCAGTTGGTTAAAATAAAACAACATTTTTTATTACTACTGCTAAAAGCCACAAAATAAAAAATGGTGCTTGGGGAAGGGATGTTTGGAATCCTTCTAGGAGTTATTTTGCGGGAATGTTAAATGCCAAAGATTACAGCGGCGTTCTCTATATCGGCTGTTGCTAGTGGTTACCAGTGTAGAGCCGCCTTTGAATCCTTGCAGAGTTTAAGTCCTGCCGGTGGCCGGCACAGAGGACGCAACTGCGCCCACGTGACCTATTTATGCAGTTTGCTGCGAGGGGGGGCTCCAGCATTCTGGATGCCCCCCCCCCCTCGCTTCTTACAATCCCTACACAGCGGGACCAACACCCGTTTAGGTAAAAACGGGTGTTGGTCCGGATTAATGGCTGGTGCGGGCACGCTTCCGGTTACAGGGAAGTGGAGGATGGGGTCGTCCGAGCTGCTGCTCTTAGACGCGCTGTGAGATCTGGCGAGCTGGGGGGTTTCACACAGCTGGGTGCCCCCGATCGAGGTGCCCCTGGGGAAAGGACCAAAACCCAAGATGGCCAAAATCCTTCGTTTTGGTCCTCTTTAATACATTGTACCACTAAATGTTGGAATTGTATCAGGAAAGAGAAGAATTATGGGGAACGCTACTAGCTTTTTAAAATGTTATCCTTGTGTCCCCTCTCTCTGGATACATTGTATCACCTATTGTTAGCATTGTAACCATTACTGATACATTTGTATCCCTTTTCAGTAGTCTTCTTGTTTGTTTGTTATTTTTTGGTTACACACTGATGTCGTCATGAAATCTTTGCACTGTAAAATGACATTATTCAGTTAAAGGAAACCTCAGACAAATGTTTCAAAGGATTCCCAACAGAATGCTGCCCAGAAATGAACTGAAGTCCTGGCAAATGTTTCTCCAACAACTGACACATTTTGGATAATATAAACTAGCGAAGTTCTTCTCTATGGCTCGGACTGGATTTGCAGCATCTGTTTCATTCTTTTGTCATGCTAGAATTTAAATAAATCGGATACAATTCGACGACTGGGCACTGCAGACATTCCTTACTGTGAGCACAAATCTGGAGGAGAGGCAATGGTGGGGCCCATCTGTCGTCATGGGCCCCGCATCTGTACCCACTGTGCCCACATACCATATTGTGGCCCACCATACCTTCCAAAGTGAACCCTGCGGCTCCCCCTTTATCAGCTGTCACTCCCCCCATACCCACCTGGGGTACATAATCACCTCCTTTAAAGTGGACCAACACCCAGGATTTTGACTATCCTGGGTTTTGGTCCACTTCGGTGGGGCACCCCGATCGGGGGTGCCTCGCTGTGTGAAACCCCCCAGAAAGCCCCGAAAACTCACCTCACTCCGCTCCCACGTGACCGCTGCATCCAATCCCCACCAACGGACAAGCGAGAGGCAGCGACGGACAAGCAGAGTGCGTCCGCCGCCGCCGCCTCCCGCGTGTCCCTCTTACAGGGAGCGCACGCGCGCCGGCCATTCACAAACGGCCAGCGCGGGAGCGCGCCCTGCTAGAGGGACGCACGGGAGGCGGCGGACGCGCATGCGCCGCTGGAACGGATAGAAGGTAGGGTTGTGGGCTTCCTGGGGGTTTCACCCCGCGGGACATCCCGATTTCAGATGCCCCGCAGGGAGGGATCTGATCGGCCCGGGAATCTTATAGGTTCCCGGGCCGATCCCCCCTGGGTGTTGGTCCACTTTAAAGAGAAACTGATGTTGAGTCACTCCATGCATACCGCTTCCTCATTCATTGAATGGCTGCCAATCATGTGACCAATCAGGTTTGGCTGTTGGTGGTCACATGACTGTCCCAGGGGCATCCTGATTTGGGTGTTTCGTGGGAGCATGGACTGAAGTATTTAAACTGGTGAGTAAAAATCCTGGGTTCTGGTCTGCTTGAAAGCGGAACAAAACTGTCTCCATAGTCTTTAAGTCTCTCCACGGGTTTTCCATCCCACAACACACGCCCCTTTCATTCAGACATAGCTGCTGGGGGAGGTGCTGTGGCCTGCACTGATTTGGGATGCATCACTGTGTGAACCCCCCCCCCCCCCCCCCCCCGGCTCATGAAATATCTTACCATTTCTGGTAATCCCACGGTGTATGTGCGGGCTGGCAACGGCATTCCTTCTCCAGATTGAGATGCCCCTGGATAGGTAAGCTCCTGGCTCTTTAAAGTAGACCAAAACCCTGGGTTTTGGTCCTTTCCCCGGGGGCACCCCGCTGTGTGACACCCCCCAGATCGCAGCAGCCAACTCACCTCTTCCTGGTCCCTCCGCTCCCCTCTAGCAGTGGCCGCGCCAGGCATTTGTGAATGGCCGGCACGGGCACGCTCCCTGTTAGAGGGAGGTGGGAGATGCGATGTGCCGTAGGACCGGGAAAAGGTCCGGGAAAAAAGTCCGTTCTGGAGTCCTGGGGGGTTTCACACAGCAGGGCACCCCTGATCGGGGAAAGGACCAAAACCCAGGATAGTCGAAACTTTTCACTATCCTGGGTTTTGGTCCACTTTAAGCATTCAGGTCACTTACTGCAGTGTTACTGGCATAGAGAAAGGAAGACTCTGCCCTGTCTGTATAGGACTTACCTGGGTCTGGGAACGGTGCTTTAGGTAAGTAAAGGTCCTCATTAAAGGTCCAGTCTTGTAGTCACCCCCTGGGGCAGATGTGTGCAGTGAGCAAAATGCACTGTCCCTTTAAAGTGGACCAAAACCCAGGATTTTGTTTTTTTTTTTATAAATTTTTATTTATGCAGTTTTAAGTTGTAACATACATGTACATATAATACAATACGACTATCCCCACATGGGGACAGCTCTTAACCATTCTTACACTAAAAAAAAAACAGATTTCTTATAGACTACTAAGCTAATATAAGTTGTTCACACACACACACACACATACTCACTCCAACATTCACACCCGCCCGCTATTGGCATCGTTTCATAATGACGGGTGAGTGTTATGAGGTCCGAGGGTTAGAAACCAACATATATCAGGTAACTAGCTCGTTTCTAGTCATTGATGGAGTTGGAGGTATTAAGCCACGCTCCCCATACCCTTTCAAATTTATTTGGGCATCCCCTAGCTTCGTAGGTCATCTTATAGAGGATTAGCCTTCCATTCACCAGGCTTTTCCAGCCCGATAAGGTCGGTGCACTCGGGTGTTTCCAATTAAGTAGGATACATTTCCTTGCATAGAACATTAGCAGTCGCATTAGGACCTTCTGGGGACCGTCATCCAATGAAGGCTCAACAATGCTCAGCAGAGCAAGGGCCACCGCCCTAATGGTTGGCAAGCCCACGGAGGTGGTTATGAAATTAAACAGCTCCTCCCAAAACGACGAGATCACCCGACATTCCCAGATCATATGTATCAACGTACCTGGCCCGGAGTTGCATCTGGGGCAAATATCTGAATCTAGTAGGCCCATCCTCTTGAGTCTAACCGGGGTCAGATAGACCTGGTGGAGCCACTTAGCCTGAATCAATCTGTCCCTCGAGTCTATGACTGAGGAGTACAGATTGTCTATCGCTTCCTCCCAGTCAACCTGTTCCAGGTCTGGGATCAGTGCTCTCCATTTCTCCAGTGCTCTGTCCAAAGGGGAGGGAAGCCCCGAGAGGAGGGTGCCATACAGTGTTGAGGTGGTTACAAAACCCAGGATTTTGACCATCCTGGGTTTTGGTCCACTCCCCCAGGGCACTGTGATGGGCGGATGCCCCGATATGTGAAACTCCCTAGATCTCCCCATAAAACTCGCCTCACCGCGGTCCTACGGCGCATGCACGGGCGCTCGTCTAATCAGCGCGCTCAGAGCTGCTGAGCTATGCACGTCTAAGAGACGTCTTAGCTCAGCGGTTCCGAGCACGCTGGCGACCACATCTCGCGCTTCCCTCTAACAGGGAGCGTGCCCACGCCAGCCATTCACAAATGGCCGGCGCAGGCAAGCGCCCTGCTAGAGGGATAGCGGGGGATGTGCCGTTGGACCGGAATTCAGGTAAGTGTGGCTGGCGACCTAGGGGGGTTCCCACAGTGGGGCATCCTGATGCCCCGAAGGGAGGGGATGGATCAGCCCAGAAGTCTTATAGATTCCTGGGCCGATCTGGCAGGGTTTTGGTCCGATTTAAGAAAAAACAAAGGCTGTAAGATGAAAAGGTGTGTTATTTTTTCCATGCATGGCAACTTTATTCCTGGAGTTCCCCTTTAAATCAGTGACAGCCAATCAGGGCAGAGCTGTGGGACAGGGGATGGGCTTGTGGTTTATTATGTTCAAACTGAATTATTATTGTATATTTATAAATATACGGTAATTTATAAATAAAGTGCCCGGGTCTTCCACGAGCTGCCGCTCTCCTGTCCTTTTACTCGCAGCCAATAGGAAAGCTGCGTTTTCCTATTAGCTGCCCTTTTTTGTTTATTTTATCTGATTGTAAAACCCCAAAAAACTAAAATCTATTTTTTTTCTTAGTTTATTAATAATTAATAAAGTTATACTAAAGGTGAGCGTCCCAATTGTTGTCCCATTGTCTTGGGCTACATGTTGCACTGTCCTAAACTCCAATCTGTTTTCAAAGAGACCCTGTAGTTCCTATCTTTAAAAGTATTAGAGCATTGGAGATGCAGTGAAAAAATGACAAAATGAAAAACAGTGGGTGTGGCAACAGCGATGTGATGTAAGCACACTGTGTGCTTTACATATATCATAGTAAAAAATAAGTGCCTTGTTGTACCTTTAGTTATTACTGCCAGCACATAGTGTGACCAAAAAAAAAGAGACATGCTGCAGGGTAAGAGCGTCTCTGGGCTGCCAGCACATAGCGTGACCAGGGAGGAGCTTTGCAGCTGCAGAGCGAGGCAGCCAATCAGGACGTCTGAGGAGGGAGTAGGGGTGTTTCCATTCTCGGTCCACTGAAGGTTGGTGGTGGAGACTGAAATCTGAATGAGGAAGTGATTTCCTCACTAAGTAGACATAGCAGGAACAAGGCTGGCTCCAGGTTTATGTGGGCCCTCGGGCAGCATGGTCTCAGTGGGCCCCTTTGCGGCGGAGAGTAGCGGGTCAGGGAACTATAAATTCCATGGCCAAAACTAAGAAGGACTGCTTGCCCTCCAACCCCCTATTAGAGCTGTTTTTTTTTTTTAGTTTGGCCCCACATGAATGGGCAGAGTATTGAGGAAGAGGGATGGACATAACAGGAAGGGCAGGACTGGCTGGATTGAGAGATAGCTGGGGGGAAGAGGGATGGACAGGCAAAATGACAGGAATGGCTGGGCTGAGCTGGTGGGGGGGGGGGGGGGTAGATGGGCAGAGCTGAAAGAAAAAGCAATTCTGTGAGTACTCACCTGTAGAATTGTTTTTGTTCTTGTATGACACGGCCTGCTTCGGTATTCATAACAGTTGGGTTATTCCGCCACAAGGTGGCGCAGTGGTACTGTAGAAAAGCTGTGGCTTGTCCCGGCTCCCTATAAAAACGGGCTCAACCATAGAGTTCCCCAGCGTACACAAGCAGTGAGACAAGAAGCCGGGAGAGAATAAGTAAAAAATGTGAAAAAGGTAAAAAACCCCAATTGACTTGGAACAATCACCATAAAGAGGCAACCAAGAATAACGATAACAAGGGTGGGGGGAAGCGGGCCGTACCATGCAAGAACAAAAACAATTCTACAGCGTTTGTAAATTGGGATGGCGTAGCTGCCCCTGGGTGAGAAGATCTGGATCCTACTGCCAACCGCACAACGTCTGCGAACCAAACTCTTCTTGGCCAACAAGGGGCCACCAGTATGGCTGGTACCTGCTCCTGGGATATCTTGCACATGACCCTGCCCAGGAGAGGAAACGGAGGGAACACATAGAGAAGCTGAAACTCCATCCAAGGTATTGCCAAGGCATCCGTGGCGAAGGCCAGAGGATCCTGAGAGACAAATCTGGGAAGATTGTGATTGTGACGGGACGCAAACAGGTCCACGTCCGGCTGAGTGGTAGTGTCAGGGGAAGGCATGACCAAAGTATTGGACAAGCCTAGCACGGGAGCATCCACTTCAGGGGGAAATGACCACCTCTTAACAAGATCAACAGGAAAGGGATACCTTTTATCCAAACCCTTGGGCACCGCAGGCAACTTGTTAGGACATTCCCATTCTTTAAGCACCAAGGTGGTAAAATGTTCCTGCTCAGGGAACTCTAGACGCTGTTTACCAGGGTGAAAAAGCTCCCCCTGCTTTCTTTTAGCTACCTCAGGGGGAGCAATGTGCAAAATTTCAAAAATATGTGCCAGCAGATTATCAGTGTCCATGATTCCTCTCTGGACGCAGACCCAGGGTCACTATCGCAACCCTCCTGCTGGTTCCCAGAGGAGTCAGAATCCTGGGAGAGCTCCCCCATCTCAAGGGGGTGATAGCCACCAAGATCATCAATCCCCACATACATCTCAGTAAGGGGAGCAGGCCTGGGATCCAGGTGTCTCTTCTTGCCAGAAGCCTTCCTGGGAACAGTCCTGGCAAGCTGCTTTTCAATGTTAGCCACCCGTAGAGCCAAATCAGAATGTGACTCCCTGCCAACATTCCCCTCACCAGGGCCCAATTGCAGGAGCGGGGGAGTAGGTGAAGCCGAGTGAGCCGCAGAGCTGGGAAGCGAAGCAGGCAAACCAGCTTGAAGCGCAAGGACACTTTCAGCGCATGGCACACACACCGTGACACTGTTACTTACAGGGGATACCCCACACATGGAACACAGCCGTGCTTGCCCCGAAGGGCCCCCAAGCACGCTATCTCCAAAAGCCTCCATATGGTGATTAGCACAGGCGCAATAGGCCAGCAGTGGGTACAGGCTTAATACAGAAGCCACCCGGGATGCCCTCCCACGGGATGCCCCCAGAAGTCAATTAAGGGGGGAATGAGGGGAGGAAGGAGTGGAGCCGGGAGAAACCACAACCCAATGGTATCCCGCCTGAAAGACATAAGTAAAATCACATTCAAATCAATTCAATTAAAAACCCCCCAAGATGGGACTCACGGACCAAAGACACCGTGGGGTCACACAGGCACAGGGCGCTGAATAAGGTGACCCACCAGAGGGAGCAGCGCTGCAGCCAGGAAAGAAAAAATCCAGATGCGCAGGTCGTCCAAAATGGCGCCAGCAGAGGTACCTCGAGGGGCGGGCCACGAGGTGAACGACGCGATACGCGTCATAACCCGGCCCCGCCCCCCAAAGAGTGTGAAAAACTGCGCTCACGCGACCCGGCCGGCGCCATGACAAAGCAAAATCACCTCAGGTTATAGCGCCCACAGCCGCGGAACGCAGTACAAAGCGACGTGGCAGCTAAAAACACCTGAAAACACACCAAAAAACGTAAAAACACCACAGATATGACTACTCGCCGCCACCACCCCCCCCTTTTCTCCCCCCAACCAAGTTAGAGGGGGGGGAGAGAGAGAGAAGCAGCGGCGAGCAGCCATGGTCAGGGAGGGAGGGCGCGGGGGGGGGGGGACCCAAAAGAAAAAGAGGGGACACAGTCCCAAAACTACTTACCCCCTCAGAAGCTAGGACAGAAACTCCGCATCCCTAATAGGCTCACCATAAAACCTATGGCTGGCTACCCTTTGTGTTACAGGGTCTGCCGCTTGGAGCTGCGCTCCAGGAGTACTTGACCCTAGTGCTCTTCTACATTCACCCGATCTGTCAGCCAAGGCTGGGAGGCAGTGAGGGTCCAGAAACGGATGGAAATAAGACTTGCAGGGCCGCAGGCTTGGTTGCCCCGCTCACCTGCGCAAGAGAGAGTGCCATCTGCTAACTTCGCAGTCCACTGCAGAGGAAACACTGGGGAACTCTATGGTTAAGCCCATTTTTATAGGGAGCCGGGACAAGCCACAGCTTTTCTGCAGTACACTGCAATAAAGAAAAGATGGATAGACTGGCAGAGCTGGAAGGAAGATGGGTAGATGGGCAAAGCTGGGAGGATAGGGATGGAGAGGCACAGAGCTGAGGAAATGGGGCAGAGCTAAGGGTAGAGGGGTGGATGGGACAGAATTGAGGGGACAGGGTTGTGGGGCAGAGTGGAGGGGGCAGGGGTGAATGGGACTGAGCTGAGGGGACAGGGATGGATGGGGCAGAGCTAAGAGAACGAGGATAGATGGGTCAGGGGATAGGGATGGATGGGGCAGAGCTGAATGGATAGGGAAAGATGGGTCAGGGGATAGGGATGGATGGGTCAGGGGATAGGGATGGATGGGGCAGGGCTGAATGGATAGGGAAAGATGGGTCAGGGGATAGGGATGGATGGGTCAGGGGATAGGGATGGACGGGGCAGGGCTGAGTGGATAGGGAAAGATGGGTCATGGGTTTAGGGGATAGGGATGGATGGGGCAGGGCTGAATGGATAGGGAAAGATGGGTCAGGGGCTCAGGGGATAGGAATGGATGGGACAGGGCTGAATGAATAGGGAAAGATGGGTCAGGGGATAGGGATGGATGGGTCAGGGGATAGGGATGGATGGGTCAGGGGATAGGGATGGATGGGGCAGGGCTGAATCGATAGGGAAAGATGGGTCAGGGGATAGGGATGGATGGGTCAGGGGATAGGGATGGACGGGGCAGGGCTGAATGGATAGGGAAAGATGGGTCAGGGGCTAAGGGGATAGGGATGGACGGGGCAGGGCTGAATGGATAAGGAAAGATGGGTCAGGGGCTCGGCATAGGGATGGATGGGTCAGGGGATAGGGATGGATGGGCTTGCCGGGTGCTGACGCCGGCCCTGAGCAGGAAGGAGAGCGCTGGAGGGACTCTTGACTTGCCAATCACTTTAATTTTACAATGAACTTTATTTATAAAGTGCCACTTTTATAGTGCTGTACAAGGTAACAGTGTCAGGCAAGGTAAAACAAATATCATGTGCAGGGTTTTAACCTTAAAGCAGAGCAAAACCCTCATGTTAAAGCCTCCAGAGGTGAGTAACAGTGTTTGCCATGAGTGAAACCCCCTGGATTACGCATGGACTCACCTTGGGATTTGATCCCACGACCTATACGCGGGTCTCAGATGGCATCCTTGGCTCTAGCTGATGCGCGCACCCCTGCCAGCAAGGAAATGGCCGGCAGCTGATGCGCACAACAGAGGGGAGCAACCAGTGCCATCCGGCAATGCATTCCTTTTGGGACTCTTTGCTGGGCATAAATATGGTGAGCTCTGATTGACACATGTGCTGCCAGATGGGGATGTCCCTGTAATGCAGATCAAAACCCAGTTACAAAAGGAACAAAACAGGGGTTAGCCTAGGTTTAGACTCTATCCTGGGTTTTGGTCCACTTTAAATGAACCCAAGCACTAAATTCATATCATACAGAGTCTGGTAGTATGCAGATTATCAATCTCTGGCCAATACATATATGCCATGTTTAATATCAAATGAAAGGTTTTATAATCCCATATAAGACTCTCTCATTAATATAGTCATAACTGTCATATTTCAGGAGTTACATCGCTCTTCACAAATATCATCTAATGCACGTGTATTTGAATGTCTGAGTTGGGGTCCAACCTAATTAAATCAAGAATGTCTTTTCAAGAGGAAATGAGATGCAGCTCAGAGCACACTTCAGCTATTGAGGCACCTTGTTGGCAGCTAGGTGTGAATATAGTCTTTTCACTATATCTAGTCCAGGTCGTCCCAGAAGTGATGACAGTTGGGTAGTCTGCCACCAGTTACTGCAAGATCCAGAGCTGTAACTCCTCCCGGCCCCCTGCAAAATGAGCTGTCTCCATAGAATTCCCAGAATTCATCTTGCAGTAGCTGCTGCGAGAATCGTCTTGGATACTCTCTCTGGATACTGCAGCTGAGCGGGCATTTTAGGCCTGTCGGCCGCTGCACCCCTATTTCCGCTGTTCCCGTGGACCCATTTATGCCTCCCAGCCTCGGCTGACGGGATGGTGAAGGTAGGGAGAACGCCAGGGTCGGGCGTTCACAGAGCTAGGCTCTAGGCCGCAGACCCTCCGCTAAAGGGTAGTCGGCCATAGGCGATAGTGAGCCTATTGGGGGGGGGGGGGGGGGGAGGAACCACCTAATTGCCCGGGGTTTATGCTTTTATCTGTACCCACTAGCTTTATTGTCATATGTTGTGCTTTTTACCTCACTTTTACGTCTTATTTACCTCAGACTTTGTTGTTGCTGGCAGCTGTGCATACTCACCTTCCCTCGTTCCCTCACCTCTTCTCCTTCCCCTCCATCTTGTAGCTGTGAAGGGGGAGCAGGAACGGTGTTGGTCGAGGCTGTGGCATGTGGTGCGGGCGCTCCACGTCCAGGGGGGGGCTCCCCCCCTTCCTGCACTCTTGGCGCCATTTTAGGCGATGCAGGTGCCTCTTTTCGCGCCCGCAGTGGGGGGGGGGGGGCTCGCGGTGACGTGTTTTGTGTCATTGCTGTGTGGCCCGCCCCTCGAGGTTCGGCCTTGCTGCGCTCGAGCGCCTTTTTCCTTGCTGCTCACTGTGTCATTTGCGGATGGCTGAGGACCTCAGTTTTCACCACTCACTGCCTGCGCTTCTGGTGCCTGCCTCCCGGACCCCCCACTACCTCGCTGGTCGTTTCCGTGAGTCCCTCTGGTTTTTTCTCTGTTGGAGTTTGATGTGCATGTGCTGTGGAATGCTCATGAATCCTTCAGTTTCTGTCTTCTAGGTGGGCCCCCTCCATTTCCAGCTGAGGGTTGTGGTTCCTCCCGGTCTCCTACACCCCCCCTCTCTCTCCGCACCCTCTCCCCTTAAAGAGGGATTACTAAAAAGAGGGACTAATCACCATAATGGAGGCTTCTGGGGATAACGAGCTAGGGGCCCCCTCAGGGCGGGTGAAGCTCTGCTCCATGTGTGGTACCAGCCCTCTGGGCGGACTCAGCACGGTTTGTGTCACTTGTGCCAGGAGCGTATTGTTGGAGCATGATAGGGCGGCCTCGCCAACTAGGATATGTGGCTTCATGATTATACGGCGAAGTTGCTGTCTTCTGTGTTTGAGACTTTGCATATTGTTCCTCCTAAAGCGGCTAAGAGGAAGCAGGATGATTTATTCCGGCCTGAGAGACAGAGGCTTGTCTTCCCGGAACAGGCCCACTTTCCAATATGGTGTTTAAGGAATGGGAAAGACCTAATAAATTGCCATCGGTGTCTAAGAGTCTGGACAGGCGGTATCCCTTCCCTGAGGAGCTGATCTGCCTCTGATCCCGTCCCCCCCGATGTGGATGCCCCTGTGTCGGGGGTTATCCAACACTACGGTTATGCCGTCACCCGATACCGCTTCTTTGCGCGACCCTGCTGACAGGCTCATGGATCAGCTGGCTTGTCATGCGTTTACCTTTGTGGGTGCTGGGCTTCGCCCTGTCTGTGCCGCGGCCATTGTATCTTTGGGGTTCTACTCCAATCTGTTCACGGTGCCCAAGAAGGACGGAACGCTGCGACCCATCTTGGATCTGAAGGGTCTCAACAAGTTTGTCAGAGTCAGACATTTCCGCATGGAAACCTTACGATCCGCAGTGAGCTCGCTGCAGCCCGGCGACTTCATGACCATGGTGGACATCAAGGATGCTTATCTGCACATCCCGATTTTTCAGGGGCATCAGAAGTTCCTGAGGTTTGAGCTGGAGGATCAGCATTACCAGTTTGTGGCACTACCATTCGGGATATCCTCAGCCCCCCGTGTGTTCACCAAGGTGCTGGCAGGCATCATGGCCATCCTGAGGAACCGGGGCATTCGTGTTCTTCCTTATCTGGACGATTTGCTGATTGCGGCTCAGTCCCTTCCGCAGGCCGAGAGCGAAACCCGGACGGTGTTATCCGCTCTTGAAGATTTCGGATGGGTAATCAATTACCCTAAGTCTTCTATCACTCCCTCAATGGTCCTTCCTGGGCGTTGGACACCTCTCAGGTCAAGGTATTCCTCCCCCAGCTGAAGGTGGAGGGCCTCCAGATGAAGGTGCAGGGCCTACTGGCTTGCCAGCGACCATCTATCCATCTGGGGATGAAGCTGGTGGGCCTCATGGTGTCCTGCTTCGAGGCAGTGCCCTTCGCCCAGTTCCACATGAGACCTCTTCGAATGAATCTGTTGACCGGTTGGGACCGGACGCAGGAGTCCCTGGATCAGGAATTTTCACTGTCCCCCATGGTCAGACAGTCCCTCTGGTGGTGGTTGGACTCCAGCAATCTGTTGGTGGGCAAGTCCATTCTGACTCCCCGGTGGGAGATAGTTACCACAGACGCCAGTCTGACCGGCTGGGGAGGTTTTTGGCAAACGCTGAAGTTCTGGGTTCAGTGGGGGCCGCAGGAGGCCCACTTACCCATCAATCTTCTGGAGCTGAGAACGATTCGGTTTGTGCCTATCCACGTGACTCCACATCTAAGGGGTTGTGTGATTCAGGTCCGCTCGGACAATCAGACGGCTGTCGCCTACATCAATCACCAGGGCAGGACTTGAAGCAAGCGAGTCCTTCAGGAGGTGTCCCAGCTTCTGACTTGGGTGGAGGAGAATGTTCCCTGCATCTCGGCGGTTTACATCCCCGGGGTGGAAAACCAGGAGGCAGACTCCCTGAGCAGGGGGACTTCTCGTCTGGGGGAACGGTCTCTCAGCAACAAGATCTTTCACGCTCTGTGTCTCCGCTGGGGTCAGCCGGACGTGGACCTATTTGCGTCCAGGCACAATCACAAGCGTCCAAGGTTTGTCTCCCTGTCAAGAGATCCTCTGGCCTTCGCCACAGACGCTCTGGCAATTCCATGGACGGAGTTCAGGCTCCTTTACGCATTTCCTCCGTTTCCTCTCCTGGGCCGAGTGCTGTGCAAGATAGCCCAGGAGGGGGTACCAACCATCCTGGTGGCTCCTCGTTGGCCGAGGTGGAGTTGGTTCGCGGACATAGTTCAGATGTCGGTCGATCGTTACATCTTGCCCGACGACCCAGGGCTTCTCACACAGGGGTCGCTGCGGCACCCCAATTTACAGACGCTGGCTGTGGCGGCCTGGCTATTGAAACCTCAATCCTAACTGAAAAGGGGCTGTCGGCCATGGTTGTTCAGACCATGATTCAGGCGCGGAAGAAGCCTTCTTCCATGATTTACTACAGAGTTTGGCATGCCTACATTGCTTGGTGTGAATCCAAGAGTTTCCCTTGTCGCTAATTTTTTCTATTTCTAGGATTTTGGAATTTTTACAACACGGCTTAGACTTGGGTCTACAGCTGGGCACCCTCAAGGGCCAGGTCTCGGCCTTGGCCATCTTCTTCCAAAGATCCTTTGCCAATCATAGACTGATCAGGACTTTTTCCAAGGAGTTACCCATGTACATCCACCGTGTAAGCCTGTATTACCGGTGTGGGATTTGAATTTGGTGCTTTCTTCTCTCCAGGGTCCCCCCTTTGAGCCTTTGTGCGACGCTGCATTGTCTGTCTTGACCCTAAAGGTGGTCTTTTTGGTAGCTATCACCTCGGTACGTCGTGTGTCAGAACTGGCCGCTTTTTGTATGAAGCCTTCTTACTTTGAGCGGCATAAGGATAAGGTGGTTTTTCGCTTTAAACCTGATTTTTTGCCTAAGGTCGTTTCATCTTAATGAGGAAGTTGTTTTGCCTTCCCTGTGTCCAGAACCGTCTAATTTTAAAGAAAGGACCCTCCATGCCTTGGACATGGTCAGAGCCATTAAGTACTACCTGGTTGCGACTGAATCCTTCAGGAAGTCGGATTCACTCTTTGTTCTCACTGAAGGTTCCAGAAAGGGTTTGCCTCCGACCAAGTCCACTCTCAGTAAGTGGATTAGACAGGTGGTGGTGCAAGCATATTCTGCCAAGGGGAAGGAACCCCCTTTTCGTGTTACAGCTCATTCTACTAGAGCTATTGGTGCCTCTTGGGCTTTTCAGCACCAGGCCTCTGTTGAACAAGTTTTTAAGGCTGCTACTTGGTCTTCTGTTCATACCTTTACAAAGTTTTACAAGGTTGATGTCAGGGCCTCAGCTGATGCTGCTTTTGGTCGAAAGGTGCTTCAGGCAGTTGTGAGATGAACTACTTGCTGTCCTGCACTGGGGATACCGCCCTAAGTGGACACTGCTTTTGAATGGCCCAACTGTCATCACTTCTGGGACGACCTGGATTAGATATAGTGAAAAATAAAATTCTGTGAAACTCACCTGTAGAATTGTTTTTGAATATATCCAGTCCAGGTCGTCCCACCCCGCCCTTGGTTCATTATCTCTTGTTTGCCTGTTATGGTGATTACCTTTTTTTGTATTGGACCGTTGTCCTTAGTTTTTTGTTGGAGAGAGTACATGCTGAAGCTATGTGAGTTAACTTGGTTTCTTGGCCTCCCGGCCTGTCTCATTTACTGCTTTTTGACATTCTGGGAATTCTATGGAGACAGCTCATTTTGTAGGGGGTCGGGAGGAGTTACAGCTCTGGATCTCGCAGTAACTGCGCCCCCTGGTGGCGGACTACCCAACTGTCATCACTTCTGGGACGACCTGGACTGGATATATTCAAAAACAATTCTACAGGTGAGTTTCACAGAATTGTATTATTGTACTCATGGGGCAAGGTCTGTTTACTATAGACAAATGGCAGGATCTCAGGCTCACATCCTATTTGAGTGTTTCCAAGAATTTAGGAAATTTCTTTCCCCTTTAACACTAACTCAGTAAGAGCTGTCGAAGCAATCCAAGCTTCTTCTTCAGGCATCATATAGATCTGTAACCCAGACACACATTACACATAAAATACAAAGAAGTCACAATTGTTTTTCTCCTGACACACAGTGTGTGTGTTATTGCGCTCACAACAGCCCAGACAATCTGTTTAATATCAGACCTTGTGATCAGTTCAGTCTATTCAATCCAAGTTGTTATGCCTGAAGAAGGAGCTAGAATTGCTTTGAAAGCTTGCATTTTCAATCTTACTGAGTTAGCCAATACATGGTATTACCTTGACCTTGGATTTTCAGCTTACCGTACATCGATGGCTAATACGGTACAACTTCATCCTTCAATGTGAATTTCTGATGAGTCTTGGCATCCAAGCTGCCACATATCGTGGAGTAATGCTATGTGTGCCTCACCAGAGAAGGCCAACTCAGAACATTGATGGTTGATTGTTCAACAGCCTAGGCCATACTTCTCTAAAGGTGGTCTTAATTACCAGCATTAGAGGAAATCCAGGGCGCTGCTTAGTTAGATAAGGATACAAATGGCTGGACTTCTACTGTCCATATCTATCCCTCAATATCCACCCAGTTCTCACCTTTTAAGGTGTTTAGACATATTATAAATAAATCTGGTGCAAATGAAAACTCAAAGTTTACAGGAGACGATTGCACGGGTTGATCAGACTTCTTGATCGTTCATTTGATCAAAGCGGCTAATCCTACTCCATGGGTGTCACTGCAATTGTTCAATTGGCAACCCGTGTGGCTATAAAATGCTGCCACCAGAACACAAGACAGTGTTTGCCTATATCTAAGCCACACACAACACAATCAGATCGGACGAATCGATTGACCCATGAGCACTTCCAGGCAGGGGGCGATCAAGCGTCCTAGGCAAGTAATGTAGCCAGGCTCTTCAGAAATAGCGTGAGCTTTTTAGATCCTTGATTCAGAGCATCAGTGACCCTCTGCTGTATTTTCAGAATTTATTTAAACAGAAAAACACAAAACAACCAGAAAAACGGTGCAAGGTGATAAAACAGGATTAACTATAAAACATGGATCAAATAAATAAATAGCAATTACAAATAAAAAAGGGGAATTATACTTAACAGTCTGTCTGGGCTGCGGTTCGATCAAATCAAATGTCTCTCAGTCCTCACACGTCTCCCAAAGAGTTCCTGGTCCACTCCTTAGATGTTAAAAGGGAGTGTGTGTCACTCTTGATGGTAAGATTCGACTCTCCTCTTGCCATTCTGAAGCTCACCTTATTCCCTTTAACCAGGGGTTAGCTTCTGACCCCTCCTATTGGGCAGAGTGATTGGAGTCACCCACTGTTTGATTGGTGCATTTGGGATTTTCCATATTTGAGTACATGAAAATTGGCCCATATGATATCCTGGGATTCCACAGAGGAGGGATGAGGAGATCATTCCATGGAAGAGGGGCAGGATATGGACCTTGTCTTTGCTTTTTATGGCTGAGTGATTTCTGATAAACCGCACTCCATTACTTTGTTTATGATGGGGAGGTTTTACTGCAATATATCTTTATTGAGTTTTAACATTTTGTACAGAACAGTAAGTAGAGACAAGAACACAGAGGGTCACAGGGTGGAGACGACACAGCAGCCAAATACAAAGCATCACGATCTTATTCAGCCTAAGGGGTTCCGATCACAACGCGTATCCCAACTCGGGGCACAAGCTGAGTTAGATCCACAGCCAGTGCCCGCCACAACCTAATGCTTCACAACAGATCACCGCCCAGAGGGGCGACCTTCCCTCCTCCCATGGGCCGCACCCCAATTGGCCTTTTCCAGTTTGTAGCAGCCGTGTACATTCCCCCCGACGATCCGAGGGAATAGAGAAGTTGTAAAGAGAAATAGAAGAGAAAAAGAGAGCAGAAAGAGCAAATAGAGAAGAAAAAAGCAGAAGAGAGAAGAACCCCGAGGCCCGACGCCCCGCGCCCGAACCCCCCCCGACCACAGCCCACCACCAAAAAGCCAGGTCCCCCCCACCCCACCCCACCCCCAATGCTACACACCTTCTAGGAGCGCCTGAAAGTCCGGTGAAACCCGTGACACCTCCCAGAGGGTCCATGTCTTGAGGAACCTCTGGGTGCCCCCCTCAATCCTTTCCATCCCCTTGATGTTCTCCACCTCCCGATACCATTCCAGCAGGGAAGGGGCAACACTGGTACGCCAATGCCTGGGGATCACCGACCTGGCTGCCGTGAGCAAGTGCCTCAGTAACCCCTTTTTATTTGCCGATACCGACCCCGGGATCAATGACAAGAGAGTAACCTGTGGTGATCGCGGTACAGTTTCAAGCGTCAAGTGCTTGTAAATTCCGAGCACTCCCTCCCAGAAAGACCGCACCGACGGGCACTCCCACCAGATATGCAGCATAGTCCCCGGGGCCCTCCAGCAGTCTCCAGATTCTGCTCCCCCAAACTTTGCGAGATCTGATGGACATCTATACCACCTCGCTAGGATTTTATAGTTCCTTTCCTGAGCCCTGCACGCCATAGACAATTTGTGGGTAAGTGCAAAAGATTTCTCCCAGTCATCAGGTTCAAGCGTTTGTCCCAACTCCTCCTCCCACCTCCTGCAGAACTGGGGCAGCTCCCGACCCTCCCCCTCCTCCCGGAGGATCCTGTACAGGGTAGAGATCACATGTTTAGGGGGCGTTGGGTCCCGCAGGAGCCTCTCCAGGGGCGTGAGGGGGCAGGAAAGGTCTGAGGCTGGCGCAAGGGATCTGATAAAGGCAGCCAGTTGGGCGTGTAAGAGCCAAGAAATATTCCCAAGCCCACTTCGATCGCTGGGGAGGTTTTGAGGGGAGAAAGCCATCTCAGCTGACCCTGCATGTAGGGGTTATATGGCAGGCAGGTAGGAGGGGGGGCATGATGAGATTTATACAGATCAGGGGGGGTCAGCCAAGGTCCATATATATATATATATATATATATATATATATATATATACACATTAATTACCAGTTCGGCCACAGAGGAACCTGCAGATCCTCTCCAATATCTGACCGGGTTTCCTGGGAAACCTGTGCACCTTACACTTACTTACTAAAGTGTGTAGTGGTTTCTGGCTAGGAACAATCAATGTAATGGTTGTGAAATCTTTTTTAGAGTAATAAATGGTGTCATGTTCTATTCAAGGCAACTTATGTGTTTATCCAACGTTGTTTATACACACACACACACACACACACACACACACACACACACACACACAGTTCTCAGACAAATACAGTCTATCCTTCCGGTGGATGAATAGAATGCCCTTATGTATTGTCATTTTTGACAATCTTTGTAAAAGCTCTGTTCCCAAGCTAACCTCCCAAGCTATACAGCATGTGGTCTGATCTAACAGAAGAGGCACAATCTGATAATGTTATCAAATGAGTCTGATCTTAACCGGTTAAAATAAGAGCAGCTCAAGTGAAGACACCCATAGACCTGTCTCTGGGGCCAATTCCATATTAAGATGCAAGTAGTAGATGCTTACATTCAGGGCCCATGTACAGAAATATTGTGCCAAACTTTTATGTGTCACAAAATGTGGCACATGGAGTAACATCATTCTAATACGCTTACATTGCGTATTAAAGGATACATATGACATAAGCCATAGTGACAACCAGCTCATAAGGCATTACCGTGATCATTCATAAAACATAAAAGTGGTTGTTATAACCCCATTATTTGCTACATGTAATTGCAAGAATCCGGAGAATCCCAGTTACACCCAGTACAGACTCAGAAGGGCAGCCATACATTGGCAATGCACCATTATCACAATCTCATAGGAAGCAGATTGCATTAAACATGAAGGCTGGAGCCTATTCATTTCTTTTTCACTTCTTCAGACAAGGATATAATCAGGCTTAAGCAACTCCTATATCCTTCAAACGACACATGCAGCCCAACTCAAGCTCTACCACTTGTGATCCCTACCTTTTGTCTTCATCCCTATCCTTTAGACTGTAAGCTCGCAAGGGCAGGGCTCTCATTTAAGGGATAGGGCCAGGTAGTGCCTTGTAAGCGTCAGGTAGCGGCAGGTGAACACCGGCCACGGCACGCAATTCCACATTTATGAAGCCGATTCTGGTGAGCGACTGGAACAACGCCATGTAGCGTCCGATTCATCATTACCCAAGGCTCAGCGTGGAGCAGAGAGCCTGGTATTACCTGTCGCTACCTGTCGCTCTCCCATACATTTCAATGGACATTACCTTTCTTCTCTTTAAACAGGGTTTTTTCTTTTTATCTTTAAACAATTCATTGTGTGACCTCTCCTGGCCTATTTAAATACATTTTTGAAAACGTTTTTGATTTTTAAAATTTAAATGCATAACTGTCATTACAGGTCTGGTATTAAAGTGTTCATGTCACAATGTGTCACCATATGTTTTCGCTTTGTTACTACTGGATACATGTTCAAAAACACTTTAAGACTTTAATCACACAGCCTCTGGCGCTCTGGGCTACAACCACCCGATTTTGAGCGCCGCCGCTGTTTGAGGCTGTTTTTTTGATGAATGTGGTGTGAGTCAGTTGCACTGAGCTGGCGCTAACGTTCGCTCCCATACAGCGTGATACTGATGTTATAGCGACTCACACAACATATTCATCAATGCTGGCCAGCGATTGAGGAGCTCTGAAACAACAAACCATGGCCCAGCACAGCGACTACTAGCGGTCGCTCTGAAATCCTCGCTACAGATGCTCATCTGTCGCTACCTGGCGTTGGTAATGAATCAGCCTGCCCGTGTCTCCTGTGATCACAACACTTGGTTTGAACCTTGTGGCATCTTGTTTTGTATTGTTCCCTGTACTATATGTTTTACCTTGTCTGTAATCATACCTTGTAAAGCGCTACGGAAGATGATGGCGCTATATAAATGAACATTAATAATTAATAATATTCATCTTTGCAGCATTTACCTATCATATAGTAAGGATGAAACAAATCATTCCTGGCAAAGAATCTACAGGATTTATTACCGCATTTTTCGCCCTATAAGACGCACTTAATTTTCCCCAAAAGTGAGGGGAAAATGTCCGTGCGTCTTAACGGGCGAATGTAAAAAAAAAAAACATTCCGTCGATCCTTGCAGCCTCGGTGGTCGCCGCTGCCTGTCTGCCTCCTCCGACCCCTGGGTAGGGCGTGGTCTGTAACTCCTGCCAGCGTGACGTTGGCAGGAGTCACAGGTCACGCCCACCTGGGGTCCGTAATCGGCTCGCTGTCAACATGCAGCTAACTGCCGCTTGAGACGGGGAGCATCGAGAAAGCCGCGGAGTACACGGTAAGTTTTTTTTTTTTAACTGTACAATGCCCTCCTTGGGGATGCCCGCACACTGCCCCCTTGGGATGCCCGCACACTGCCCCCTTGGGATGCTTGCACACTGCCCCCTTGGGATGCCCGCACACTGCCCCCTTGGGATGCCCGCACACTGCCCCCTTGGGATGCTCGCACACTGCCCCCTTGGGATGCCCGCACACTGCCCCCTTGTGATGCCAACACACTTCCCTCTTGGGATGCCCGCACACTTCCCTCTTGGGATGCCTGCACACTGCCCCCTTGGGATGCCCGCACACTGCCCCCTTGTGATGCCAACACACTTCCCTCTTGGGATGCCCGCACACTTCCCTCTTGGGATGCTCGCACACTGCCCCCTTGGGATGCCCGCACACTGCCCCCTTGGGATGCTCGCACACTGCCCCCTTGGGATGCCCGCACATTGCCCCCTTGGGATGCTCGCACACTGCCCCCTTGGGATGCCCGCACACTGCCCCCTTGTGATGCCAACACACTTCCCTCTTGGGATGCCCGCACACTGCCCCCTTGGGATGCCCGCACACTGCCCCCTTGGGATGCCCGCACACTGCCCCCTTGGGATGCCCGCACACTTCCCTCTTGGGATGCCTGCACACTTCCCTCTTGGGATGCCTGCACACTTCCCTCTTGGGATGCCTGCACACTTCCCTCTTGGGATGCCTGCACACTGCCTGTAATTTGGGATGCCTGCACACTGCCTGTAATTTGGGATGCCCCTTCCTGCCTTTAATGTAGAATACTGCTTAATGTGGGGTCTGTAATGGTGTGATCGGGGGGAATTCTGCACACTATTTGGTTCAGAAATTTTTTTCAAATTTTTCTCTTTCACATCCAGGGTGTGTCTTATAGGGCGAAAAATACGGTATATACGTACAAGTAGTGGTTAAAGAGGATCTGTTGCCAACCTCACCTGTTGCATAGGTAGTAGTGAGATACAGGATGAAGCTCCCAGTGCTCAGTAATAATTACCTGCTCATCATTAACCAATAAGACACAAATGACATGATCATGAACAAAAGAGCTGATGCACAGTCTCCCTTTATCTGCTGCATTAGCTGCAATGCAAGAAGATAATACAGGTTGCTGAAAATCTTGGATTTACCGGACTACAAGGTATATTCCATTAGCTGATAAAAGACCATCATAAGGTATCATAAAACATAAAGCCTGATTCATAGTCACCCTTTAAGTGCTGGATTAAGCTGTGTTTCTATGCAGGATCAAAATGCATAATATACTGTACTCACCATTCACTGCAGAGGCATGAACACAATAATTTATGATACTTACCCTTACCTCTTATCTGTTGCATTTAGCATTAACTATTGAGTAATCAACGCAGTAACTCGTGATACTTAGGCCTTTATTTAAGAAGGAATAGCGTCAGGTAGTGGCTGGTTAATGAGAGGTAGCGACTGGTGAATGCCGGACGCGGCACGCAATTACACATTTATCAAGCAGAATCTGTTTAGCGACTGGGATAGTGCCATGTAGCGTCCGATTCATCATTTTCACAGCCTCAGCGTACAGCGGCGGCGTTCAGCCTTGCACAGCGCCAGGTATGACCTCTCGCTACCTGTCGCTCTCCCATACATTTCAATGGACGAACCTTTTCTTCTCTTTAAACGGGGTATTTGTTTGTTTTTTTTTTTCAAAAAATCACAATCAAAATTCTGTGGCCTCTTCTGGCATTGAAAAAGCAGTTTTTTCACAATTTTTTCATTTTTTATATATTTCTTCAGAAATGACATTACAGGTCTGGCATTAAAGTGTTCATGTTACAATGTTGTTACAATGTAATTCCATATGTTTTCGCTTTGTTACTAGTGGATAGATGCTGAAAAACAGACTTTAATCACACCGCCTCCTGCGCTCTGGGCTTTAGATAAGCATTTTTCTGCGCTAGAGTTGTGTGAGGCTTTTTTTTCTTGAATATGTTTTGAATCGGTCGCTATGACCAGTCGCTACCATGCGCTCCCATACAGCGCTGTACTGGTCAAATAGCGACTCCTCACAATGTATTCAACATTACTGCACAGCGACTGAGTCGCTATAAACTAGCGACTCACGCGGAGCACTGCGACTACTAGCAGGCGCTCTGAAAATGCTGCTACAGATGCTCATCTGTCGCTACCTGGCGTTAGTGATGAATCAGCCTGTTAGCCACCCATTATGTGCTGAATTTAGCTGCAAAGGTAGGAGGTGATACGTGTTACATCATGGTGTAGGGTTTTGTTTTTTTTAAGACTAAAATGCATATACACCGAATTATGTGCTAAGACGCTATTGTCAAGATTCAAAAAATAACATGGCCAACCTTAAACCGGACCTTCACCATGATTTATTAAAAAGCCCAAACCCTTATAAAACGGTTCCCCAGCATCTAAAATTAATATATTTTAAGTTTTTAGTCACTTACTTATTATTCTTTCCCCCACTGGGCTGCAACTCTGTTCAGGACTTTAGGATACGGGCGCCGCCATCTTGACTCAGAAGCATCACACTTACTGAGGAGAGGAGAGTGGGATAAGGTACAGGGGGGCGGGTTATAGCTGTGCTTTGCTCAGACAGAGCAGAGCTGGGGTCAGGGAAAGGTCAGCAATCCCAGAATGCAGAGCAGCACAGTCAGGAGGCACTTCCTGTTTGCAGGCAGCCTGACGTTCCACCTTGGATGTTTAATCATAACAGGCTCATAACATGCAGTAGATGCAGGTAGGATGATATTTAATGTGAGCAATCTGTATGTACAGGGTGTGGGAAACATATAAGATAGGCTCTTATTCAGGGTGAGGGTCCGGATTAATGTGAGCAATCTGTATGTACAGGGTGTGGGAAACATATAAGATAGGCTCCTATTCAGGGTGAGGGTCCGGATTAATGTGAGCAATCTGTATGTAGAGGGTGTGGGAAACATATAAGATAGGATCTTATTCAGGGTGAGGGTCCGGATTAATGTGAGCAATCTGTATGTACAGGGTGTGGGAAACATATAAGATAGGCTCTTATTCAGGGTGAGGGTCCGGATTAATGTGAGCAATCTGTATGTACAGGGTGTGGGAAACATATAAGATAGGCTCCTATTCAGGGTGAGGGTCCGGATTAATGTGAGCAATCTGTATGTAGAGGGTGTGGGAAACATATAAGATAGGATCTTATTCAGGGTGAGGGTCCGGATTAATGTGAGCAATCTGTATGTACAGGGTGTGGGAAACATATAAGATAGGCTCTTATTCAGGGTGAGGGTCCGGATTAATGTGAGCAATCTGTATGTACAGGGTGTGGGAAACATATAAGATAGGATCTTATTCAGGGTGAGGGTCCGGATTAATGTGAGCAATCTGTATGTACAGGGTGTGGGAAACATATAAGATAGACTCTTATTCAGGGTGAAGGTCCGCTTTAAGCCAACGTTTATCTGCTGCATATAGCAGCAAAGTTAAGAGACTAAAATGCATATACACCAATTTGTGCAAAGGCACCATTGTCAAGATTAATGAAACAACATGGAGCCAACTTTTATAAATACAAGGGCATTAGAGTCTATTTCACTGTGTCGGGTCCTGATTTGCAGGATCATTACTTCCTGTCACCATTAACTTCTAAGGCATCAACACAATACTTCATAATACTTCACCAGCCCTTTTCTGCTCCATTTAGCTGCAAAATGTATGCGGGTTATACCTGTTATCGAGAGTTATGAAATAACAAGGCCGATGTGAAGCCAATACTTTATAGCTGCAAGATGGCATACAGTCTATTTCACTTACTTTCAAAGACATTTAGACTGTGGAAAAGCTGTCACATTCCATCTCTGTTGCCCACAACAAAGTAGACGCTTAAAGTGGACCATCACCCAGGATTTTGACTATCCTGGGTTTTGGTCCACTTCGGTGGGGCACCCCGATCGGGGGTGCCCCGCTGTGTGAAACCCCCCAGAAAGCCCCAAAAACTCACCTCTCCTCGCTCCCATGTGACCGCTGCTGCCAATCCCCGCCGACGTACAAGTGGGAGGCAGCGATGGACAAGAGAGCGCGCCCGCCGCTGCCTCCCGCGCGTCACTCTTACAGGGCGCTCGCCCGCACCGGCCATTCACAAACGGCCGGCGCTGGTGCGTGTCCTGCTAGAGGGACACGCGGGAGGCGGCGGCGGGCGCGGCTGGATCGAGGAGCAGGTAGGGATTTAGGGGTTTCTGGGGAGTTTCACACAGCAGTTCGGGGTGCCCCGCAGTCAGGGGGCTGATCGGTCCGGGAATTTTATAGATTCCCGGGCCGATCATGGGAGGGTGTTGGTCCACTTTAAAGGTTCAGCTATTAGCTGTGCATATGCGGCAGTTGCCATATTGCCAGGGGCAAGCTTATAATTTCTGGGGCTCTCTAATCAAAGGCATTTTTATATAATAAAATACAATTATAAAGAGAAACAAATGCAGTTTTCTTTCTTATGTAGACTCAGCACTGACAACATCACCAGTATTATACCAGTATTACATGCCAACTGCTTCCAGGGTTCAATCAGCAGAGTTCTGGGGGGCCCCTAAGAGGTGGGGGCCTGATGCAATTGCATGAGTTGCATGAGTTTGTGTGGTGGCAAAGCACGCCACTGAATTTTGGATATTCTATTAGTCAACAGCAGGGCCGGATTATGAGGGGGGCGCAAGGGGCTAGAGCCACCACTTGCCCTGCAAAGGGGGCCTCCACCAACCTTTGGGTTATGGGTTATGGTCAGGAGGCTTTTCAGTCTTTGGTCTGACGGGCAGCAATGTCGCTGCAAACAACGCTACAGTGATGGCTGTGTGCAGAGCTGTCACTGCACATAAGCCACCAAGCACAGCCGCTGGCAGCTCAATGCAGGGAACTGTTTTCTGCTGGACCAGCAACTACACTACCCCCCACCCAGAATGGCAAAGCAGGAGTTCCCGAGCAGCACGCACCCGCACAAGGGGGGCACAAGGGACTCGATCTGACGTTCCAGTAAGTAGGCAGGTGCCAGACAACCACCAATCAGTTACTTGGCTGGACTATTATACTGTATCTGGGGCCTCCACCAGATTTTGTGCCCAGGGGCCTCCACCACACTTAATCCGGCCCTGGTCAACAGTGATGACAGCAGTGATGCCCAATCCTCTCACCTCTTGATGGAGTCACATGAGCGTCTAGATTGGTAACCATACCACAGCGTCTGCAATGCACCTTCCATGGTCAGATTCCTTTATATTGCAGACACATGGCACTGCACAATATACAATAATAGGCGGAGCTGTACAGGCCGGTAACTTTGGCCGATTTACAGCCAGTCAACAAAGTCATAACAAAGTCAAGTATTTAACTGACCCTTAATGGAGATGAAAAATAGTTTGAGAAACATAAAGGAGGACAGACTTAAAGGAGCAGTATCGCAAATTTTTCTTGGTGACTTATATTTAAATGGTACTTTGAATGTAGGTAGGTGTTGGAGTAAGAATTACAAATTTAGAAAAAAATGATGTGTGTGTTGAGCAGCTGGAGACTAATAGCTCATGTTTATGTCTGCTGAGTGTCGGAGCCCAACACTCTGGCCTGTTCCATGCTGAGGAGAGGGGAGAAACAATGTAACAATGTATCAGCTGTTCAGTGCTGGCAGCCGTCCAGCATCAGATAACAACATTGCAACATTGCCTGGCCAGAACTTATATATCTAAAACAGAGAGAAAAGCTCTAGAAGTCATTTAGCTGATTTTGACAGTTTTCCCTTCATGTTGGCTCTGCTGCAGAATCTTTCAGTTTACTATTTTCTCTTTCATATTCTTATTTTTCATTTTGCCATATGATCTTTCTTTCAGCTTTGTGTGTTTTGAGCAAAGCCCAACCCAGGATTTTCACTATCTGGAGTTTTGTTTTGTGCCCCTAGGGGCATCCAGACTTGGGATGCCCTGATATGTGAAATCCCCAAGTTCTCCTGTGAAAACGTACCTTTCCCTGTCCCACAGAGCATGCGCGGGCTCTCATCCAATCAGCTCTGTTTGCACGCAGATGGGGAGCCTGAGCAGTAACCTTCCTGGCCGCCCGGCCTGTCTAAATGACTATCTGCGCGAGCGCGCCAGAAAAATGGGGGATCTGTGGTTATCCAGGGGTCGTTTCACACAGTGGGGCATCCCGATTTAGAATGCCCAAGGGGCAAGGTCAATGGCCGGGTCTTATAGACTTCAGGGTCGGCCACTCAGGGTTTTGTGCCACTTTAATACCTTTAGATTTTCCTGCACAGTTATTCAAAGAAGAATTTCAGTCGTTTTCAGTCAGTTTAGTTTATTTTGTATAGATTTTACACATTTGAGTCACCTGGTCTCATAAGAAAAGCAGCACCTCACACACACACAGCCGTTACCACTGATTACAGTGTCAGCCTCTGAGGTAAAGTGTTGCTAGGAGACCAGTGGGCTAAATGAAGCAGCTCACTAAATACAACCCAGCAGATCCCCCTATTCAGCAAATGGACTGAGCCATTGGCATTATACAATTTAAAAGAAAGGCAGATATTTTTTCCTTTTTCTATCGCCAGATTATTTATACACATGTTAGAAGCTATTGTGTGGCTATTTAATTATTTATCTTTTTTAATGCAAATTTTGCGATACTGCTCCTTTAACTGTCATCCAAATGATCCTCACAGGGATGAGGATGAATTAGGATTGGAGAGCTTAGGGCGGAGCCAAAATGTATAGATAAGGTGATCCTATCATCAGGATTAATGGGGCAGATATTAACCCATAGTATGATGCCAGGGAGGCACCAGGAAAGTAATAAAAGAGAGAAAAGGAAAGAAGCTGGAAAAAGAAAAAATGGAGAGAAGGTAAAAAGAGGAGAGATGGAGGTAACTAGAAAAGGAGCGAAAGTAAAGGGAAAAGATAGAGAATGGTGAAAGGAGTAAAGGAGAAGGGAAGGCAGAAAATAGAAAGATGGATGAAACACAGAAAAGGAAAAGAAGGAGGAAACACAGAAAAGAAGAAGACAAAGGGAAGGCAGAAAAGAAAAAGATGGAGGGAAGGCTGAAAAGAATAAAAAGAGGAAACACCAGAAAGAAAAAGACGATGCAAATGCAGAAAAGAAAAAAAAAAAAAAATGAACAAAACAAATTACAAAAGGAATGCAGAAGAGAAAAAGACAAAGGGAATCCTGAAAAGAAAGAGACAGGGGTAGGCAAAAAAAAGACTCAAAGAAACGCTAAAACAATAAGACAGCGGAAATGCAGAAAAGAAAAAGACTGAGAGATGGCTAAAAAGAAAAATACGGAGGGAAGACAGAAAAGAAAAAGATAGAGAAGAAGACAGAATATAAAAGAGGAAACGCAGAAAAGAAAAAGACTGAGAGAAGGCTAAAAAGAAAAATGCGGAGGGAAGGCAGAAAAGAAAAAGATAGAGAAGAAGACAGAATATAAAATAGGAAACGCAGAAAAGAAAAAGTTGAAGGGAACACAGGAAAGGTAGAGAAAGGGAAGGCAGAAAACAAGGATGGACGGAATGCAGAAAAGAGAGAAAAATGGAGAATGTTGAAAAGAGATAGAAGAAGGCTGAAAAGAGAAAAAGGAGAGAACAGGCGATGCAGAGAAGAGAACAGAGGGAGATAAGAACGTTTGAACAGTTGTGTGAAGGAATTAAGAAGGGACAGGGAAAAGGGCGAGACAAAGAAATGGGAAAAGGAGGAGACCTTCAGCAGCTACCATGAAACCGATGGGCGGTAGTTCCCGCGTTTGTCCAGCAGGTGTCGCTGTGACCACAGGCAGCCAGTGTCTGGCTATGGAGGAGGCTTCTGACAAGGTGAGTTTCTGGTCTTGGGTTTGTGCGACGTCATATGCGTGACGTACACGGGGGTGAGGACTGTTTGTTGTGCTCTGTAGTAGATATTACTGCTTTAATTTGTGACAGGTTTGTATATCTGTGGTGAATCGTCCTGGCTGGGTGTTTGCACATTGTACTTTTTATGTTTTGTCACAGGGTGTGGAGTGATACAAACATGATCAGGGGCCTGTGAGGTCAGGGGTTACCTTACCTGTATGATGCCATAAAGTCTGATATGTACTATCTTTTTAGTCAGGCTACTTCACATGCTGAAAACGGACCAAAAGCAGCATAGCCGAGCTGAGCCCCTGTTTTATATTTGCAGTGGGGCCCCCTCCTCTGCTGTCCTATGACGTCATAATATAATGATTTATGCTCACTGACAGAAAGGATCTGCAGATCTGACCTTTGTACTCTCACCCATTGTTTCCTAATTATTCCCCCCAACCCCTCCTCATAGCCTGTATCTGAGTATTGCCCTCTGTTATCTCATTTCCCAGCAGACCCCTTTGTAATTGCCCCCAGTCACTGATAACTGCCACATGCTGCCCGCATCTGTCTATATATTCCAATACTTATTATTATGTAATATTTATTTTATTATTTGATTTCTTGTAAGCTCTTCTCCTTCTGTAGCCTCCCTTATAGATTGTAAGCTCTTCTGCATTCTCCCTTATACCCTAATAGAGTGTAAGCTCTTCTGCATTCTCCCTTATATCCTAATAGATTGTAAGCTCTTCTTCTGTATCCCCCCTTATACCCTAATACATTGTAAGCTCTTCTCCCTCTGAAGCCTCCCTTATACCCTAATAGATTGTAAGCTCTTCTCCTTCTGTATCCTCCCATATACCCTAATAGATCGTTAAGGTGGGAGGAGGTGTGTGAGTGAGCTCTCTGCAGGTGCTCTGAATGTCTGGCTCTAGCCCAGGGCCTGGCTGCCTTGGGTAGGGTCGCTCCCCAGGTGAGCTCCAGGCTTCGGGGTCTGAATCTGGAGTCCATGTTAGAGACCCTCTGACTGCTGAATATGTTGGTGACCGGCTGACCGCGGTGGATTACAATGAAGGTGGAAGAGTCTTCATGGAGGAAAGTTACAGTAAAGTAAGTGAAGCTGGAATGGAAGTGGTGGATATAATGATGGGCCGTGTAGCAGTGTCCGTGTGCAGCATGTAATGGAGGGAGGGCGGCAGCCCCAGCAAAGTGACTGTGCTGATCCAGGCAGGGAGATCCAACAACCTGTTGTGATGGACACTCAGCAGCCAGCTCAGGCCAGCAGTGGGAAGCAGCACAAACGGAGGAGGACATCTTTGGAAAGACTGACAATGCAGGAAAACCTGCAGCAGAATGTGTGTGTGAGCCGAGAGTCCCGGGCCCTGAGATCCAAGACCCAGCCGGCCACCGGTGACCCCATAACTGGGGGGGAATCTGCTAAATCTGCCACTAGTCATACATCTGGGAAGTTATCAGACAATGCAAATTCTGAGCTGGCGGCAAATGGCCACAAGTCTCCCAGGTATGAGGCAGCAGAGACATTCAAAGACCCTGCAGAAAAGCCAAGGCGCAAGGCAAGTCTTAAAGAGACAGAGCACGCACCAGAACTGCAGCTTGCAGACAAAATTCCAGATTAAGTCAACAACCTGAACAGCTTAAGAGCATTTAGGACACAACTGCAAAGACAAATAGGTGAAGTAAATAAAATGAAGGCAGCAAACCCCTTTATGGCAGCCTTCTATGATGAGCTGTTACAGACTTTCCACACACAGCTTGCTACAGCTGTTAGAGACATTGAGACACCTGAGAAACAAATAGGGCCCATGGCAGAGAGATACAAGAACCTGGATCGGTTTGAGGGGTCTCAGAAGCTCCTAAAACACAGACAGATACCTGAACCTGGCTCAGCCACCCCCTCACCATCAGAGCAGGAGACATCCTCACAGGAGCTGCTGTACAGGACCCCAGTGCTGCAAGATTCTGGCCCTTCTTTTCCTGATGCCAGCCAAGTAAGCCAACCACCCCCAGGGAGTAGCAGTGAGCAATCCCTGAATGGCTCCAGCAATGGACTCTGTGTGTCACAAGGCGCCCTCCCCCAGCCTGAGAATGGATGTGATGCAGCTAATGACACTATGGAAGTTGGAGAGACCCCCCAAATTGCAATCCCGGGGTCACAGCCGGGACATAGTGACACCTCTGAGCTGTCCCCCACATTGTTGAACATCGATCGAGGAAACAAGCAAGTCGCAATGCATTACAATCTCTTTGGGACAATGAACCGCCTGCGGTCCCTGATAGTAATGGGACTCAATCGTCTGCATGTACTAATAATGTTTTTCCTCCTATAGGTGTTCAGCCACAGGTAGCGGGTCACCCGCAATCCAGACCCCGCAGTGATAATACTGGTAATGCATCTGGTCGGGGTGCCCCATCTTTTAGCCCCGGCTTACATTACACCGGTCAGGCATTTAAGAGGAGGAACGTGGTAAGATTTAAGAATAAGGGGGCAAAGGAAGATCTGCCAGACAGGTGACATGTGATCCAGGAGCTCCTGTGTAACCAGATGGGGTTCACACCCGCAGATATATTGGCCGTCATAAACCTCCTGGACAGGCAGGGCTACGATATAAGCTTCAAGCTCATTGCCAGCTTGGACAGGTTCTGGTCAGGTGTGACAAAGTTTAGGGGCGCTGAGGGATGGGACCAGTTTATCCTTATCCCGGTATCAAAGCTGGGTACTGTGAGCGTTCATATCTTGTTCTGGAATGAGTCAGTCCCCCCGCAGGATATTGTGATATGGCTGAGGAGACATTGTGATATGGTGTCTGACCTGACAAAGTGTCTTGATGATGATGGGATCTGGACGGGAGGCTGGAGGGTGCTGGTGAAGCTCAGGCAACACAGTAATGTTACTTTACATTTGCCCAACTCCTTCTTTATCGGCCGTGAGAGGGGGGTGTGCTTCTATGCCGGCCAGCCCCGCTTGTGCTTTAAGTGTGGGAAGGCTGGTCATGTGGCCGGAATGTGTACTGTAGTGAAGTGTAACCTGTGCGGGGAGATTGGTCACACCAGCGCCATGTGTACAAAATGTCGGGTGTAACTTGTGTGGTCAGATGGGTCATTACCATAAGGACTGCTTGGAGGCCTTCCATAACCTCTATAGCCAGGCTGCGGAGGAGCTGAAGGCATCAGGTGAGGTTACAGAGGAGGAGGCTCTGATGTCTGGGCAGATAGTAACAAGGCCAGGGTCTGGGACAACAGATAAGAGATCAGACAGGTGTAACCCCACAGCCTGTGGCCGCCATCCAACGGCCAGCACCGGAGCAAGCTGATAGCCCATCTTCCCTTGTAGCCCCTTCCTCTGCTATGGCCCATTGCCCTGCTCCAACCTCTTCTGCAGATAGTAAAGTCCCTGGTGATAAGAGAGGGAAAAAAAAAAAGACAAGTCCACCCGCAGACCGGAGGGCGCATGGTCCTTAGTCCAAAAGCCAGGGAAAAAGCCCAAGGGCAGAACAGATACAGCAGTGACAGTTAGATCAAACCGATATAACGTACTGTCTGAGTCAGGTACAGATATTTCTGGGCACGATACTATGGAGCTGGAGCAAGAGTTAAGGCATATAGCCAGAGAATGTGACTCGGGGTCAGAGGAGGACCCACCGACTAAGAAAAAATACAATTCTGTGAGGTACTCACCTGTAGAATTTATATTTTTTGTATACAGTACGTCCTGCTCCAGATATAGTACTTACACTTGGGTTATCCTCCTCCAGATGGCGCTGCACTGCAGAGACATGCAAAACAGGCTCCTCCCGGCCCCTCAAATACCCAGGGACCTCCCACAAATCCCCAGCATTGAAAAGCAGTGAACAAGAAGCCGGGAGAATTTAACCACCCACTGGTAACTATAAAAATGATGACAATCACCATACAGGAGATCCAGAATAATGCAAAAAAACAGGGTGGGGTGGAGCAGGACGTACTGTATACAAATAATATCAATTCTACAGGTAAGTACCTCACAGAATTGTATTATTCTTAGTATACAGTACGTCCTGCTCCAGATATAGTACTTACACTTGGGACATCCAATAGCAGTGTCCATAAAGTAGGGTGGGATCCCCAACAAAAAAGGCAACAGCAGACAGTTTAAACCACTGTCACCTGCAAAACCTTGCGGCCAAGGACAGCATGAGCTGAGGCCGTAACATCAACCTTGTAAACCTTGAAAAGGTATGAATAGGAGACCAAATAGCGGCCTAGCAAACTTGTTCAACAGAAGCCTGGTGCTGGAAGGCCAAAGAGGCACCAATAGCACGAGAAGAATGAACAGTAAGGCGGAAGGGAGGACTCTTCCCCTTAGCAGAATAGGCCTGAATCCGGCCTGACAGATCCATTTGTTAATAGTAGACTTGGCAGGAGCCAAACCCGTCCTGGGCCCAGAAGGGACCACCAAAAGAGCATCAGTTTTCCCGAAGGAAGCAGCGACTACCAGGTAACACTTCAGACACCTGGTCATATCCAAGGAATGCAGAACCCTTTCCTTAGCATTGCTAGGATTAGGGCACAATGAAGGAAGAACAATATCCTGATTCAAATGAAAAGCAGACACCACCTTAGGCAGAAAGTCCAGCTTAAAGCAGAACACCACCTTATCCTGGTGTCTCTCAAAGTAATGGGGCTGGATAGACAGAGCAGCCAGCTCAGACACACGCCTAACCGAAGTAAAAGCCACCAGAAAGACAACCTTGAGGGTAAGTACAGCCAGACCAGCCAAAGGGAGCACCCTGCAAGGCAGACAAAACCAAGTTCATATCCCAACAGGGACATAGGTTTACGTGGGGGGACGCACCTGAGTGACCCCCTGAAAGAAAGTCTTAACCAAAGAATGCAGAGCAAAAGACTTCTGAAAGAAGACAGACAGGGCAGAACCTGACCCTTGCGAGTACTGAGTTGGAGTCCCGACTCCAACCATGCAGTAAGAACTCCAGAACCCTGGTGACTGAAAACACCCGACAGGGAAGAGACCTAGACTCACACCAGTCAAAGTAGGTACGCCATACCCTGTAATAGATGGAAGAAGTTTTCTTCCTAGCCTTCACCATGGTATCAACCACCGAAGTGACAAGCCCTTTTTCCATCAAGATGGAAGTTTCAGCAGCCAGGCAGTCAAGGCCAGAGTTTGTAAATTGGGATGGCGTAAGGGGCCTTGAGTGAGCAGATCTGGCACCCTTGGCAGAATGTACTGGTCTACTGCCATCTGCACCACGTCTGCGAACCACACTCTTCGTGGCCACCTGGGGCCACCAGAATTGCTGACACCCCTTCCAGAGCAATCTTGCACATAACCCTGCCCAGCAGGGGGAATGCAGAAAGGACATACAGGAGCTGAAAGTCCTGCCATGACATTGCTAGGGCATCCGTGGCCAAGGCCAGAGGATCCTGGGACAGGGAGACAAGGGCTGGAAGCTTGTGATTGTGATGGGACACAAACAGATCCACAACTGGTTGGACCCCATAGTGACACAGAGATTAGCATCGCAGAAGGACCCCCACCGGAGCGAATATCACTGATATGCAGGAAAACATTGTCTCCACCAGGTTAGGATCGTAGATACTTCCTGGAGGGTCCTCCAGCTCCAGGCCCCTCCCAAATGATTAATGTAGGACACTGTCGTCAGACAGACCGAGCGCCCCCAAACTGGCAGGCGCAGAAGAGGAGTAGTCAAGCGAGATAGAACGAACTGAAAACGCTCACTGTTTCAAACATCAATAGGCGTAAGGACCTTCTAAGGGCCCCACGTCCCCCAGAATCGCAGGGAATTTCAGAAGAACCCCCCCCCCTTCAACCTGATAGATTGGCATCCATGGTGACCGTTTCCAGCAAGGGGCAAGAAGGAACTGCCCCCAGACAGGTTCCTTGAGTTCATCCACTCCAAGAGGGACCTCCTTGCCAGGTGGGAAGGCACACAGACCCTGCTCCAGGAATGCTGGATCCCTGTCCTGTATTAACAATAGAAGTTGCAGAAGGGCCCAAGGGGAACTGAGCATAAAGGACCTCTTCTGAGCAAGCCACCAATGGGCCCACCAGCTGCATCCCTGCCTGGTGAAGGGACCGGGACAGCAATGAGGGACTGAGCCCATGCAACCAGATTGTCCACTTTATTGCTGAGAAGGAAGATTCTCGTTTGAACCGAATTCAGATTCATTCCTAGGAATGGAGTTACCAATTAAGGGGACAATGAGGACTTGGGGTGATTGATCACCCATCCAAATGACTCCCAATGGACACCACCAGCCGGGTATCCAACTTAGTCTGACGTAGAGACTGGGAAGTGAAAAAGGGCGTCCAGGTAGGTCATCACGCGGACGCCCCTTGGTCTCATCAGAGACAGCCCCCCCGTCAGCACCTGGGTGAGCACTCTGGGAGCTGAAGAGAGGCCAGATAACACAAATTAGCAGTGTTGGACTTCCAACAAGAACCTGAAGAGCCTCGGTGTCCTGAAGGCACAGGGATGTGAACATAAGCATCTTAGAGCTCCACAGACGACAAGAAGCCCCCTGGGCGCAGGGCGCTGATGGCCCATCCCAGAGTTTCCATGCAGAAACTGCCTGTAATTGGAGAATTGCGGAGAACCTGTGAATCCAGAATGGTCTTTTTAGAAGCATCGTCAGCGCCCCACTGTCGCAGCCAGACCAAGCGACGTATAGCCACCACAAGGGCAGAAGTTCTTGCACACATTCTAATAGTGTCATCCAATGCTAATAGGATACATTTTACAAACACATCACAACTGGAGAGTGCATTAAACACATCCCAGGGGAGATCATCGGGGGGACGAGCAAGCATCTTGCTAATTAGGGTTCTAGCGGCCACAGCAGTAATAGCCGCGGCACAGACCAGGCGCAGCGCCGTCCCTGCACATGTAAAGGCGTGGGAGGCCAGCAGATCCATGCCCCGTTCCTCAGCATCCCGAAGGGTAGTATAAGCAGGGGCTGCAATAAAGGGGGGTTAGGAACCCCTATGATCGGGGCATGCACCACAGGGGGGGGGAGGGATGACCAACAATTAACCACCTCAGGGGGGAAAGGGTACTTCCTATCCCAGTCCCCTGGGACCCCTGGCAGTTTACTGGGGTACTCCCATTCCTTGAGCACAAGAGTATGGAAATGTGCCTGCTCCAGGACTCCCAAACGTGCTGTTGCTGTATGGAAACGCTCCCCTCACTGCTTGGGAGCCTCGCCAGGGAGAGAGATAGCCAGAACATCAAAGACCTTCATCAACAGATCATCAGTGTCACACTGGGCCCAGTATTTAGGTCCAGAATCGTCATGACTCCTCGGCCTCTCATCAGATGAGCCTGAGTCAGAGAATAGCTCTCCATCAGAAGGGGAATAGTCACACGGAGTAGAAAAACTCCTCAGTTCCCATAGGAAAAACAGTAACAGGAGGCGTCAAGTGCCGCTTCTTACCAGGGCCCTTGCGCTCTGACAACCTCGCAATAATCTGTTCAGCCGTAGGCAGTCTGGAAGACGCAACAGGCTGCAAATCCCCACTTGTATGCGACTCAGCAGGAGTGAGATTTAAGCATGGGGAAATAGGTGAATTGAAGCGAGGTGCAGCCACTGGCAGACCTGATTGCAGATCCAGTGCTTGCTCGGCACAGGGTCCGCAGACCCGTGCCCTGTCAGCATCAGCATGGGGTTGTCCACACGCTATACACAGCCGGTCTTGTCCCAGAGGGACCCCGGTCACATAATTCTGAGATGCCTCCATATGGTGATTATTTAGGCTCAATATGCCAGTAGGGATTTACGCTATAAGCAACCCTGGATGCCCCAATGACCCGCTAGGGAAGTGGGAGTAATTTTACAAGGCCCAACTATCAATTACACCGGCCCGGGAGAAGTCAATGGCTACACCCGTCTGTTCTCATAACAGCGGCCATTGATCCTTATATATAGGATGACTAGGCTGCGCTCCTCGGTTACAAGTGCTGTCGTTAAGATGAACGTGCTCATAGCACATAGCTCTCGAAGCAGACAGGGCGAAGGGGTGTCAGAACCAAACACACTACAATGAGCATAAAAACGCCCGCGAGGGCACTTAAGGACCGCGGTAAGTATAACCGCCACACGCGCGCGCTGACAAAATGGCGCCGAGAGTACCTCGAAGGGCGGGCCGCGACGCAGGGCGCGCCAAGCCAGGCCCCGCCCCCCCCGAGGGCGCGAAGCCCACAGACAAGCAGCCAATGATAACGCAGAAGCGTCTGAGGTAGCGCATTTGTGGTAATAAAAAAGACAAGTCAGCGCGGCGGCGGCAGACACCTACATATACTAGTCCAAAAGACATTACAAAAAGGCCATATGCACGTAATCACGATACACAGACACCCACACCCCCCCTTTCTTTCCCCCCAAAGGCTAAAGGGATAATGAGGGAGGATGGCGGCCCTCTGTACAGGACCCACCGCTACACGGGGCATGGGACAATGCGGGAGGGGCATCCATAAAGGCTCACCGGCTCACCATCAGCCTATACCGCCTACCCTTTGGTGGGGGACTGCGGTGGAGCATGGCTCCATAAGCACGCATGGTGCTGCCTACCTTCACCCGACCAGCGCAGCCCAGGCTGGGAGGCACATCACAAGAGGACGGGTGGGAATAGTCCAACAGGGCCGCAGGCTTTAATAGCCCCGCTCACCTGCGAGAGAGTGATACTTCATGTCTTCGCAGTCAGCACTGCAGAGAAATCTGGGGATTTGTGGGAGGTCCCCGGGTATTTGAGGGGTCGGGAGGAGCCTGTTTTGCATGTCTCTGCAGTGCAGCGCCATCTGGCGGAGGATAACCCAAGTACTATATCTGGAGCAGGACCAAGAATAGTCACCAGCAGCTATAGACCCTATAGACTCTGATATGGAAGTGACTGGCAGACAGGACGACTCTGATGATTCTGATCTATGATGGTGTTTAATGTGTTACTGCTCTGTATAATGATGGCACCTAACCCCTGATCTGTAACCTGATGCACCTTCACTGATTAACCATTAGAAGTATAGACACGATAGATAATGTATAGTATGTAGTATTCTGCTGTGTTATGTTTATTTGTATACAAGTATATGTTTTCTTTATATTCTGTATTAATGCTGATTAGCTGAGTTTTGTTTGTTTACCAATAAAAATTCCCTTATACCCTAATAGATTGTAAGCTCTTCTGCATTCTCCCTTATACCCTAATAGATTGTAAGCTCTTCTCCTTCTGTATCCTCCCTTATACCCTAATAGAGTGTAAGCTCTTCTCCTTCTGTATCCTCCCTTATACCCTAATATATTGTAAGCTCTTCTCCTTCTGTATCCTCCCTTATACCCTAATAGATTGTAAGCTCTTCTCCTTCTGCATTCTCCCTTATACCCTAATAGATTGTAAACTCTTCTCCTTCTGTATCCTCCCTTATACCCTAATAGATTGTAAGTTCTTCTCCTTCTGTATCCTCCCTTATACCCTAATAGATTGTAAACTCTTCTCCTTCTGTATCCTCCCTTATACCCTAATAGATTGTAAGTTCTTCTCCTGTATCCTCCCTTATATCCTATTAGATTGTAAGCTCTTCTCCTCCTGTATCCTCCCTAATAGAGTGTAAGCTCTTCTCCTTCTGAATTTTCCCTTATACCCTAATAGAGTGTAAGCTCTTCTCCTCCTGTATCCTCCCTAATAGAGTGTAAGCTCTTCTCCTCCTGTATCCTCCCTAATAGAGTGTAAGCTCTTCTCCTCCTGTATCCTCCCTAATAGATTGTAAGCTCTTCTCCTCTGTATCCTCCCTTATACCCTAATAGAGTGTAAGCTCTTCTCCTGTATCCTCCCTTATATCCTATTAGATTGTAAGCTCTTCTCCTTCTGTATCCTCCCTTATACCCTAATAGAGTGTAAGCTCTTCCCCTTCTGTATCCTCCCTTATATCCTATTAGATTGTAAGATCTTCTCCTTCTGTATCCTCCCTTATACCCTAATAGATTGTAAGCTCTTCTTCATTTGATGTATGGGGGGTGCTGTCATCCCTTGTGAGATTGTGTGTCGTGTTGTCAGAGGTGATGGGTGCGGCGGCCATGTCTCAGCACCTGCAGGTCAGTGACAGTCTGGTTGGCGTTGGGTGACACCTGTGCCAGTTAACTTTCCTCCTCATGGTCTGTGAAGGTTCTCAATCATTCAGGTCATGGCATATCTGTAGGAATAAATCCGGGCAACTCGATTTTCCTGTCCCCCATCAGATGTAGCTCTGCATGGAAAAGGTGAGTATCTCTCTAACGCAGGGCTCACTGATGCTTTGAGGGGAAAGGTGAGTTAGTTATTGCTGGTTGGTAGATTCAGCAGTTACCTCTGGGGTGGAGACCCTGTGAGTTTGGGGCTCTATGATGATGTCATCATTAGCACGAGTGTACGGCGGCTATAGCTTTTTTTATGTAGCCAGGGTTTCTGGCCAATCCTGGAGTCCGGCTCGGCCATAAAAGCAGAACACAAGGCGAGCGCCATTTGTTGAACACAATGTTTATTAGTAGGATTAACAGTAACATTATATATTTGCTATCTCTATAGTAAACCCGGAGTACCCCTAATCACACCCAAAATATAACAGCCAGATTAGCCCCGCCCCCATGAGTCCCCCTGAATCCTGATTGGTTGAAGCAGATTGCTTCTTGTTGGTTCCCCCCCCCCTTTTAGACTCCAGGGCATTCAAAGTTCCAGTCCTTGGGGCATCCAGAATTAGTATGGGGGGGGGGGGGGGATACACACAGCTCTTACCACCCTGAAAAGTAAAGATGGGTGTGTTGCTCCTGTTTAAACAAAAAAAGTCTGGTGCTGAACCCCTAAATCTCAGTAGAAGGTCCAGCCAGCTCTGCCAGTGGGAGGAGCTTATTGCTACAGAACCGCCTCCCTCTATTCTGCCATCACCACCTATCAGGAGCCACATTCTCGGAAAAAAAATGTAACACTGCAGCTAGTGGCTTCGCCTCTGCTTGTTACAGTGTAGCCCTGTCTTCTCTCTGCCTTTCTTGTTACAGTGTAGCCCCGTGTCCTGACTTTCTTGTTACAGTGTAGCCCCGTGTCCTGACTTTCTTGTTACAGTGTAGCCCCGTGTCCTGACTTTCTTGTTACAGTGTAGCCCCGTGTCCTGACTTTCTTGTTACAGTGTAGCCCCGTGTCCTGACTTTCTTGTTACAGTGTAGCCCCGTGTCCTGACTTTCTTGTTACAGTGTAGCCCCGTGTCCTGACTTTCTTGTTACAGTGTAGCCCCGTGTCCTGACTTTCTTGTTACAGTGTAGCCCCGTGTCCTGACTTTCTTGTTACAGTGTAGCCCCGTGTCCTGACTTTCTTGTTACAGTGTAGCCCCGTGTCCTGACTTTCTTGTTGCAGTGTAGCCCTGCGTCCTGACTTTCTTGTTACAGTGTAGCCCTGCGTCCTGACTTTCTTGTTACAGTGTAGCCCTGCGTCCTGACTTTCTTGTTACAGTGTAGCCCTGCGTCCTGACTTTCTTGTTACAGTGTAGCCCTGCGTCCTGACTTTCTTGTTACAGTGTAGCCCTGCGTCCTGACTTTCTTGTTACAGAGTAGCCCTGCATTTTCTCTGCCTCTGTTGTTACAGTGTAGCCCTGTGTTCTATGACTATCTTGTTACAGTGTAGCTCTGCATTCTCTCCGCCTCTCTTGTTACAATGTAGCTCTGTACTCTCTTGTTAGTCTATTGCTATTTTTCATTTCTCTTGAGGAGGAATCCCTATTTAAAGCAAAGGTACAACTAAAAATGAAGCCTGTGCTTAGCTTAAGGTGGAGCCAAACCCAGTAAGTCTAAAACTCGCTATAACTCTTAAGCTTTAACGTGGACCAAAACCTAGGTTTTTCACTCACCTGGGTCTTTTAGACCGGCTGAGATGGCTTTTGGTCTTTAACCCTTTCGCTGCCAGCCTACCTGCAGCATTTGCCACTCCCTGTTGCCAGACGATGTTTCACCATTTTGCGCTACACATATTCAACTGTCATTTTTGAAGGGATTTCCAGGGATTTCCCAGGAAAATTATATATTGTTTTTTTCAACAGAGTCTGGGCTTTAACATGAAATGTCTTGTTTGTATTTTTTAGGTGTATTCTCAATTTTTTTGGGTGAAATGTGTGAAAAAAAACAAAAAAAAAACATTTTTTTACAATTTGTAGAGTTTTTTTGTAATAAAAAATGTAAGTTTGTCAATAAAATCTTATTGCGTGAGAAACCCCAATTTCTCCCGGTTACAGCGATACCACATATGTATAGGTAGACACCCTTTCCTGCCCAGAAGCCTTTTATAGCTGCTGGATGACAAATGGTTAATTAAAAAAAAAAATGACATAGGGTCCCCCTTCCCGGGGAGGGGGACCCCATTTTTTTTTGGATTTTGAAGGGTTAAAAACCCTTCAAAATCCAAAAAAAAAAATGACGTGGGGTCCCCCTTACCCAAAGTAACCAGCCCGGGACCAGCTATGGGGGCTTGTAGGCACAGAGTGGGGGGGCCAGCTTTGGTGGCCCCCCCACCCTGCAGCCTACGAGCCCACATAGCCTGTGGGCCCGGGCTCTTCTGCCCCCCCCTGGCCTTTGGGGAGGCAGGTAATGGGGGTGCGGGGGTTAATGGCAAGCCACCCGCTAGGGCAGGTGACTTGCCACCCCCCCAGCCTTGTGAACTGGTATAAGGGGTCTCATGGACCCCTTACCAGCTCACAAAGGGTTAATGTGAAAAAAAAACACCACACAATAATAAAAAGTATTTTATTAGAAAAAAAAAAAATTTTTTTTTACTGTACTTACCTTCGATTGCAAGCTCTTGTCCCTCGCCGCTCAGCTGACAGATGCCGGTGATCGGCGTCCAGAGAAGGAGAAGGCAGGAGATCAGAGGATCTCCTGCCACCTCCTTCCCCTGTGCCGATCACCGGCATCTGAGAAGCTGAGAAGGCTGAAGCCTGAGATCGGGGCCGGGATGACTTCATAAGCCCCGCCCCCAAGGGGGCGGGGCTTAGAGGCATGATGGCGGCCGCCATCGTGCAGAAGAGAGGAGAGAGCCTCCCAGGCTCTCTCCTGAAGATCGGTAAGTCCTGGGGGGGGATCGGAGGCCCCCCAGGTGAAGAGGAGGGACAGCGGGAGCCAGCGCACACACAGGTAAGTGAATGTCATTTTTATTTTTTTATTTTTTTACAGTTAGAAGCTGCTGCTGCAGAAGCGGGGGGGGGGGGGGCGGCCTATTCCGGGGGCTCTCCTGGAGCCATCCGACCCCCCACGGGGGATCGGATGGCACCAAATTAAAGAGGAGACCCGGCCGGATCCAACAAGGGGTCAGGTGAGTATTTGTTGTTTTTACTTTTTAAACTACAAGCGAGGAAAGTCAAGCACGTAACACCTACGTGCTTGGCACTTAAACCGGACCTTCACCATGATTTAATGAAAAGACCAAACTCTTAAAAAACAATTCCTCAGCATCTAAAATTAATATATTTTACATGTTTAGTCACTAATTTATTATACTTTCCCCCACTGGGCTGCAACTATGTTCGGGAATTTAGGATACGGGCGCCGCCATCTTGACTCAGAAGCATCACACTTACTGAGGAGAGGAGAGTGGGATAAGGTACAGGGGGGCGGGTTATACCTGTGCTTTGCTTAGACAGAGCAGAGCTGGGGTCAGGGAAAGGTCAGCAGTCCCAGAATGCAGAGCAGCACAGTCACTTCCTGTTTGCAGGCACTTCCTGTTTGCAGGCTGCCTGCAAAAATGGCAGCTTCCATAAGCCGCCATCTTGGATGTTTAAAGGCTTATAAAATGCAGTAGATGCAGGTAGGATGATTTTTAATGTGAGCAATCTGTATGTACAGGGTGTGGGAAACATATAAGATAGACTCTTATTTAGAGTGAAGGTCCGCTTTAAGGCCCAGCCAAGCCAGCACGTAGGTGTTACGTGCTTGGCAACAAAAGGGTTAAAGAGGAACTGATGTCAAATCAGCCAGTGCTTACCACTTCCTTATTTATTGTACAGCTGGCAGTCACATGATCGGCTTGCACATCAAACCTGACACATAATTGGCTGCCATCCAAGTGACTGAGAAAGTTGTGATTTGGCTTTTGTTCCCTTATTCCACAACCCCCCCCCCCCCCATCAGCAGTAGGCCACAGCTCACAGCCAATAGGATGCAGCGACATGGGATGCCCAACAAGGGTCAGTACAAGGCAAAGGTGAGCCAATGGGACTTAGGCAGTATGGAGGGAGGGGAGATCCTTGTTTAGGCACAGGCTTCAGTTTTAGGTGGAGGTCCCCTTTAAAGCAGACCAAAACCCTGTGATTTTAACACCGCGGCCCGGTATACAAGGAGGGATCTTGATCCGGTGATACCAGGTCGTGAGAATCTTTAGGGATTTGGTCCACTTTAAGAGACTATAGGAAGCTGACTGGTCCCTGTTGGGATGAATGGGAGCCGCACACACCCCTGGGCCACCACACTATGCGATGGGGGACCGGAAAACAAAAAAACTGATCCCGATTCATTTAAATCCATTTTCCCAGAATTGGACCGGGACTTTTTCAGCTTATACCAAAGGATGACCCGGAGGACGGGGGGGGGGGGGGGGGGGGGGCTCTTTTCCAAAAATCCCCAAAATTATAGCATTTATCTTCTGAGAAAAAAAAAAAAGTCTACGACTATTCTGAAAAAAAGACTATCGGCGTCACATTGCCGAGGCCTCGGAGCCACCAATGCTTCTTGCGATTTGAAAGATCTGGGGTTGGCAGGATGTGGTTGTGTGCTGAACCGCCACTGGGGGCGCTGTAGAATCATCGATTGGTCGGAAATAGAATTGTCAGGACTGGATCAAATTGCCTTCCAACAACTGACACATTTTGGATGATATAAATGTATGTCTGCAGTTCACCTGACCACCTGTGACAGCCGTTGCTGTAGACTTATGTTGGAAAAATGAGTCTCCAGGGTGCGGGAGAGTAAAGTCTCCCACCTCCCCTCTCCAAGGCCGGAAGCGGCAGGTGCTGTGGGATGAGAAAAGCCACCCAAAGGAATGGGGAGGAGAATCACTCACCCGCAGCCTGGACTCTCTATCCAAACAGCCATTGCCCTCTATGGAGTTGGGGAGTAACAGCACGGGCTGAGGGAAGCGAGCGCCCAGACGCAGAAGTCTACTTTCCCTTTAAAATGGAAACTTTCCTGGGTTTTGTACTGGTAATCGCTCACCTTTCCTAGGTCCAACGGTGCATGCGGAGGCTCTCGGCAAATCAGAGCTGTCTGCTGTGACTATGCAATTTGGCAAATGGCTCTAATAGGTTTCAATAGAGAGAGCGCATGTGGCTGCATCCCCAGCGGCGTGCGCACTCCTTCCCGAGGACACAGGGGATGCGGCAGCTTGCGTTCCCCATTGAAAACAATGAGAGGTGTTTGGAAATTGACATAGTCAAGACTCTCAAGAGCCTGCACATGTGCCATTAGACCCATAAAAGGTGAGCGATTACTGGCGTCCCTGGGGGTTTCACACAGCAGGGCACCCCTATTCGGGATGCCTCGTGACCGGATCTGGAATCTTTTAGATTCCAGGGCCAGCCCCCAACTGGGTTTTGTTCCTTTTGTCTGGAACCCTTATATGGAAACGCCCTCTTAAGACAATTTTTGTCTGGACTCCCCCTTTAAGAGCAGCTGAAGCCCCTAGGCAAAAAATCTAGTCGCCTTCCGCCCAATGATCCAGCCCTGACAATCATTGATGGGAGTTTTCAGTGTCTTGGATGAGGTTGGGTAGAGGCTTCCGGAAAGTGGAGGCCGCTCCATAGTTCTGGCCTCTAGTTGGTTCGGAGTCTTTGGCTTCGGGCTTTGTAGACCTCGATGAGCAGGTCCTTCACGTACTGGATCTCTCTTTCGATGGAGTCGGACTTCTCCTTTAATTCACGGTTGTGCACCTCCAGCAGCTGACACTCTTCGTCTAGGGCGTCGTACTCGGCACGCTTGCGCTGGCGGTAGCGGAGAGCTGCTGTCTTGTTCTGGTCTCTCTTCTTCTGCTTGCGGTCGCCTCTGGGTGGGTTTGAGGTGGAAGCGGTGGTTGAAGTGGCGGGGACGGGGCGGTCGTACGGGCCGGGCCTGTTCAGCCGCTTGGCGAGTGCTGGCGGGTCGTCGGTGTCGTCAATCACCATAAAATCCCGCTGCTCATCTCTTGGGAAATCACTGGGAACATCAGCGTAGAGGTTCATCAGCTCCAGGCACCCGGAATCCAGGGTGTTCAGTCCCACAGGGGCTGGAGCTGGCGCCTCTGCCATGTAGGCTGGGTACTCCACTTCTCTGACGCTCAGCTGCTGGTCGGCTGTCGGAAAGAAGAAGTGGACTTCGTGGGAGGGTGGGGTGCTGGGGGCCACCTGGTCTGGGGGCATCGGAAGCCTGGGGGACAGGGTCTCCTCTAGGAAGTAGTCTTCCATCTGCTCCAGCTCCTTCTTCAGGAGGGTGGCCATGATCTCCAGGTCAGGGGCGGGAGGCCCTGGCAGAGATGGATCCGCCGTGGCAGGCAGGAAACATGAAAAATCCACCCGTTCCGTCATCCAATCCGTGAATCCATCCCCTGCACCGAGAAGAAAGGAAAACGATGGTGAACATTTGGCGTAGTCTGCAGGACTGTCTTTTCCAATCAACGAAAACAAATACGGAGCTTACTGGCCAAAATACTAATGAATAGTTTTATTTTTTTAATGTCTCGTTCTAGGACATTATTAAGTGGATCAGAAGTTTTTCCTACTATTGGTCTACTTTAGAGTCTTTCTCCCTGTGAAGTGTTCTAAAGGGAGGCTGGCAGCTTCCCAGGTGAGTAGCTCTCAAATATTTGTCTGCATTGCATGTCCCAACTTTGGGGACTCAGAATTAAGAGTAGGGACCACACTAAACACAGAGTGCCTTGCCGGGGCAGTGTGGCTTCCACATGTATCTGCAGATATATGCAACCAAATCTCTGTCTTTCCACATAGCTAAACATGTTTGGTGCTTAATACTTAGATGATGAGAGGGTTAAACTGGGCGGTAAATTAGTTCCCAGGCCCTGAATAATAATAATAATTTTGTATAAATAATAGTGATTGAGCTGCTCCCGCCCCCCTTTATTTACTTTAGAGTCCCACTTAATCAGGATGCAGCCAGAGATTTTAAGTTTCCAGAATGGGCTACGGCAGGTGCTCCGGTATGGCCATCCCCACGAGTAAGGGCACTGGCTGCTGACAGTGTCCTCACTCTTGGGGCGGCCATCTTACTGGAGCACCTGACATAGCCCGTGTTATACAGTGGTGCCTGGGAAGTGGATGGAGATAAGAAAAAAACCTGGGCAAGAGGTGAGAGCAGGACCACCACCAGGACGTTATCGACTAATCTTCTTACTTAGTCATCATACTGGGCTTGGGGGGGTGTATTTAGATAGAACATGTTAGGGGCCAGTTAATAGGGCCCGGGGGCCTTATTAAAATGGACCAACCCCTGGGCCATCCTGATTCGGGATGTCCCGCTGTGTGACCCCTCCCTGATTGCCCAAAAAATAAAAAAACCTCACTTTTCCAGGGCTCCCAGCTGTGGCCACCCCAGACTGCATAGAGGTAGAGGATATGCCTGCTCCGACTCCCTATTCCGGTGCTCTGGTCTAAATGGCAAATTAATATGCACGCCACACAGCACTGACAGGAGCCAGAGCCTGTGTAGTGGAAACATCAGGAGGTAAATTACTAGGACCACCATGAGGTGTTTCACACAGCCAGGCATCCCACATCAGGATGCCCCAGGGGAAAAGGACCAAAAGCCAGGGTATTATCCCACTATAAAGAGGAGCTAAAGTCAATTCAGTTAATGATTACTTCTTCCCTATTCCCTTGCATTGCTTTCAGCCATGTGACCACCAGCAACCAATCGGGTTTGGTAGGAGAAAGATTAGAGAGAGACACGAAAGAAAGAGAAATACAGATACAGAGAGAAAGATAGAGACAAGAGCAGGACAAGAGAAATACAGACAAGAGACCAGACACTTTAAAGAGGACCTAGACTCAATTCAGCTAATGATTACCATTTCCTCATTCCTTCATAGTGTAGCCAGTCATGTGTCCACCATCAACCAATTGGGTTCAACAGGAGAAAGAAAGACGGGAGCGAAGGACAAGAAAAAGATGAGAGTAAGAGACACAAGAGATGAGAGAAACAGAGACAAAAGAAAGGTGTGAGAGGGCGAGGGACAGGAGAAATACAGACGATAGAGAAAAAAGACAAGAAAGAAAAATGAGAAAGGGAGATAGACAATAGAAATGACAGCGAGAGACATGCAAGATGAGACAGATGAGAGGGCCGCCATAAAAGAACTGCTCCGGACCATGGGCTCCCCAAATCTGGCCACGACAGTTCATAGTAAGGGGATTATAACATCATATTGTGATGTCACACAAATGATGCAGACAGCCAATAAGAAGACTCCCTTGACAACATGCTGTAATCTTCTCTTTTAGTGGCTTTACCCATCCAACAAAGTTATAATCCTGGGGCATTATAATGACCATGTCCCTGCTTCAGTGCTGAATGCGGGAGTGGTGCAGATCTCTGTATATGTGCTGCTCTATGATGTCATACTGTACACATTCCAGGCTGATCCTTGTGGGTGGATAGCTCCCCCCCCCTACCTCTGGTGACCTGTTGGGTGAGCGTTCTTATTTCTGTTAAAGCGAGAAGCGGCGTCTGCACCTACCTGCCAGGCATCCTCCTTCGGCCCCGTGCATGTTCACCCCGTCCTCCATGGGCACAGGTAGGTGTTCGTAGTGATTTCCATGAGCAGGGATCTTAAGGAGATCCGCCCGCCAGTGCAGAGCGCTAACTGGCAACATCGACATCTCCAGGTCCAGATTCAAGGCCGCCAGGAGAGACATTGCCGCCAGGATTATTCAGGGTGAGGCCGGAGAACTGCTGGGGGGCACGATTCCTGCTGTAGCTGGCAGCGGAAGGCGCAGAGCGAGGGAGAGACCTGCCAGGAGAGAAGACACACCAAATGGTCATACACATTGCAGCGTTAATAAATACATGGAGGGTTATGGTGTCAGGACCCCCTAGTAGCCCGTCTATAGGAATATATAGAGGATTATGGTGTCAGGACCCCCTAGTGGCCTGTATATAGGAATATATAGAGGATTATGGTGTCAGGACCCCCTAGTGGCCTGTATATAGGAATATATAGAGGGTTATGGTGTCAGGACCCCCTAGTGGCCTGTATATAGGAATATATAGAGGGTTATGGTGTCAGGACCCCCTAGTGGCCTGTATATAGGAATATATAGAGGGTTATGGTGTCAGGACCCCCTAGTGGCCTGTCTATAGGAATATATAGAGGGTTATGGTGTCAGGACCCCCTAGTAGCCCGTCTATAGGAATATATATAGAGGGTTATGGTGTCAGGACCCCCTAGTGGCCTGTATATAGGAATATATAGAGGGTTATGGTGTCACTGCCCCCTAGTGGCCTGTCTATAGGAATATATGGAGGGTTATGACACCACCACTTCCTAGTGACTTGTCTATCGGAATATATGGATGGTTATGGTGTGGGTGCACCCTAGTGGCCCCTCTATAGACATATATGGAAGGTTATGTCATCACCCTGTTCTTGTGTAGCTGCCCCTTAGTGGCCTCTCTATAGGAATATGGAGTGTTATGGTGTAGTTGCCCCTAGTGGCCTCTCTATAGGAATATGGAGTGTTATGGTGTAGTTGCCCCTAGTGGCCTCTCTATAGATATATATGGAAGGCTATGGCATTGCCCTGTTATGGTGTAGTTGCCCCTAGTGGCCTCTCTATAGGAATATGGAGTGTTATGGTGGAGTGGAGTGTTATGGTGTAGCTGCCCCTAGTGTCCTCTCTATAGACATATGGAATGTTAAGGTGTAGCTGCCCCTAGTGTCCTCTCTATAGACATAAATGGAATGTTAAGGTGTAGCTGCCCCCTAGTGGCCTCTCTATAGGAATATGGAGTGTTATGGTGTAGTTGCCCCTAGTGGCCTCTCTATAGATATATATGGAAGGCTATGGCATTGCCCTGTTATGGTGTAGTTGCCCCTAGTGGCCTCTCTATAGGAATATGGAGTGTTATGGTGGAGTGTTATGGTGTAGCTGCCCCTAGTGTCCTCTCTATAGACATATATGGAATGTTAAGGTGTAGCTGCCCCTAGTGGCCTCTCTATAGACATATATAGAAGGTTATGGCATTGCCCTGTTATGGTGTCACCTCCCCCTAGTGGCCCCTCTATAGGAATATATGGAGGGTTATGGTTTAACTGCCCCCTAGTGGCCTGTGGAATATATTGAGGGACATGTCATCACTTCCCCATAGTGGCCCTTCCAATTATTCCTATAAATCATGGTGAGCCACCCCCTTGTGTTACTTAATGTTACTATAAAGATAAACATCCTTTTGTAAATAAATACCCATTTCTCAGGATACATCTTTCATATAAAACTTTATTTACTAAATTATACCTTGAAAGCAGAAAAGTCATTCTCATTGGCTTTAACAGGGAGAGAGCTGGCGCAAGAGCTGATACAAGAGCTGCCAAAAGGCAAGCGGCTCTGATTGGATGAGAGCTCTGTTGGACCGGGGAAAGGTGAGTGATTACCTGTGCCCTAGGGGGTTTTACACATCAGATCATCCTAAATGCCCTGGGAAAAGCAAGTGGCCGGCCCTATTTTTTTTTTTTTGTTTTTTTTTTTATACATTTCCTGCAGTGGGGCATGATCTGCCCTGGCGGAGAGATGACTGGAAGAGACATCGCAGTTCTAGGAAAAACACATGAGCCGGGTCCAAGATTAAACCCCCCCCCCCCCCCCCCCCGGATGGTTATCCAGTAACATGCTCAATGCTGAGCCACTTGCAACATACCAGCCGAGTTTAGCAATGTGGGCCGATCAATCCAGGACGCAAGCAGGGGACAGGTGGGCGCCCATCAGGAGAGGAACCCAATGACCTCTGTCTAGCCTGGCAGCAGCCCTGGAACAAGCATGCCGCTCGTAATTGTCCTTCACACAATGTTTTGGGCATTGTTTTACTGCCCTGATAGTGGTCCTAGGTCGTGTCTGGGGCCCAATGGAGGATCCTCTGGTGTGCCAGCCTGAGATTATATGCCCATTGAGAAGATCTAAACTTGGATTAGTCTCAAACATAATGACAATCAGATATTGGGCATCGATCAGATAATCCAGCCAGAATTACAATTGTAATCCATAGTACAGGAGGATCTCCTGACTACTCCCCCTCATCTCATCTTCTGTATTCGCTCCTCTGGGGGTGGTGAGAAGCTGCGACAAACAAGCGGCCAGATGGGTAGACAGCTGCTGCCAATTATCTGCCATTTTATTCCTGAACCACAATTACCAGCATGCAGGTGCCAGCCTGCTCCTCCCCACTCGTGGGACTACTGCTGCCAGCATGCCTAATCTTATACCCCAATGAATTGTAAGCTCTTCCTCCTTCTCTGTCCCCCCCTTATATCCTAATAGATTGTAAGCTCTTCCCCTTCTGTATCCTCTCTTATACCCTAATAGAGTGTAAGCTCTTCTCCTTCTGTATCCTCCCTTATACCCTAATAGATTGTAAGCTCTTCCCCTTCTGTATCCTCTCTTATACCCTAATAGATTGTAAGCTCTTCTCCTTCTGTATCCTCCCTTATACCCTAATAGATTGTAAGCTCTTCCCCTTCTGTATCCTCTCTTATACCCTAATAGAGTGTAAGCTCTTCTCCTTCTGTATCCTCCCTTATACCCTAATAGATTGTAAGCTCTTCTCCTTCTGTATCCTCTCTTATACCCTAATAGAGTGTAAGCTCTTCTCCTTCTGTATCCTCCCTTATACCCTAATAGATTGTAAGCTCTTCTCCTTCTGTATCCTCCCTTATACCCTAATAGATTGTAAGCTCTTCTCCTTCTGTATTCTCTTATACCCTAATAGATTGTAAGCTCTTCTCCTTCTGTATCCTCTCTTATACCCTAATAGATTGTAAGCTCTTCTCCTTCTGTATCCTCTCTTATACTCTAATAGATTGTAAGCTCTTCCTCCTTCTGTATCCTCCCTTATACCCTAATAGATTGTAAGCTCTTCTTCTGTATCCTCCCTTATACCCTAATAGAGTGTAAGCTCTTCTCCTTCTGTATCCTCCCTTATACCCTAATAGAGTGTAAGCTCTTCTCCTTCTGTATCCTCCCTTATACCCTAATAGAGTGTAAGCTCTTCTCCTTCTGTATCCTCCCTTATACCCTAATAGAGTGTAAGCTCTTCTCCTTCTGTATCCTCCCTTATACCCTAATAGATTGTAAGCTCTTCTCCTTCTGTATCCTCCCTTATACCCTAATAGATTGTAAGCTCTTCTCCTTCTGTATTCTCTTATACCCTAATAGATTGTAAGCTCTTCTTCTGTATCCTCTCTTATACTCTAATAGAGTGTAAGCTCTTCTCCTTCTGTATCCTCCCTTATACCCTAATAGAGTGTAAGCTCTTCTCCTTCTGTATCCTCCCTTATACCCTAATAGAGTGTAAGCTCTTCTCCTTCTGTATCCTCCCTTATACCCTAATAGATTGTAAGCTCTTCTCCTTCTGTATCCTCCCTTATACCCTAATAGATTGTAAGCTCTTCTCCTTCTGTATTCTCCCTTATACCCTAATAGATTGTAAGCTCTTCTTCTGTATCCTCCCTTATACCCTAATAGAGTGTAAGCTCTTCTCCTTCTGTATCCTCCCTTATACCCTAATAGATTGTAAGCTCTTCTTCTGTATCCTCCCTTATACCCTAATAGAGTGTAAGCTCTTCTCCTTCTGTATCCTCCCTTATACCCTAATGGATTGTAAGCTCTTCTCCTTCTGTATCCTCCCCAATAGATTGTAAGCTCTTCTTCTCCTGTATCCCCCCTAATAGATTGTAAGCTTGTCTCCTTTTTCTATATCTATAACTATAAAGCCTCAGCTTGTCCCTGTGTAGAGCTCATGTTTAAATACAGTGTGGCTATTGTGGCACCACAAGTCCCAGCAGGTCCTTGCTAATTCTGAAGCTGCTATTGGTCAGGATGGGGAATGGGACTCCTCCTGACTTCTATATAGGTAATATCACAGCAGGGAGGGCAATGAAAGGTTAACAGTGGGCGACTCCTTCAGGAAACCTGTTTGTAAATAAAAATACTTTGTGGCAACTGAAACACCACAACAGAACCGATTCCCACAAATTAGCTGATGTGGCTGAACCCCGATTGGCTACACACAGGCTTGTATCGACATCCTGACTTCCAGATGTTGGCATGAGCTGATCAGGGCAGAGATGAGATTGTCAGATCAAACACGACACCGATCGCGAGTTGGGCCCCAATTAGGCCAATTATACAATGTGATCTGTACAAGCACTAATAAGGCATTTTATTCAAATGGACTATTAAAATACATTGTACAGAATAAATTGTAAGGTATGTGGAAATCCTTATAAATTAAACATAGATTTTAGATATTTAGTGATATTTAGATCTGATTGTAAGGAGTGTGGTCAGCTTTACCAATGACACAATTATATACAATACCCGGGATTTTTTTTCCATTCGGCCCTATACTATGATAGCTGCTCATCTGTCAATATCCATAAAACCCCGACACCCTAGGCACCAGTCTCTGCAAGTTTTGATCAGCATTTGCCTGTAAAGAAGGTCGAGGTCGGTGATTGATGATTTGGCCCAAGCACATTGCAAGGGAAGATTGGTTCATGCTTTTACTATCCACTTACAGGCATAGATGGGAAGATTGCTCAATTAAAATTGCCCTGTGTATGGACATCCTAGACATTTTAAAGGACCCATTGTTTACTTCTTTTAAACCGAGAGAAACCATCAAACGATTATTTAATCGTTCAAAGACTCAGAACCTCTGTATGTGGAAAAACTCTCATTCGTGTACACAGGCGTTCCAATTTCAGCCAATCAAATCAGCTGAAGAGGGCTCAAGACGATGAAAGGTATCTTGCAGGATTCTATCCAAACCAATGTTTTCAATGACATTTCACGGATCTTAGAAAATCAAGTCGGGTTTGCCACACACCCTCCAATCTGATCTGTACAATCTATAGATAATATTACATAAGCTTTGCAGTGTAAGAGGGCTGTCTGATTTAGGGAGAAGATATGTCTCAATCTATGATTAAAGTATAAGCATTGCCACACACCTTACAATCTGATCTGTACAACCCCTATACAAGATCACTAAACTTCTAAATCTATGTTTAAAGACTAAGCATTGCCACACACCTTACAATCTGATCTGTACAACCCCTATAAAAGATCACTAAACTTCTAAATCTATGTTTAAAGACTAAGCATTGCCTCCACACCTTACAATTGGATCTGTACAATATTAATGAAGCTTGTAGTGTAAGATCTGTCTGCTTAGGGGAGAATATAAGTCTCAAAGCTATGTTAAATGTATAAGGATTGGCACATGCCTTCCAATCTGATCTGCTCAATCACCATACGATAATCACTAAAGTTCTAAATCTATGTTTAATGTAAAAGGATGGCCACACACACCTTACAACTGGGTGATTTCCATATAAGATTACTAAAGCTCTGTAGTGTAGGAGAGCCGTTTTAGAAAAAAATGTCTCTAAACCTATGAAAGTATAAGGGTTGCCACACACTTTACAATCTGATCTGTACACTCTCCATACAATATAACTAAAGTCCTAAATCTATATTTAAAGGATAAGGATTGCAACACACTTTACATTTTGATCTGTATACTCTCCATACAATATAAACTAAAGTCTCAAATCTATGCTTACACCTTACAATCTGAACTGTGCAATCTACATAACATATCACAGAAGCTTTATAGTATAAGAGATGTCTGAATATAAAAAAAAAAAAGTCGAAATCTATGATTGGTAGGATTGCCACACACCCTACAATCTGAATGATCTCCATACAATAGGGCAGGGCAGTCCAAGCAATCAATCTATTCAAACTCTAAATCCAAATTTTGTTCTACAGCCTATTACGACTGCACAGATCAGATTCTAAGGCACCGGGTGACACCTCAATACAGTAAGATTGTCACAAGCAACATCCTATAGATACTCTGGAGGTAACATTGAAACATCCACTCACTTCATTGTGGCGTGTGTGTCGCGGTTGTAGCACAAGTGCGATCGGTCAGTTGTTGCGCTGGCAGACGTCTACACGGCCATGGTGGCGGCACACGAGGAGTGAAGAGGAACCTGTGTCAGGATATGGCTTCTTCCTCTGTATACTGTACTCCTGAGGTGACGTCATCCTCTAGCTCCACCCTCCAATAACCCTTTCCTAGCCAATAACTGCCCTGGGTGCTTGCTCAAATGTCTGCCTCCCCCCCCCCCTTTGCCCTACAACAGGAACCCTGTTTCTTTAAATCCCAAATGCTTCCTATACACCTTCTAATCTGATTGTACATTTATAATAATGTCCTTATAGATTGTAAGCCCTTCTTCTGTATCCTACCTTATACCCTAATAGATTGTAAGCTCCTCTTCCGTCTGTATCCTCCCTTATATCCTAATAGATTGTAAGCTCTTTTCCTTCTGTATCCTCCCTTATACCCTAATAGTGTGTAAGCTCTTCTCCTTCTGTATCCTCCCTTATACCCTAATAGTGTGTAAGCTCTTCTCCTTCTGTATCCTCCCTTATACCCTAATAGATTGTAAGCTCTTCTCCCCCTGTATCCTCCCTTATACCCTAATAGATTGTAAGCTCTTCCCCTTCTGTATCCTCCCTTATACCCTAATAGATTGTAAGCTCCTCTTCCGTCTGTATCCTCCCTTATACCCTAATAGATTGTGAGCTCTTCCCCTTCTGTATCCTCCCTTATACCCTAATAGATTGTAAGCTCCTCTTCCGTCTGTATCCTCCCTTATACCCTAATAGATTGTAAGCGGTTCTCCGTCTGTATCCTCCCTTATACCCTAATAGAGTGTAAGCTCTTCTGCTTCTGCATCCTCCCTTATACCCTAATAGATTGTAAGCTCTTCTCCTTCTGTATTCTCCCTTATACCCTAATAGAGTGTAAGCTCTTCTCCTTCTGTATCCTCCCTTATACCCTAATAGATTGTAAGCTCTTCTCCTTCTGTATCCTCCCTTATACCCTAATAGATTGTGAGCTCTTCCCCTTCTGTATCCTCCCTTATACCCTAATAGATTGTAAGCTCCTCTTCCGTCTGTATCCTCCCTTATACCCTAATAGATTGTGAGCTCTTCTCCTTCTGTATCCTCCCTTATACCCTAATAGAGTGTAAGCGGTTCTCCGTCTGTATCCTCCCTTATACCCTAATAGAGTGTAAGCTCTTCTGCTTCTGCATCCTCCCTTATACCCTAATAGATTGTAAGCTCTTCTCCTTCTGTATTCTCCCTTATACCCTAATAGAGTGTAAGCTCTTCTCCTTCTATCTCCTCCCTTATACCCTAATAGATTGTGAGCTCTTCTCCTTCTGTATCCTACCTTATACCCTAATAGAGTGTAAGCGGTTCTCCGTCTGTATCCTCCCTTATACCCTAATAGAGTGTAAGCTCTTCTGCTTCTGCATCCTCCCTTATACCCTAATAGATTGTAAGCTCTTCTCCTTCTGTATTCTCCCTTATACCCTAATAGAGTGTAAGCTCTTCTCCTTCTATCTCCTCCCTTATACCCTAATAGATTGTAAGCTCTTCTCCTTCTGTATCCTCCCTTATACCCTAATAGATTGTGAGCTCTTCCCCTTCTGTATCCTCCCTTATACCCTAATAGATTGTAAGCTCCTCTTCCGTCTGTATCCTCCCTTATACCCTAATAGATTGTGAGCTCTTCTCCTTCTGTATCCTCCCTTATACCCTAATAGATTGTAAGCGGTTCTCCGTCTGTATCCTCCCTTATACCCTAATAGAGTGTAAGCTCTTCTGCTTCTGCATCCTCCCTTATACCCTAATAGATTGTAAGCTCTTCTCCTTCTGTATTCTCCCTTATACCCTAATAGAGTGTAAGCTCTTCTCCTTCTATCTCCTCCCTTATACCCTAATAGATTGTAAGCTCTTCTCCTTCTGTATCCTCCCTTATACCCTAATAGATTGTGAGCTCTTCCCCTTCTGTATCCTCCCTTATACCCTAATAGATTGTAAGCTCCTCTTCCGTCTGTATCCTCCCTTATACCCTAATAGATTGTGAGCTCTTCTCCTTCTGTATCCTCCCTTATACCCTAATAGATTGTAAGCTCCTCTTCCGTCTGTATCCTCCCTTATACCCTAATAGATTGTAAGCGGTTCTCCGTCTGTATCCTCCCTTATACCCTAATAGAGTGTAAGCTCTTCTGCTTCTGTATCCTCCCTTATACCCTAATAGATTGTAAGCTCTTCTCCTTCTGTATTCTCCCTTATACCCTAATAGAGTGTAAGCTCTTCTCCTTCTGTATCCTCCCTTATACCCTAATAGATTGTAAGCTCTTCTCCTTCTGTATTCTCCCTTATACCCTAATAGATTGTAAGCTCTTCTCCTTCTGTATTCTCCCTTATACCCTAATAGAGTGTAAGCTCTTCTCCTTCTGTATCCTCCCTTATACCCTAATAGATTGTAAGCTCTTCTCCTTCTGTATCCTCCCTTATACCCTAATAGATTGTAAGCTCTTCTCCTTCTGTATTCTCCCTTATACCCTAATAGATTGTAAGCTCTTCTCCTTCTGTATTCTCCCTTATACCCTAATAGATTGTAAGCTCTTCTCCTTCTGTATCCTCCCTTATACCCTAATAGATTGTAAGCTCTTCTCCTCCTGTATCCTCCCTTATACCCTAATATATTGTAAATGCTTTGCTTTTACAACATTCATGCAATAAAGGGATCAGATTATTTTCAGGATTTTCCTAGGATTTGTGCAGCTCGCTGTAACCTTATTCTGGGTTTTTCCCATGGTTTGGGCTGTGTCACATCCGGCAGCCTCTGTTTGTTTGGGATCTGGTGACTTGGCGAGCAGAGGTCGAGCCTTTTTCCCATCATCAGATTTTCCAACTGGTTGTGAAAAACATTCAGCCTCCAACTCCCAGCATTCTCTGCACCTCCAGCTGTATCTAGATCAATGTAATGTGGCCTGCTGAGGATGCTGGGAATTCTGGTACCACAACAGCCGGGGCACATTCTCCCGAGAGCGTTTCAGTGTTTCCTTTCATGTGAAGGTGTAAGCTGTTTCTAGAGATACCGACCCTGATGACCCTGACTAGCCACGTTCTAGGATTGCCAACCCCCCACTCACCCCAGAATGTACCTGTGCTTCTTGAGGTCATTAGGGGCAATTGCACCATAACCCTCCATAAATTCATATAGAGGCCTTTAGGGTTCAGTGACCCTTTAACTCTCCATATAATCATATAGAGGCCACTAGGGATGGTGACATCCTAACCTTAGAAATTTTCCTATTCAGAGACCTCTAGGGGCTGTGACAGTATAACCAACCATTTAGCCCTATAGAGAGGCCACTAGGGTGCAGTTATACCATAACCCTACATATATCTCTATAGAGCAGCCACTAGGGGGCAGTGACATCATAACCCTCCATATATTTCTACTGAGAAGCCACTAGGAGGGAGTGACAGCAACACTCTATATATTCCTATAGGAGATGCCACTAGGGGGCAGCAACACCATAACCCTCCATATATTCATACAGAGAGGCCACTATGGGGCAGTAACACCATAATCCTCCATATATTCATATACAGGAACCACTAGAGGGCAGAGATACCATAACCCTCCATATATTCCTATAGAGAGGCCACTAGGGGGCAGTGCCACCATAACCCTCCATATATTACTATAGAGAGGCCACTAGGGGGCAGCAACACCATAACCCTCCATATATTCATATAGAGAGACAGTAACGCCATAATCCTCCATATATTCATATATAGAAACCACTAGAGGGCAGGGATACCATAACCCTCTATATATTCCTATAGAGAGACCATTAGAGGGCAGCAATACCATAACTCTGCATATGTTCCTATAGATCAGCCGATGCAGTGACGCCATAATACTCTCTACATTCCTACAGAGAGGCCGCTAGTGGGGGGCAGTGACACCCTAATCCTCCATATGTTCCTATGAGGCCACTAGGGGGCAGCGGCGTCACAACGCTCTATATAATACTATGAAGAATTCTTTTTTTGCTGATGTAACCGCACATTACCAAACATAAAGCTCTTCCAACAGAAATGCTATGGGTGTAGCTGCCACAGTACAATGTATAGGTGTGAACGCAGCAATAGAAGCCCCCGGGGTGACCTCAGTTACAGGAAAACCTGAAGAGCTGGTCTGACTACCAGAATGCTATTTGCAGATAGGTGGAGGCGTGATGCTCTGTATATTGCTGTGGACCTCATTCCTAGTGTATGCGGGTGTTGCCTGCCTGCATTTGCCCCATTTGGGGGTAAGTATCCCCCCCCCCCCCGGCTTGCAGAATGGGTCACAGCTGCTCTTGTACATTTGTCAGATCTGCAGCACATCGCACTCGCTATGCACCGCCATCGCCCCATCAGCCCTCTAGGGACCCACCCACAAAAACAAGAACAAATGAGGCCCCAGAGGCTGCAGATGGTGTGTGTGTGTGTGGGGGGGGGGGTGATAACTACTCACTGCAGAACAACGGCTACCCCCCCCCCATATACCAACTGGAGCACACAGCTTCATTTACTGTGTGACAGAGACCCCTCTTCCTCTCATGCCCTCCTCTCATTTATTGCCAGAATTTCTCATTCTACCTCCCTTTCTTCATCCTCCTTTCATGCATGTGCTCTCACTTCCTTCTGATTTCTTCCTTCTCTTTGTTCTTCTGTTCCTTCTTTCCATCTCTTACCATCTCTTCCATCTCCCTCTTTCTTCATCCATTTCTTCCTTCTAGCTTCTCTTCTTTCCTCTTTATCTTCTCTTATTTCATCCCCCTTCTTCCTCCTATCTTCATTCTTCCTTTCTTCCTTCTCGTTATTCCTATCCTTTATTCCTTCCATTTCTCTTACCCACACCTTTTTTCTACCTTCTCCCTTTCTTTCTTTCATTCCTATACTTTCTCTCCTTCCCGTCATCCTGTCTTCCTTACCCTTCTTTTCCCTCCATCCTCCTTTGTTCTTCCTTCCATCTCTCTGCCTAGGCCTCGCCTCTACTTTCTTTTTTCATCCATTTCCACTCCTGTACTTTTTTCTTTGTTTCCGCCACTCATTCCCACCTTTTACTTCTCTACTCTTCTTTATGCTCCTTTAGTTACCATTAATATTCTGTCCCCTTTATTTATTTATTTATACCTTCCTCTATCCATTCTATCCTTTCTCACCATTATTCCATCTTTTTCCTTCTTTACGTCCTTTTTCTGTCCATCCTTTCCTTTACTTCTTTATGCGTTTCCCTCTCCCTGTATTCTACTTCCTTCTTTCTCCTATTTCCCCTTCTATCCATCCTGCCTGTTTTCTCTTTTTCCTTTTCCCTCCCTCCCTTCCTTCCTTGGCTCATCTACCTTTCTGTTTTTTCCCTCCTGTATCTTATTTTTCTCCCTTTCTTTCTCCATTCTCTAGACCATAATGGACCTACACTCCAGTCTGGATATCAACATCCGGGGAGTTACTAAGGCCTTGATTGCGCTTGTGGAACTACATGTTCCAGCATGCCTCAGTCCTTACTGGGAAGCACGCGCCATTCTGGGATTTGTTGTGGAATTCTTTAGACAGGCTGCACAAAGCAGAAGGATGAGCTGCTGCGTATATGCAGCGGTGCCGAGTGCCTGTTCAGCCACCTCTTCACCACCACTGCAGCAATGCCATTGGCCGCCATGTGTCATCTGACACGCGACAGGTCCTTTTTACTGCCACTAAATGGGACAAGGGTGACATTCCATCAGGCCTCCTGCTGAATGCTGCCAAGGCAGAGTTCCAGGCCCATGACCTTTAACCAAAACCATGTTGTGTGTGTACACGCCACCTGCACAGCTGCTGCAGAACATCTTTAAACCCATTGATCCCATGAGCCGCCTCCTGCCTGTCTGACAAGTTTGTTCTTCAACCTTGCTGCTTACATAGGCCTAGGAAGGATTTATATATATTTATTTCTTTAGCACCTACATCTTCCATGGTGCTGTACAAGGCGGTATTAAGAAATGATTCTGGGCGCAGCGATCATTGCAGGTAAAGAAGTGCTAAAGAAGAGGATGGCGCTTTATAAATAATAGACAAACCCCCCCCCCCCCCCCCAATCATGCAAAACAAAAGTGCTGTATATATATTTTAAATAAAAAATATTATTATATGTAAATAATAAAAAACACTTTTCTTCAAGCCCATCCCCTGGATTAACTGTGTAAAATATAAAATATATAGGGCATGGTAGCTACATAAAAAGTAAAAAATAAGAAGTAAAATATAAAATTATACTGAGATAGAAAGATATACGGTAGATAGATTTTGTTTACTTTAATGAAAAAAACAATCACAAAGATAAATGCAAATAATAAAGAAATAAAACAAAACAATAAATGTATTAAAAAAAAAAAAACAAATCTATAAAGATAATTGCAAATAATAAAATATAAAACAAAAATACTTCAGATATAAGAATACAGAATGATATAAAAATATACTCAAAGTACAAATCAAAAGAAATACAAATGTCAATTGAAAAAAAAAAAAAAAAAAAAAAAAAAAAGGGAAGAATAGATCTAAAAAACAAAATCTAATGATACTTGCAAATAACAAAAATAAATGATAAAAAAAAAAAAAAAAAAAAAAAAGGGAAGAATAGATCTAAAAAACAAAATCTAATGATACTTGCAAATAACAAAAATAAATGATAAAAAAAAAAAAAAAAAAATTCAGATATAAGAATACAGAATAATTAAAAAAAATGCTACATAAAAAAGAAACAATAAAAATAAAAACAAGTGACAAAAATAAAAGATAAACACTAAATAGAAATTAACAAGACAAAATCTAAATGCAAATAAAAAAAAAAAATAAGACAAAGAAATAGTTCAGATATAAAGGATTACAGAATGATACAAAATAAATAAAACAAGAAACTAACAACCAACAGCCTTGTTTGGGACCTTTTGTGCCTTTGTGAATAAGTATAAAAATAAAACAAAAAATCAAAAATTAATATATTAATATATATATTTATTGTATGCATCCCCTTTTTTTTTTTTTTTTTTTTTTTTTTTTTTTTACTTTTTTTATTTTTGATCTTTTGGGTTTATTATATATATATATATATCTCCAAAAAATCAAAAAAAAAAAAGTAAAAAAAAAAAAAAAGGGGATGCATACAAATAAGAAAATATCAAATCACTCTCCATAGTGACCAATCAGGACACGGGGCGATTCGTTGCTCTGAGTTACTCATGGCCCTTATCATATTACTATTCTTGTACAGTGTCATTTTAATGCCTTCTTTCTATTTTAATTACATTGGCGAATACTCCTATTGGTCAGGGCTGACGAGGAGAAGGCGGGGCCAATCCCCAATCTGTCCACGCCAGAGCCGTGACTGACCATTGTGTCATCGCCACCAGCAACCGGCAGTGGTCACGTGGGTGCGACAGTCATTGGAAAAGCAATCATTTGTCTAAGTGGCGGGGTTGCGTGTACTTACGCCATGTTTGCGGTTGTTTGCGTTGTGCAGCACAAGTGCAGCGGCACACTTGTCGGGCAGAGGTGCAGGTCTAGAGAGCCATAGCGACGCATCGACCACACGAAAAATCTGATCTGAACAAGTTGAGCTGCTGGAAGAATGTGACAGGCGGCGCGCGATGACCTAACTTCTATACTGTCATCCCCCTGACAACGTATCCCTCCGCCGCTAGCTTAGCCACGCCCCTCTCAGTCTCTCAGCGCAGGCCGGAGATTCGCCGCCCCCGTGTTCTGAGCCGAGTCAGGAAGGGATTTTTTTTTTTGTCCCAGCGGCTGTGAAAACTGATTTTCTTGTGCAAACGAGGGAATTTTTCCTTCATATTTAACCCATCCTTTCAGTGAGACAACACAAGCACATTGCCCGGAGCGCTAGGCTGCGAATCGTAATTGCAGCGTTTCTGTCACGAAATAGTTTTTTTTTTTTTTGGTTGGCGTTTTATTTTAGGGGATTTTCCGAGGGATAACCAGGGACTATTTGCTGTCAGAGACAGAACACACGCCGCCGTTGCAACACAATTGCATCAGCCAGTGCAAGTCCCAGGTCACCGAGTTTACAGGAGCTGCCTGCTGATTGGCTGACGTCATCCGGTGCCTCAGCCGCCTGCTTGTGGGCTGATAGCCGAGCGCACCACGTGACTGACCCTCACACCTTCTGCTGCTGCAGCTATTCTGACCCCCCCCCCCCAAACTATCAGCAAAGACTCAGAAGAAACTTAGAATTAAACTAAATATGAATTATAATAGAGCTTATAACAGTGCTGGCAAGTAAGCAGTTTAATTATGATATATAATCTTTGAAAAAAAGAGCTTATAATGTACTTTAAAGCGGACCTTTAGTGCCCATGAGGGAATTTATGATTGGGGCTGGGCTGTGCCTGTAAGTCTGTGCTGTAGTTAGACTCTGATATCATCAATGGCACCTGAGCTTTAAAGCAGACCTTCACCCTGAATAAGAGCCTATCTTATATGTCTCCCACACCCTGTACATGCAGATTGCTCACATTAATCCGGACCTTCACCCTGAATAAGAGCCTATCTTATATGTTTCCCACACCCTGTACATACAGATTGCTCACATTAATCCGGATCTTCACCTTGAATAAGAGTCTATCTTATATGTTTCCCACACCCTGGACATGCAGATTGCTCACATTAATCCAGACCTTCACCCTGAATAAGAGCCTATCTTATATGTTTCCCACACCCTGTACATGTAGATTGCTCACATTAATCCGGACCTTCACCCTGAATAAGAGCCTATCTTATATGTTTCCCACACCCTGTACATGTAGATTGCTCACATTAATCCGGACCTTCACCCTGAATAAGAGCCTATCTTATATGTTTCCCACACCCTGGACATGCAGATTGCTCACATTAATCCAGACCTTCACCCTGAATAAGAGCCTATCTTATATGTTTCCCACACCCTGTACATGCAGATTGCTCACATTAATCCAGACCTTCACCCTGAATAAGAGCCTGTCTTATATGTTTCCCACACCCTGTACATGTAGATTGCTCACATTAATCCAGACCTTCGCCCTGAATAAGAGCCTATCTTATATGTTTCCCACACCCTGTACATGCAGATTGCTCACATTAATCCGGACCTTCGCCCTGAATAAGAGCCTATCTTATATGTTTCCCACACCCTGTACATGCAGATTGCTCACATTAATCCAGACCTTCACCTTGAATAAGAACCTATCTTATGTTTCCCACACCCTGTACATGCAGATTGCTCACATTAATCCGGACCTTCACCCTGAATAAGAGCCTATCTTATATGTTTCCCACACCCTGTACATACAGATTGATCACATTAAAAATCATCCTACCTGCATCTACTGCATGTTATGAGCCTTTAAACATCCAAGATGACAGCTCATGGCACATCAGGCAGCCTGCAAACAGGAAGTGTCTTCTGACTGTGCTGCTCTGCATTCTGGGACTGCTGACCGTTTCCTGACCCCAGCTCTGCTCTGTCTGTGCAAAGTACAGCTATAACCCCTCCCCCTGTACTTTATCCCACTCTCCTCAGTAAGTGTGATGCTTCTGAGTCAACATGGCAGCGGCCGTATCCTAAAGTCCTGAACAGAGTTGCAGCCCAGTGGGGGAAAGAATAATAAGTAAGTGACTAAAAACTTAAAATATATTAATTTTAGATGCTGGGGAATCATTTTTGAAGGGTTTGGGCTTTTCAATAAATCATGGTGAAGGTCCGGTTTAAGTCTGGCTGGTAGTTTGAATCCAAAATCATCAATGGCATTTGCACAATGTTCTAATCTTTCGAAAAAAAGAGCTTACAGTGCACTTTAAATTGGACCTGAATTGCCCATGAGGGAATGTATGAGTTAGGGGCTTATTCATCAAGGGATAGCGGCAGATAGCGGCAGGTAGCGCCTTGTAAGCGGCAGGCAGCGTCTGCTGAACGCCGGGCGCTGTACGCAATACCACATTTATGAAGACGATTCTGGTGAGTGACTATAACAGCGCCATGTAGCGTACGATTCATCATTACAGGCAGTTCAGCATATAGCGCCGGCACTCTGGCTTCCAGGTAAGACCTGTCACTACCTGTCGCTCCCCCATACATTTCAATGGACGTTCCTTTTTTTCTGTTTAAACAGGGTTTTTTGTTTTTACTTTTTTTTTCAAATAATTGTATGACCTCTCCTGGCCTAGAAAGAGTCATTTTTGAAAACTTTTTTGATTTTTTATATTTTTATGCAGAATTGTCATTACAGGTCTGGTATTAAAGTATTAATGTCATAATGTTACAACAATGTCATTCTATGTGTTTTCGCTTTGTTACTGGTGGATATATGTTCAGAAACAGACTTTAATCACACAGCGTCTGGCGCTCTATGCTACAGCACCCAGATCCAGAGCGCCAACGCTGTGTGAGTCTGTTTTCTTGTTGAATATGGTGTCACTGAGAGTCGGTGGCAATGAGCTGGCGCTACCTTTCGCTCCCTGAAACGCTGTACTGAAGTTAGAACGCCCAACATACATCTCATTCATCAATGCCGGGTGACTACAGCGAATGAGACGCTCTGTTACAGCGCCCGATAGCGATCACAGCGTATACTAGCGGTCGCTCTTAGCGCCTCTGTACAGACGCTCATCTGCCGATACCTAGCGCTAGTAATGAATCAGCCTGCCTGTCATCAAAAGCATTTGTGCTGTGTCTGTGAGGTTGGGCTGTAGTTAGACTCCAATAGCATCAACTGCAGTACAATAATGAAGCATAGTCACTGAAAAAAGAGCATCAAATACACTTTAAAGTGGTCCTGAATTCATTTATGGGGGGGTGTTTGTGAGCTTTATCTGTGAGGCTGGGAGGTAGTTAGAGTTTAATATTATCAATGGCAGTTAAAGCGGACCTTCACTCTGAATAAGAGTCTATCTTATATGTTTCCCACTCCCTGTACATACAGATTGTCCATATTAAAAATCATCCTACCTGCATCTACTGCATGTTATGAGCCTTTAAACATCCAAGATGGCGGCTAATGGAAGCCGCCATCTTATCAGGCAGCCTGCAAACAGGAAGTGCCTCCTGACTGTGTCTCTCTGCATTCTGGGACTGCTGACCTTTACCTGACCCCAGCTCTGCTCTGTCTGAGCAAAGCACAGCTATAACCCGCCCCCCTGTACCTTATCCCACTCTCCTCTCCTCAATAAGTGTGATGCTTCTGAGTCAAGATGGCGGCGCCCGTATCCTAAATTCCTGAACAGAGTTGCAGCCCAGTGGGGGAAAGAATAATAAGTTAGTGAAAAAACATAAAATATATTAATTTTAGATGCTGGGGAACCGTTTTTTAAGAGTTTGGGCTTTTCATTAAATCAGGCTGAAGGTCCGGTTTAAGTGATGAAACGTTAATCCTAAAAGTGAGTTTCCAATTTTCCTTAAAGTGGATCTAAAGTGGCCATAAATGAATGTATGAGAAGGGCTCTGCATGTGTGATGTATCTGGTCTGTGAGGTTGGTCGTAGTTAAACTCTTAAAGCGGACCTTCAGCATGATTTAATGAATAGCCCAAACTCTTAAAAACTATTCCCCAGCATTTAAAATATATATTCTTAGTATACAGTACGTCCTGCTCCAGATAGATTACTTACACTTGGGTTATCCTCCGCCAGATGGCGCTGCACTGCAGAGACATGCAAAAACAGGCTCCTCCCGGCCCTTCATATACCCGGGGACCTCCCACAAATCCCCAGATTTCTCTGCAGTGCTGACTGCGAAGACATGAAATTATCGCAGGTGAGCGGGGCTATTAGCCTGCGGCCCTGTTGGACTATTCCCACCCGTCCTTCGTGATATGTGCCTCCCCGACTGGGCTGCGCTGGTCGGGTGAAGGTAGGCGGCACCATGCGTGCTTATGGAGCGCTGCTCCACCGCAGTCCCCCACCAAAGGGTAGGCGGTATAGGCTGATGGTGAGGCTTTATGGGATGCCCCTCCCGCATCATTGCCACATGCCCCGTGTAGCGGTGGGTCCTGTACAGAGGGCCGCCATCCTCCCTCGTTCTCCCCGTAGCCTTCGGGGGGGAAAGAAGGGGGGGGTGTGGGTGAGTGCGTATAGTGATTCGTGTATGACTAGATATGTGGTGTCAGCCGCCGCGCTGACTTGTCTGTTTTACTATTACATGGCCGCCGCGCGCGTCTTTTCCTTCATTTGGATATCCGCGCCGGACAGTGGCGTTACCTCAGGCGCTTCTGCGTTATCATTGGCTGCTGTCGGTGGGCTTCGCGCTCTTCGGGGGGGGCGGGGGCCTGGCCTGGCGCGCTCCGTGTCATGGCGCGCTCTGGCCCCCCCTTCGAGGTTCGTTCGGCGCCATCTTGTACAGTCGCGCGCACGCGTGTGTGACGGTTCTTCCTTCCGCGGTCTGTAAGTGCCCTCGCGGGTGGCTTTTATGCTCATTACTTACTGTGCATGGTTTTGACGCCCCTTCTTCTCATTGTGTCTTTCAGACGGGTGAATCCAGTGGCTTGTCCCTGGCCCGGTGTAATTGATAGTTGGGCCTAGTATAATTACTCCCACTTCCCTAGCGGGTCATTGGGGCATCCAGGGTAGCTTACAGCGTCAATCCCTACTGGCCTCTTGTGCCTATTAATCACCATATGGAGGCATCCCAGGATAATGTGACCGGGGTTCCTTCGGGACAAGCCCGGCTGTGTATAGCTTGTGGGGTCTCACCTATCAGCGGTGACAATACACGGGTCTGTGTTCCTTGCGCACAGCAGGCGCTAATGTTGCAACCCGCCCCTCTGGTGGCTGGGCCTGCACCTCGTCTCACTTCACCTACTCCCCCAAGCATGAGTCTCACCCCCATTGAATTGCATACAAGCGGGGATTCTCAACCTGATGTGTCTGCTAGACTGGCCAGTGTTGAAAAATTGATTGCTAATACCTTAGCGCGTAAGGCTACCGCTGAAAAGCGTCACTTAACCCCTGATGCCACTCTTTTCCCTATGGAGTCTGATGAGTTGTTGCATCTATGTGGCTACACCCCATCGGACGAAGGGGAGCTGTTCTCTGACTCAGGGTCATCTGACGAGAGACCCATGATGTCTCTGGTAAGGTCAAGGGGCATACGCGTGCTGCCCTACCTGGACGACATACTCATCACCTCTCGGTCTCTACAGCAGGCAGAGTTGGACACTCAGCTGGTGGTGTCCACCCTGGAGTCCTTCGGCTGGGTGATCAATCACCCCAAGTCCTCTCTGTCCTCTTCCTTGGTGACCCCGTTCCTGGGAATAATTCTGGATACGGTTCAGTCAAGGATATTCCTTCCTCAACAGAAAGTGGAAGCTCTAACTGCGCAGGTGAGGTTCCTGCTATCGTGTCCCCAGCCCTCCCTCAGGCAGGGAATGCAGTTGGTGGGCCTGATGGTGGCGTGCTTCGAGGCAGTGCCCTTTGCTCAGTTCCATTTGAGGCCTCTACAACTTCACCTTCTGTCAGTATGGGACAAGGACCCCTCGGGGTCTGTGTGCTTCCCCCCTTGGTCAGGCTTGGAAGGTCCCTTTCGTGGTGGCTGGACCACAGGAACTTGCTGGGGGGCAGGTCCTTTCTGGCCCCCTCCTGGGAGACGGTCACCACGGATGCCAGTCTGTCAGGATGGGGGGGGGGGGATTCTGGAAGTCCCTGCGGTTCCAGGGGAGGTGGGGCCCTCAGGAGGCCCACTTACCCATCAACATTCTGGAACTACGGGCAATCAGGTTGGTACTGGAGCAGTTGACCAATCACCTGAGGGGTCTGTCTGTGCAGGTGCGCTCAGACAACAGGACGGCGGTTGCCTACATCAACCATCAGTGAGGGACCCGGAGCAGGGGGGCCCTCCAGGAGGTGTCGCGGATTCTGACATGGGCGGAGGCCAATGTTCAATGCATTTCGGCTGTGTACATCCCGGGGGCAGAGAATCTACTGGCAGACTCTCTGAGCAGGGGGACTTCCCGACAGGGGGAGTGGTCCCTCTGCAACAGGGTATTCCAGTCCCTGTGTCACCGTTGGGGTCTACCGGATGTGGATCTGTTTGCATCCCGTCACAATCACAAGCTCCAGGCTTTTGTCTCCCTGTCTCAGGATCCTCTGGCCTTGGCCACAGATGCTCTGTCCATGTCATGGCAGGAATTTCGGCTCCTGTATGTCTTTCCTCCGTTCCCCCTGCTGGGCAGGGTCCTGCGCAAGATTGCTCTGGAAGGGGTGCCAGTGATTCTGGTGGCCCCCAGGTGGCCAAGAAGAGTGTGGTTCATAGACGTGGTGCAGACGGCAGTAGACCAGTACGTTCTGCCAGGGGTGCCAGATCTGCTCACTCAGTGCCCCTTACGTCATCCCAATTTACAAACTCTGGCTTTGACGGCCTGGCTGCTGAAACCTCCATCTTGATGGAGAAAGGCTTGTCTGCCTCGGTGGTTGAGACCATGGTGAAGGCTAGGAAGAAAACCTCTTCTTCCATCTATTATAGGGTATGGCGTGCCTACATTGACTGGTGTGAGTCTAGGTCTCTTCCCTGTCGGGTGTTCTCTATTCCCAGGGTTCTGGAGTTTTTACAGCATGGGTTGGAGTCGGGTCTCCAACTCAGTACTTTGAAGGGTCAGGTTTCTGCCCTGTCTGTCTTCTTTCAGAAGTCTTTTGCTCAGCATTCTTTGGTTAAGACCTTCTTCCAGGGGGTTACTCATGTGCGTCCCCCACGAAAACCTATGGTCCCTGTTTGGGATTTGAACTTGGTCTTGTCTGCCTTGCAGGGTGCTCCCTTTGAACCTATTCAGGATGCTGCTCTGGCTGTACCTACCCTCAAGGTTGTCTTTCTGGTGGCTATTACTTCGGTCAGGCGTGTGTCTGAGCTGGCGGCTCTGTCTATCCAGCCCCCATACTTAGAGAGACACCAGGATAAGGTGGTGTTCCGCTTTAAGCCGGATTTTCTGCCTAAGGTGGTGTCTGCTTTTCATTTGAATCAAGATATTGTTCCTCCTTCATTGTGTCCTAATCCTAGCAGCGCTAAGGAAAGGGTTCTGCATTCCTTGGATGTGGTCAGGTGTCTGAAGTATTACCTAGTAGTCACTGCGTCCTTCAGGAAAACTGATGCTCTTTTTGTGGTCCCTTCTGGTCCTAGGAAGGGTTTGGCTCCTGCCAAGTCTACTATCAGAAAATGGATCCGTCAGGCTGTGATTCAGGCCTATTCTGCTAAGGGGAAGAGTCCTCCCTTCCGCCTTATGGCTCATTCTACTCGTGCTATTGGTGCCTCTTGGGCCTTCCAGCACCAGGCTTCTGCTGAACAGGTTTGCAAGGCTGCTACTTGCGGCCTTATTTATCAAGGGCTAGCGCCAGGTAGTGTCTGACGAGCGCCAGGTACCGCCAGCTAACGGCGGCTACCAAATCAAGTACGCCCGGCGGCGGTCACAATGACGCATTTATCACGCTAAATGAGGCTAGCGCCGGTGAGAGCGTCAGCTAGCGCGGGATTCATCATGTAGCCGACTGCAACGAACAGCGCCGCTGCTAATCCCATCACAGCGACAGGTATGACCTGGCGCTCCCTGGCGTTGTCCAATGCATTTCAATGGAGCAATCTTTAAATAATCATAATTAATTGCTATTAATGTTTTTTTTTTTTTTTTTTTTATGTCAAAAAATCTGTGACCACTTCTGCAATGTTAGGATTTTTTTTTAAGTAAAAAAAAAAAAAATAATAAAAATTGTGCAGAATTGATATTACAGGTCTGATATTCATGTATTCATATTACAAAATGTTTAGAAAAACTTGTATAATTTTTACATATAAAAAAATGGTTGTTTGGGGGTTAAAAACTACTTTACACACATCGCCGCCAGCGCTCTGGGGTTTAAACAAGGAATTCACAGCGCGAGAAATTTTTGAGCGTGATTTGTTAATGAATCTGCAGCAAGCCGTTCGACCTGGCCATTCGCTGTCAGGCGCACCCATACAACGCGGAACCTGTGAAACAGCGACTCCTAACCCCGTATTCAGCATTACCGCACACCGACTGAGTCGCTGTCAACAAGCAAACCCCGGCGAATACTAGCTGGCGCTGTGAAAATCACGCTACTGGTGCTCATCTGTCGCTACCTGCCACTATTAATGAATCGGCCTCCCCGTCTTCTGTTCATACCTTTTCAAAGTTTTACAAGGTTGATGTTAGGGCCTCAGCTGATGCTGTTTTTGGCCGCAAGGTTTTGCAGGCGGCAGTGGTTTAAACTGTCTGCTGTTACCTTTTTTATTGGGGATCCCACCCTACTTTATGGACACTGCTATTGGATGTCCCAAGTGTAAGTATTATATCTGGAGCAGGACGTACTGTATACTAAGAATAATACAATTCTGTGAAATACTCACCTGTAGAATTGGTATTATAAGTATACAGTACGTCCTGCTCCACCCCACCCTGGTTTTTGCATTATTCTGGATCCCCTGTGTGGTGATTGTTTTCATTGTTATAATTACCAGTTGTTTTGGGTGGTTAAATTCTCCCGGCTTCTTGTTCACTGCTTTTCAATGCTGGGGATTTGTGGGAGGTCCCCGGGTATTTGAGGGGCCGGGAGGAGCCTGTTTTTACATGTCTGGCGGAGGATAACCCAAGTGTAAGTAATCTATCTGGAGCAGGACGTACTGTATACTTATAATACCAATTCTACAGGTGAGTACTTCACAGAATTGTATTTTTAGTTTTTTTGTTTTCCCCACTGAGCTGCAACTCTGTTCAGGACTCTAGGATATGGGCGCCACCATCTTGACTCAGAAGCATCACATACTGAGGAGAGGAGAGTGACATAAAGTACATGGGGTGGGGTTATAGCTGTGCTTTGCACAGACAGAGCAGAGCTGGGGTCAGGGAAAAAACAGCAATCCCAGAATGCAGAGCGGCACTGTCAGAAGACACTTCCTGTTTGCAGGCTGCCTGATGCTCCATGAGCCGCCATCTTGGATGTTTACCGTCTCATAACATGCAGTAGATGCAGGTAGGATGATTTTTAATGTGAGCAATCTCTATGTACAGGGTGTGGGAAACATATAAGATAGACTCTTATTCAGAGTGAAGGTCCACTTTAATATCATCAATGACATTTGAATTATCATAAGTAATCTTTAAAGAGGAACATCGGGGGAGGTTAAAACTTCCCCCAAACCTCACCGATCTGCTGCCCCCCTCCGGTTTTAACTTTGGGCAGTAAATATTCTCCTCACCGGGGGAATCCATCTTCTGGGTCCCTCAGATTCCGGGCAACCTTCCGACGGGTGGCGCCATCTTGCATCCCATCAGGCACTGCGCGCCGCCCCCGATCTCGCACCTGCGCAATGCCCATGAATGGGATGCAACAGTAGGGGGCGATTTATGAAACATCTTTCTTAATATGGGGTTTACCTTAAAGTGGACTGAAAGTGCCCATGAGCAGATGTATAAATGAGTGGGGTGAGATGTGTATGTGAGGTTGGCTGGTACGTAGACTCTAATACCATAACTGGCAGTTGAATTATGATATATAATATTTAAAAAAGAGCTTACACTCTAATTTAAAGTGGACCCAAAGTACCAGTGAGGGAATTTATGAATGAGGTTGTGTCTGTGTTCTGTGTCTGTGAGGCCGAGTAGTATTTAGACTCTAATATAATCAACTTTAGTTCAATGATGATGCACACCTGCCAGAGATGAGGTCTTCAAAAACATTCAAAAAATGTGGGATCCCACGTAACCCACACCCAAAGCCTACCGTGAATTATGGCACCACCACACGTATTACAATAAAGATATAATCATTTTATTATTTGTCCAGTACAAAAATGTAATTTTTTAAAAACAATTAAAAAACAAAATACATACGGGGGCGCTATGGATAAAGGGTGACCCTCTTAAAAACATATGTGCAACATAAATTGTGTCAATTATTTATACAACAAGTGCTCCTATATACATATTGCACAAACACATAGAAAGAACTAATTCTAAAACTCTGTATATGATACATCAATACATATCATGATAAATTGCAAATTACAGTGCTATACTTGAACTATTATATATGCTCCTGAGGACACACCAAGGAAGAAAAAAGTAAACAACCAATCAAAACAAATGTGCTATATACATCGCCATAAGGGAACCCTTTAGCCACACGCTGCACCCCGCCCCAGCCGACGCGTTTCGTAACGGTCTCCCCGTTACTTCATCTGGGTCTTCAAAAACATAGTATCCACTGAGTTTGTCCTGCAGCTCGAGAAGAAGAAGAAGAAGAAGGAAAAGGAAGAGAAGGAAAAGAAGGAGAATGGGAGAAAAAGAAGGAGAGGGAGAAGGAAAAGAAGAAGGATAGAGAGAAGAAGGGAGAGAATGAAGAGGAGAAGAAAAAGTAAAAAGAGAAGCCAAAGAAGCGGGAGAAGAAGAAGGAGAGGAAAAAAGAGGCGGGAGAAGGAGACAAAAGAGAAGGAAAAGAAGAAGGAGAAGAAGAGGAGGGAAAAGAAGAAGCAGAAAAGGGAGGGGGAGAAGAGGAGAATGACAAGGAGAAGAAGGATAGCAAAAACAGGAAGAAAGTGAAGGAGGGGGAGAGAGAGAGGAAAGAGAGGGAGGGAGAGAAGGGGAGTAGTAGTAGGAGCATAAGGAGAAGAAGAAGCAGAAACAGAAGGAGAGAGACATAAGAAGGTAGCGAGGGGGAGAAAAGAAGTAGTAGGAAGAGAAGAAAAGGGGAAGAAGGAGAAGTAGAACGAGAAGAAGAAGGAGAGAGAGGGAAGAAGAAAAGGGTGGAGGAGGGTAGAGAGAGAAGAGAAGTAGTATTAGGGGAAGAAGAAAAGAATAAGAAGAAGGAGAAAGAGATAAAGGCAAAGAAGACACATAAGGAATAGAAGAAGAAGGAGAGAGAAGGGGAATGAGGGGAAGGAGACAGAAGAAAGAGAAAAAAAGATATAGTAGAAATACAATATAGTGCTTTCCTAATTCTTAGATTCTTGCTAGTACTCTTGTTACATTGTTACCAGCTGCTCTCTCTTACGGGTTAAAGTGGCACAAAACCCATGGTTTTAAGTATCAAGGGATTTGTTCCATGCCCCAGCGGACATGGACCTGGACAAAGGATGCTGGCTAATATGCTTGTTACAGTGTTACCAGCCTCTCTCTGAGGAGTTTTATAGAAAGGATGCTGGCTAATATGCTTGTTACAGTGTTACCAGCCTCTCTCTGATGAGTTGTGTAAAGAGGATGCTGGCTAATATGCTTGTTACAGTGTTACCAGCCTCTCTCTGATGAGTTGTGTAAAGAGGATGCTGGCTAATATGCTTGTTACAGTGTTACCAGCCTCTTTCTGAGGAGTTTTATAGAAAGGATGCTGGCTAATATGCTTGTTACAGTGTTACCAGCCTCTCTAATGAGTTGTGTAAAGAGGATGCTGGCTAATATGCTTGTTACAGTGTTACCAGCCTCTCTCTGATGAGTTGTGTAAAGAGGATGCTGGCTAATATGTTTGTTACAGTGTTACCAGCCTCTTTCTGAGGTGTTTTATAAAAAGGACGCTGGCTAATATGTTTGTTACAGTGTTACCAGCCTCTCTCTGATGAGTTGTAAAAAAAGGATGCTGGTTAATACGCTTGTTGCTATCTTACCATCTGCTCTCTCTGACCAATTCTATAAAGAGGTTGCTGGCTAATATGTTTGTTACTGTGTTGCAAGTTGTTCTATCTGATGAGTTAAATAAAAACGATGTTTGCTAATATGCTTGTTACATTGTTACCAGCAGCTCTGTCAGACGAGTTACTGTATATACAGTATAAAGGATGCTGGCTTATATGCTTGTTATGATGTTACCAGATGCTCTCTCAGAAGAGTTACATGTAAAGGATGCTGGCTAATTGCTATTGGTCCACTTTAACTGATGTGAGTTTTATAGAATTGCCTGCTGACTATGGGAGTGATCCCTTTAAGGTGGACCAATCACCAAAAGACTAGACCTTGGGGAGTCAGACTGAGTGAAATATTCTCCCTTTTTCTGGTAGTGACGCAACTCCTTCCTGGAAATTTAGGTGGAGCAATCAGCAGGACTGGTGATTGGTCCATTTTCCAGGGTTTAGGATGCCCCGCTGTGTAACACTCCCACCGATCGCCCGCAGGCACACCTTTCCAGTGGTTGCCAGGTGTAGCCCCATCTCACATTCTAATAGGCTGGGGCGGGAGCGTGCCATTGATCGCAGAGAAACCGGGGATGCGGCCACTCCCCTATCTCAGTGCTGGAGCTCTGCTTCCAAACTGAGCTGTATGCAGTGCATTCCCCCACAGCAACATTAAATACAATAATATAAATCGGTAAAACCTTTCCCCTAGGGCATTCCGAACTAGGATGCCCGGCTGTTCCAACCCCCCTGGTCTTGCCAGATACTCAGCTTGATCCCGCAGCACATGCTTGGGCCTCTGGTGGCATCCCCAGCATCCGATGTCCGCTCCCCTGTCAGCATATATATAAATGGCCAGCAGCGGTTGCGCACAGTGGAGTGGTCTGCCAGAGGAACTTTGCAATCTGTTTATTTAAAACGTATTACTGCCCATTAATATACATCAGTGAACTCTGGTTGGATGAGAGTCAGCGCCTTCCCCCGTGACTCATGGTGCGCGAACAGACAAACCGGGGGGGGGGGGGTTTACCCACAAGGGCATCCCAGATCGGGATGTTCCTATAAATCAGACCATAAAGAACACAAAGGCCTGGCTGACAGGTGTGATGTCACAGGCCTCTAGTGATTGAATAATTGGCATTCGCAGTGATGTCATGAGTGTCTAGTGATTGGATAGGCAGCATTCTCAGTGATATCACCAGTCTCTAGTGATTGGATAGGTGGCATTCTCAGTGATGTCACAGGTCGCTAGTGATTGGATAATCGGCATTCTTAGTGATGTCACCGGTCTCTAGTGATTGGATAATCGGCATTCTCAGTGATGTCACAGGTCACTAGTGATTGGATAATCGGCATTCTCAGTGATGTCACAGGTCACTAGTGATTGGATAGGTGACATTCTCAGTGATGTCACTGGTCTATAATGATTGGATAGGCGGTATTCTAAGTGATGTTAACAATCTTTAGTAATTGGATAGGCTGCATTCTCAGTGATGTCACTGGTCTCTAGTGATTGGATAGGTGGCATTCTCAGTGATATCACTGGTCTCTAGTGATTGGATAGGTAGCATTCTCAGTGATGTCACTGGACTCTAGTGATTGGATAGGTGGCATTCTCAGTGATGTCACTGATCTCTAGTGATTGGATAGGTGGCATTCTCAGTGATATCACAGGTCTCTAGTGATTGGATAGGTGGCATTCTCAGTGATGTCACTGGTCTCTAGTGATTGGATAGGTGGCATTCTCAGTGATATCACAGGTCTCTAGTGATTGGATAGGTGGCATTCTCAGTGATGTCACTGGTCTCTAGTGATTGGATAGGTGGCATTCTCACTGATATCACAGGTCTCTAGTGATTGGATAGGTGGCATTCTCAGTGATGTCACTGGTCTCTAGTGATTGGATAGGTGGCATTCTCAGTGATATCACAGGTCTCTAGTGATTGGATAGGTGGCATTCTCACTGATATCACAGGTCTCTAGTGATTGGATAGGTGGCATTCTCAGTGATGTCACTGGACTCTAGTGATTGGATAGGTGGCATTCTGAGTGATGTCACTGGTTACTAGTGATTGGATAGGCGGCATTCTCAGTGATGTCCCCGGTCTCTAGTGATTGGATAGGCAGCATTCTCAGTGATGTCACTGGACTTTAGTGATTGGATAGGCTGCATTCTCAGTGATGTCACCGGTCTCTAGTGATTGGATAGGCTGCATTCTCAGTGATGTCACTGGTCACTAGTGATTGGATAGGCAGCATTCTCAGCGATGTCACAGGTCACTAGTGATTGGATAATCATCATTCTTAGTGATGTCACCAGTCTCTAGTAATTGGATAGGTGTCATGCTCAGTGATGTCACAGGTCACTAGTGATTGAATAATCGGCATTCTCAGTGATGTCACAGGTCACTAGTGATTGGATAGGTGACATTCTCAGTGATGTCACAGGTCACTAGTGATTATATAGGTGACATTCTCAGTGATGTCACAGGTACAGATGGGTGGTGGATGTTTGAGAGTTTCGGGTGGTTTCAGAGGCTTGGGCGGAGGTCATGCGTCGTGTCTCTTTGTCGCTCCAATGAGAGGCGTGCAGGCACATCCGTCATCACGCAGTCATTGTGGCGTGACTTGTGAGGTCATTGTTGCAATGTTACATGACTGGCTCTGCCCTGCTAAAGAGAACCTGTCTGTCACTGGAGATATTTCAGAGGCTTCTGTCTGCTACCAGATAGGATGCTGGTTGGGTTTGTATATGAATTCTGTTCCAGCAGTCTGAATGCGTTGGGGAGACACAAGAGCTTACAATCTAGGACAGTCCAGTCTAAATAACTCATGCGGTTCATGGGAGCAGCCATGATGTGCTTCCACCCTATTGTCTTCTATTGGGATGTATGAGACAAAGCACTCCCACACTTCTCCACTGAATATAATTCAGTGAGAAGCAGCCGCAGTAATCCCATCATGTCCGCTCTCATGAACCACAAGAGGTATTTAAACTGGACTGTCCCTTTAAATCTCAACAGCAGGGAGTGGTAATTGGCCCAAAAGTCTAAAAAAAACTCCAGGGCCGGCCAAGAGGGATGATATTGCTCTTTAAAGCGGAACAAAACTTAAGAATTTGACTATCCTTGGTTTTGTTCCCTGCCCCTGTGGCATTCCGATTTGGGATAATGTCACCTTTTACTGGTGCTATGGTGCATGTGTGGGCTCTTGTCCAATCATAACCATTTGCCATGCATATTAATGCTCAGCAAGGGGCTCTGTTTATGTCAATCAGGAGGAAAAGTACAGTTTAAAGTGGACCAACACCCAGGATTCTGACTATCCTGGGTGTTGGTCCACTTAGGTGGGGCACCCCGATCGGGGGTGCCCCGCTGTGTGAAACCCCCCCGATCGCCGCAAAAACTCACCTCTCCCCGCTCCCACGTGACCTCGTCCGGCCAATCACAGCGCTCAGAGCCACTCTGGTATGCGCGTCCAAAGCCGCTTGGACGCGCATACCAGAGCGCTGTCATTGGCTGCGTCTCTCGCTTCCCTCTAACAGGGAGCGCGCCTGCGCCGGCCATTCACAAAACGGCCGGCGCGGGAGCGCGCCCTGCTAGAGGGAAGCGAGAGACGCGGCCGCGTCTCGCGCATGCCCCGTTGGATCGACGGTAAGGTGAGGATTGTGGGCCTCCTGGGGGGTTCCTCCCCGCGGGACATCCCGATTTTGGATGCCCCGCGGGGAGGGATCTGATCGGTCCGGGAATCTTATAGATTTCCGGGCCGATCCCCCCTGGGTGTTGGTCCAATTTAAAGATGCTGGGGATGCGACCGCCAGAATTTACATCAGAGCCAGGAAGAAGGTTTTGCTGGGACCCGGAGGGGGCGTGGGGGCATGCCAATTTGAGGCAGGCCCTCGTGGGTTTTGTTCTGCTTTAACGTTGTAAAGTGGGTTACTTAAGCCAGATGATAGGTGGGTTTTAAGGTCAATTTTGGAGAGTTAGGTAGTGGTGAATTGCATGGGTGAAGGGAATTCCAGAGGAGTGGAATAGCATGTATGAAGTCCCGAAGATGATAGCAGGAGATGGCGATCAGGGTGGAAGACAGGAGGTCTAGGAATATGAAATGTAGAGAGGGGCTTGGCCATAGAGAGCTTTGTAGGTTAAAGTGGACAAAAAACCTACGCCGAGCGGCCCGTGAAACGATCGATTCCCTCCCCTCGCGGCATCCAAAATCGGGATGCTTCACTGTGTGAAACTCCCCAGGTCACCCCACACACTTACTTTGTTTCCCGGTCCGATTGCGCTGATTGGACGAGCGGCCACGCATGCGCCGTAGGACCAGGTAAAGGTGAGTTGGCATTGGCGATCTGGGGGGTTTCACACAGGGGAAAGGACCAAAACCCAGGTTGCCCAGTAAGGTGAGTTTTACAGGGGACCCCGGGAGGGGGGTTAACAGTGGGCCATCCCGAATCTGAATGTCCCGGGGGGGGGGAAATCAGCAGCTTTTAGTCCTCTCAGTTATTGGCAGCCAGTGGAGAGACTGACAGAGAGGAGCAGCACCTGAAGAGCGAGAGGAAAGGTGGACAAGGTGAGCAGCAGGTAGGAATAGATGGGGGGGGGGCACAGAGGAGAGTGAAGCAGTAATCTGGTTGGGAGATAATCAGGGCAGCACTTGAATGTTAGAGGTGTCCGGTCATCCATCTTTAGCCGCGTGGTAGGTTGATTGACAGGATCTAGGATCAGATCGCAATTTTTTTACTATTGGTGGGTGCAGGTGGGATACAGATTTCCTTGTCAAGGTCTCTTTAAAGGGATTTCTTGGTCCATTTTAGCATTCCAGCACATTCTGTATTTATAAAGTCTAGACCATGTTTAGGAGCTTTATAACCTTTTTAATGATGTATAACTCTCGTCCCTCCACGTATAACATGAACATTTGGCATTGGCGTGTACCTTTTAATACAAACGACTACAAAGTATAACTGTCTCCGTGATGAATAGTTTAGTTGTTATCATAGATGAACCATAACTACTTTGACCCACTGAGTACAGAGCTGAAGTTCTGACACCCCACTGTCTTCTGATCTCCCGGCCCCCCCTCTTCTCATCTGGGCCTCTTTTTGCGATAGTGGCGAGGTGTCACACACCCAAATATGTGCTCTCTACAGCGCTGTGGAATATGTCAGTGTGTGACTGTGGAGGGGACATTAGAGTGCGAGCTTTGGGGGACAGTGAGTCATGTGACCATTTCTATGTTCTCTGTACAGCGCTGTGGTATATGTCAGCACTATATAAATGTATAATAACAGTGTATGAGTGTGGGGGAGACATTAGAGTGTAAGTTCTGAGGGACAGGGAGTCATGTGACTGCTTCTCAGTTCAGCTCATACGGGCGGAGGAGCAGGGTGTGTGCAGCTGAGCTCCCAGCTGGGAGTCAGCATGGAATCTGACCCAGGAGGAGGTGAGGGGAGCTGGGATCAAGGATTCAGCAAAGTCCAGTGTTTGGAGTCAGGCTTACAGCAGGACGCTGGAGAAGGATGTTCCTTGGAAATGGAGGTTGGTGAATCTAAGGAAAGTTTTGTTACTGTTCGGAAACAAATGCTTATGGGTCAGAAAGGAAAGTTTATGCTGCAAATGCGAATCTCCAAGTTGCGGGAGGAAATAAAGCAGGAAAATGATGTTAATAAGAAGGAGCAGATCTATGAAGCTATTGATCAGTGTGAGCAGGAATTAAATGCAATGAAAGATAAATGTGCTGCAGACAGCGGGGAGCCCCCTAAGATGGAGCACTGGTCCCCCCAGAGAGTCAGAGGCGCCCGGCTACAGAGTATAAAGAGAAGAGACATTATTGCTAAGAAAGGCATTGATGAGGACACTGTGCTCACTGTAGTGACCCAAGGCTGCCCAGTGCGGGTGAGGCCGGGGACATTCAGGGGCAATCCAGCAAGTGAGGAGTTATCTCCCCCAGCTCCCTATACCTCTCATACTGACCAGTCTGATCTGCCAGACCCAGCAAGTAAAGAGTTATCTCCCCCAGCTCCCTATACCTCTCATACTGACCAGTCTGATCTGCCAGACCCAGCAAGTGAGGAGTTATCTTCCCCAGCTCCCTATACCTCTCATACTGACCAGTCTGATCTGCCAGACCCAGCAAGTAAGGAGTTATCTCCCCCAGCTCCCTATACCTCTCATACTGACCAGTCTGATCTGCCAGACCCAGCAAGTAAGGAGTTAAGGGTGGCAGCTCTTGTTACTAATGAACTGTGCAACACCCCAGATAATGCAGCCCCTGCAAGTGACACCCTGGGAATATCTGTGAACAATACTGCTTCAGAAGTAATAATCCCTGGCATAGAGACTATGGAGCAAAATTTGCTTAACTCAGGGAATTCAGGTCTTGATCAGACTCCACAAATACCAGTGACTCCAGAGCCAGACATGCAAGTGATTCCTAATAAACCCATTATGGACTCTCAGATACTAACAATAGAAATGTCTGATCCAGAAACCCAGCGAGCGCAGCCAGCCAATGAGAACCCTGGCAGCCTATTAATTACAGAATCTGCATTACAGGACATTGTTACCAGTATCATTGGCACAAGTGAGGGCCCTGGAATCAGGATACCTCATAAGGATGAAAACCCCGGAACTAGCATGCCAAAAAATAATCCAGTGGCCAGTAACTCTAAGGCACAAGACCAAGACCCGACTCCCCAGCAGAGGCGGCTTTTCTCCAGTGTCACAGGACTGGCAAACCCACCGCCACAGAGGAGGAACGCGGTGAGAATAAAATATGTGGGGGCAGAGGAAGATCTCCCCACCAGGCAGTACATTGGGAGAACTCTGATAAAGGACTTCATGAAGTTTGAGGCTGCTGAAATCTTTGCTTTAATTCATGTTCCCTCCAGCAGGTTATATGACATCAGTTTTAAGCTGCCGCACAGCCTGGATCTTTTCTGGGACATTTATAACAAGACTCGTGATAATGAAATCTGGAAAAATCTTCATGTAATCCAGTTGTCTAAACCCCAGGCAGTTACAGTCACCATTTTGTTCCAGTCTGAGGTGGTGGCCCTGGCAGACGTGCTGCATTGGATAGGCCGGCAATGCAAGGTGCTCAGCCAACCTGCCAAGATCTATGATGAGGAAGGATTCTGGAATGGTGGATACACTATTAAAGTGCAGCTGACCCAGGAGAATGGAGTAACCAGGCACCTGCCACATGCCTTTTACCTGGGCCCTGATAGGGGCATATGTTACTACCCCGGGCAGCCCAGGCGCTGCCATAAATGTGGAGGCAGACATTTGGCTTTTAGCTGCCCTCATATAAAGTGCTCATTGTGTGGGGAGCTTGGGCACACAAAGGACTCGTGTACAGGTATTATTGTGTGTAACCTGTGCTCAGGAGTGGGGCATACATTCCGCCAGTGCCCTCATGCCCAGCATAATAAAACTACTGAACTGCTGGTAGAGAATGAGGTGGTCAATGCCGGCCATGAGCATGAAGTGACTGATCCTGAGGCTGGTAAATTTCACCCACACCAATCAGTGCAACGTCCAATAGTCTTGGCTCAGTGGTGCCAACAGAAGCCCCAGTTCTATATTCTGCCCCAGTGATGCCAACAGAAGCCCCAGTTCTATATTCTGCCCCAGTGATGCCAACAGAAGCCCCAGTTCTATATTCTGCCCCAGTGATGCCAACAGAAGCCCCAGTTCTATATTCTGCCCCAGTGATGCCAACAGAAGCCCCAGTGATGCCAACAGAAACCCCAGTTCTATATTCTGCCCCAGTGATGCCAGAAGTTGCTGCAGAATCTGGCACAACAGCTAAGGATAATAATGTCGGATTTCAGACTGTAAAAAGGAAAAATAAAGCAGCAGCAGGAAAAGACAAGTTAGAAAAATTATCAAGTGAAAGCAAACCCCAAGAGCCGGCCTCTTTGGACATTTCCCGGGGTCGCTATTATGTGCTAAGAGACCGTAAGGAAAATTTGGACGAGCAACCAATGGGCAGCATGGCAGAGGACAAAGATTTGGATGATGGGGCCTCCCAGGTGTCCATCAATACCACTGAGGACATCGAGGAGGACGAGGTAGAGGCTCCTGTGGCCATTAAGAGATGGGGCTCCAAAGGACATGGCAGTGGGAAGAAGAAAAAGGCGAGGAAAACCAGGTGACCTGGATGAGGCTCAGGGTATATTCACTGAGTGTGAATGGAGACCCGTCGCCAGGTGATATTTCAGCAGTGTTGCTGCTGCACGAGACCAGGATAAGATCCAATGCTGATGATTCCTTTGTTAAAGTATTCTGCAGAGTCTGAGGGGTGCGCAGAACAGAGACCAGTCTGCCCCCCCCAATACTTACTGGGGTCATATTAATATTTCACTGTTTTCCTTCTGATTTCAACATGTATATAGTGTTATGTATCTGTATATACAATCTGCAAACCAGCAATGTGTAAGTAATTGTCAGTGAGTTTACAATAAAAGATATGTGACTGCTTCTATGTGCTCTGTACATTACTGTGGTATATGTCAGCGCTATATAAATGTATAATAACAGTGTGTGAGTGTGGGGGAGACATTAGAGTGTGAGCTTTGGGGGACAGTGAGTCATGTGACCATTTCTATGTTCTCTGTACAGTGCTGTGGTATATGTCAGTGCTATATAAATGTATAATAACAGTGTGTGAGTGTGGGGGAGACATTAGAGTGTGAGCTTTGGGGGACAGTGAGTCATGTGACCACTTCTATGTTCTCTGTACAGCACTGTGGTATATGTCAGTGCTATATAAATGTATATTGACAGTGTGTGAGTGTGGGGGAGACATTAGAGTGTGAGCTTTGGGGTACAGTGAGTCATGTGACTGCTTCTATGTGCTCTGTACAGCGCTGTGGTATATGTTAGCACTATATAAATGTATAATAACAGTTTGTGAGTGTGGAGGAGACAGAGTGTGAGCTCTGAGGGACAGTGAGTCATGTGACCACTTCTATGTGCTCTGTACAGGGCTGTGGTATATGTCAGTGCTATATAACTGTATAATAACAATGTGTGAGTGTGGAGGGGACATTAGAGTGTGAGCTCTGAGGGACAGTGAGTCATGTGACCACTTCTATGTGCTCGCTTTACACTGGCTGTATGTATATAATATATAAGGCGATGCTGTGTCTGCAGCCACTTGCAGTGATGCTTTTTCATTGTCCCTTAAAGGAACAGGCCTCACCTAGGCCACGGAGCAGCTTATTAGCGGGTCCCCCGGGGCGTCTCGTTTTCTGGAAAGGTAAATTGCTTGGCATGTATCATCCAATTAGAGTAATTAGCACACGGCTGACGTTAGCGGTCACACAGCGACCATTTTCCATGACATCTGTAATTAGATTGTAAGTTCCTATAAGTGAGGCTCTCTCCTTTTCCACCTGCTGGATAATGTGTGCAGCCAGTTTGTCCTTGGTGCTCATCCTTGATGGTCGCAATTCCTTTGTACGGCATGATGGTATAGTGTGGGGATATAGTCTCTTTTCTGAGGACACCTTGATCTGGGGTGATGATGCTTAAAGAGGAACAACACCTGGGAATGTTTACTATCCTGGGTTTGTTCCTCTCCAGAATCCTGATTTGGGATTCTCCACTGTGTGTGTATCCCTGGGGATCGCCATAAAAACTCACCTTCCTGGCGATCCCTAGGTGAGTTTACTTAGGGATACACACAGCGGGGTATCCCAAATATGGATGATCCAGGGATGGGGCAATCAGTATTTTATATTCCAGGGAGACTGATGTTACTCTTTTAAAGTGGACCAATACCTGGGATTTTCACTATCTCAGGTTTTGGTCGTTCCCCCTGGGGCACCCCGCTGTGTGCCCCCCCCCCCAGAACGCTGAGCTTACTCCCCTCTCTGGAGCCCATGGCATGGCTAGATAAGCTGAATGGAATCTTAGATGCACTTGTGAGCGGTGCGCGGCATCACTCGCTGTGCGCGGCCCCGCACAACTATCCAGTGCACAGCGCACAGCAGAGAAGGAAGGCGAGTGATGGTGACGCTTGTTGCGCATGTGCCGTAGCCTCGATGGAAAGGTTAGATTTGCAGGATGCCCTGGTCGGAGGGAGTAAGCCTGCCCAGGAGTCTGAGAGACTCCAGAGTGGGTTTTGGTTTGCTTTAAAGACTCCAAGGCTTTTTGGGATGCCCCGCTGAGTGAAACCCCCAGGATCACCATAATTTTACCTAATCCATCAATTGAGCAGCCTTGCACAGGGGAGGTCCACCTTAAAGCAGACCTAAACCGTTGACACCCAACACTACAGTCTAAAAGATAGGCAGGTGAAGGCCCTTCACAGGGGCAATCCTGATTTGGGATGCCCCTCTGTGTGCCTGTCTCTGAATCCATTCCTCAGTCCCACACCTCCAGCATCCCTAGTGCCCCTCTATCCAATCTCCGCCAGCAGATTTGAATGGCTGGTGTCGGGTGTATGCGGCACGGGGGGCAACCAGAAACCAATTTGTTCAGCATTGATATACATGAAAATCTATTCTGATTGGAGGCGCACCCGTGCATGTGCAGTGGGAGCGAGATAAGATTTAGGGAAATCCCAGTGATTACACACACAGGGGGATCTTTTAGACTCCAGGGTCCAACACTTTGGGTTTTGCTCCAATTTAACTAAACTAAAAATGGATCAGTTGTGGGCGAGGGGGATTCTTTTTTTCCTGGTTAGTCCCTTTAAAGTGGACCAAAACCCACCGTGATCTAGATTCCCGGGCTAATCGATTCCCTCCCCCTGGGGCATCGAAAATCGGGATGCCCCACTGTGTGAAACCCCCCCATTTGTGAATGGCCGGCGTGGGCACGCTCCCTGTTAGAGGGTAGCGGGGGATGCGGCTGTCAGCATGCTCGGAACGATGATTGGATGAGTGGCCACACATGCGTCGTAGGACCGGGAAGAGGTGAGTTGGCAATCTGGAGGGTTTCACACAGCGGGTCACCCCGATCGAGGTGCCCCGGGGGAAAAGGACCAAAACCCAGGATAGTCAAAATCCTGGGTTTTGGTCCACTTTAATGCCCCAATACTGGCAATTTATTTAAAAAAAAAGGTTCCTACTCTAATAAATTGCCTGGAGTTGGGTATTTAGGGGACAGCCAGGACAAACAAAAAACAAAAGAAGTGAATTCTCACTCCCACCCTCTCCCACAACCAATCAATTTTACCAACACTGATTGATACATTTGCATCCATAGGAATACGAATAGCATTGAGTGTTACATTTTATATGTGTATCAGTGAAGAGAAGAAGCCTTTTTATTGGTAAATAAGGTGAAGGTTACTGAAAGTCACCAGGTTACTTGTGTGGGTGACTAGTGAAACGTCTTGGGGAAAATACAGCGACTCCAGTTGCCTTGATGTATTGCTATTACTCAGATGACTAGCAAAACAGCTTAAAGGAAAATACATCAATCCCAGTTGCCTTGATTTATTACTGGCAGTCAGATGACTAGCAAAACAGCTTTAAGAAAAATACAGCAAGTCCAGTCGCCTTGATTTATTACTGGTAGTCAGATGACTAGCAAAACAGCTTTAAGAAAAATACAAAAGTCCAGTTGCTTTGATTACTGACTAGCGAAACTTCTTCAAGAAAAATAAAACAAATCCAGTTGCCTTGATTTATTGCTATCATTATCACTACCTAGTCATAGCATGTTGTTGTTTTATGCTTAGCCAGACTGTTATATCCACGGAAGCTTCATGGGTGTCACTCCACCCACACCCCACCCTGCCGCAGTGACTCAGAGACGCCCGGCTTCTTGGATGAAACCTTCTGGTACCCGGGTGATGCAGTTGCCCAGCAACAGTGTCTGTGCTCACAGCTGCCCTGCTCTCCCACCGGAGCATCTCCAGAGTCCCAGGAGCGGCTCTGTGTTATCCACACCTTGCCAATAAACACCCCTCTGTAATGTGTGCTCTTTACAGCGCTGTGGTATATGCCAGCGCTATATAAATGTGACATAACAGTATGTTAGTGTGGAGAAGACATTAGAGTGTGAGCTCTGAGGGACAGGGGGTCATGTGACTGCTTTTATGTGCTCTGTACATAACTATGGTATATGTAACTGCTATATAAATGTATAATAACAGTGTGCGAGGGGGACATTAGAGTGTGAGCTCTGAGGGACAGGGTGTCATGTGACTGCTTCTATGTGCTCTGTACTGTGCTAGGGTATATATCAGCACTATATAAATTTTGTCTATCAGCTACTCTTTGTGAATATTTTTAGGATTACACTGTGAATCCATTTGGGAATTGGGAGGGGGGGGTTATTTGATGTTGGTTTATGCTGGGAGGGGTCTCTGATCCCCAGGGGGCAGGGCAGGTGTATTTTGGGAGGCTTGTTTACCTGGGAAGGGGGCTGGGCTCTGTGTCACAGCACCTGTGGACCTCTTCCTGGAATATTCTGGTTTCTGTGTTGCTTTTATAGCTGTGTTTGCCTATACTGGATCATGATTGGTAACAGCCAAAATGCAAGAGCTGACGATCCGATGTTCGCTCATAAAGTTAGTGAGATGTCCAACAGATCTCTCTGCTGCACTGACAGCTCTTAGTTTAGGAACTGTCACATTGCCTGTTCTGCCTTCACTGCAGCATTATTGAAATGATTTGCAGAGGACAGTGTTACAAGACTGACATGGTGCAGCACACGAGCCCTCAGACTGTCCAACAGGCGGCCAATCCATAATAATAGTAACCAGGCATTGGGATGCCTGTGCATGTGCTGCTGCTTCTGATGCTCAGTGTAACAAGTGACTTTACTGCCGCAACTGTTCTTTTTTGCCAAATTAAGACTGAAAACACACCAACACACTACAGCTAAAGCTACACCCTAATAGATTGCAAGCTCCTCCTCCTTTTCTTCCTAATGCAGAGCTGGCACCGTGCATTCCACGTGAAATAGCGAATCACTAGACTAACTATATATAAAGTGTCCAAACAAAAATCCCCTCTGTTCTTGAATGCCCCGTACACCCACTCAGCATAGGAAAGCTGGGAGAAGAAGGGGGCACCGAGGGCCACCCCCACCTGTTTACACACATCTACATTAAAGGGACACCGGAGCAGGAAGTGGTCCATAGTCTCCACCTCATCCTGACACTCCTCACGGAGTCGAATTATCTCTGGCAGGCTTGCGACTCTTCTGGATCCCCCTAAGGTAGAGTTTTCCTTGGAAGGAGAGCCAGGCTATATCCCGGTATTTGAAAGGAATTCTTGAGGAGTTAATAAGCCTCAAACCCTCCCTCATGATGGAGCCTGGGCAATCCCTGAGGGACAATGGCTCATGAAAAGCCAGACCCAGGACCCGACTCACCAGAAACTTCCTCGGAGTAGATCTCATGTCCTCTGCTGTCAATTGCCATTGCCGAAGTATTTTCAAGCACGGGGCAACATAGGCCGGGAGCTGAGCCTGAGGAACTCGAGGGCTTTTCACCCGGCCACCATTCTCCCAGTCTCGCAGGAAGGGCTTAAACCAGGACTGGAAAATACCCACCCAACCAGGCGGGCTCTCTGCCAACATGCTTCCAAAATTATGTTTCAGAAACAAGAGAGAGAAAAACACTACTGGGTTGACCATCCCTAGGCCACCCTCCCGCCTGGATAGGTAAGTGACATTTCTTTTCACCAGGTTCATACGGTTTTCCCATAACATCTGGAAAAACACACTGTAGACCCTGGTGTAGAGAGACACTGGCAAAACACAGACGAAGCTGACGTATAAAAAGATGGGAGTCAGGTAGGTCTTGATAAGGTCAACCCTTTCCCTGAGAGACATTTTCCAGCTCTTCCAGACTGCAACCTTGGCATTGGCAATTTCCAGCCTGCGCTCCCAGTTTTTTTGGCCATAATCACCAGGACCGAAATTAATGCCAAGGATCTTAATTTCCTGCTGGGGTATTGGGAAGGCGTCCGGAAGTTCGAAGCCCTCACCCTCCTCACCCATCCAGAAAACGTCACTCTTCTCATGATTCACCTTGGAGCACGACGCTTCTGTATACTGTGCTATTAGAGAGGCCACCTCCTCTGCCTCATTTGTCCCAGAGACAATCACAGATACATCATCAGCATAGGCAATGACCTTCAAAGGAGGCTCACCAGGCACACCCAGAGGAACCCCACATAACATGCTGCTCTCGACCCTCCTTATAAAGGGATCGATTGCAAACACATACGGTAGGGGACTCAGAGGGCATCCCTGTCGTACACCAGAGCCAACTTTGAAAGGACTTCCAACCCAACCATTAACAAGAGGGAAGCTCTCAGCCCCTTCATACAGGGTTTGTAGCCAATTAATGAACCGCCCTGGCAGGCCGTACTTACCAAGAAGCAGCCATAGGTACTCATGATTGACCCTATCAAAAGCCTTTGCCTGATCTAACGCCAACAAGTACTTTCCCCAGCCTGCATCGCTCCAAGGCTTCCCAGACAGCTAAAACTGCTGAGAAGGTGCTTCTACCTTGGATCGAGCAGTGCTGATGACGGGAAAGCAGTTGCTCCGCTACTGACGACAAGCGCCAGAACAAAATCTTTGCCAGTATCTTTCTATCGACATTGAGAAGGCTGATGGGGCGCCAGTTCTCAATCATCGAAGAGTCCTTTCCTTTTGACAGAAGGATCACAGCCGAGCGCCTCATGGAGGGAGGGAGGGAACCCTCTGCCAGACAGCAATTAAAGACCTCCACCAAATGTGGTGCCAGGATGGTCTTAAAACATTTATAAAATTCAGCTGTCAGACCATCTGACCCGGGCAACTTTTTGATGGCAAGGTGATCAATTGCACTTACCACCTCATCGGCAGTGACTGGGTCTGTCAAGCTTGTGATAGAAAGGTCACCATTTTCCAATCCTGGAGTAGAGTCCAGGAAACTTTCCATCCTTGCCCGGTCAAGAACCTTTCTGCCCAGGAGGTCAGCATAAAAGGACCTAATAATCTCCAGGATCCCAGATTTCGATCTTACCAGGGAACCTGTGCTATCCTTCAGACCAAGGACAGTCTTGAGAGCTGCAGCCTGTCTGCAATTCTGATAGGGATCGGGTGAGTGGTATTTCCCATAATCCCTTTCCAGAACCAGAGAAGCATGCCGGTCATACTGACACTTCCTGAGGAGAAGCTTGACTTCAGAGATTGCCCCTTGATCTCCACCATTCGAGACAAGGATGTCAAGTTTCCTCCGCAAGCGCTGGTAGGCAATGTATTTATCAAGCTGTTTTCTTTTTCCTAGGCCCCTGAAAAGCCCAGCAATTCTCATTTTGGTCAGCTCCCACCACTCAGACCTGCTGCTGCAAAAATCCTTAATGGAAACCTGTGCCTGAAAAAAATCCTCAAAAGATTGTCTTACCCCCTCCTCTCCTCAAGGAGAGCCGAATTCATCCTCCAGATGCCCCTTCCTCTAGGGCAGGGGTACTCAACCACTTCTTGTAAAGGTCCATTTACAGGCATCTGGTGAGAGGCGGAGGTCCGAATGGGGCGCTGTCAGGGGGGATGGATAGTTAGAAATCAGCACATTGGGGGTGGGCTGGGGGTGGATTATACCTTGCAATGCCACTTCCTGTCCGTGCAGTACTTCATATTGCAATGCTAGGTGCCAGGGAGTCATGACACTGGCAGGGAGACAAACAACTACAACGCCAATCTGGGGCAGCGCTGAGCATGGCAACACAGAAGCAACTAAGTGCAGGGCTGTCAAGTCAGGGGTCCAGAAATTTGGCACCGAGGTCCGCATTCGGACCCTGGTCCGCCATTTGAGTACCGCTGCTCTAGGGGGTGTGTCAGAGGCATTCAAGACCATCGATAGTAAAAGGTGATCGGAGAACTCGACCACCTGCAGCCGCGGAGGCTGAGAACCCGAGCCCTCCTTCAAAAAAAACCTGTCTATTCTACTGCTATCTCGCTGAAAAGTGAAGCCCGTGAGGTCCGGGGAGTGCTTAATGTGCACATCTTCCAGACCTGCCTCTCTAACCTTGCTATTCAAAAAGAGACTATCTCAGCCCAGCTTGCCTTTGCAGCCTCTCCTGTCCATGGGCCTAGTCACGGTGTTAAAATCACCTCCAAAGACTACTGGCCGGGCTGTAAAAAGGAACGGCTTGATCTTTGTAAGGAGGCATTTCCTGTCCCACTTAGTTTGGGGTCCATAGATATTTATTAGGCGCAGGTCCTGCCCCCTTACAATGACGTCCAAGACCATGCACCTCCCGATCTCCACCTCAATGACTCGCCGGCAAGTTACCATGTCGGTTTTAAAAAGCACTGCCACTCCGCTGTAAGGCTCGGCCGCAAGAGACCAAAAAGAGGGTCCGTGCCTCCACTCCCGCTTCACAGCGTGAATGTCGCCAGACTGGCCAATCTGGTCTCCTGCAAAAACAAACTGTCAGCATCAAACTTGCTGAGAAAAAATAAGGCCATAAACGAGCGCTTACAGATTTAATGCTGGCAACATTAATGGTTGCCACCTTTATCGGAGGGGGAACTGCCATCAGAGTCATTTGGGAGAATGTCTCTTAGCCTTCCCTCCGGCCTCACTATCGGATCCCTCATGCTTACTGGAGGAGGCTTGTGTTTCCTCCTCCATATCTGAGGCCTCAGAATCAAATGAAGAAATCTCTATTGAGTCCTCAAACTGGTTGAAGAGCTGCACCCCATGGCTATTCCCCGGTTCTGGCACTCCATTGTCCTTTTTCTTTTCTTGTTGGTAGCAAACCTGAGAGCAAGGTAATCCTGATCCTCGTGGGAGAGTCCAGACCATGCTGTCTTGGGATCTGAACTCCCACCCTGCTCAGAAGGGGGTGCAGGATCAGGATCACCTAGCCCCAGCCTACGAGAATTTATAGCAGGGGCCACAATTGCTGGGACCCCCTTGGTACTTGCAGTGCCAGCACCCCGGGCCGCCTCAGCTATTAAATTACTCGATCTTACATTGGTGGTTGCTGACTTGGGGGCAGACTGGGGATTCACCTTATGGACCCCTGCAGATGGTACAAGAGCGGGCGCAGGAGCCTCAGGAACTCCCAGCTGAGTGGGGAGAGGGACCGTAGACGGGACAGCATGGGAATGTTCCTCCCTATCCAGCCGCAGCATTTCCTGCACCACCTCTCTGTCCAGGTTGTGCCAGGCCTCAGGACACTGACTATAAGGGTGGCCGAGCTGGTTACATAGATTACATCGGATTGTATTGCAGTCCTTAGCCAAGTGTCCAAAGCCCTGGCACAACGAGCACCTAAGAAGCGAGCAGGAGGAGCTGAAGTGACCCTTGGCCCCACATTTATGGCAAACCTTGGGCTGACCAGGATAAAAGATGGTCAGCCGGTCACGGCCAATATAGGCAGAAGATGGCAAGTGGGTGACCTGGTTGCCATTCCTGCGGAGCCTCAGGGTCACTGACCAGCCCCCAGTCCAGATATCCCGATCGTCTAGGATCTTCTTCAGGGGAGTGAGAACATCACCATAATGCTTCAGCCAGACAGTCAAATCAGAGGGGGGAATGGACTCATTTCTAACCAGTATGGTGACATTTTTCACGAGCTGCTGTCTGGAGACCTGGATGGGAGTTAATCCCTTCCAGGCAGGATCTTGCTTCAGCAGCTCATAACGCTCCCAAAATAAGTCCATTCCTTCTGGTCTGACGAAGCTTAAGTCATGTTCTGCACTCACCACTGGACTGATCAGGGCAAAAATGTCTGCGGCTGCGAATCCCATACCCAGTATGAGATCCACCACCGCCCGCCAGGTGATAACTGGCCCCTCCCCCTCCCACCTAAGCTGGACCAGGTTGCGCCTATTGAAGCCGCTGGCAGGGGCATTGGCCTCACTGGGCACAGACATCCTCTCACCAGCAGCTTCTCCACCATGCCTGGCAACCTGGGCATAGGATACAGGGGACTGCACTGCAGCACCAACAGCATTATTGGCCCCACTCCCTGTGCCACCTCGCTGGATGAAATACAGGGCAGGGCGGACAGCAGGGGCCCCAGCATTAGGTGGCACAGTCTTCTTACTGTCCACCTGAGGTGCAGGTGAGGGGACAGTCACAACATCAGCAGCAGTCACAGCAATGGGCCCAGCAGAAAGTCCAACAATAGAATTAACCCCTGTGGACTCAACCCCAGACACAGCAGCAGTAACAGGAACAACATCAGTAACAGCACCCAAACCAGCTGAAGCAGAAACAATAGAAGCCCTGCCAGCAAGACCCAAACCTGCGGGTGAGTCACCCATGGCCCCAGGCCCACCAAGTTCGGCGCACCCAGGAACCCGGATGGGTGCCAGGATGGTACTTACGGCTGGCGCCACCTCACCCTTTTCAGGGCAAGGAGCGCCACAGTCTTCTATACCCCCTGACACAGTGCCTATGGCACACTCCGCAGGTTGGCTGGACATATGAACGTCGTCCTTAGCTGGCATGGGCTCCTCAGGCTGGCGGCTGTCCTCTGGAAGATCTGCTCCAGTAGGGGCTTCCTGGATGCCCAGTGATGTCACGCACTCATAATGTGTTGCCTCAGCAAGAGAGTCTTCCAATGCTGGTTCCGGGGCTCCCGGCTCTGCTACTGCTGCAACTTTGGGTGAAGGTACAGCTGGAGAATCCTCCACCATCGGGGTCTCATCCACATGGTCGGCCTCTTCCTCCTTCACAGTGGGGCCTGAGCGCTGCATGGACTTAAATTGCTCCTCGTTTTTATATTTTTCTTTAAAGGCCCCACTGCTTGCTTTAAGGGACGAAACAAGCTTCTCCTGCTGCCGACATGCTGATTCAAGCTCAGCTAAGTCTGCTTTACTTGACCGCTTATCCAATCCTCTCGCCTTGCTGGTGTCCATTTTCTTTTTCTTTAATGCGTCTTGCAAACCTCCTCCTCCTTCGTCACACTGCACAAATTACTGCATACACGGCTGCGAAAAGCTGACAAACTCTCACCGGGTTGGGGCACCGTGGTGTTACTAGCGCCGCTGGTGGAAGCAGACCCGGGATCCGGAGGTTTAATATTCCTCCGGGGGTAACGGCGAGACTCACCCCCGGAATCATCCATGCTGCCTGGAGAGGCACTCCCAGGAAAGCCCCAGGCTTCACAGGCCTCTGGTAATTAGGAGCAGTTGTGTGTTCTGGCTCTCACAGTGTGTGACCACACCCACCAAATTACCCTAATAGATTGTAAGCTCTTCTCCTTCTGTATCCTCTCTTATACCCTAATAGATTGTAAGCTCTTCTCCTTCTGTATCCTCCCTTATACCCTAATAGATTGTAATCTCTTCTCCTTCTGTATCCTCCCTTATACCCTAATAGAATGTAAGCTCTTCTCCTTCTATCTCCTCCCTTATACCCTGATAGATTGTAAGCTCTCCTCCTTGTGTATCCTCCTTTATACCCTAATAGATTGTATGCTCTTCTCATTCTGTATCCCCCCTTATACCCTAATAGAGTGTAAGCTCTTCTCCTTCTGTATCCTACCTTATACCCTAATAGAGTGTAAGCTCTTCCTCTTCTCTAGCCTCCCTTATACCCTAACAAATTGTAAGTGAGAGATGTGGAGTTAGGTGTGGATTAGATGTATGACAGGTGCCCTCCACTGGCCTTACTGTGAATTACAGGTGTCAGTTTCTTGCTGTGGCAGTGTGCATTGGTTGCAGTGAGTAGAGGTTTCACATTTCTTCCAACCTGTGACATGTTTGGTGTTTTTTTCGTGTTATTCGTTAATCCCATTTCCCTTTGTGTCTGTGTTTGTGGAAAGAGCTGTCATCAGCTGCTGTGTTGGGCCGATACTTTTCTATGCGCTTTAGCAGCTGTCTGACCACGTGGGGGGTGTGTACGCTGTGTATACATCACGCGGTGTGCTGGGAAATTCTGTGGGCTTGTTATTGGGAATCTGCCCTGTTTGACAATTAAATTCACATGTTCTAGGCTGTGTCCCTTTCTTTTTAATATGTGTGTAAATAACATAGGAGAAGGGTCTGTCCTGGGCCCCATTCTATTTAATATATGTGTAAGTGGCATAGGAGAAGGCTCTGTCCTGGACCCCATTTTTTTTAATATATGTGTATGTGGCATAGGAAAAGGCTCTGTTCTGGGCCCCATTCCATTTAATATATGTGTACGTGGCATAGGAGAAGGCTCTGTCCTGGGCACCATTCCTTTTTATATGTATGTAAGTGACATAGGAGAAGGGTCTCTCCTGTTCCCTATTATTTTTTATATGTGTAAGTGACACAGGAGAAGGCTCTGTCCTAGGCCCCATTCTTTTTTATGTATGTAAGTGACATAGGAGCAAAATCTGTCCTGGGCCCCAATTTTTTTTTATAAGTGTAAGTGACATAGGAAAAGATCCTGTCCTGGGCCCCATTCTTTTTCATGCACATGTAAGTGACATAGGAGAAGGCACTGTCTTGGGTGCCATTCTTTTTAATATGCATGTGACATAGGAGAAGGCTCTGTTCTGGGCCCCATTTTGTTTAATATGTGTGTAAGTGACACAGAAGAAGGTTCTGTCCTGGGCCCCATTTTGTTTAATATACATGCGGCATAGATGAAGGCTCTGTCCTGGGCCCCATTCATTTGGGTGGCAGCTAAGTTAATCCAATAATGGCTGCTCCCCAGAACCAGAAGAGTTATTTACACAGGACTGTCCCTTTAAGAATGAAGATTGCCGTATTCAGACAGATGCCTAGTCAGACCTTTTTATATCATTGTCTTTTTATATAGCGCCATCATCTTCCATGGTGCTGTACAAAGTAGGGATTCCAGTCAGGATAGAACATACAGTACACACATACCTTCCTGATTTGAAGGGACTGTCCCTCTTTTGTGTCCATGTCCCCCTGTCCTTTGTTGCTTTTCTCTGTCCCTCTTAGAGGTGTAACATGCAGATCTGCTCCCTATCAGCTTACAGTCTATAGTCATAAGTATGACGAATAAGAAAAATACAGCAAATCCAGTTGCCTGGAGTTGTTACCATAGGTAAAGTGGTTGTAACCTGCGAGCTGTATACATAATGAGTGCTGTGTCCGGGAGGGGGAAGGGAGTTAGGGGAGCTCGTGATGGCGTGTCTGGCCTCGGGTAATGGACTCTCGCAGGATTGCCGCGTTAAATTAAAAGCTTAAGCGGGAGGCCGGGATATAAACAGGATTAGTGGCGTTTAGGCTGTGGGAGCAGGAGATGGGTTTTCCGTCTCTTTTATTGGAGCGTATGTGAGTGATTCCCCAAACAGGATATGGGGGGCATCCCGAAATGTCTCACGCAGAGCGCTGCTTCTCCACCATGGACTTGTATGGAGAGGAGACTTCGGGGGGATTTGACCTTTCTGCACTTTATCCTAAAGTAGGGATTACTGGGCCCCACACACGGGGATGGCTGGGCCCCACACCTGGGGATGGCTGGGCCCCACACCCGGGAATAGCTGGGCCCACACTCAGGAATGGCTGGGCGTCACACTCAGGAATAGCTGGGCCCACACCCAGGAATAGCTGGGCCCACACTCAGGAATGGCTGGGCCCAACACTCAGGAATGGCTGGGCCCAACACTCAGGAATGGCTGGGCCCACACTCAGGAATGGCTGGGCCCCACACTCAGGAATGGCTGGGCGTCACACTCAGGAATGGCTGGGCCCACACTCAGGAATGGCTGGGCCCAACACTCAGGAATGGCTGGGCCCACACTCAGGAATGGCTGGGCCCCACACTCAGGAATGGCTGGGCGTCACACTCAGGAATGGCTGGGCCCCACACTCAGGAATGGCTGGGCCCCACATTCAGGAATGGCTGGGCGTCACACTCAGGAATGGCTGGGCGTCACACTCAGGAATGGCTGGGCGTCACACTCAGGAATGGCTGGGCCCCACACTCAGGAATGGCTGGGCCCCACACTCAGGAATGGCTGGGCCCCACACTCAGGAATGGCTGGGCCCCACACTCAGGAATGGCTGGGCCCACATTCAGGAATGGCTGGGCCCCACACTCAGGAATGGCTGGGCCCACATTCAGGAATGGCTGGGCCCCACATTCAGGAATGGCTGGGCGTCACACTCAGGAATGGCTGGGCCCCACAATTGGGAATGGCTGGGCTCCACATTCAGGAATGGCTGGGCCCCACACTCGGGAATGTCCGGGCCCCACAATTGAGAATGGCTGGGCCCCACACTCGATATTAGCTGGGCCCACAATTGGGAATGGCTGGGCCCCACAATTGGGAATGGCTGGGCCCCACATTCAGGAATGGCTGGGCCCCACATTCAGGAATGGCCGGGCCCCCCATTCAGGAATGGCTGGGCCCCACACTCAGGAATGGCTGGGCCCCACACTCAGGAATGGCTGGGCCCACACTCTGGAATGGCTGGGCCCACACTCAGGAATGGCTGGGCCCCACACTCAGGAATGGCTGGGCCCCACACTCAGGAATGGCCGGGCCCCCCATTCAGGAATGGCTGGGCCCCACACTCAGGAATGGCTGGGCCCCACATTCAGGAATGGCCGGGCCCCCCATTCAGGAATGGCTGGGCCTCACACTCAGGAATGGCTGGGCCCCACACTCAGGAATGGCTGGGCCCACACTCTGGAATGGCTGGGCCCCACACTCAGGAATGGCTGGGCCCACACTCTGGAATGGCTGGGCCCCACACTCAGGAATGGCTGGGCCCCACACTCAGGAATGGCTGGGCCCCACACTCAGGAATGGCTGGGCGTCACACTCAGGAATGGCTGGGCCCCACATTCAGGAATGGCTGGGCGTCACACTCAGGAATGGCTGGGCCCCACACTGGGGAATAGCTGACCCCACACTCAGGAATGGCTGGGCCCCACAATTGGGAATGGCTGGGCCCCACATTCAGGAATGGCTGGGCCCCACACTCAGGAATGGCTGGACCCCACACTCAGGAATGGCTGGGCCCCACACTCTATATTAGCTGGGCCCCACACTTGGGAATAGCGGAGCCCCACACTTTGGAACAGCTGGACCCCACACTCAGGAATGGCTGGGCCCCACACTCAGGAATGGCTGGGCCCCACACTCTATATTAGCTGGGCCCCACACTTGGGAATAGCGGAGCCCCACACTTTGGAACAGCTGGACCCCACACTCAGGAATGGCTGGACCCCACACTCAGGAATGGCTGGGCCCCACACTCAGGAATGGCTGGGCGTCACACTCAGGAATGGCTGGGCCCCACACTCAGGAATGGCTGGGCCCCACACTCAGGAATGGCTGGGCGTCACACTCAGGAATGGCTGGGCCCCACATTCAGGAATGGCTGGGCGTCACACTCAGGAATGGCTGGGCCCCACACTGGGGAATAGCTGACCCCACACTCAGGAATGGCTGGGCCCCACAATTGGGAATGGCTGGGCCCCACATTCAGGAATGGCTGGGCCCCACACTCAGGAATGGCTGGACCCCACACTCAGGAATGGCTGGGCCCCACACTCAGGAATGGCTGGGCCCCACACTCAGGAATGGCTGGGCCCCACACTCTATATTAGCTGGGCCCCACACTTGGGAATAGCGGAGCCCCACACTTTGGAACAGCTGGACCCCACACTCAGGAATGGCTGGGCCCCACACTCAGGAATGGCTGGGCCCCACACTCTATATTAGCTGGGCCCAACACTTGGGAATAGCGGAGCCCCACACTTTGGAACAGCTGGGCCCCACACTCAGGAATGGCTGGGCCTCACACTCGATATTAGCTGGGCCCACAATTGGAAATGTCTGGGCCCCACAATTGGGAATGGCTGGGGCCCACACTCTATATTAGCTGGGCCCCACACTCATATTTTCATCTGCTTCTCTATACTACGAAAATTAGATTAAGGCAGAATGAAATCCAGGATGTTGTCCCGTCCAGTTTTGGTCCTGTTTATGGTGGCATCCCGATCCCTGGGATCACCAGTATATTCCCTTCTTCCTCGCTCCCATGGGACATGCGACACTCATCTGAATGGCTGGTGGCGGGTGCACACAGCCACCGGGGCGGCCATTAATAAATGTTCACATGCACCGCGGGGGCAGGGAGGAAGTTACAACGCGGGTGAGGGTTTCAAACAGCGAGCTGTGCATCCTAAATCTGGATCCGCCTTAATTAATGAGTTCAGTTGCCCTGATTTGTTACTGGCATTCAGATGACTATTGAAACGCCTTGAAGAAAAATACAGCAAGTCCAGTTGCCTTCATTTATTGCAGTCAGACGTAGAATGAGTGATCCATCTTCATTAGGAATACAGCAAGTCCAGTTGCCTTCATTTATTGCAGTCAGACGTAGGATGAGTGATCCATCTTCATTAGGAATACAGCAAGTCCAGTTGCCTTCATTTATTGCAGTCAGACGTAGGATGAGTGATCCACCTTCATTAGGAATACAGCAAGTCCAGTTGCCTTCATTTATTGCAGTCAGACGTAGGATGAGTGATCCATCTTCATTAGAAATACAGCAAGTCCAGTTGCCTTCATTTATTGCAGTCAGACGTAGGATGAGTGATCCATCTTCTTTAGGAATACAGCAAGTCCAGTTGCCTTCATTTATTGCAGTCAGACGTAGGATGAGTGATCCATCTTCATTAGAAATACAGCGAGTCTAGCTGCCTTGATCTACTTTTACCAGTCACATATTTATTAATTGGTTAATGAATAACTAAATGAAGAGAAATGAATAATAATTATGTTAATTTAGACATGAAGTAATCTCAATCCATTGATCATCACCAATATGCTGCATTAGTCAATTATTCTGATGTGACATAATTGTATATATTTGCATAATTATTATTATTAGGATGAATTAATTGTTTAAGACAAAAAAGAAGAGTCCCTGACGAAGTCTGTATAACGAAATGTGCAGAGATCACCGAAGCTTCACAAATAAAAAGATCTGTCCCATCGTGTTTTTATGTCCACAGACATTCCAGATGTTATGCGGGGGGTTGATTGTGGGAACCAATGAGAAACCGTGATTACTTTGCCAGGGCATGATGCCCGGGGTGCCAACATGAAGGACTGACCGGCCAACGAACATGAATTAAAATGATAAATGGCTTTTTGGTTAATGTGCTGCCTGCAACAGTGTCTGCTGCTTTTGGTCTCCCAGGACATGCCCAGCGTATGCAAAGCGGGCATCACTGTGCCAGAGCAGCACAGTTATCCAGGCAGCAGTAGTAGTATTAGGCCTGACCAGCAGGTGGCAGTGTTACTCATCCTGTGTTTTCATTCTAAATAGTTTCCAGCTGAGCCAGCCCAGGATCAGTCACAAGAAGCAGAGAGCATGCAACTTGGGAGTGGGCGAGGTTGCAGGGTCAGCATCAGCCTCAGGTGACCTCCCCGGGGGATTATTTTGCTTTTAGTGTTTGTATATCTCTGGAAAAGATTATCCATAGTAATATATCAAGGCAACTGGACTTGCTTCATTGTTTTGCTAGTTATCTAACTGGCTAAAAAAACAGCAAGTCCACTTGCCTTGATTTATTACTACCGGTCAATAACTAACAAAACTTTTTCAAGAAAAATACAGCAAATCCAGTTGCCTTGATTTATTTCTACCAGTCAGTGAATCATAGTCTAGATTTGGACAATTAAGCCTTAAAATGGATCAAAACCCAGGATTTTGACTATCCTGGGTTTTGGTCTTTTCCCCAGATTGCCCAATCTAACTCACCTCTTCCCCGTCCTACGGCACATGCGCGGCCGCTCGTCCAATCAGCGAGCTCGGAGCTGCTGATGTAACGTCATCTAAGACGGGGTCTAAGGTCAGTGGCTCCGAGCGCCCTGGCGGGCGCATCCCCCGCTTCCCTCTAACAGGGAGCGTGCCAGTGCCGGCCATTCACAAACTGCTGATGTGGGCACACGCCCTGCTAGAGGGATAGCGGGATGCTCGCGCATGCGCCGTTGGACCGGGGTAAGTGAATGGGGCCAATGGGGGGTTTGAATCCCGATTTTGGATGCCCCAGGGGCTCGGTTTTGGTCCACTTTAATTTATTATTTTATTTATTTCATGTATTTTTTCCTGCCAGGATTTTGCGCTGAAGTGATGTCAGCACTTGTAATTCTGCAGCTGGAGCCCGGTTTATCAAATCCTAGTGGGAGGAGCGTGTGTTTAACAATGCTCATTAATTAGCACATAATATATAATAATAATATAATAATGGTGGCTACCAGGAAATGTATCAAAATAAATTCCACGCTAAAAGTATTTTTGGCGCTGCTTCTAGTAAGCCACACCCCTTTATCATCAAACCACGCCCACTTCTTGCCTCACTGCTTATGAGCAGTGTGCTCGCTGTAGTTCCTCCGGGATGTCAGCAGGGTGCGGCAGAGTACATTACCTGCGAATGAAGCTGAGATGTGAGAATAAAAGTGACTTTCCCAGCCCAGGCTCTACAGGAAGTGAGCTTCGCTGCGCTGTCACTTGTGGCCGCTCCGGCACGGTGGTGTCCGCTTTGCATATGCTGCAAAATCCTCCCACAGGCTGACACCTGGCATCTCTGCATTTGCTCCTGTACCAATCCTCATTCATACTGCAGCTTCAGTGTTTCATTATCTGGGCCACCAAGCGTCAGCGTGCCATTATCTGGGCCACCAAGTGTCAGCATGTCATTAACTGGGCCACCAAGTGTCAGCGTGTCATTATCTGCGCCACCAAGTGTCAGCGTGCCATTATCTGAGCCACCAAGTGTCAGCGTGCCATTATCTGGGCCACCAAGTGTCAGCGTGTCATTATCTGGGCCACCAAGTGTCGGCGTGTCATTATCTGGGCCACCAAGTGTCGGCGTCTCATTATCTGGGCCACCAAGTGTCAGCATGCCATTATCTGGGCCACCAAGTGTCAGCGTGTCATTATCTGGGCCACCAAGTGTCAGCGTGTCATTATCTGGGCCACCAAGTTTCAGCGTGTCATTATCTGGGCCACCAAGTGTCAGCGTGCCATGATCTGGGCCACCAAGTGTCAGCGTGCCATTATCTGGGCCACCAAGTGTCAGCGTGTCATTATCTGGGCCACCAAGTGTCAGCGTGCCATTATCTGGGCCACCAAGTGTCAGCGTGTCATTATCTGGGCCACCAAGTGTCGGCGTGTCATTATCTGGGCCACCAAGTGTCGGCGTCTCATTATCTGGGCCACCAAGTGTCAGCATGCCATTATCTGGGCCACCAAGTGTCAGCGTGTCATTATCTGGGCCACCAAGTGTCAGCGTGTCATTATCTGGGCCACCAAGTTTCAGCGTGTCATTATCTGGGCCACCAAGTGTCAGCGTGCAATGATCTGGGCCACCAAGTATCAGCGTGCCATTATCTGGGCCACCAAGTGTCAGCGTGTCATTATCTGGGCCACCAAGTTTCAGCGTGTCATTATCTGGGCCACCAAGTGTCAGCGTGCCATTATCTGGGCCACCAAGTGTCAGCGTGTCATTATCTGGGCCACCAAGTGTCAGCGTGTCATTATCTGGGCCACCAAGTGTCAGCGTGCCATTATCTGGGCCACCAAGTGTCAGCGTGTCATTATCTGGGCCACCAAGTGTCAGCGTGCCATGATCTGGGCCACCAAGTGTCAGCGTGTCATTATCTGGGCCACCAAGTGTCGGCGTGTCATTATCTGGGCCACCAAGTGTCGGCGTGTCATTATCTGGGCCACCAAGTGTCGGCGTGTCATTATCTGGGCCACCAAGTGTCAGCGTGCCATTATCTGGGCCACCAAGTGTCAGCGTGTCATTATCTGGGCCACCAAGTGTCAGCGTGTCATTATCTGGGCCACCAAGTGTCAGCGTGTCATTATCTGAGCCACCAAGTGTCAGCGTGTCATTATCTGGGCCACCAAATGTCGGCGTGTCACTGATCAGAACCCCTCTCTCCTCTCAGCTAATTTGACAGGTTGCCTTCTGGGTGGTGGAAGATTCCGGGCCGCTTTCCAGCTTCCTCTGTTTTCTTATTTTGGGATCTCATGAGTGGCATACATGGGGGATGCCGGCGGGTGCGTGTCACAGAGGTGTCATTGTGCTGTGCCCCGCCCCCAGGTGTGCAGGTGATCACCTGACCTTATTAGGAGAGGAAGCCAACAGACGGGTGGGCGGTGGCCTCAGGAGAAAAGATTCACAGATCATAATTAAAGGGACAGTGCCTGCAAAATGTGCTCAGGGGAACCATCTGCCTGACGCTTACCCCAGGAATCAGCAATTGTTGCTTATAAAGGACATTTATTTTTTATATTGCATAGCTATATGGTGCTGACATATTCCACAGTGCTGTACAAAACTGGGAAACAGTCACATGTCACAGTTTTTCCAAGTAGCTGACAATCCAGTTCCCTACTGCTGATATTCAAACTGACAGCACTGTGTAATGACCACTGAGCACCCCTCCGATATCCACATATGAGGGGCATCACTGGAGAGCTTTCAGAAGTGAAATGAGGATGGAGATCCCCCTCCTTCTGTATGCTCCCTTATACCCTAATAGATTGTAATCTCTTCTCCACTTCCTTTATACCCTAATAGATTGTAAGCTCTTCCTCCTTCTGTATCCTCCCTTATACCCTAATAGATTGTAAGTTCTTCTCCTTCTGTATCCTCCCTTATACCCTAATAGATTGTAAGCTCTTCTGCTTCTGTATCCTCCCTTATACCCTAATAGATTGTAAGCTCTTCTCCTTCTGTATCCTCCCTTATACCCTAATAGATTGTAAGCTTTTCTCCTTCTGTATCCTCCCTTATACCCTAATAGATTGTAAGCTCTTCTCCTTCTGTATCCTCCCTTATACCCTAATAGATTGTAAGCTCTTCTCCTTCTGTATCCTCCCTTATACCCTAATAGATTGTAAGCTCTTCTCCTTCTGTATCCTCCCTTATACCCTAATAGATTGTAAGCTCTTCTTCTTCTGTATCCTCCCTTATACCCTAATAGATTGTAAGCTCTTCTCCTTCTGTATCCTCCCTTATACCCTAATAGATTGTAAGCTCTTCTCCTTTTGTATGCTCCCTTATACCCTAATAGATTGTAAGCTCTTCTCCACTTCCTTTATACCCTAATAGATTGTAAGCGCTTCCTCCTTCTGTATCCTCCCTTATACCCTAATAGATTGTAAGCTCTTCTCCTTCTGTATCCTCCCTTATACCCTAATAGATTGTAAGCTCTTCTCCTTCTGTATCCTCCCTTATACCCTAATAGAGTGTAAGCTCTTCTCCTTCTGTATCCTCCCTTATACCCTAATAGATTGTAAGCTCTTCTCCTTCTGTATCCTCCCTTATACCCTAATAGAGTGTAAGCTCTTCTCCTTCTGTATCCTCCCTTATACCCTAATAGATTGTAAGCTCTTCTCCACTTCCTTTATACCCTAATAGATTGTAAGCGCTTCCTCCTTCTGTATCCTCCCTTATACCCTAATAGATTGTAAGCTCTTCTCCTTCTGTATCCTCCCTTATACCCTAATAGAGTGCAAGCTCTTCTCCTTCTGTATCCTCCCTTATACCCTAATAGATTGTAAGCTCTTCTCCTTCTGTATCCTCCCTTATACCCTAATAGAGTGTAAGCTCTTCTCCTTCTGTATCCTCCCTTATACCCTAATAGAGTGTAAGCTCTTCTCCTTCTGTATCCTCCCTTATACCCTAATAGATTGTAAGCTCTTCTCCTTCTGTATCCTCCCTTATACCCTAATAGATTGTAAGCTCTTCTCCTTCTGTATCCTCCCTTATACCCTAATAGATTGTAAGCTCTTCTCCTTCTGTATCCTCCCTTATACCCTAATAGGTTGTAAGCTCTTCTCCTTCTGTATCCTCCCTTATACCCTAATAGATTGTAAGCTCTTCTCCTTCTGTATCCTCCCTTATACCCTAATAGATTGTAAGCTCTTCTCCTTCTGTATCCTCCCTTATACCCTAATAGATTGTAAGCTCTTCTCCTTCTGTATCCTCCCTTATACCCTAATAGAGTTTAAGCTCTTCTCCTTCCGTATCCTCCCTTATACCCTAATAGATTGTAAGCTCTTCTCCTGTATCCTCCCTTATACCCTAATAGATTGTAAGCTCTTCTCCTTCTGTATCCTCCCTTATACCCTAATAGATTGTAAGCTCTTCTCCTTCTGTATCCTCCCTTATACCCTAATAGAGTTTAAGCTCTTCTCCTTCCGTATCCTCCCTTATACCCTAATAGATTGTTTGCTCTTCCTCCTCTGTATCCTTGCTTATACCCTAATAGATTGTAAGCTCTTCTCCCTTCTGTATCCTCCCTTATACCCTAATAGATTGTAAGCTCTTCTCCTTCTGTATCCTCCCTTATACCCTAATAGATTGTAAGCTCTTCTCCTTCTGTATCCTCCCTTATACCCTAATAGAGTTTAAGCTCTTCTCCTTCCGTATCCTCCCTTATACCCTAATAGATTGTAAGCTCTTCTCCTGTATCCTCCCTTATACCCTAATAGATTGTAAGCTCTTCTCCTTCTGTATCCTCCCTTATACCCTAATAGATTGTAAGCTCTTCTCCTTCTGTATCCTCCCTTATACCCTAATAGAGTTTAAGCTCTTCTCCTTCCGTATCCTCCCTTATACCCTAATAGATTGTTTGCTCTTCCTCCTCTGTATCCTTGCTTATACCCTAATAGATTGTAAGCTCTTCTCCTTCTGTATCCTCCCTTAAACCCTAATAGATTGTAAGCTCTTCTGCATGTCTTTAGTTTGGTGGGGCTGGTTCAGGGGGTCACACTGGGTGGTGGTGTTGAGCTTCCTGAGATAATTTCATCATCAAAAGACTAGCAGCGTGCTCAGTGGTGACAGCTCTCGCCTTCTGCTTACTGAAATGCAAAACCTCCAATTACCCACCCCCCACCCGCCAGTGCCGACTCCAAACTGTAATTGGCCGCCAAACGCTGATAATTACTTAACATCAGGAGAGCGAAACCGGCTATTTACATGTCCTGGAACCGCAGATCCCTCATCAGCCACAGAGAGGAGTCTGTTCCCCCCTGCAATTACATTGAAACCCCACCGGGGGCACCCCTCCCCCCGCATGAACTGATGATGCTGGCGGGTAACCAACCGAAGGAGAAGAGCTTACAATCTATTAGGGTATAAGGGAGGATACAGAAGGAGAAGAGCTTACAATCTATTAGGGTATAAAGGAGGATACAGAAGGAGCATAGCTTACAATCTATTAGGGTATAAGGGAGGATACAGAAGCAGAAGAGCTTACAATCTATTAGGGTATAAGGGAGGATACAGAAGGAGAAGAGCTTACAATCTATTGAGTTATAAGGGAGGATACAGAAGGAGAAGAGCTTACAATCTATTAGGGTATAAAGGAGGATACAGAAGGAGCATAGCTTACAATCTATTAGGGTATAAGAGAGGATACAGAAGCAGAAGAGCTTACAATCTATTAGGGTATAAGGGAGGATAGAGAAGGAGAAAAGCTTACAATCTATTAGGGTATAAGGGAGGCTACAGAAGGAGAAGAGCTTACAATCTATTAGGGTATAAGGGAGGATAGAGAAGGAAACAAACTTACAATCTATTAGGGTATAAGGGAGGATACAGAAGAGGGAAGAGCTTACAATCTATTAGGTTATAAGGGAGGATAAAGAAGGAAAAGAGCTTACAATCTATTAGGGTATAAGGGAGGATACAGAAGGAGAAGAGTTTACACTCTATTAGGGTATAGGGAAGGATACAGAAGAGCTTACACTCTATTAGGGTATAAGGGAGGATACGAAGAAGAAGAGCTTACAATCTATTAGGGTATAAGGGAGGATACAGAACGAGAGGAAGAGCTTACAATCTATTAGGGTATAAGGGAGGATACAGAAGGAGAAGAGCTTACAATCTATTAGGGTATAAAGGAGAATACAGAAGGAGCAGAGCTTCAATCTATTAGGGTATAAGAGAGGATACAGAAGCAGAAGAGCTTACAATCTATTAGGGTATAAGGGAGGATAGAGAAGGAGAAGAGCTTACAATCTATTGAGTTATAAGGGAGAATATGGAAGGGGAAGAGCTTACAATCTATTAGGGTATAAGTGAGGATACAGAACGAGAGGAAGAGCTTACAATCTATTAGGGTATAAGGGAGGATACAGAAGGAGAAGAGCTTACAATCTATTAGGGTATAAAGGAGAATACAGAAGGAGCAGAGCTTCAATCTATTAGGGTATAAGAGAGGATACAGAAGCAGAAGAGCTTACAATCTATTAGGGTATAAGGGAGGATAGAGAAGGAGAAGAGCTTACAATCTATTGAGTTATAAGGGAGAATATGGAAGGGGAAGAGCTTACAATCTATTAGGGTAATCAGGAGGGTGCGGTCACCTCCTGGTGTGTGTGCTTCCTCTGATTACCTGCAGCTGGAGAGCTGTGAGCTGTGTGCTGTGTGCTGTGTGCTGTGTGCTGTGAAGCCTGAGGCCTTGCTGGGAGGATTATCCCAGGCAAGATGGAGGATTCTGGGGGTGAATCTCGCCGATACCCCCGGAGGACTATTAAACCTCCGGATCCCGGGACTGCTTCCACCAGCGGCGCTAGTAACACCACGGTGCCCCAGCCCGGTGAGAGTTTGTCAGCCTTTCGCAGCCGTGTATGCAGTAATTTGTGCAATGTGGCGAAGGAGGAGGAGAAGCTGTGCAAGATGAAAATTGCATTAAAGAAAAAGAAAATGGACACCAGCAAGGCGCGGGGATTGGATAAGCGGTCAAGCAAAGCAGACTTAGCTGAGCTTGAATCAGCATGTCGGCAGCAAGAAAAGTTGGTTGCGTCCCTTAAAGCAAGCAGTGGGGCCTTTAAAGAAAAATATAAAAACGAGGAGCGATTTAAGTCCATGCAGCGCTCAGGCCCCACAGTGAAGGAGGAAGAGGCCGACCATGTGGACGAGACCCAGATGGTGGAGGATTCTCCAGCTGTACCTCCACCCAAAGTTGCAGCAGTAGCAGAGCCGGAAGCCCTGGAACCAGCATTGGAAGACTCTCTTGCTGAGGCAACACATCAGGAGTGCGTGACATCACTGGGCATCCAGGAAGCCCCTACTGGAGCAGATTTTCCAGAGGACAGCCGCCAGCCTGAGGAGCCCATGCCAGCTAAGGACGACGTCCATCTGTCCAGCCAGCCTGCGGAGTGCGCCAAAGGCGCTGTGTCAGGGGGTATAGAAGACTGTGGCGCTCCTTGCCCTGAAAAGGGTGAGGTGGCGCCAGACGTAAGTACCATCCTGGCACCCATCCGGGTTCCTGGGTGCGCCGAACTTGGTGGGCCTGGGGCCATGGGTGACTCACCCGCAGGTTTGGGTCTTGCTGGCGGGGCTTCTATTGTTTCTGCTTCAGCTGGTTTGGGTGCTGTTATTGATGTTGTTGCTCCTGTTACTGCTGCTGTGTCTGGGGTTGAGTCCACAGGGGTTAAATCTATTGCTGGACTTTCTGCTGTGACTGCTGCTGTGACTGCTGCTGATGATATGACTGTCCCTTCACCTGCACCTCAGGTGGACTATAAGAAGACTGTGCCACCTAATGCTGGGGCCCCTGCTGTCCGCCCTGCCCTGTATTTCATCCAGCGAGGTGGCACAGGGAGTGGGGCCAATAATGCTGTTGGTGCTGCAGTGCAGCCCCCTGTGTCCTATGCCCAGGTTGCCAGGCGCGGAGGAGAAGCTGCTGGTGAGAGGATGTCTGTGCCCAGTGAGGCCAATGCCCCTGCCAGTGGCTTCAATAGGCGCAACCTGGTCCAGCTTAGGTGGGAGGGGGAGGGGCCAGTTATCACCCGGCGGGCGGTGGTGGATCTCATCCTGGGTATGGGATTTACAGCCGCAGACATTTTTGCCCTGATCAGTCCAGTGGGGAGCGCAGAACATGACTTGAGCTTCGTTAGACCAGAGGGGATGGACTTGTTTTGGGAGCGGTACGAGTTGCAAAAGCAACGTCCTGCCTGGAAGGGGTTAACTCCCATCCAGGTCTCCAGGCAGCAGCTCATAAAAAACATCACCATCCTAGTAAGAAATGAGTCCATTCCCCCCTCAGATTTGACCGTCTGGCTAAGGCGTTATGGTGATGTTCTCACTCCCCTGAAAAAAATTTTGGACGATCGCGACATCTGGACCGGGGGCTGGTCAGTGACCCTGAGGCTCCGCAGGAATGGCAACCAGGTCACCCACTTGCCATCTTCTGCCTATATTGGCCGTGACCGGCTTACCATCTTTTATCCTGGTCAGCCCAAGGTTTGCCATAAATGTGGGGCCAAGGGTCATTTCAGCTCCTCCTGCTCGCTTCTTAGGTGCTCGTTGTGCCAGGGCTTGGGACACTTGGCTAAGGACTGCAATACCATCCGCTGTAATCTATGTAACCAGCTCGGCCACCCTTATAGTCAGTGTCCTGAGGCCTGGCACAACCTGGACAGGGAAGTGGTGCAGGAAATGCTGCGGCTGGATAGGGAGGAACATTCCCATGCTGCCCCGTCTGCGGTCCCTCCCCCCACTCAGCTGGGGGTTCCTGAGGCCCCTGTGCCTGTGCCATCTGCAGGTGGCCCTAAGGTGAATCCCCAGTCTGCCCCCAAGTCAGCAACCACTAATGTAAGACCAAGCAATATAATAGCTGAGGCGGCCCGGGGGGCTGGCACTGCAAGTACCAAGGGGGTTTCAGTAATCGTGGCCCCTGTTTTAAGACCTCGCAGGCTGGGGCTAGGTGATCCTGATCCTGCACCCCCTTCTGAGCAGGGTGGGAGTTCAGATCCCAAGACAGCGTGGTCTGGACTCTCCCCTGGGGATCAGGATTACCTGGCTTACAGGCTAGCTACAAAGAAAAAAAGGAAAAAGGGTAATGCAGTGCCGGAGCCGGGGGAGAGCAGTGGGGTGCAGCTCTCCAACAGGTTTGAGGCACTTTCTGAGGACTCATCTATTGAAATATCTTCTTTTGATTCCGAGGCATCAGATATGGAGGAGGAAGCACCAGTCTCCTCCAGTAAGCGTTTAGGGTCAGATAGTGAGGCCGGAGGGAAGGCTAAGAGACGTTCTCCCGAATGACTCTGATGGCAGTTCCCCCTCCGATAAAGGTGGCAACCATTAATGTTGCCAGCATTAAATCTGTAAGCGCTCGTTTTATGGCCTTATTTTTTCTCAGCCAGTTTGATGCTGACATTTTGTTTTTGCAGGAGACCAGATTGGCCAGTCTGGCTGACATTCACGCTGTGAAGCGGGAATGGAGGCACGGACCCTCTTTTTGGTCTCTTGCGGCCGAGCCTTACAGCGGAGTGGCGGTGCTTTTTAAAACTGACATGGTAACTTGCCGGCGAGTCATTGAGGTGGAGATCGGGAGGTGCATGGTATTGGACGTCATTGTGAAGGGGCAGGACCTGCGCCTAATAAATATCTATGGACCCCAAACTAAGTGGGACAGGAAATGCCTCTTTACAAAGATCAAGCCGTTCCTTTTTACAGCCCGGCCAGTAGTCTTTGGAGGTGATTTTAACACCGTGACTAGGCCCATGGACAGGAGAGGCTTCAAAGGCAAGCTGGGCTGCGATAGTCTCTTTTTGAATAGTATGGTTAGAGAGGCAGGTCTGGAAGATGTGCACATTAAGCACTCCCCGGACCTCACGGGCTTCACTTTTCAGCGAGGTAGCAGTCAGAGTAGGATAGACAGGTTTTTTTTGAAGGAGGGCTCGGCTTCTCAGCCTCCCCGGCTGCAGGCGGTCGAGTTCTCCGATCACCTTTTACTATCGATGGTCTTGAATGCTTCTGACACACCCCCTAAAGGAAGGGGCATCTGGAGGATGAATTCGGCTCTCCTTGAGGAGGAGTGGGTAAGACAATCCTTTGAGGAATTCTTTCAGGCACAGGTTTCCATTAAGGATTTTTGCAGCAGCAGGTCTGAGTGGTGGGAGCTGACCAAAATGAGAATTGCTGGGCTTTTCAGGGGCCTAGGAAAAAGGAAACAGCTTGATAAATACATTGCCTACCAGCGCTTGCGGAGGAAGCTTGACATCCTTGTCTCGAATGGTGGAGATCAAGGGGCAATCTCTGAAGTCAAGCTTCTCCTCAGGAAGTGTCAGTATGACCAGCATGCTTCTCTGGTTCTGGAAAGGGATTATGGGAAATACCACTCGCCCGATCCCTATCAGAATTGCAGACAGGCTGCAGCTCTCAAGACTGTCCTTGGTCTAAAGGATAGTACAGGATCCCTGGTAAGATCTAAATCTGGGATCCTGGAGATCATTAGGTCCTTTTATGCTGACCTCCTGGGCAGAAAGGTTCTTGACCGGGCAAGAATGGAAAGTTTCCTGGACTCTACTCCAGGATTGGAAAATGGTGACATTTCTATCACTGGCTTGACAGAACCGGTCACGGCTGATGAGGTGGTAAGTGCAATTGATCACCTTGCCATCAAAAAGTCGCCCGGGTCAGATGGTCTGACAGCTGAATTTTATAAATGTTTTAAGACCATCCTGGCACCACATTTGGTGGAGGTCTTTAATTGCTGTCTGGCAGAGGGTTCCCTCCCTCCCTCCATGAGGCACTCGGCCGTGATCCTTCTGTCAAAAGGTAAGGACTCTTCGATGATTGAGAACTGGCGCCCCATCAGCCTTCTCAATGTCGATAGAAAGATACTGGCAAAGATTTTGTTCTGGCGCTTGTCGTCAGTGGCGGAGCAACTGCTTTCTTGTCACCAGCATTGCTCCATCCAAGGTAGAAGCACCTTCTCAGCGGTTTTAGCTGTCCGGGAAGCCTTGGAGCGGTGCAGGGCTGCAGGCTGGGGAAAGTACTTGTTGGCGTTGGATCAGGCAAAGGCTTTTGATAGGGTCAATCATGAGTACCTATGGCTGCTTCTTGGTAAGTACGGCCTGCCGGGGCGGTTCATTAATTGGCTACAAACCCTTTATGAAGGGGCTGAGAGCTTCCCTCTTGTTAATGGTTGGGTTGGAAGGCCTTTCGAAGTTGGCTCTGGTGTGCGACAGGGATGCCCTCTGAGTCCCCTACTGTATGTGTTTGCGATTGATCCCTTTATAAGGAGGGTCGAGAGCAGCATGTTATGTGGGGTTCCTCTGAGTATGCCTGGTGAGCCTCCTTTGAAGGTCATTGCCTATGCTGATGATGTATCTGAGATTGTCTCTGGGACAAATGAGGCGGAGGAGGTGGCCTCTCTTATAGCACAGTATACAGAAGCGTCGGGCTCCAAGGTCAATCACGAGAAGAGTGAAGTTTTCTGGATGGGTGAGGGTGAGGGCTTCGAACTTCCGGACGCCTTCCCAGTGCCCCAGCAGGAAATTAAGATCCTTGGCATAAATTTCGGTCCTGGCGATTATGGCCAAAAAAACTGGGAGCACAGGCTGGAAATTGCCAATGCCAAGGTTGCAGTCTGGAAGAGCTGGAAAATGTCTCTCAGGGAAAGGGTTGACCTTATCAAGACCTACCTGATCCCCATCTTTTTGTACGTCAGCTTCGTCTGTGTTTTGCCAGTGTCTCTCTACACCAGGGTCTACGGCGTGTTTTTCCAGATGTTATGGGGAAACCGCATGAACCTGGTGAGAAGAAATGTCACCTACCTATCTAGGCGGGAGGGTGGCCTAGGGATGGTCAACCCAGTCGTGTTTTTCTCTCTCTTGTTTCTGAAACATAATTTTGGAAGCATGTTGGCAGAGAGCCCGCCTGGCTGGGTGGGTATTTTCCAGTCCTGGTTTAAGCCCTTCCTGCGAGACTGGGAGAATGGTGGCCGGATGAAAAGCCCTCGAGTTCCTCAGGCTCAGCTCCCGGCCTATGTTGCCCCGTGCTTGAAAATACTTCGGCAATGGCAATTGACAGCAGAGGACATGAGATCTACTCCGAGGAAGCTTCTTGTGAGTCGAGTCCTGGGTCTGGCTTTTCATGAGCCATTGTCCCTCAGGGATTGCCCAGGCTCCATCATGAGGGAGGGTTTGAGGCTTATTAACTCCTCAAGAATTCCTTTGAAATACCGGGATATAGCCTGGCTCTCCTTCCAAGGAAAACTCTACCTTAGGGGGATCCGGAAGAGTCGCAGCCTGCCAGAGATAATTTGTCTCCGTGAGGAGTGTCAGGATGAGGTGGAGACTATGGACCACTTCCTGCTCCGGTGTCCCTTTAATGTAGAGGTGTGTAAACAGGTGGGGTTGGCCCTCGGTGCCCCCTTCTTCTCCCAGCTTTCCTATGCTGAGTGGGTGTATGGAGCATTCAAGAACAGAGGGGATTTTTGTTTGGACACTTTATATCTAGTTAGTCTAGTGATCCGCTATTTCACATGGAATGCACGGTGCCAGCTCTGCATTAGGAAGAAAGTCCTCCCTGTCCCGGTGGTGGTGCATGACATCCTGCATGAGGTGGGCAAGATCCGGGTGCTTGAGAGGGACAGGTGGGAATGGGGGGCCTGGATGAAGGCGTGGAGGAACATCAGGCCTCCTTGATCCCCATGACTTCCCTCTGGGTGAGCTTTCCTATCTCTTATCACCCATAGATTTTTATAACAATGACAGATTTTTGAAGAACGGCTGCATGCACAGGTGACGGGGTCTCTTAGTCTTCCTGCTGAGTTGTGTAGAGTGTAGTGTTTAGGTTGTAGACAGGATTGTATATAGAATAATGGATATTATATATTATATGCCGAATTGTTTAGGCCTGTTTCTTTTTGTTTAGTTATTATTTATTTTATTTTTATTTATTTATTATTGTAACTTTGTATATATTGTATATATTGTATATGATTGCTTGATTTTACTCAATAAAAAAAGTTACAATCTATTAGGGTAATCAGGAGGGTGCGGTCACCTCCTGGTGTGTGTGCTTCCTCTGATTACCTGCAGCTGGAGAGCTGTGAGTTGTGAGCTGTGAGCTGTGAGCTGAGAAGCCTGAGGCCTTGCTGGGAGGATTATCCCAGGCAAGATGGAGGATTCTGGGGGTGAATCTCGCCGATACCCCCGGAGGACTATTAAACCTCCGGATCCCGGGACTGCTTCCACCAGCGGCGCTAGTAACACCACGGTGCCCCAGCCCGGTGAGAGTTTGTCAGCCTTTCGCAGCCGTGTATGCAGTAATTTGTGCAATGTGGCGAAGGAGGAGGAGAAGTTGTGCAAGATGAAAATCGCATTAAAGAAAAAGAAAATGGACACCAGCAAGGCGCGGGGATTGGATAAGCGGTCAAGCAAAGCAGACTTAGCTGAGCTTGAATCAGCATGTCGGCAGCAGGAAAAGTTGGTTGCGTCCCTTAAAGCAAGCAGTGGGGCCTTTAAAGAAAAATATAAAAATGAGGAGCGATTTAAGTCCATGCAGCGCTCAGGCCCCACTGTGAAGGAGGAAGAGGCCGACCATGTGGACGAGACCCAGATGGTGGAGGATTCTCCAGCTGTACCTCCACCCAAAGTTGCAGCAGTAGCAGAGCCGGGAGCCCCGGAACCAGCATTGGAAGACTTTCTTGCTGAGGCAACACATCAGGAGTGCGTGACATCGCTGGGCATCCAGGAAGCCCCTACTGGAGCAGATCTTCCAGAGGACAGCCGCCAGCCTGAGCAGCCCATGCCAGCTAAGGACGACATCCATCTGTCCAGCCAACCTGCGGAGCGCGCCATAGGCGCTGTGTCAGGGGGTATAGAAGACTGTGGCGCTCCTTGCCCTGAAAAGGGTGAGGTGGCGCCAGACGTAAGTACCATCCTGGCACCCATCCGGGTTCCTGGGTGCGCCGAACTTGGTGGGCCTGGGGCCATGGGTGACTCACCCGCAGGTTTGGGTCTTGCTGGCAGGGCTTCTATTGATTCTGCTTCAGCTGGTTTAGGTGCTGTTATTGATGTTGTTGCTCCTGTTGCTGCTGTGTCTGGGGTTGAGTCCACAGGGGTTAAATCTATTGCTGGACTTTCTGCTGTGACTGATGTTGTGACTGTCCCCTCACCTGCACCTCAGGTGGACTATAAGAAGACTGTGCCACCTAATGCTGGGGCCCCTGCTGTCCGCCCTGCCCTGTATTTCATCCAGCGAGGTGGCACAGGGAGTGGGGCCAATAATGCTGTTGGTGCTGCAGTGCAGCCCCCTGTGTCCTATGCCCAGGTTGCCAGGCGCGGAGGAGAAACTGCTGGTGAGAGGATGTCTGTGCCCAGTGAGGTCAACGCCCCTGCCAGTGGCTTCAATAGGCGCAACCTGGTCCAGCTTAGGTGGGAGGGGGAGGGGCCAGTTATCACCCGGCGGGCGGTGGTGGATCTCATCCTGGGTATGGGATTTACAGCCGCAGACATTTTTGCCCTGATCAGTCCAGTGGGGAGCGCAGAACATGACTTGAGCTTCGTTAGACCAGAGGGGATGGACTTGTTTTGGGAGCGGTACGAGCTGCAAAAGCAACGTCCTGCCTGGAAGGGGTTAACTCCCATCCAGGTCTCCAGGCAGCAGCTCATTAAAAACATCACCATCCTAGTAAGAAATGAGTCCATTCCCCCCTCAGATTTGACCGTCTGGCTAAGGCGTTATGGTGATGTTCTCACTCCCCTGAAAAAAATTTTGGACGATCGCGACATCTGGACCGGGGGCTGGTCAGTGACCCTGAGGCTCCGCAGGAATGGCAACCAGGTCACCCACTTGCCATCATCTGCCTATATTGGCCGTGACCGGCTGACCATCTTTTATCCTGGTCAGCCCAAGGTTTGCCATAAATGTGGGGCCAAGGGTCACTTCAGCTCCTCCTGCTCGCTTCTTAGGTGCTCTTTGTGCCAGGGCTTGGGACACTTGGCTAAGGACTGCAACACGATCCGCTGTAATCTATGTAACCAGCTCGGCCACCCTTATAGTCAGTGTCCTGAGGCCTGGCACAACCTGGACAGGGAAGTGGTGCAGGAAATGCTGCGGCTGGATAGGGAGGAACATTCCCATGCTGCCCCGTCTGCGGTCCCTCCCCCCACTCAGCTGGGGGTTCCTGAGGCCCCTGTGCCTGTGCCATCTGCAGGTGGCCCTAAGGTGAATCCCCAGTCTGCCCCCAAGTCAGCAACCACTAATGTAAGACCAAGCAATATAATAGCTGAGGCGGCCCGGGGGGCTGGCACTGCAAGTACCAAGGGGGTTTCAGTAATTGTGCCCCCTGCTGTAAGATCTCGCAGGCTGGGGCTAGGTGATCCTGATCCTGCACCCCCTTCTGAGCAGGGTGGGAGTTCAGATCCCAAGACAGCATGGTCTGGACTCTCCCCTGGGGATCAGGATTACCTGGCTTACAGGCTAGCTACAAAGAAAAAAAGGAAAAAGGGTAATGCAGTGCCGGAGCCGGGGGAGAGCAGTGGGGTGCAGCTCTCCAACAGGTTTGAGGCACTTTCTGAGGACTCATCTATTGAAATATCTTCTTTTGATTCTGAGGCTTCAGATATGGAGGAGGAATCACCAGTCTCCTCCAGTAAGCGTTTAGGGTCAGATAGTGAGGCCGGAGGGAAGGCTTCGTTCTCCCGAATGACTCTGATGGCAGTTCCCCCTCCGATAAAGGTGGCAACCATTAATGTTGCCAGCATTAAATCTGTAAGCACTCGTTTTATGGCCTTATTCTTTCTCAGCCAGTTTGATGCTGACATTTTATTTTTGCAGGAGACCAGATTGGCCAGTCTGGCCGACATTCACGCTGTGAAGCGGGAATGGAGGCACGGACCCTCTTTTTGGTCTCTTGCGGCCGAGCCTTACAGCGGAGTGGCGGTGCTTTTTAAAACCGACATGGTAACTTGCCGGCGAGTCATTGAGGTGGAGATCGGGAGGTGCATGGTATTGGACGTCATTGTGAAGGGGCAGGACCTGCGCCTAATAAATATCTATGGACCTCAAACTAAGTGGGACAGGAAATGCCTCCTTACAAAGATCAAGCCGTTCCTTTTTACAGCCCGGCCAGTAGTCTTTGGAGGTGATTTTAACACCGTGACTAGGCCCATGGACAGGAGAGGCTTCAAAGGCAAGCTGGGCTGCGATAGTCTCTTTTTGAATAGCATGGTTAGAGAGGCAGGTCTGGAAGATGTGCACATTAAGCACTCCCCAGTCAGAGTAGGATAGACAGGTTTTTTTTGAAGGAGGGCTCGGCTTCTCAACCTCCCCGGCTGCAGGTGGTCGAGTTCTCCGATCACCTTTTACTATCGATGGTCTTGAATGCTTCTGACATAACCCCTAGAGGAAGGGGCATCTGGAGGATGAATTCGGCTCTCCTTGAGGAGGAGTGGGTAAGACAATCCTTTGAGGAATTCTTTCAGGCACAGGTTTCCATTAAGGATTTTTACAGCAGCAGGTCTGAGTGGTGGGAGCTGACCAAAATGAGAATTGCTGGGCTTTTCAGAGGCCTAGGGAAAAGAAAACCGCTTGATAAATACATTGCCTACCAGCGCTTGCGGAGGAAGCTTGACATCCTTGTCTCGAATGGTGGAGATCAAGGGGCAATCTCTGAAGTCAAGCTTCTTCTCAGGAAGTGTCAGTATGACCGGCATGCTTCTCTGGTTCTGGAAAGGGATTATGGGAAATACCACTAGCCCGATCCCTATCAGAATTGCAGACAGGCTGCAGCTCTCAAGACTGTCCTTGGTCTAAAGTATAGTACAGGATCCCTGGTAAGATCTAAATCTGGGATCCTGGAGATCATTAGGTCCTTTTATGCTGACCTCCTGGGCAGAAAGGTTCTTGACCGGGCAAGGATGGAAAGTTTCCTGGACTCTACTCCAGGATTGGAAAATGGTGACATTTCTATCACTGGCTTGACAGAATCGGTCACGGCTGATGAGGTGGTAAGTGCAATTGATCACCTTGCCATCAAAAAGTCGCCCGGGTCAGATGGTCTGACAGCTGAATTTTATAAATGTTTTAAGACCATCCTGGCACCACATTTGGTGGAGGTTTTTAATTGCTGTCTGGCAGAGGGTTCCCTCCCTCCCTCCATGAGGCGCTCGGCCGTGATCCATCGATGATTGAGAACTGGCGCCCCATCAGCCTTCTCAATGTCGATAGAAAGATACTGGCAAAGATTTTGTTCTGGCGCTTGTCGTCAGTGGCGGAGCAACTGCTTTCTTGTCACCAGCACTGCTCCATCCAAGGTAGAAGCACCTTCTCAGCGGTTTTAGCTGTCCGGGAAGCCTTGGAGCGGTGCAGGGCTGCAGGCTGGGGAAAGTACTTGTTGGCGTTGGATCAGGCAAAGGCTTTTGATAGGGTCAATCATGAGTACCTATGGCTGCTTCTTGGTAAGTACGGCCTGCCGGGGCGGTTCATTAATTGGCTACAAACCCTGTATGAAGGGGCTGAGAGCTTCCCTCTTGTTAATGGTTGGGTTGGAAAGCCTTTCGAAGTTGGCTCTGGTGTGCGACAGGGATGCCCCCTGAGTCCCCTACTGTATGTGTTTGCGATCGATCCCTTTATAAGGAGGGTCGAGAGCAGCATGTTATGTGGGGTTCCTCTGGGTATGCCTGGTGAGCCTTCTTTGAAGGTCATTGCCTATGCTGATGATGTATCTGTGATTGACTCTGGGACAAATGAGGCAGAGGAGGTGGCCTCTCTGATAGCACAGTATACAGAAGCGTCGGGCTGCAAGGTCAATAAAGAGAAGAGTGAAGTTTTCTGGATGGGTGAGGGTGAGGGCTTCGAACTTCCGGACGCCTTCCCAGTGCCCCAGCAGGAAATTAAGATCCTTGGCATAAATTTCGGTCCTGGCGATTATGGCCAAAAAAACTGGGAGCGCAGGCTGGAAATTGCCAATGCCAAGGTTGCAGTCTGGAAGAGCTGGAAAATGTCTCTCAGGGAAAGGGTTGACCTTATCAAGACCTACCTGATCCCCATCTTTTTATACGTCAGCTTCGTCTGTGTTTTGCCAGTGTCTCTCTACACCAGGGTCTACAGCGTGTTTTTCCAGATGTTATGGGGAAACCGCATGAACCTGGTGAAAAGAAATGTCACCTACCTATCTAGGCGGGAGGGTGGCCTAGGGATGGTCAACCCAGTAGTGTTTTTCTCTCTCTTGTTTCTGAAACATAATTTTGGAAGCATGTTGGCAGAGAGCCCGCCTGGCTGGGTGGGTATTTTCCAGTCCTGGTTTAAGCCCTTCCTGCGAGACTGGGAGAATGGTGGCCGGGTGAAAAGCCCTCGAGTTCCTCAGGCTCAGCTCCCGGCCTATGTTGCCCCGTGCTTGAAAATACTTCGGCAATGGCAATTAACAGCAGAGGACATGAGATCTACTCCGAGGAAGCTTCTTGTGAGTCGGGTCCTGGGTCTGGCTTTTCATGAGCCATTGTCCCTCAGGGATTGCCCAGGCTCCATCATGAGGGAGGGTTTGAGGCTTATTAGCTCCTCAAGAATTCCTTTGAAATACCGGGATATAGCCTGGCTCTCCTTCCAAGGAAAACTCTACCTTAGGGGGATCCGGAAGAGTCGCAGCCTGCCAGAGATAATTTGTCTCCGGGAGCAGTGTCGGGATGAGGTGGAGACTATGGACCACTTCCTGCTCCGGTGTCCCTTTAATGTAGAGGTGTGTAAACAGGTGGGGTTGGCCCTCGATGCCCCCTTCTTCTCCCAGCTTTCCTATGCTGAGTGGGTGTATGGAGCATTCAAGAACAGAGGGGATTTTTGTTTGGACACTTTATATCTAGTTAGTCTAGTGATCCGCTATTTTACATGGAATGCACGGTGCCAGCTCTGCATTAGGAAGAAAGTCCTCCCTGTCCCGGTGGTGGTGCATGACATCCTGCATGAGGTGGGCAAGATCCGGGTGCTGGAGAGGGACAGGTGGGAACGGGGGGCCTGGATGAAGGCATGGAGGAACATCAGGCCTCCTTGATCCCCATGACTTCCCTCTGGGTGAGCTTTCCTATCACCCATAGATTTTTATAACAATGACAGATTTTTGAAGAACGGCTGCATGCACAGGTGACGGGGTCTCTTAGTCTTCCTGCTGAGTTGTGTAGAGTGTAGTGTTAGGTTGTAGATAGGATTGTATATAGAATAATGGATATTATATATTATATGCCAAATTGTTAGGCCTGTTTCTTTTTGTTTAGTTATTATTTATTTTATTTTTATTTATTTATTATTGTAACTTTGTATATATTGTATATATTGTATATGATTGCTTGATTTTACTCAATAAAAAAAAGTTACAATCTATTAGGGTATAAGGGAATTTTTATTAGTAAACAAACAAACAAAACTCAGCTAATCAGCATTAATACAGAATACAAAGAAAAAACATAATTGTATACAAAATAAACATAACACAGCAGAACTACTGCTACTACTACACACTATTCATTATCCATCATGTCAATACTGTTAATGATTAGTCAGTAAGGACCCATCAGGCTACAGGTCGGGGGGGGGGTAGGTACCGGGTTATCACAGGGACACATCATGCCATAACCTCCTGTTTTCTCGGCCTCGGATCCAGCGTAACTCAGATTATCAGGTCTGCGGCCTCCTTGTGCTGGAAAGGCTCGCGGTACATGGAGGTGCGGGTTCGGGTGTGCCAATGGTAATACTTTATGGTGGTTATAATGAGGTACAGGGTCTCTGGGTGGATTTCTGGACACAGTGGGGACACTCCGTAGACTCTTTCTAGGTAGGTCAGATCTTTTAACCTCTTAATCTTTAACCTATTGGCCACCTCCCCCCAGATTCTGCAAGCCCCCCAGCACTGAACCAGAAAGTGCTCCATTGTCTCCTCCACGCCACAACCTAAAGGGCAGCTCTGCTCAGGCTGGCACAACCACTTCATGTTCCCGCGAACATATAACTTCCTGTGAAAGGAAAGCCAGGCAGTGTCATAGAACTTAGGCGGTAACCTGGCCCCATTCAGGAACCTCAGGCCGTCCTGAAGGGTTGAGCAGCTGCAGTCCGTGATCTTGAGTGGTGAACAAAAGAAAGTCTCACATACTCTATTGTATACCTGCTTTCTGGAGTTGCCCTCTAAGTAGGACTTCCCAATTCTCCACGTTCTTAAAGACCTCAAACCCCCCTCCAGGTATGTAGGAAGGTGAGTCTGGGTCCACCTCCCCCGCTTAAGACTTCCATCCCGCATCCAGGACTCAGCAAAGGGCATAATCCAATTTATTATGCTTTTAACCCACAGGGAACTGCTACTAGGGCTCAGGCTTCCAAAATTGGTCTTTAAAAAGAGAGAGTCATACAGGACATTAGGGTTCAGCATTTCCAGCCCCCCCTCTTTCTTTTTTAGATATGTCACCCCCCTCTTTACTGGGTTCAGTCTATTACCCCAAAGAATGCGGAAGAACAGACTGTAGAGCCTGGCTGATAGGGATTCTGGCAATGGGAAGATGACTGCAACATACAGGAAGATGGGAACTAGGTAAGTCTTTATCAGCTTGACCCTTGCTAGATAGGAGATCTTAGGGTTTCTCCACTGCTGGACTCTGGAACTTGCAATCTCTAGCTTCTCTTCCCAGTTTAGTTTGGCATTGTCCCCTCTCCCAAACTTGATACCTAGGATCTTGATTTCAGTCTCTGCCTTTGCAAACGGTCAAATGTTGGGTCACCCTGCAGTGTCCAGAATGCCTTGCATTTCTCGAGGTTTACTAGAGACCCTGAAGCCTCCGAGTAGCATGAGATGACCTGGGACAACCTCTGTGTTTCACCTGGGTCAGACAACACCACTGTCACATCATCTGCGTAGGCCAGAACGGTAAATGGTTCAGCACGGGGCACTGGCACTCCCTGAAAGTCGCACTCCTGCAGAGATCTCAAAAAGGGGTCAATGGCGAAAACATATAACAGGGGACTCAAGGGACAGCACTGCCTCACCCCTGCTTCAACACTAAAGGTGTCTCCTTTCCACCCATTTATTAAAGGAAAGGCCTCTGCCCCACGGTATAAGGTTTTTAACCACTCCACGAATGATGCAGGAATGCCGTATCGAAGTCATCCACAGGTATTGGTGATCAACCCGGTCAAAAGCCTTGGCTTGGTCAAGGCTAACCACATATTTGCTATGGCCAAAAGCTCTGCACCTCTCTAGCATTTCTCTAAGCGATATCACTGCCCCAGTGATGTTACGGCCTTTCACAGTCCCATACTGGCAAGTTGACAACAGGGCAGGAGACAAGCAGTTGAGGCTGGAGAATAGAATTTTTGCCAGGATCTTCCTGTCCACATTAAGGAGGGCAGTGGGCCTCCAATTCTTTATATCATTGGCTTCTTTCCCCTTAAAAAGCAGGATCAAGGATGATTCTCTCATCGACTTCGGCATCACATAACTGTTAAAACAACTACTATATACATCAGCCAAGATGGGAGCCAGGAGATCTTTAAATTTCTTATAGAATTCCGCTGGTAGGCCATCGGGGCCAGGGGTCTTCTTTAAGTGCAAGCTACTTATGGCTTCTTTCACCTCCTCCATCGTTATATCTGCTGTTAAAAGGGAAAAGTCCACATCTCTGGTGTCTGGTTTTGGAGAGGATTCCAAAAAATGCAACATTTTTTCTTGATCTAGCGCCTTTTTCTGGAAAAGATCTTCATAAAAAGTCTTAACAACTCCCAAAATACCTGCCTGGGACTCTTGCAGGTTACCCTGGGTATCACGAAGGGCCATTACCAACTTTTTGGCCACTTTGTCCCTGCAGCTTTCAAAAGGGTCGGGTGTCCCTTGGGGTCCATAATCCCGCTCCACTATTAGGGACTTATAATGATTATACTGGTGTTGCTGTAATTGGGACTTCAGATCATCTATTTTTCCCCTTGCCTCCAGCCCTTGTGAATAAAGTGACTCTAGTTGTTTCCTCAACTTCATATACTGGCAGTAGCTGCTCTGTCCCCTCTTAGCTGATAGTTTCCTCAGCAGTGTGGCAATGTCCTTCTTGATGTCCTCCCACCACTCAGCGCTGCTTTCATAAAAATCTATTCTGTCCATCTGCTGTTCTATCAGGACCTCCACCCGCTCTTGGACTTCTTGTTCCTCTAGGAGCCTTGTATTGAGCCTCCACAGTCCTTTGCCGACGTCTGGCCGCTTACTAGCCCCTATACAGAAGCACAAGGCCACGTGGTCAGAGTAAGGGACCAACTTTTCGCTTAAGGAATGAACAGATTCCGCCGGGCTCACAAGTGCCAAGTCTATTCGGCTCCTTCTTCCTGCGCATGAGTAAGTAAAGCCAGGTTTCCGGCCATTTTGGGCAAAGACATCACAAAGTCCGGCCTGCAGGATAATGCTGTTCAGTGTTCTTGCATCAGTGCTTACTCCTCTGCCAGATAAACGATCACTTGATGACCTGGCTACATTAAAATCACCTGCAAATATCACTGGCACAGAGGTGAACAGATATGGCTTAATTTCCTTAAATAAGCTGATCCTTCTGGTCACTGTCTGTGGCCCATAGATATTGATGAGCCTGAGCCTTCTACCCTGGATTGTGACCTCCAGAATTAGACACCTGCCCATCAAGACCTCAGTCAGTCTATGAATAATCACGTTTTGGGTCTTAAAGAGTATTGCAACGCCTGCAAAAGGCTCCACAGCCAGTGACCAAAAGGATGGGCCCATCTGCCATTCCCGCTGTGCCTCCTGGATCTGCTGGATGGAGGACAAGTGATGTTCCTGCAGGAAGACGACGTCTGCATCTAGATACTTCAGGTGTTCATACACAGCATGCCGGGTTTTCTTATTCTTTATACTGTTCACATTGCTGGTGACTATACTTAAAGAGAAGCCTGCCATTATTATGCAGAGCAGCAGCACCTTAAACCCCATCATCATAGATCAGAATCAGAGTCGCCCTGCCTGCCAGTCACTTCCATATCAGAGTCTATCGGGTCTATAGCTGCTGATGACTTTTTCTTAGTCGGTGGGTCCTCCTCTGACCCTGAGTCACATTCTCTGGCTATACGCTTTAACTCTTGCTCCAGCTCCATAGTATCGTGCCCAGAAATATCTGCACCTGACTCAGAAAGTACGTTATATCTGTTTGATGTAACTGTCACTTCTGTATCCGTTCTTCCTTTGGACTTTTTCCCTGGCTTTTGGACTAAGGACCATGTGTCCTCCGGTCTGCGGGAGGACTTGTCTTTTTTCTTCTTTCTCTTATCACCCGGGACTTTGCTATCTCCAGAAGAGGCCGGAGCAGAGCAATGGGCCATAGCAGGGGAAGGGGCTACAGGGGAAGATGGGCTATCAGCTTGCCCCGGTGCTGGCCGTGGGATGGTGGCCACAGGCTGTGGGGTTACATCTGTCTGATCTCTTATCTCAGTTGTCTCAGACCCTGGCCTTGTTACTATCTGCCCAGACATCAGAGCCTCCTCCTCTGTAACCTCACCTGTTGCCACCAGCTCCTCTGCAGTCTGGCTATAGAGGTTATGGAAGGCCTCCGAGCAGTCCTTATGGTAGTGACCCATCTGACCACACAAGTTACACCGGACATTTGTACACATGGCGCTGGTGTGACCAATCTCCCCGCACAGGTTGCACTTCACTACAGTACACACTCCGGCCACATGACCGGCCTTCCCACACTTAAAGCACAAGCGTGGCTGACCGGCATAGAAGCACACACCCCTCTCACGGCCGATAAAGAAGGAGTTGGGCAAATGTAAAGTAACATTACTGTGCTGCCTGAGCTTCACCAGCACCCTCCAGCCTCCTGTCCAGATCCCATCATCATCAAGACACTTTGTCAGGTCGGACACCATATCACAATGTCTCCTCAGCCATATCACAATATCCTGCGGGGGGGACGGACTCATTCCAGAACAAGATGTTAACGCTCACAGTACCCGGCTTTGATACCGGGATAAGAATAAACTGGTCCCATCCCTCAGCGCCCCTAAACTTTGTCACACTTGCCCAGAACCTGTCCAAGCTGGACATGAGCTTGAAGCTTATATCGTAGCCCTGCCTGTCCGGGAGGTTTATGACGGCCAAGATATCTGCGGGTGTGAACCCCATCTGGTTACACAGGAGCTCCCGGATCACATGTCTCCTGTCTAGCAGATCTTCCTTTGCCCCCTTATTCTTAAATCTTACCACGTTCCTCCTCTTAAATGCCTGACCGGTGTAATGTAAGCCGGGGCTAAAAGATGGGGCACCGCGGCTCCAGGCATTCTGAGGAGGAGCGTGGCCAGATGCATTGCCAGTAATATCACTGCGGGGTCTTGATTGAGGGGGACCCGCTACCTGTGGTCGGTCACCTGTGGGATTAGTGCATGCAGTCGATTCAGTCCCATTACTATCAGGAACCGCAGGCTGTTCATTGTCCCAAACAGATTGCAATGCAGTGGGACTTGCTTGCTTGTTTCCTCGATTGGGGGACAGTTCTGAGGTGTCACTATGTCCCGGATGTGACCCCAGGGTTGCAATTTGGGGGGTCTCTCCAACTTCCATAGTGTCACTGGCTGCCTCACATCCATTCTCAGGCTGGGGGAGGGCGCCTTGTGATACACAGAGTCCATTGCTGGAACCTTTCAGTGATTGCTCACTGCTGCCCCCTGGGGGGGGTTGGCTTACTTGGCTGGTATCATGAAAAGGGGCAGAATGTTGCAGCACTGGGGTCCTGTACAGCAGCTCCTGTGAGGATGTCTCCTGCTTTGATGGTGAGGGGGGGACTGAGCTGGGTTCAGGTATCTGTCTGTGTTTTAGGAGCTTTTGAGACTCCTCAAACCGATCCAGGTTCTTGTATCTCTCTGCCATGGGCCCCATTTGTTTCTCAATGTCACTAACAATTTCAGCAAGCTGTGTGCGTAAAGTCTCTATCAGCACATCATAGGCGGTTGCGCTATTGGGGTTTGCTGCTTTTTGTTTATTTGCTTCATCTATTTGTCTTTGCAGTTGTGTCCTGGATGCTCTTAAGCTGTTCATTTTATTGACTAAATCTGGAATTTTGTCTGCAAGCTGCAGTTCTGGTGCGCGCTCTGTCTCTTTAAGACTTGCCTTTCGCCTTGGCTTTCCTGCTGGGTCTTTGAATGTCTCTGCTGCCTCAGTCCTGGGAGACTTGTGGCCATTTGCCCCCAGCTCAGCATTTGCCTTGTCTGATAACTTCCCAGATTTATGACTAGTGGCAGATTTAGCAGATTTCCCCCCAGTTATGGGGTCACCGGTGGCCGGCTGGGTCTTGGATCGCAGGGCCCGGGACTCTTGGCTCACACACACATTCTGCTGCATGTTTTCCTGCATTGTCAGTCTTTCCAAAGATGTCCTCCTCAGCTTGTGCTGCTTCCCACTGCCGGCCTGAGCTGGCTGCTGAGTGTCCATCACAACAGGTTGTTGGATCTCCCTGCCTGGATCAGCACAGTCACTTTGCTGGGGCTGCCGCCCTCCCTCCATTACATGCTGCACACAGACACTGCTACACGGCCCATCATTATTATCCACCACTTCCATTCCAGCTTCACTTACTTTACTGTAACTTTCTTCCATAAAGACTCTTCCACCTTCATTGTAATCCACCGCGGTCAGCCGGTCAGCAGCATATTCAGTAGCCAGAGGGTCTCTAACATGGACTCCAGATTCAGACCCAGAAGCCTGGAGCTCACCTGGGGAGCGACCCCACCCAAGGCAGCCAGGCCCTGGGCTAGAGCCAGACATTCACAGCACCTGCAGAGCTCACTCACACACCTCCTCCCACCTTAACGATCTATTAGGGTATAAGGGAATTTTTATTAGTAAACAAACAAACAAAACTCAGCTGATCAGCATTAATACAGAATACAAAGAAAAAACATAATTGTATACAAAATAAACATAACACAGCAGAACTACTGCTACTACTACACACTATTCATTATCCATCATGTCAATACTGTTAATGATTAGTCAGTAAGGACCCATCAGGCTACAGGTCGGGGGGGGGGGGGTAGGTACCGGGTTATCACAGGGACACATCATGCCATAACCTCCTGTTTTCTCGGCCTCGGATCCAGCGTAACTCAGAGATTATCAGGTCTGCGGCCTCCTTGTGCTGGAAAGGCTCGCGGTACATGGAGGTTCGGGTTCGGGTGTGCCAATGGTAATACTTTATGGTGGTTATAATGAGGTACAGGGTCTCTGGGTGGATTTCTGGACACAGTGGGGACACTCCGTAGACTCTTTCTAGGTAGGTCAGATCTTTTAACCTCCTAATCTTTAACCTATTGGCCACCTCCCCCCAGATTCTGCAAGCCCCCCAGCACTGAACCAGAAAGTGCTCCATTGTCTCCTCCACGCCACAACCTAAAGGGCAGCTTCGCTCAGGCTGGCACAACCACTTCATGTTCCCGCGAACATATAACTTCCTGTGAAAGGAAAGCCAGGCAGTGTCATAGAACTTAGGGGGTAACCTGGCCCCATTCAGGAACCTCAGCCAGTCCTGAAGGGTTGAGCAGCTGCAGTCCGTGATCTCGAGTGGTGAACAAAAGAAAGTCTCACATACTCTATTGTATACCTGCTTTCTGGAATTGCCCTCTAAGTAGGACTTCCCAATTTTCCACGTTCTTAAAGACCTCAAACCCCCCTCCAGGTATGTAGGAAGGTGAGTCTGGGTCCACCTCCCCCGCTTAAGACTTCCATCCCGCATCCAGGACTCAGCAAAGGGCAAAATCCAATTTATTATGCTTTTAACCCACATGGAACTGCTACTAGGGCTCAGGCTTCCAAAATTGGTCTTTAAAAAGAGAGAGTCATACAGGACTTTAGGGTTCAGCATTTCCAGCCCCCCTTCTTTCTTTTTTAGATATGTCACCCCCCTCTTTACTGGGTTCAGTCTATTACCCCAAAGAATGCGGAAGAACAGACTGTAGAGCCTGGCTGATAGGGATTCTGGCAATGGGAAGATGACTGCAACATACAGGAAGATGGGAACTAGGTAAGTCTTTATCAGCTTGACCCTTGCTAGATAGGAGATCTTAGGGTTTCTCCACTGCTGGACTCTGGAACTTGCAATCTCTAGCTTCTCTTCCCAGTTTAGTTTGGCATTGTCCCCTCTCCCAAACTTGATACCTAGGATCTTGATTTCAGTCTCTGCCTTTGCAAACTGAGGGAGGTCAAATGTTGGGTCACCCTGCAGTGTCCAGAATGCCTTGCTTTTCTCGAGGTTTACTAGAGACCCTGAAGCCTCCGAGTAGCATGAGATGACCTGGGACAACCTCTGTGTCTCACCTGGGTCAGACAACACCACTGTCACATCATCTGCGTAGGCCAGAACGGTAAATGGTTCAGCACGGGGCACTGGCACTCCCTGAAAGTCACACTCCTGCAGAGATCTCAAAAAGGGGTCAATGGCGAAAACATATAACAGGGGACTCAAGGGACAGCCCTGCCTCACCCCTGCTTCAACACTAAAGGTGTCTCCTTTCCACCCATTTATTAAAGGAAAGGCCTCTGCCCCACGGTATAAGGTTTTTAACCACTCCACGAATGATGCAGGAATACCGTATCGAAGTAAAGTCATCCACAGGTATTGGTGATCAACCCGGTCAAAAGCCTTGGCTTGGTCAAGGCTAACCACATATTTGCTATGGCCAAAAGCTCTGCACCTCTCTAGCATTTCTCTAAGCGATATCACTGCCCCAGTGATGTTCCGGCCTTTTACAGTCCCATACTGGCAAGTTGACAACAGGGCAGGAGACAAGCAGTTGAGTCTGGAGAATAGAATTTTTGCCAGGATCTTCCTGTCCACATTAAGGAGGGCAATGGGCCTCCAATTCTTTATATCATTGGCTTCTTTCCCCTTAAAAAGCAGGATCAAGGATGATTCTCTCATCGACTTCGGCATCACATAACTGTTAAAACAACTACTATATACATCAGCCAAGATGGGAGCCAGGAGATCTTTAAATTTCTTATAGAATTCCGCTGGTAGGCAATCGGGGCCAGGGGTCTTCTTTAAGTGCAAGCTACTTATGGCTTCTTTCACCTCCTCCATCGTTATTTCTGCTGTTAAAAGGGAAAAGTCCACATCTCTGGTGTCTGGTTTTGGAGAGGATTCCAAAAAATGCAACATTTTTTCTTGATCTAGCTCCTTTTTCTGGAAAAGATCTTCATAAAAGGTCTTAACAACTCCCAAAATACCTGCCTGGGACTCTTGCAGGTTACCCTGGGTATCACGAAGGGCCATTACCAACTTTTTGGCCACTTTGTCCCTGCAGCTTTCGAAAGGGTCGGGTGTCCCTTGGGGTCCATAATCCCGCTCCACTATTAGGGACTTATAACGATTATACTGGTGTTGCTGTAATTGGGACTTCAGATCATCTATTTTTCCCCTTGCCTCCAGCCCTTGTGAATAAAGTGACTCTAGTTGTTTCCTCAACTTCATATACTGGCAGTAGCTGCTCTGTCCCCTCTTAGCTGATAGTTTCCTCAGCAGTGTGGCAATGTCCTTCTTGATGTCCTCCCACCACTCAGCGCTGCTTTCATAAAAATCTATTCTGTCCATCTGCTGTTCTATCAGGACCTCCACCCGCTCTTGGACTTCTTGTTCCTCTAGGAGCCTTGTATTGAGCCTCCACAGTCCTTTGCCGACGTCTGGCCGCTTACTAGCCCCTATACAGAAGCACAAGGCCACGTGGTCAGAGTAAGGGACCAACTTTTCGCTTAAGGAATGAACAGATTCCGCCGGGCTCACAAGTGCCAAGTCTATTCGGCTCCTTCTTCCTGCGCATGAGTAAGTAAAGCCAGGTTTCCGGCCATTTTGGGCAAAGACATCACAAAGTCCGGCCTGCAGGATAATGCTGTTCAGTGTTCTTGCATCGGTGCTTACTCCTCTGCCAGATAAACGATCACTTGATGACCTGGCTACATTAAAATCACCTGCAAATATCACTGGCACAGAGGTGAACAGATATGGCTTAATTTCCTTAAATAAGCTGATCCTTCTGGTCACTGTCTGTGGCCCATAGATATTGATGAGCCTGAGCCTTCTACCCTGGATTGTGACCTCCAGAATTAGACACCTGCCCATCAAGACCTCAGTCAGTCTATGAATAATCACGTTTTGGGTCTTAAAGAGTATTGCAATGCCTGCAAAAGGCTCCACAGCCAGTGACCAAAAGGATGGGCCCATCTGCCATTCCCGCTGTGCCTCCTGGATCTGCTGGATGGAGGACAAGTGATGTTCCTGCAGGAAGATGACGTCTGCATCTAGATACTTCAGGTTTTCATACACAGCATGCCGGGTTTTCTTATTCTTTATACTGTTCACATTGCTGGTGACTATACTTAAAGAGAAGCCTGCCATCATTATACAGAGCAGCAGCACCTTAAACCCCATCATCATAGATCAGAATCAGAGTCGCCCTGCCTGCCAGTCACTTCCATATCAGAGTCTATCGGGTCTATAGCTGCTGATGACTTTTTCTTAGTCGGTGGGTCCTCCTCTGACCCCGAGTCACATTCTCTGGCTATACGCTTTAACTCTTGCTCCAGCTCCATAGTATCGTGCCCAGAAATATCTGCACCTGACTCAGACAGTATGTTATATCTGTTTGATGTAACTGTCACTGCTGTATCCGTTCTTCCCTTGGACTTTTTCCCTGGCTTTTGGACTAAGGACCATGCGCCCTCCGGTCTGCGGGAAGACTTGTCTTTTTTCTTCTTTCTCTTATCACCAGGGACTTTGCTATCTCCAGAAGAGGCCGGAGCAGAGCAATGGGCCATAGCAGGGGAAGGGGCTACAGGGGAAGATGGGCTATCAGCTTGCCCCGGTGCTGGCCGTGGGATGGTGGCCACAGGCTGTGGGGTTACATCTGTCTGATCTCTTATCTCAGTTGTCTCAGACCCTGGCCTTGTTACTATCTGCCCAGACATCAGAGCCTCCTCCTCTGTAACCTCACCTGATGCCTCCAGCTCCTCCGCAGCCTGGCTATAGAGGTTATGGAAGGCCTCCGAGCAGTCCTTATGGTAGTGACCCATCTGACCACACAAGTTACACCGGACATTTGTGCACATGGCGCTGGTGTGACCAATCTCCCCGCACAGGTTACACTTCACTACAGTACACACTCCGGCCACATGACCGGCCTTCCCACACTTAAAGCACAAGCGGGGCTGACCGGCATAGAAACACACCCCCCTCTCACGGCCGATAAAGAAGGAGTTGGGCAAATGTAAGGTAACATTACTGTGCTGCCTGAGCTTCACCAGCACCCTCCAGCCTCCCGTCCAGATCCCATCATCATCAAGACACTTTGTCAGGTCAGACACCATATCACAATGTCTCCTCAGCCATATCACAATATCCTGCGGGGGGACGGATTCATTCCAGAACAAGATATTAACTCTCACAGTACCCGGCTTTGATACCGGGATAAGAATAAACTGGTCCCATCCCTCAGCGCCCCTAAACTTTGTCACACTTGCCCAGAACCTGTCCAAGCTGGACATGAGCTTGAAGCTTATATCGTAGCCCTGCCTGTCCGGGAGGTTTATGACAGCCAATATATCTGCGGGTGTGAACCCCATCTGGTTACACAGGAGCTCCCGGATCACATGTCTCCTGTCTAGCAGATCTTCCTTTGCCCCCTTATTCTTAAATCTTACCACGTTCCTCCTCTTAAATGCCTGACCGGTGTAATGTAAGCCGGGGCTAAAAGATGGGGCACCGCGGCTCCAGGCATTCTGAGGAGGAGCGTGGCCAGATGCATTGCCAGTAATATCACTGCGGGATCTTGATTGAGGGGGACCCGCTACCTGTGGTCGGTCACCTGTGGGAGGAAAAACATTATTAGTGCATGCAGACGATTTAGTTCCATTACTATCAGGAACCGCAGGCTGTTCATTGTCCCAAACAGATTGCAATGCACTGGGACTTGCTTGCTTGTTTCCTCGATTGGGGGACAGTTCAGAGGTGTCACTATGTCCCGGATGTGACCCCAGGGTTGCAATTTGGGGGGTCTCTCCAACTTCCATAGTGTCACTGGCTGCATCACATCCATTCTCAGGCTGGGGGAGGGCGCCTTGTGATACACAGAGTCCATTGCTGGAACCTTTCAGGGATTTCTCACTGCTGCACCCTGGGGGTGGTTGGCTTACTTGGCTGGTATCACGAAAAGGGGCAGAATCTTGCAGCACTGGGGTCCTGTACAGCAGCTCCTGTGAGGATGTCTCCTGCTTTGATGGTGAGGGGGGAACTGAGCTGGGTTCAGGTATCTGTCTGTGTTTTAGGAGCTTTTGAGACTCCTCAAACCGATCCAGGTTCTTGTATCTCTCTGCCATGGGCCCCATTTGTTTCTCAAGTGTCTCAATGTCACTAACAATTTCAGCAAGCTGTGTGCGTAAAGTCTCTATCAGCACATCATAGGCGGTTGCGCTATTGGGGTTTGCTGCTTTTTGTTTATTTGCTTCATCTATTTGTCTTTGCAGTTGTGTCCTGGTTGCTCTTAAGCTGTTCATTTTATTGACTAAATCTGGAATTTTGTCTGCAAGCTGCAGTTCTGGTGCGCGCTCTGTCTCTTTAAGACTTGCCTTGCGCCTTGGCTTTTCTGCTGGGTCTTTGAATGTCTCTGCTGCCTCAGTCCTGGGAGACTTGTGGCCATTTGCCCCCAGCTCAGCATTTGCATTGTCTGATAACTTCCCAGATTTATGACTAGTGGCAGATTTAGCAGATTTCCCCCCAGTTATGGGGTCACCGGTGGCCGGCTGGGTCTTGGATCGCAGGGCTCGGGACTCTCGGCTCACACACACATTCTGCTGCAGGTTTTCCTGCATTGTCAGTCTTTCCAAAGATGTCCTCCTCAGCTTGTGCTGCTTCCCACTGCCGGCCTGAGCTGGCTGCTGAGTGTCCATCACAACAGGTTGTTGGATCTCCCTGCCTGGATCAGCACAGTCACTTTGCTGGGGCTGCCGCCCTCCCTCCATTACATGCTGCACACAGACACTGCTACACAGCCCATCATTATTATCCACCACTTCCATTCCAGCTTCACTTACTTTACTGTAACTTTCTTCCATAAAGACTCTTCCACCTTCATTGTAATCCACCGCGGTCAGCCGGTCAGCAGCATATTCAGTAGCCAGAGGGTCTCTAACATGGACTCCAGATTCAGACCCAGAAGCCTGGAGCTCACCTGGGGAGCGACCCCACCCAAGGCAGCCAGGCCCTGGGCTAGAGCCAGACATTCACAGCACCTGCAGAGCTCACTCACACACCTCCTCCCACCTTAACGATCTATTAGGGTATAAGGGAGGATAGAGAAGGAGAAAAGCTCACAATCTATTAGGGTATAAGGGAGGCTACAGAAGGAGAAGAGCTTACAATCTATTAGGGTATAAGGGAGGATACAGAACGAGAGGAAGAGCTTACAATCTATTAGGGTATAAGGGAGGATACAGAAGGAGAAGAGCTTACAATCTATTACGGTATAAGGGAGGATACAAAGGGGGAGGGCTTACAATCTATTAGGGTATAAGGGAGGCTACAGAAGCAGGAGAGCTTACAATCTATTAGGGAATCAGGGAGGATACAGAACAAGAAGAGATTACAATCTATTAGGGTATAGGGGAAGATACAGAAGAGCTTACACTCTATTAGGGTATACGGGAATTTTTATTGGTAAACAAACAAAACTCAGCTAATTAGCATTAATACAGAATATAAAGAAAATATAAACTTGTATACAATAAACATAACACAGCAGAATACTACATACTATAAATTTCTATCGTGTCTATACTTCTAATGGTTAATCAGTGAAGATACATCAGGTTACAGATCAGGGGTTAGGTGCCATCATTATACAGAGCAGTAACACATTAAACACCATCATAGATCTGAATCATCAGAGTCTTCCTGCCCGCCAGTCACTTCCATATCAGAGTCTATAGGGTCTATAGCTGCTGGTGACTTTCTCTTAGCCGGTGGGTCCTCCTCTGACCCCGAGTCACATTCTCTGGCTATACGCTTTAACTCTTGCTCCAGCTCCATAGTATCGTGCCCAGAAATATCTGCACCTTACTCAGACAGTATGTTATATCGGTTTGATGTAACTGTCACTGCTGTATCTGTTCTGCCCTTGGGCTTTTTCCCTGGCTTTTGGACTAAGGACCATGTCGGGTGGACTTGTCTTTTTTTTCCCTCTCTAATCACCAGGGACTTTACTATCTGCAGAAGAGGCTGGAGCAGGGCAATGGGCCATAAAAGGGGAAGGGGCTACAGGGGAAGATGGGCTATCAGCTTGCTCCGGTGCTGGCCGTGGGATGGTGGCCACAGGCTGTGGGGTTACATCTGTCTGATCTCTTATCTCCGTTGTCCCAGACCTTGGCCTTGTTACTATCTGCCCAGACATCAGAGCCTCCTCCTCTGTAACCTCACCTGCTGCCTCCAGCTCCTCCGTAGCCTGGCTATAGAGGTTATGGAAGGCGTCCGAGCAGTCCTTATGATAATGACCCATCTGACCATACAAGTTACACCGGACATTTGTACACATGGCGCTGGTGTGACCAATCTCCCCGCACAGGTTACACTTCACTACAGTACACACTCCGGCCACATGACCGGCCTTCCCACACTTAAAGCACAAGCGGGGCTGAACGGCATAGAAGCACACCCCCTCTCACGGCCGATAAAGAAGGAGTTGGGCAAATGTAAGGTAACATTACTGTGCTGCCTGAGCTTCACCAGCACCCTCCAGCCTCCCGTCCAGATCCCATCATCATCAAGACACTTTGTCAGGTCAGACACCATATCACAATGTCTCCTCAGCCATATCACAATATCCTGCGGCGGGACGGACTCATTCCAGAACAAGATATTAACACTCACAGTGCCCGGCTTTGACACCGGGATAAGGATAAACTGGTCCCATCCCTCAGCACCCCTAAACTTTGTCACACCTGCCCAGAACCTGTCCAAGCTGGACATGAGCTTGAAGCTTATATCGTAGCCCTGCCTGTCCGGGAGGTTTATGACGGCCAATATATCTGCGGGTGTGAACCCCATCTGGTTACACAGGAGCTCCCGGATCACATGTCTCCTGTCTGGCACATCTTCCTTTGCCCCCTTATTCTTAAATCTTACCACGTTCCTCCTCTTAAATGCCTGATCGGTGTAATGTAAGCCAGGGCTAAAAGATGGGCCCCCCCCCCCCCCGACTCCAGGCATTCTGAGGAGGCGCGTGGCCAGATGCATTGCCAGTATTATCACTGCGGGGTCTGGATTGCAGGGGACCCGCTACCTGTGGCTGAACACCTATGGGAGGAAAAACATTATTAGTGCATGCAGACGATTCAGTCCCATTACTATCAGGAACCACAGGCTGTTCATTGTCCCAAACAGATTGTAATGCATTGCGACTTGCTTGCTTGTTTCCTCGATCGATGTTCAACAATGTGGGGGACAGTTTAGAGGTGTCACTATGTCCCGGCTGTGACCCTGGGATTGCAATTTGGGGGGTCTCTCCAACTTCCATATTTAGCTGCATCACATCCATTCTCAGGCTGGGGGAGGGCGCCTTGTGATACACAGAGTCCATTGCTGGAGCCATTCAGGGATTGCTCACTGCTACTCCCTGGGGGTGGTTGGCTTACTTGGCTGGCATCCGGAAAAGAAGGGCCAGAATCTTGCAGCACTGGGGTCCTGTACAGCAGCTCCTGTGAGGATGTCTCCTGCTCTGATGGTGAGGGGGGACTGAGCTGGGTTCAGGTATCTGTCTGTGTTTTAAGAGCTTCTGAGACTCCTCAAACCGATCCAGGTTCTTGTATCTCTCTGCCATGGGCCCCATTTGTTTCTCAAGTGTCTCAATGTCTCTAACCCCCGAACCCCCGAAAAACTCACCTCTCCCCGCTCCCAGCGCCGACGGACAAGCCTTTTGACAGCTGCGGACAAGCGGCTCCTCCGCCGCCGCCTCCCGCGCGTCACTCTTGACGCGCGCACCCGCGCCGGCCATTCACAGACAGCCGGCGCGGGCATGCGCACGTCTAGAGGGGCGCGAGGGAGGCGGCGGCGGAGGAGCCGCTTGTCCGCGGCTGTCAAAAGGCTTGCCCTGTCGGCGCTGGGAGCGGGGATAGGTGAGTTTTTCGGGGGGTTCGGGGGGGTTTCACACAACGGGGTGCCCCACCGAAGTGGACCAAGACCCAGGATAGTCAAAATCCTGGGTGTTGGTCCACTTTAAAGAGACAGTGCGCGCACCAGAACTGCAGCTTGCAGACAAAATTCCAGATTTAGTCAACAACATGAACAGCTTAAGAGCATTCAGGACGCAACTGCACAGACAAATAGGTGAAGTAAATAAAATGAAGGCAGCAAACCCCTTTATGGCAGCCTTCTATGATGAGCTGTTACAGACTTTCCACACACAGCTTGCTACAGCTGTTAGAGACATTGAGACACTTGAGAAACAAATGGGGAAGACAAGGTAAGGGGATTTGGGGTGTTTGGGGGGGTTTCACCCCGCGGGACATCCGAGATTTGGGGAGGGAGGTGATCGGCCCGGGAATGTTATAGATTCCCGGGCTGATCACCCGAGGGTGATGGTCCACTTTAAGACTTGCCTTGCGCCTTGGCTTTTCTGCTGGGTCTTTGAATGTCTCTGCTGCCTCAGTCCTGGGAGACTTGAGGCCATTTGCCGCCAGCGCAGAATTTGCATTGACTGATAACTTCCCAGATTTATGACTAGTGGCAGATTTAGCAGATTTCCCCCCGGGGTCTTAGATCGCAGGGCTCGGGACTCTCAGCTCACATACACATTCTGCTGCAGGTTTTCCTGCATTGTCAGTCTTTCCAAAGATGTCCTCCTCAGCTTAAGCTGCTTCCCACTGCCGGCCTGAGCTGGCTGCTGAGTGTCCATCACAACAGGTTGTTGGATCTCCCTGCCTGGATCAGCACAGTCACTTTGCTGGGGCTGCCGCCCTCCCTCCATTACATGCTGCACACAGACACTGCTACACGGCCCAAAGACTCTTCCACCTTCATTGTAATCCACCGCGGTCAGCCGGTCAGCAGCATATTCAGTAGCCAGAGGGTCTCTAACATGGACTCCAGATTCAGACCCAGAAGCCTGGATCTCACCTGGGGAGCGACCCCACCCAAGGCAGCCAGGCTCTGGGCTAGAGCCAGACATTCAGAGCACCTGCAGAGAGCTCACTCACACACCTCCTCCCACCTTAACGATCTATTAGGGTATAAGGGAGGATATGGAAGGAGAAGAGCTTACAATCTATTAGGGTATAAGGGAGGATACAAAGGGGGAGGGCTTACAATCTATTAGGGTATAAGGGAGCATACAGCAGGAGAAGAGCTTACAATCTATTAGGGTATAAGGGAGGATACAGAAGGAGAAGAGCTTACAATCTATTAGGGTATAAGGGAGGATACAGAGGAGAAGAGCTTACAATCTACTAGGGTATAAGGGAGGATACAGAAAGAGACGAGCTTACAATCTATTAGGGTATAAGGGAGGATACAGAGAGAGGAAGAGCTTACAATCTATTAGTGTATTAGGAAGGATACAGAAGAGGAAGAAGCTACAATCTATTAGGGTATAATGGAGGATACAAGAGTCGAATAGCTTACAATATATTAGGGTATAAGGGAGGATACAAAGGAGAAGAGCTTACAATTTATTATAGTTACAGGACCTCTGCTAGTCACTGCCTATATTAGTGTAGTTAGAGCTTTCCGGTGTCACCTGTGATGTGCAGGTACAGGCAGCGCGGCATCAGGTGAGCTGGCAGAGGGTGAGTGGCGCGTGATGGCTCTGGAGCAGCGGGAGGGGAGTGTGGTGCTGGAATGTGCACTGATTGTCCGGAGTTTATTCAGGGTGTGGGTGGAATGAGCGGCAGTGATAAGGATGTGGCGCTCCCCCGCCGCCTCTATTTACACCTGCAGTGCCGTTGAGCTTTATGAGCAGAACAATGACATCACTGACAGTTGGGAGATGTCAACACGCTGCTCACCTTTCCCAGCCCAGCTCACCTGGAGGGCATCCAGCAGACACGCCCTCGTCATCAACTTCGGCTCTTTCTCCTTTCTCACTCTCTTTTCCTATATGTGGATAAGTGCAGAGCTCCTCTTTAGCTAAGTAGTGTTAACGTTAAAAGACAGAGACATTAATATGCATAGCATACGACAATGAACAAGAGCCCGAACATGGACCGGGAGAAGGTGAGGTTTTGGGGCGAACTGGAGGCTTTAGACAGAGGGGCATCCCAAATTGGGATGCCCCCGAGGCAAGGATCAAAACCCAAGATAGGTCCACTTTAAATATGCAGCAGGGGGGCATCTGGGCTGGTGATACCCACCTTTTCTGAGAGCCACATCCCACATTACCATGAGCAGCCAATCAAGTCTGGTGGCAGCCGTGTACTGCTAGGCTTGTCTATGGCTGACTTGGAGGGACCCTGAAAAGGTGAGTATCCGAGGTCCCTGTTGCAACCACTGAGCATCCGCCTGCTGCATATTTAACCCTTTAAATGCCAGCCACGTAAATTTTACGTGGTTGCTTCTCCTGGACTTAAGTGCCAGCCACGTAAAATTCACGTGCCTGGCATCTACCCCTGCTAGTGGGCAAAAAAATAAATAAAAATACTCACCTGACCCCTCGTTAGATCCGGCCGGGTCTCCTCTTTAATTTGGTGCCATCCGATCCCCCGTGGGGTCTCGGATGGCTCCAGGAGAGCCCCCGGAATAGTGCCCCCCCCCCCCGTTCGGCAGCAGCAGCTGCTGTCTGTGTAAAAAAAAAAAAAAAAAAAAATGACATTCACTTACCTTAGGTCGCGCTGCCTCCCGACAGGTCTCTTCTTCACTGGGGGGGCCTCCGATCGCCCCCCCCTGGCTCTTCAGCTTCAGGGGAGAGCCTGAAAGGGCTCTCCCCCCTCCTGCTCCGACGGGCGCCGCCATCTTGTGATAAGCCCCGCCCCTTTGGGGGCGGGGCTTATCGCGTCCCATCGCTCAAGCTCCGCCCCTTTGGGGGCGGGGCTTATCGCGATCCCGTCTCGAGGCCCCGCCCCCTTTGTGACGTCACTCACCGGGTGTCGTCCTGGCTCCCGGCTGTTGTTTATTCAGATGCGATCATGCTGGCCACAGGAGCAGAGGGGCAGGTGATCAGATCATCACCTGCCCCTCTGCTACTGCAGCCAGCATGATCACATCTGTCATCACATCGGTGATAACACGATCGGAGGTAAGTAAAGTAAAAAAAAAGTTTTTATTTTTTAATAAAATTTTTTATTAAAGTGTCAGTGTGTTTATTTTTACTGTTAACCCCTTGTGAACTGGTAAGGGGTCCATGAGACCCCTTATACCAGTTCACGAGGCATCCCCTATTACCTGCCTCCCCAAAGGCCAGGGGGGGGCAGAAGAGCCCGGGCCCACATAGGGTATGTGGGCTCGTAGGCTGCAGGGTGGGGGGGCCACAAAAGCTGGCCCCCCCACTCTGTGCCTACAAGCCCCCATAGCTGGTCCCGGGCTGGTTATGACGGGTAGGGGGGACCCTACGTCATTTTTTTTTTTGAATTTTAAGGGTTAGGGTTAGGGTTAGGGTTAGCCTAACCCTAACCCTAACCCTTAAAATTCAAAAAAAAAATGAGGTCCCCCCCCCCTGGGAGGGGGGACCCTACGTCATTTTTTTTTTTAATTTTAAGGGTTAGGGTTAGCCTAACCCTAACCCTTATTTTTTTTTTTTTTAAATGACGTAGGGTCCCCCCTCCCGGGGGGGGGGGGGGGGGGGACCCTACTTCATTTTTTTTAAAAAAATTAAGGGTTAGGGTTAGCCTAACCCTTAAAATTCTGCCAAAAAATGGGTCCCCCCCCCCCCTTCCCGGGAGGGGGGATGCTACGTCTTTTTTTTTTTTTAAAGTGGACCAACACCCAGGCTGATCAGCACGGGAATCTATAAGATTCCAGGGCCGATCAGATCCCTCACCGCGGGGCATCCGAAATCGGGATGCCCCGCTGTGTGAAACCCCCCAGGACGCCCCATTCGCCTTACCTTATCCCCGTTCCAACGATGCATGCGCGGGCCTCCGCCACCTCTCACGCTTCTGTCTAGCAGGGCGCCGTTTGTGAATGGCCGGCGCGGGCACGCTCCCTGTTAGAGGGAAGCGCGAGATGCGGCTGCCAGCGTGCTCGGAGCTGCTGTGGTTGTCCGCCCCTTGTCCGTGCATACCACAGCGGCTCTGAGCGCTCTGATTGGACGAGCGCTCGCGCATGCGCCGTAGGAGCGGGGTGAGGTGAGTTTTTTATACCTTTCTCGGGGGTTTCACGCAGCGGGGCACCCCCGCGGAAGTGGAACAAAACCCAGGATAGTGAAAATCCTGGGTGTTGGTCCACTTTAAGGGTTAGGGTTAGGTTAACGCTAACCCTTAAAATTCCCCCCAAAAAATGGGGTCCCCTGGGAGGGGGGATCCTATGTCATTTTTTCTCTAATTTTAAGGGTTAGGGTTAGGCTTAGCCTAACCCTAACCCTTAAAATTCCAAAACAAACGGGGTCCCCCCACCCCTGGGAGGGGGGTCCCTATGTCATTTTCTTTTTAAATTAACCCCTTGCGTTTATAGTGTGGATAGTTGTATTTTGTTTTTAAATGTTATAAAGTGCTATTTTCAGTTTGGGGGGGTCTCCTGGGCAAGAATGGGGGGCTATCGATACATATGTGGTACCGTTGTAATCGGGAGAAATGGGGCTATCACATGCAATATGGTTTTCATTACTAAAACAAATGTTTTATTTAAAATAAAGGAGACAATTGTTTAAAAAATATTATTTTATTTATTTTTTTGTTTTTTTTACGCAAAAATATTTAAAAAACAGCAGAAAAATTACAAACAAGACATTTAATGTTAAAGCCTAAACTCTGCTGCAAAAAAAAAATATATATATTTTCCAGGAAGTTCCGGCAAAAATCACGGTTAAACATGGCGCAAAATGGGGAAAAATGACCAACAGAGGGTGACAAAAGTTCAAGTAGGCTGGCAATTAAAAGGGTTAATAGTACCTATGCATGTTGGGTATTGTTCTGCTCGGGGGACCTTGCGCTTTCAGATTTAGCTTGTTTTTTCTTATTTGCATATTGATATTTTAGGAAAAGGTGTTTTTTATTCGGCTTTTTTATACATTTTCTTGTGAAACCCTGTGCAACCTAAGAATTCTTCAAGGGATTACTTCCAGAAAGATGAGTCCACGACAACAAGCTGGGTACGCTTAGAAAGCTTAAAATGTGTACTTTCCGGGAATATATGGTTTATGGGGGATATTCCAAATGTAAAGGCTTGTTTTGGTAGAAAAAGCACAAGGTGCGCACATTGTCTGCAGAGCTGAAATTTTGAAGTAAAATTGCTGTTACGCACATGCTTTACTTTGGTGTGTTTGGCAACTCTTCCCTTGACAGGACCTATGCATGCTGGGTATTGTTCTGTTCGGGGCATGTTGCTTTTTCAGATTTTCAGTTTTTTTCTTGTTTCCATATAGTTTTTTTTAGGAAAATGTGGTTTTGATTCTGCATTTTTATTCTTTTTTAGGGAAACCCTGTGCAACCAAAGAATATATTGAGGGGTTAACTCCAGAAAACTGCACCCATGTCAACAAACCTGGTACGCCTAGAAAGCTTGAGGTGTGTACTTCCAGAGAATATATAGTTTGTCGGGGGTATTTCAAATGTAAAGGGTTGTTTTTCTTGAAAAACTGCAAGGTGCGCTTAGCGCGTAGCATAGTTGTATTTTATCTGAAAATCTCCTAAAGCGTTGTTTCAGTTTGGGGGAGTCGCCTGGGCAGGAAAGGGTGTCTACCTATACATATGTGGTATCGCTGTGACCGGGAGAAATTGGTGTTTCACGCGCAATAAGATTTTAGTGAGAAACTTACATTTTTTATTACAAAAAAACACTACAAATTGTAAAAAATAGTTTTTTGGGTTTTTTTTTGCACATATTTCATCCAAAAATATTGAGAATACACCTAAAAATTGACAAACAAGACATTTCATGTTAAAGCCCAGACTCTGCGGAAAAAAACAATATATCACTTTCCTGGGAAATCCCTGGAAATCCCTTCAAAAACCACAGTTGAACATGGGGAGCGCAAAATAGTGCAAAATGGTCTGGCAACAGGGAGTGACAAAATCTCAAGGTAGGCTGGCACTTAAAGGGTTAACACAGAGACCTGTAATTTTTGATGGGACTTCTTCTTTAAGAGCAAACTTGATTGGCTGCTCATGGTCATGTGGGAAGTGAGAAAACATAAAAGAATTGGCCTGCAATGCTAGAGATCCCCAAATTTAGCCAGCAATTTTGTTAATAATAAAAATTATAATAATAATGTAATTCATTAATGGAGGAGTCCCCCTTTAGTCAGATCACAAGGAGAAATTCTTTTCTTAAACTATTTTAAAAAATAGGCATATTTTGAAAGAGTTCACCTTTAACTAAACAGTGTAATTTAGTTTGTAAGAAGGCCTCCTTAACTGGTAATAAAAAAAATGTTACATTTGTGTACTCACCAGTAAATTTCATTTCTCGTCCTCTTCCATCCCGGGGCACCACCACTAGCAACTCATGGGTTAATCTCAGTCGTAGGCGGGGACTGCAAACTGGCTCCTCCCAGCCTATATAGGGCAGGATCTCCTCAGTTAATTAAAAAGCAGTTCAGTCACAGCCCCGGGAGGGGAGAACACTAACCTGCACATAATACGGACAACTAGAAAACAGTGCAACAAAACTAAAACCGTGTAGAAGGCATTAACCGCCACCAACGCAGTCGTAACACCACAGAAGGGAGGGTGTAGTGCCCTGGAATGGATGAGGAAGAGAAAGGAAATTTACAGGTGAGTACACAAATTTCCCTTTTTTCATCTCTTCCATTCCGGTGCACCACCAGTAGCAACGCGTGGGACATCTCAAAGCAGTATCCTCAATGAGGCTGGGACCGCGCAAGAACAGCCAACAGCGCCAACCTAACCAAGAACAAGGGCACTGACACCTCAAGCTTAGACCCCTGGAGAGGGATTGACCACCTTCTGCAACACCTTACACCTCAGATCAGCATCGGCAGATGTGCTGATATCAAGTCTGTAGAACTTGGTGAAGGTGTGGAGAGATGACCAGGTCACCACCTTGCAGACCTGTTCCACCACTGTCTGGTGTTGGAAAGTCTAAGGCATGGCAATCGCCCTGGTGGAGTAAACAGTGACCCGGAAGGGCGTCTCCTTCCCCTTGCAGGCATAGGCCTGTATGACTGTTTTGCCCATCATGGAGGGAACCACCTGGGACTTGGGGTAGTTGATCACACTCAACCGAAAAGTTCCAGCATAGACAGGACCATCCGAACATCCCGCAGTGCCTCTGCCAGAGATTGGGCTCGGATGAGCAAGTCGTCCAGGTATGGAGTGATGTGCACATCCTGCCTCCGCACGAGCGCCATCTCCGCTGCCACTCGTGGGGCAGTGCCACAAAGTGTCGGTTGCCCACCGCAAAGCGCAGGTATTGTTAGTGACCAGGGAAGATTGGGACATACCTATAAGCATCCTTTATGTCCACCGTGGTCAGAAAATACCCCTGTTGCAGCGACATCACAACCAACCTTAGAGATTCCATGTGGAACTTCTGCACTCGAATGTAACTGTTCAGATTCTGGAGATCCAGGATCCTTCTTGTGGATGATAAATAGTATTGAGTAGATGCCACAGCCCCTCTCTGAGGGGGGCACAGGTACTACAACTCCCCGGTTCAACAAGAACTCTATTGGAGCGTCACCACCCTTTCCGCGTTGCGGGAACTGTGTGAAGGCCTGGTCCCGAACTCAATCTTGTATCCGGAAGAACCAACCTCCCGGATCTAGGTGTCGGATATCTGTTCTCTCCACACTGGCGCTTAGTGAAAAAGCTGTCCCCCTACTCGACTGGGAAGGGCCAAAAATTCAGAGACCTGTGAAATGAGGTCCTCCAATTCCATTGCTGTGGAAGCCTAGTCGACTTCCCACCCATGACCTTCTGGACCAGGTCATCCAGATGCTCACCAAAAAGAAGACCCCCGAAAAGGGGAGGGTAGTAAGCGTCTTCTTCAAAGCAGTGTCGGCCGACCAATGATTCAGCCAGACCATGTGTCTGAAGGTGACCAGCAGGCAAGCCCCCGAGCCACCAGACGCACCAGGTCGTCCATAGCCGGCACCATGTATCTGAAGACCTCCATACCGAAGGAGTTCAAATGAAGTGCAGAGGAACGTGAATCTCCATGTCACAAACGCTTCCTCTGCTGCTTCATCCAGACCTTGCCTGCCATAGCCGCCATGGACATGGTGCAAGCTGGGTGCATGGCCGACCCCTGGTCCAACATCCTATCTGCTGCACTATCCCAAGTAGGGATAATGGTGTGCCGAGCCAGACCTGACATTGGTTCTTCTACCTCAGGTGGCGAAGGCCAAACCCAGATCGCCTCATCCAGAAAGGGGTACTTGGCGTCCAGGGCCTTAGGTAGAGACGGAAGCTTATCCGGGTTCCTTTCCCTGACTTATCCATGCTTTCCCTTTCTTATTTTTCCCTTATTGTTTTCTTCTTTTTTCCTTTCCTCCCCATTTCTTACCTCTTGCATTCCATCCATATCAACTTCTTGACAATTATTTTTCCCTTTTCTTCATCTATTTCTCCCAATTTTTTTCCATTTCGTTTCTCTTGCATTATGTCTAATTTCCCTTTTCTGTCCTTTTCAAGTTCTCGACAATTTCCCTTTTTTTTTTTTCCCCTTTTTTTTTTCTTTTCCTGACTTTTTCCGTTCTTTTTCACTATCCACCATCCATTTCTTTAACTGTTCCTTCCATTTTCTTTCCTCTCCATTTATTATCTCCTTTCCTTTCCTTCCATTTTATTCTTTTTTTTTTGCACCTCTCACCTTTTTTCCTTTTTTTAGCTTACCTTTCCTTTATCTTCTTCATCGCACATTTGTTTTTTTCACTTACTTTATTTTTCTCTTTAAGTCACTCCTTGCTATAATGGAATTTCTTATTACCTGGTCTCTGCCTCTTTTTTTTTTTACTATTTTTTCCTCCCTTCTTTATTTTTGTCCTTTTTGTTGTTCCTTTTTATCTCTCTCTTTCTTTTTAATTTCATTTCCTTTACACTTTCCTCTTGTTTTCCTTATTTTTCTATTCTGTCTCATTTCCCCTTTCTCTCTTTTCACAATTTACCTTCCCTTTCCTTTATTTTTCCATGTTTCCCTTCTATCTTGTTTCTTTTTTCCCTTTATTTATTCTTCTCCATGTATTTATATTTCCTTCCTCTTCTATTCCAACTCATTTCCCTTTTCCATTCTTATTTTTTATTTTTTTTTTTCTTTTCCTCCCATTTTCCTTTTCCCTATGCCTTTTCCATTCTTCTCTTTATTTCTTTACTTAGGCCCTTATTCATGAAGGTATAGCGCCAGGTAGTGGCTATTTAGCGACAGGTAGCGGGAGGTATCGGTAAGAGAACGCCGGCCACAGCACGCAATTACACATTTATGAAGCCGATCCTGTTGAGCGACTGGGATAACGCCATGTAGCGTACGATTCATCATTATCCCAGTCTCAGTGTACAGCACCTGCGTTCTAACTTTCACAGCGCCACGTATTACCTCTCGCTACCTGCCGCTCTCCCATACATTTCAATGGACAATCCTGAAATCCCATTGCTCATCCCTAATTTTTTTTTTGTTTTTTTTTTTTTCAATAGTACAAATGTTTAAGACATTTATCCTGACCTGTATGTATGTTTTTGAAGGTTTTTTTTATAATCAAAAATGTATTTACTTGTCTGGCAGTAAAGTGTTAATGTCACACCCCTCCAACAATGTCATTCCAGTGTTTTTCTCTTGCCTAATGTTCTTCATGTGTTCTAAAAATCACTTTAATCACACAACGACTGGCGCTATGTCCTCCATCCACACAATCTAGAATGACTGCATTGGCTCACTGTCAAATTTTGTTGAATACGGTAGGATTCGCAGAGATTTGGTCGCACTGAGCAGTCGCTGTCGTACGCAGCATGCAGTGCTCCACAGTTGTTAAATATGGATTTTGCATGTGTGGCTATAGCGGCGAACATTGGTATGCGTATGCATTGTTAAATTTGCGTTTCCTAGCGGTATCATTGTGGTTTCTTTGCGTTTTTATATTGCGAGGAGTGTCAAAGGTTTTGCTTTCACTTTCGTTTTGTGTACTTCCGGTTTTACACCTACGAGGATCCACCATGAAGGCCAGACGCCCAACCAGACGTCTCCCCAGCTCCTCCTCAGAAAATGCCTTACTTTCTCATTTTTGCAACATTACAATGTTTTATATTAAGATTTTTTTGGTAAATGTCCAAATTGTGGATTAGCATATTTATATTTGTTTTATTTTGTTTTTTTCATAGGATTTTTGCTGCAAGGAGTACGACTCTGCCCTGAGTGCAAAAAGCAGCATAGTGATGGAGGTGCAAGCCACTGTGTCCCTGCGCTTCAAAACCAAATTGTCCAAACGGTCAATTATTCCGAAATGGTCGGACTTTAAAGTGGACCAACACCCAGGATTTTGACCCCGATCGGGGGTGCCCCGCTGTGTGACACCCCCCAGAAAGCCCCAAAAACTCACCTCTCCCCCCACGTGACCGCTGCAGCCAATCCCCGCCGGCGGACAAGCGGGAGGCAGCGACGGACAAGAGAGCGCGCCCGCCGCCTCCCGCACGTCACTCTTACAGGGCACGCGCCCGTGCCGGCCATTCGCAAACAGCCGGCGCGGGTGCGAGTCCTGCTAGAGGGACGCGCGGGAGGCGGCGGCGTCGGGCGCCACTGGATCGAGGAGCAGGTAGGGATTTAGGGGTTTCTGGGGGGTTTCTCACAGCGGTTCACACCCCCGATCGGGGGGCCCCACAGTCAGGGAGCTGATCGGTCCGGGAATCTTATAGATTCCCGGGCCGATCATGGGAGGGTGTTGGTCCACTTTAAGCGCCGGGACAATGAGGGCGTTTACCGGCTCTATGAAACCTACGCATCTGGTAAGTGTTACATCACTACATACTTGTTAATTCTATGTGGGATTAGTAATGTATTTGAGTGTGATTTGTCCCTATTTTCCTTTTGTTTCCTCTCCACAGATAAGCCCTCCCCCGGGGAAACACGGGAAGGGGATCCTCCCCCGCACAAGGTGTTGGACTCAGATGAGTCTGCGGGAGAGTGTCCCTCTCGTCGTTCTCATCTAGAGGACCCCGGGGAGGAAGGGGATGACGCCCCAGAGGAGCGTGCTGCTGGGGTGAGGGCGGTATGGAGCCTCAGCTCCTCACAGTTGGACTCAGCTGAGTCCCAAACCCCTTGTGGCCACTCTCCAGTGGGGAGTCTCAGTGGGGAGGAGGTGAGGGACTCGCCCACACTCCCTCGAGGATCTGGGAGCGAGAGGGAGGAGGGTGGCCCATCGGGTTTGGGATCTGCTGGGGCCATTGTGAGGAGTGGAGGCTTCACGCCTCCACCTCAGAGCCCTCCCTGGGATACCAGCAGCAGCTCATCCCCTGGTGAGTGCATTTCTTATTGTGGTTGTTTAGTTCCATGGTGACCTTGTTGTTACATGTATTAGGCCAAACAACATTATATGGTATTGAGTGGACCATGTGGACTAGTTCCCCGAAACAGCTCAACCCATGTACCCCTAAATACCATGCTAATGTGTTCAAACCATGTGTAACACGTTGTTAGAATAATTAACCAAATGCCTGTGGTAATATTTTAAATCATTGTTTTTGCCGAGTTTTATTCCTAAAATACAGGTGGATGTTGATTAACAACATCCATTTTTTAGATCTTATGAATGTTTCTGTTGTGTTTTTGCCAAAACAGATGTTTCCACAGAGATGGACCCGGTCATCATACTCCCCACCCCAGCTCCAGGAACCCCCAGCAGCATGGTCCCTAGCCACAGCTGCGATGGTGAGTACATTTAAATTTAAAATACACATACCTTAAAAACATATGTCTGTATACATGACCAGAGATAAAGGTTAATGTCAGTCTGGGGTTAATTATGAGACATGTAGATGATATCTTTGAAAGCCACAGTCATAATTGCATGTATGCATGCTAGTTTGTTGGCTCGGCTTAGGTTAGGTTAAAATACATTAAACAGGCAGCCTGTGATTCTGTGGGGTAATTAAAATAATCCTTTGATAGTATATTCTGTAACTATACTTGTAATAGGTGAAGGATTTTTGTAGAACAATGGACATAAGTAGTTAAGCAAAACAGGATGTACAATCTTCCAATGCTTAGTAGCCCTTATTTGGTTATTTAAGGTAATTTAAAAAGTGAGCCTAGGGAGGATAAAAGCGAATGGTAGGCCACAAACTAAACTGTTAATACCTTTTCTCTATTCCTCTTTTTTTTTCTTTTAGCCCCTATTGGAGGGGGATACAGAGGGAGGAAGAGCTTACAATCTAATAAGGTATAAGGCGGGATACAGAAGGAAGAGGAGCTTACACTCTATTAGGGTATAAGGGAGGATACAGAAGGAGAAGAGCTTACAATCTCTTAGGGTATAAGGGAGGATACAGAAGGAGAAGAGCTTACAATCTCTTAGGGTATAAGGGAGGATACAGAAGGAAGAGGAGCTTACACTCTATTAGGATATAAGGGAGGATACAGAAGGAGAAGAGCTTACACTCTACTACAATATAAGGGAGGATACAGGAGGAGAAGAGCTTACACTCTATTAGGGTATAAGGAAGAATACAGAAGGAGAAGAGCCTTCACTCTATTAGGGTGTAAGGGAGGAAATAGAAGGAGAAGAGCTTACACTCTATTAGGGTATAAGGGAGGATACAGAGGAGAAGAGCTTACAATCTATTAGGGTATAAGGGAGAATACAGGAGAAGAGCTTACAATTTATTAGGGTATAAGGGAGGATACAGAAGGTGAAGAGCTTACAATCTATTAGGGTATAAGGGAGGATACAGAAGGAGAAGAGCTTACAATCTATTAGGGTATAAGGGAGGATACAGAGGAGAAGAGCTTACAATCTATTAGGGTATAAGGGAGGATACAGAAGGTGAAGAGCTTACAATCTATTAGGGTATCAGGGAGGATATAGAAGGGGGAAGAGCTTACAATCTATTAGGGTATAAGGGAGGATACAGAGGAGAAGAGCTTACAATCTATTAGGGTATAAGGGAGGATACAGAGGAGAAGAGCTTTTAATCTATTAGGGTATAAGGGAGGATACAGAAGGTGAAGAGCTTACAATCTATTAGGGTACAAGGGAGAATACAGAAGGCGAAGAGCTTACAATCTATTAGGGTATCAGGGAGGATATAGAAGGGGGAAGAGCTTACAATCTATTAGGGTATAAGGAAGGATACAGAAGGAGAAGAACTTACATTCTATTAGGGTATAAGGGAGGATACAGAGGAGAAGAGCTTACAATCTATTAGGGTATAATGGAGGATACAGAAGGAGAAGAGCTTACAATCTATTAGGGTATAAGGTAGGCAGTCTGGGGCACCAGACTATGAGATTGAAGAAAAGTAAGTGGATTAGGGATGCCCAGGACACCTGCATGTAAGGGTGACACAGTTATGCAAAGCATTACAAAGCGCACCTGTAGCTTGGAAACAAATGATGGGGGGGGGGGGGGGGAGATCCCGTCACCTGGTTGCCTGTCCTCCCACATGCAAATATCTATCTGTGCAGTTTATTTTGCATATTATTTAAATCTGGGGTGGGACTTGGGACTTGACACATCTGCCGCTTGTATGAAAACCTGAAATGGAATACTCAGTCATAAAAAGTAATCTTAGCATCCCTTCCCGGTGCTCGAGTTTCCTGTTGCTCAGCCAGTAGGTGACCCCCATGCAGGGGCGGGCTGGCCGCAGGGCATACTGGGACAAATCCCGGTAGGCCGCGGCTTGTCCTGCATTTCTGGCTCCCCGTTTACCTTCTGGGGGTTATAGCAGCGGGCCGGGTGATAGCAGGAGAGGCCAGGCTTTATGGCGGCTCCGAGCGCTCTGCAGCAGCCTTTGATGTCCGGGCTGCAATACAAGTGAGTGTCATTAGTTCCGGCCGCTTCTGCCTTCACCTGACAGTTATGTGGAACCGTCAATCCTCGCTGCAGTTTCCCCCCGGCGCTGTTACACTGAGGGACAGTCCAGAGCCAGATTCTGGACAAATTGGCGCGCTGTTCTGTATTTCCCTGCCTGGGCTCTGCTTTGGAGTTGTAAGCTGATAGCTGCTTATCATTTATACATTTTTATATTTTTTTATGGGGGGGGGTTGTAAATTTCTAAATTTCCTGGAGTTTGGCTTGATTGGTGACCAGGGTCGCCTGATCCCCTATCTCTGGGGCATCCCAAACTGTTTTGGTCTACTTTAAAGAGTTTTGGTCCTTTTCTGTGGGGCGTCCTGATTTGGGATGCCCCATTATGTCAAATCCCCAGTAAAAATACCTGACCACTAAACAAACAGCACATGCATGGTTCAAACATGTGTCTGCACCAGCTAGAGGCTGGCGGGATGTGGCTGGCAGCCTGCTTGGCTCCATCCAGCCCTTAGCAAGGAGAACCCATGCATGAGCCACTGGAGTAGGTTTTACTGGGGATCTGAGGGGGTTGTACAAAACGGGGCATCCCAAATCAGGACGCCCCACAGAAAAGGACCAAAACCCTTTGAAGTGGCCCAAAACCCAGGATTTTGACTATCCTGCCAGCGTCTAAGTGCAGCGGCGCATGCGTGAGCCGCAGCCGCAACCCCTGCTACCCTCTAACAGGGAGCGTGCCCCCACCGGCCATTCACAAATGCATGGCGCGGGCACATGCCCTGCTAGACGGGATGCGGTTGCAGCTCATGCATGCGCCGTTGGACCAGGAAACAAAGTAAGTGAACGGGGTGACCTGGGGGGGGGGGGGATTCACACAGTGGGGCATCCTGATTTTGGATGCCCCGGGAGAAGGAAAGGTATGGCCGGGAATCTTATAGATTCCCGGGCCGATCCCGCTCAGTTTATATATATATATATATATATATATATAATAATGTGGCGTTGACTCACTTTACCGGGCCGAGCACAGTACAGCAGGGCCGTTTTTTGGTCCCAGTCCGCCCCTGCCCCCATGTAGTGAGCAGCAGAGGCATCAGGGAGATTCTCCAACCTGTTGTGAGTGAGAGCCAGTCGGATGACTTGTGCAAATAAATTGGCCATAGTCCAGAGCCTTGATTTATTACTATAGATAAAGCTTACAAGCTAAATAAATGAAGCACACACCATGTTTTTCATTCAGATCCTTTAATAGGATTTCTTGGATCAAGCCAAATAAAAATCTTTCTGTTTCCTTTTCGATTAATCTTTTTTGGGTCCAACTTTTCAGAAATCGTTTGAAAATGCTGCAATTATTTTTTAGATTTTTGATCCAATGAATGACATTAAAATCTGATTCTATACAGGATCTATTGGCCACAGTGTGATCAGGCTGGTTCATTGATCGTTCATCCCCTTAATGATCGTATCAGAATAGGAGGATCCATGTCTACTCTAACAGGCTGATTTATCATTAGCGCCAGGTAGCGACAGATGAGCGTCTGTAGCAGGCATTTTCAGAGCGCCCGCTAGTAGTCGCAGTGCTCGGCCGTGAGTCGCTACTTTATAGCGACTCAGTTGCTGTTCAGTAATGTTGAATACATTGTGAGGAGTCGCTATTTGACCAGTACAACGCTGTATGGAAGCGCATGTTAGCGACTGCTCATAGCGACCGACTCACACCATATTCAGCAAAAAAACAGCCTCACAAATCTCTGGCGCTGAAAAATATTTGTTTGAAGCCCAGAGCGCAGGAGGCGGTGTGTTTAAAGTCTGTTTTCAAGCATCTATCCACTAGTAACAAAGCGAAAACATATGGAATTACATTGTAACAACATTGTAACACGAACACTTTAATGCCAGACCTGTAATGTCATTTCTGAGGAAATATATAAAAAATGAAAAAAATATGAAAAAAACTGCTTTATCAATGCCAGAAGAGGTCACAGAATTATTTATGATTTTTTGGGGAAAAAAACCCGTTTAAAGAGAAGAAATGGATCGTCCATTGAAATGTATGGGAGAGCGTCAGGTAGCGAGAGGTCATACCTGGCGCTGTGCAACGCTGAACGCTGGCGCTGTTCGCTGAGGCTGTGAAAATTATGAATCAGACGCTACATGGCACTCAGCTGGATCAGCAGGCTTTTCTTTTCTAAAATACCCCTATTCTCTCCATTTCTTTTTTGCACAGTTCTCTAATTTTCTTTTTTCTCATTCTGCTTTTCTCCTCCTTTCTCTTCTATTATCTGATCACTCTATCTTCCTCTCTTCCCATGTCTCTCTCCTCTTTCATGCTGTTTCCACATTCCCTCCATCTTTCTCTTGTCACCTTTCTCTCATATTCCTCTGTTTTCACCATCTTTACATCTTCCTCCTTACCTACCCCATCCATCTTCTCCAGCTTTCCTTTCCTTTCTTTCTTCTTTCTCTGCATTTCTATTTCTCCCTCTCCTTTGCAGCCCCCTGCCTCTCTCTTTCTCCTCCGCTTCCTTGTTTCCCTTATATTCCTACATTCCCTCCATCTTTCTCACATTCTACCCCTCTCTTTTTAGCTTCTCTCCATCTCTTTATTTTCCTTATTGTCTTGTTGCATAACTCTTTATTTATTTCTTGCCCTACTCGTTTAGTTTCTTTCTTTCTTGGTTTTACCCCTTTCTTTCTTTTTCTCCCTCTCTGTCTTTTATTTTTTCATGCTTTCTCACTCTGTTACTTTTTCTTTTTTTCCTTTCCTCTCTCTTTCTTTCTCTCACTCTCTTTCTTTTTCTCTCTCATTTCTTTCTATCTGTATCTCTCTTTATCTCTTTCACTCTTCTTTCTTTCTCTCCCATTCACTCACTCACTCACTTATAATTTCTCTCTTGTTTACATTTTTTTTCTTTATCTCCCCCTCTCTCTCTTTCTTTCTCCCTCTGAATCTCTTTCTTTCATCTATTTCTTTTTTATTTCTATCTCCCAGTTTTTCTTTCTTTTTCTCCCTCTCTCTTTTAGATTTCATGCATGCATTCTCGCATGTTTTTTTCAGAAATGTCCTGATTTTTTCTCTTTCCCTTTTCAGCATTGGACACAGCAGGCGTTAACCCCGGGCTCAGAGCCCCCCCCCCCCCCCCATCCCCTTCCCTTACCGTTTATCAGCCCTTATGCCCTTCAGTATAGTTTGTTGCTTTTCCAGCACACTTTCACACCCCCATCTGCCCCGAGAGTGGGTGAGGGTAATGGGGCGGGGGTACCGGCAGGGGACATGGCTGTCTCTCTACCCTGTGACTTGGTATAGGGCCCCCCAATGATGTATTTAGCAACATGAGGGGGGGGGGGATTCTCACAGGCTTCACCTCGAATAAAAGTCTCCCTCACTGGCTCCTGCCCATTACACTGGGAGTAGGGATAAAATAGGGAACACCCCAATCTCATTCAACAGATGGTGGGCACCCCTGGAGGAGCAACAGACCCATAGCAAAGCACATAAGGGCTGGTAAACCTGCAAAGCCAAGGACTGACCAGTTACCAGACCCTATTTCTGGTGCCAGGGCTGGTTGTGCGTGTTTGTGAGGTGCCACCCTAGAATCCTGCACGCCCTGTTGTGTTGTCTGAATTATACTGACCTTACTTCCATCCCTTATTCATCTGGATCTTCAGTACCTCTTAGTAAAGCGGAAGAAAACCCGGCACGACCGACCGTGGAATCCAAAAGATTCCTGGGCTGGCCGCTGGCCTTCTCCGGTGGTATCTTAAAACAGAAGCCCCCCTGTGTGAAACACCCTAATTCACCTGTCTCAGTTTACCTTTTCCTTGTCCAATAGAGGATGTGCGACCTCTTGTCCCAGCCAGAGCCATCTGCTGTGCCTACAGTATGGGGTTTATTCATCAAGGGATAGCGCCAGGTAGCGCCTCGCAGCGTCCGGTGAACGCCGGGCGCTGTGCGCAAAACCACATTTATGACAGTGATTCTGGTGAGCGACTCTAACAGCGCCATGTAGCATCCAATGTATTATTATGTAGTGCCAGGTCTGGCACTAAAGTGAATGTTACAACAATGTCATTCCATGTGTTTTCGCTTTGTTACTGGTGGATATGTGTTAACTTTGATCACACAGCGCCTGGCGCTCTATGCTACAAATTTTCGCTGAGAGTTGGTCGCAATGGCCTGCGGCGACCTCTCGCACAATGCTGTACTGGTGTTAGAGCGCCCAACACACATCTCATTCATCAATGCTGGCCAGGTTACTACAGCCGATCACAGCGTATACTAGCAGGTCACTCCAAGCGCCTCTGTACAGATGCTCATCTGCCGATACCTGTCGCTAGTAATGAAACAGCCTGTATGTCATTCGGCAAATCTTCTGCAATGGGGAGCACAAGCAGCCGCATCCCTGTAGCGCACCCTCTCCCGTTGCAGCCAATGGCACAGCCCCAAGATGCTGGCCACACCCTCTCCTCATTGCAGAATAACATATGGGTGGCAAATGGCTCTAATTGGACAAGATGTTGGATGTGATGTTGGACCAGGAAGAGGTGAGTTAATCTGGGTGACCTGAGAGGAAATCACACAGCAGGGCATCCCAAATCGGGAATCCTAGGTGCACTGAACAAAAGCCTGGAATCCATAAGACCCCCTCATTCCCTCTCCCTGGGGCATCCCAGTTTGGGATGAAGCCCCCCTGAGTATCCAGTAAAACCTACCTGATCCTCTATCAGTTGGCGCATGCACAGGCCACTGGCGCACTACGCTACGCCTTTAGCCAAGCACAAATCAGCGGCAGGCATTTCTGAATGGCCGGTGTAGGCACACCCCATGTTAGAGGCAAGCAGGGATGCGGCTGCCGGCTCGCTCGGCTGCATTTGGCCCTGAGCCATTTCTTAGCCACAACTGACGAATGGAGCTGAGGGCGCTGATTGGCTGCGCCTCTGCGCGTGCTCCGTAGGACTAGGGAAAGGTCCTGTGGCGCATCCAATCCTAGATCCGGATGCCCCAGGAACGGGGACCAAAACCTGGCATAGTCAAAATCCTGGGTTTTGGTCAACCTTCAAGTGGACCAAAACCCGCCGCGATTGGCTCGGGATTCTATACGATTTCTGGGCCGATCGATTCCCTCCCCTGCGCATTTGGGAATAGCCGTCGCAGGCACGCTCCCTGTTAGAGGGTAGCGGGGGAAGCGGCCTCCAGCGCTCTAGGAGCCACACTGATTGGACGAGTGGCCGCGCATGTGCTGTAGGACCGGGAAAAGGTAAGTTGCGCTCGGAAATTTGGGGGGTTTCAGACAGCAGGGCACCCCCGATCAGGTTTCCTTGAGGGAGAGGACCAAAACCCAGGATAGTCAAAATCCTGGGTCTTGGTCTACTTTAAAGTGGACCAAAACCCAGCAGGATCGCCCCCCCCCCCCCCCGGGACACCCGCAAAACTTACCTGGTCCAGCGGCACATGCGCGGGCTGCGGCCGTGTCTCGAATTTGTGAATGGAGCGAGAGGGAGGTGCGAGATGCGGCCGTCAGCGTGCTCGGAGCCGATGAGCTTTGCCGCCGTTTTAACGCGCATAGCTCAGCGGCTCCGAGCGCGCTGATTGGACGAGGGGCCGCGCATGCGCCGTAGGAGCGGGATGAGGTGAGTTGATCTGGCCGTTCTGGGAGGTTTCACATAGTGGGGCACCCCCGATCGGGGTACCCCGGGGAAGTGGACCAAATCCCAGGATAGTCAAAATCCTTGGTTTTGGTCCACTTTAAGAAGATCTGACTGTATACGCCCCCTGCTGGCTGTTTCAGTCTGTCTGCTGTCTCCTCTTAGCAGAGGTGTAGCCAAAATGGCGACCCCCACTGACAGCACAAACAGATTGCAGAGTGTGCGGCCGGCAACATATAATAATATATAATAATAATATAATATTATATATTACTACAGACAAGGACTATGCAATCAGATTGTCTATACAGCCTAATGCTGGTCACACACTGCACAATCCTACCTATATATTGTACAATCCTACCACAACTGTCTGAAGCCAGGACCTGCCTGATTGGATGGTTCAGGCCACCTGACACTGGCTGTTGTATGGCATGGAGCCGCTCCCCCTTCCCTATAGCTATGGTCCGATCGTACAACCAGATTGTCCAGTGCATGGCCATTGCTTTACATGGAGTCGCTCCTTGTTGTGTTGTCACAGTTGTGCGATCAGATTGTGAGGCAGAATTAGCTCTGAGGAGGGAGATTGTACGATCGCATTGCGCAGTGTGTCGGGTGCTGGATGTGACCTTCTCGCCTCCTCCGCCATTTTTAATGTAACAATCGGCGCATTGTTCCGGGTGTTTTGCCATCACGAGATAGGCGCAGCAACAATGCAGAAAGGAGGCCAATGTGTGTGACTCAAAGGACAATGAGCGACGCCGCGTACCCACAATCCTCTGGGGCCACCCCGGAACCAGCCTGACCCACACACATCGATTATTAGACATTAGAGAGATACTTCTCTTTTCCTAGCAGAGCTCCATCTGATGGGGGACAGGAAACTAACCTCACCCCTCACACCATCAGTGATCCCTGCATTAGAGACATACTCACATTTTTCTAACAGAGCTCCATCTGATGGGAAACAGGAAACTAGCCTCCTCTCCCCCCTCATATCATCAGTGAGCCCTGCATTAGAGAAATACTCACCTTTTCCTAGCAGAGCTCCATCTGATGGGGGACTGGAAAATTACCCTCACCTGCCCTCTCACACCATCAGTGAGCCCTGCATTAGAGACATACTCACCTTTTTCTAACAGAGCTCCATCTGATGGGAAACAGGAAACTAGCCTCCTCTCCCCCCTCACATCATCCCTGAGCCCTGCATTAGAGAAATACTCACCTTTTCCTAGCAGAGCTCCATCTGATGGGGGACTGGAAAACTACCCTCACCTGCCCTCTCACACCATCAGTGAGCCCTACATTATAGGGATAATCACCTTTACCTGGTAGAACTCCATCTAATGGGGGGCAGGATGATGTAATAGGTCAAGGGGTTAGCCATAATCCTCAAACATATTCTCAACATAACCCATAATTAGGGCTGACTGCTTACCTCCGCCTCAGCCTCAAAACCCCGTTGGTAACCGCTGACCTCAAATTAACCCTTGATGTCAATGGTTAACCCCAACTTAAGCTGAGGGGGTAGAAGGAATGAGAGTCGTTGCCCACTGGGGCTATTATATATTATACCTCAATCCTTCCACCCCCTCAGCTTATGTATAATTCTCTGGATAATCCAGAGGTGCCAGTCCTCACAGGCAGAAAACAAAATCATACTTTAAACTACCTTCCCTCCCTGTACCCCCGGCCCTACCCAATCTCCTGCCCGTTGGCAAACCTTTAGTAACCTCAACTTAACCCCTGACCTCAGCCTAAGCTATTATCCTGACCCCCCCCCACCCCGAAATCATAATCCCTAACATTACTTACCCCATATGCACACAACTTTGGTTTGCCCCTGATGCTCACCTTTTACACCAGCCTATCCCTTAACAGTAAAAAGTCCACATCACCCTTTATATTAACCCTTAATTCTAACCTTTAGCCTCAGCTTAAACCGGACCTTCAGCGTGATTTAATGAAAAGCCCAAACTCTTAAAAAACGGTTCCCCAGCATCTAAAATTAATATATTTTACGTTTTTAGTCACTAACTTATTATTCTTTCCCCCACTGGGCTGCAACTCTGTTCAGGAATTTAGGATACGGTCGCCGCCATCTTGACTCAGAAGCATCACACTTACTGAGGAGAGGAGAGTGGGATAAGGTACAGGGGGGCGGGTTATAGCTGTGCTTTGCTCAGACAGAGCAGAGCTGGGGTCAGGTAAATGTCAGCAGTCCCAGAATGCAGAGCAGCACAGTCAGGAGGTACTTCCTGTTTGCAGGCTGCCTGATAAGATGGCGGCTTCCATAAGCTGCCATCTTGGATGTTTAAAGGCTCATAACATGCAGTAGATGCAGGTAGGATGATTTTTAATGTGAGCAATCTGTACAGGGGGGAAACATATGAGCTAGACTCTTATTCAGAGTGAAGGTCCGCTTTAACCCTTTCGGTTAGATTTGGGTTCTCTCATGATATAAGAAGCCAGGTGGGGGTTGTTGTTCTGGGTCGGTGGGGAGTTGATGGGAGGAGGGGGACACAATGTTGTATTGGCCGTCTTATATGGAAATGTGACTTTTTGCAGCCCTTGCATGGGCGGTGAATGGCCGTCCTCTTCGTACACGACTGCGTCAGCGGGTGCGCGCCCGTGGGAGGGGGTCCCCCATGTGAGGGCCCCTCAGTCAGTAGTGAATTATTCATGAGGAGGGGAGAACAATGAACAGAAGCTCCTCATGAATAAAACAATGGCGGCAATGTGACGTGGGGCCTATTAGCCGTGCCGGCCCTCCTGCTGACTGGGCAGCTGCCGTACGGGGTTAACCCCCTCCAATGATCACATCACCTAATGTACAGATGTAGCAAAGCTTAATTCTGCTGATAACTTGTGGCGTTCATTAAAGAGAAACTAAAGTTAAGTCTCCAATTCCTCATATCACTTGTATGGCAGTCAGTCACATGACTGGTGGCAACTATTAAAACCGGACAAAACTCAAAGCGGCTGGCCCTGGAATTTTTCCTCTGGCGCATTCCAAATGTGGATGCCCCACTGTGTGAAACCCCCTGGGGCGCTGTGGATGTGGAGTTACTGAAGCCGGGGAGCTTCTCCACCACAGCACTGAATGAGGGTTAATGATAAATCTGTCCCTTCACCACCTGGGTCAGCAAAGACCGGAAGTTCATGCTGTAGAAAGGCCCCGGGGGGCATCAAGGGTGACAGTTGATGACCGGCACCAAAGACAGGGCTCCTGATCAGTGTGGGACTGAGATGTCTGGGGCCCACCAGTAGAACTGACTTTGGGCCCCACATTTGGATGCAAGTTTTGTAGCACAGTACAAAACCATATACAAAGACACAGTTGCTTTGCAAGCAGTGGGGTTTTATTAAAGTGGACCAAAACCCCCGGCATTCAGCCCAGGAATCTATAAGATTAATTCAATCAATTCCCTCCCCCGGGGCATCCAAAATCGGGATGCCCCGCTGTGTGAAACCCCCAGGTCGCTCCTAAACTCACCTTTTTTCTGGTCCAACTAAGCATGCGCGAACCACAGCCGCATCCCGACTATCCCTCTAGCAGGGCGCGTGCATTTGTGAATGGTGCGGGTAGTCTCCCTGTTAGAGAGTTTGGGGGAGGTGACCGCCAGTGCGCTCATATCCCCTTACAGTAGACAAGCTCCTGAACGCAGAGGCTCAAGCCGGTCCGAGCACCCTGATTGGACAAGCGGACGCGCATGCGTCGTAGGACCGGGAAGAGGTGAGTTTGTTCAGGTGACCTGGGGGGTTTCACACAGCGGGGCACCCCCAACCAGGAGCAAAGACCAAAACCCATGATAGTCAAAATCCTAGGTTTTGGTCCACTTTAAGGGAAGTTGTCGAGAGCCAACAGGGCCCCCCAAAAAAGGGGGCCCTGGTGTCCCGGGGATGCTCCCTACTTCGGACATCCTGTGGTAATCCTCCAGACTGCAGTTGATGGGTATAGTAGAGGGATCCTGTAGAGACAGAAATGGGGAGGAACTGTTAGCACAGGTAGGAGCCTGGACCCTAAGGTAAGTATTGGTCTCCTCCTGGCCTTTTCCCTCTAGGGTAAATGCATGGGTTACTTACCAGCTTGTTGCCCATGGGGGTTGGTATCGCCGGAGATGGAGCACTGGGGTGTCCCAAGGGGTTGGTCAGTGTTCCTGTCCTGGTCCTCTCCCTTACCAGCTGGAGGTCCCCAGGGTTGGTCCTGGGTCTTCTCAGAAGCTCCGGGTCACAGCAGTCCCTTGTAAAGTACAGGTTAATCCAGAGTGGTCCAAATGATCAGAGTCTTGTCCCTCTTCCCCTCTTATACATAGTTAGTTACATAGTTAATACGGTTGAAATAAGACATATGTCCATCAAGTTCATCAAGGGTGTTGGCGTAGGGGAAGTTATTTTTATTTTATTTTATAGGTGAAGTTATTTATTTTATTTTTGTTTTTTTTTACTGATAACCACTAATAGTAACTGTTAATGTTATTTTCTTCTAAATAAGCATCTAATCGTTTTTTGAAGCTGTCAGCAGTTGATGCTATAACAAGCTTCTGTGGGAGGCTATTCCATAGATTTATAGTTCTTATGGTAAAAAATGATTGTCGCATCCAAAGACTAAATTTATTTTTTTTTTTACAGTCTAAGGGAGGGAGTGCCCACTTGTCTTTAGAGAGGATTTTACCTGAAATAGTGTTCCCCCATATTTTTTGTATGGGCCATTTATATATTTATACAAGTTAATCAACTCTTAGTTGTCACTTACCCAGGGTTACGGGCTGCCTCCTCAGGTCCTACTCTTGGTGTGATCTGCCAGGCTGGGGCTGACCAAGGGTAGTGGGGCCCCCAAGGTTTCTGGCTGCCTTCTAAAGGTGCAACTTTGGTGGGCATCCCATGGGGCATGCACCCTGTAGGACGCTAAAGAATAGTGCTATCCGAAAATGGGGATGGCCACTCCTCCTCTGGAATGGGTTCTAATGGGGAAGGGTTCTGCAGCTTCCTCGTCCCAGTCCATTAAGCAGTCAGTGGGGGTTGGGGGGGCTCAAGCCGGTTGGGTGCTGGTCACCAGGCATAGGGTCAATGGCAGGGCTGCCCTGGGATGCCATACTCTGGGAAACATGGGACCACAGCAGAGGGTGGGCGGAGTCCGTTCCTTTTAGGGAGGGGTGGAGCCTAGCTGCACCTAGCCCCAGCGGAGTGTTGGGAATTGTGACCTAGCTATGGATGAAGTCAAATGAAACCTGTGCAACTCTGAGACTGAGCAAGAGCCGAGACCGGAACCCTGGCCGAGACGGGAACCCTGGCCGAGAGCGCTGGAGGGAAAGACGAGAGCCCGTCTGTCCAGGGTACCCTGGGGTGATCGCCCATAGGACCCCAACATAAACATTGTACCAGACTGTATTGCATGCACGTGGGATGCCACAAATAAGCTCTACATAGTTTACGTTGATGAAGGCACTCAACGATGCCCCTCCAGGGCCCATCGGGGGGGATTTCCTGGTGGGCGGAGTCAGTTCCTTTTAGGGACGGGTGGAGCCTAGCCACACCTAGCCCCAGCGGAGTGTTGGGAATTGTGACCTAGCTATGGATGAAGTCAAATGAAACCTGCGCAACTCTGTGACTGAGCAAGAGTCGAGACGGGAACCCTGGCCGAGACGGGAACCCTGGCCGAGACGGGAACCCTGGCCGAGACGGGAACCCTGGCCGAGATCGCTGGAGGGAAAGACGTGAGCCCGTCTGTCCAGGGTACCCTGGTGTCATCGCCCATAGGACCCCAACAGACTGTATTGCATGCACTTGGGATGCCACAAATAAGCTCTACATAGTTTAAGTTTGGGTGATGAAGGCACTCAACGATGTCCCTCCAGGGCCCATCGGGGGGGATTTCCTGGTAACCCTGGGGTCAGTCCAAGTCTAATCTCCCCCCCCCCCCCTTGACAGCCATGGCTTGTGTGGCCACAGATGAGATGCTGAATCTCCTGTTGGGATCACCAGAGGGGTCCTAACCCTTCCCAGTTCTAGCCTGGTCCGAGGTCTGGTGGTGCCCCTTTCTGCCGGTAGCACTGCTTTCCCATTTGAAAGTCAATTTGTTCCTGCACAGAGCAAAGGATGGGTTAGAACCCTTTCAATGTAAAAGGGCCGATGATCAGCCCACCTCTGGACTCAGTGACACCCATTTCTTTTCTGTTAGATCAGCGGTTCTCAACCTGTGGGTCGGGACCCCGGCAGGGGTCGAACGACCAAAACACAGGGGTTGCCTAAAGCCATCGGAAAATACATATTTCCGATGGCTTTAGCCGCTGAGAAGTCGCGCTACCGTCTGCAGCAGCGCTTTTTGGAATGCACGCCGTTATGGATGCGCGTTCCAAACTGAATGCCTGCGCGCATGCGCAGACGTGATTGCATTCGTCCGGGGCCTAAGGGACGGGGAAAACGCTCCACAGTCCATAGCAGCGCATTACGCGTGTCCGGCGCTTGCTGACGTCAGTATTTCCGATGGCTTTAGCCGCTGAGAAGTCGCGCTACCGTCTGCAGCAGCGCTTTTTGGAATGCACGCCGTTATGGATGCGCGTTCCAAACTGAATGCCTGCGCGCATGCGCAGACGTGATTGCATTCGTCCGGGGCCTAAGGGACGGGGAAAACGCTCCACAGTCCATAGCAGCGCATTACGCGTGTCCGGCGCTTGCTGACGTCAGTAGTGGGCGGACGCAGCAAGCGCTGGAGGACAGAAGCCAAGAGAGCCTGCGAGACGCCTGCTGGTGTAAAAAAGGTTAATAATGTAAAAACAGTGCACACACCATACACACAATACTGTGTAAGTGTAATCATTACACAGTACACAAAGCAGCTTAGACTTACACAAAGCACCATTCATTTACACAGTGTCTTATACTATAAGAGACCACTATAAGATGTAGTTCACACTGTTTCCCAATGGATAATTACCTCCCATATCTCCCACTATTTTCCCATATTCTGAATGAGGAAACTGCTGAAATCAGCGGTTTCCGGCATTGAATCCACCGACTTGATTTCATTGTGAGTGCAGCGGATTTTGTGGAAAAGAGCTCCCGAGAATCTCGAGTTACCACCCGCCGCAGCCTTCTATTAATTTCAATAAGAGGCGGAGAAATGACAGTTTCTGATACATGCTATGCCATGGTGAAATGTTATTTTTTGGCATTAGTAATACATATTTCTCAACATATAATGAAATATTGGTTTTGTGATTAATCACTATGTTTAAATTATGTTTGATTTGTAGCAATGAGAATCCATAATGCATATCAGGTATTTACATTCCAAACCATATCTGTAGCAAAATTACAGTTTTGACTTTTTGGTTTGGGGTCACAGCAACATAAGGAACTGTATTGCGGGGTCACGGCATTAGAAAGGTTGAGAACCACTGTGTTAGATGAACTTGCTGTATGGTCAGTCGTGTCTACAAAATTGGGTCACGCAGCCATGAAAGGGTTCTCACCCTTCCCCGCTGTATCTAAACTGATCCCCCAGCTAGGGACACCCTGGGCAGCTGCCTGCCCTCCATTTCCTCTCATTCCACTGTTTGAGGTCACACTAGGAAAAGGCAATGAGCCAAAAATAGGATCTGTGCTATTTATAGTAATGTCTAAATATGTTCCTGAGAGTAAATCACTGCCTCAGTGGCGCCATTTTTTTTGTTCTATTAAAAATCTGATGTGAGTGTATTGTGCGAGTGTACTTTCCTTGTCACTGGGCTAAGGGGACATTGAGAGGGGGAGGTACCACTATGTCCCACCTCTCTAATTGGACTGAAGTGTATGTGACCTACTGCATTATTAAAGCTCCTCAATAGCCAATCTGACCACTCCCCCAGCGCAGCATCTGACTCCTCCTCTGCCACATCTGACCCCTCCCACAGCACAGCTACTGCCCAATCTGACCCTTCCCCCACTTCATCAGTCGACCAATCTGGCTCCTCCACCTCTGCAGCATCTGATCTTTCCCCCACTGCATTGTCTGACCAATCAGACACCTCCTCCACTGCATTGTCTGACCAGACACCTCCACTGTATTGTCTGACCAATCAGACACCTCCCCCACTGCATTGTCTGACCAATCAGACACCTCCTCCACTGCAGTATCTCACCACTTTGCCATGGATGGGTGGATTGGAGCGATCACTTATTGCTGCCAGATTCCTGTACAAGAGAAGCCAGTCAGATGACTAGCGAAGCCTCTACAAGAAAATAACACAGCATGTCCCATTGCATTGACTTATTCCTGCAGATAATTATAATTATTAGTATTGCTCATATTATTACTCTGTTTTGTTGTCTAGAGTTTAGCTTAAGTTAAGCCTAATGATCCTGCTATTAATATTACTAATAATATGGATACAAATAATATGAATAATAAGGAATAACTATGGGCCTTATTCATGAAGGGATAGCGTCAGGTAGTGCCTTGTAAATGACAGGTAGCGGCAGGTGAAAGCCGTATACGGCACGCAATTACACATTTATCAAGTGGATTCTGGTGAGCAACTGGAACAACGCCATGTAGCGTCCGATTCATCATTATCCCAGCCTTAGCGTGCAGCGCCGGCATTCAGCCTTGCAGAGCGCCATGTATTACCTCTCGCTATTTACAAGTAGATTGCCAGCTCTAAATCTTGCTCAATATGGATATTATGGATGGTGCCGCATGGCCAAGAGAGCTCACCTCTTAAAGTGGACCAACACCCAGGGGGGATCGGCCCGGGAATCTATAAGATTCCCGGACCGATCAGATCCCTCCCCGCGGGGCATCCGAAATCGGGATGTCCCGCGGGGAGGAACCCCCCAGGAGGCCCACAATCCTTACCTTACCGGCGATCCAACGGCGCATGCGCGAGACGCAGCCGCGTCTCTCGCTTCCCTCTAGCAGGGCGCGCTCCCGCGCCGGCCGTTTCGTGAATGGCCGGCGCAGGCGCGCTCCCTGTTAGAGGGAAGCGAGAGACGCAGCCAATGACAGCGCTCTGGTATGCGCGTCCAAGCGGCTTTGGACGCGCATACCAGAGCGGCTCTGAGCGCTGTCATTGGCCGGACGAGGTCACGTGGGAGCGGGGAGAGGTGAGTTTTTGCGGCGATCGGGGGGGTTTCACACAGCGGGGCACCCCCGATCGGGGTGCCCCACCTAAGTGGACCAACACCCAGGATAGTCAAAATCCTGGGTGTTGGTCCACTTTAAATGACACAGTCCCGGAATGTATAGTAAAGCCAGCCGACATCCATAAATCCCATAAAACGTCCAGTTTATTTGTAGTAGCAATAAAAACACTCCATGTTAAAAGACGATGCAAACAGGCATAGCAGACTGTGGAATGCGTCGACGCGTTTCGGGCGCTATGCCCTATTACCTCTCGCTACCTGGCGCTCTCCCATACATTTCTATGGACGCTTTTTACTTCTATTCAAACAGGGGGTTTTTATTATTCTAATTTTTTTTTTATTCTCAAATAATGTTGTGACCTCTCCTGGCCTAGAAAAAGCCATTTTTTATATATTTATGCAGAATTGACATGACAGGTCTGGCATTAATGTGTTCATGTCACAATGTTATAACAATGTAATTCCATATGTTTTCGCTTTGTTACTGGTGAATACATGTTCAAAAACAGGCTTTAATCACATAGCCTCCGGTGCTCTGGGCTACAGCGAAGCATTTTTGAGCGCCGGCGGTGTTTAAGGCTGTTTTTTTCCGCTACCATTCGCTCCCATGCAGCGCTGTACTGGTCATATAGCGACTCCCCAGAACGTATTCATCAATGCTGCACAGCGACTGAGGCACTCTGAACTAGCGAACCACGGCCGAGCACAACGACTACTAGCGGGCGCTCTGAAATGCCTGCTACAGACGCTCGTCTGTCGCTACCTGCCGCTAGTAATGAATCAGCCTTCCCGTGTCTAATAATAATAATAGCAATTATTACTACTGTTATTCTTTATAATTGTCCATTTCTGTGTTTCACTCTAAGTAAGCATAATGATGTTATTAATATGACTAATAATATGAATACAAATAATGTGAATAGTAATGAATTATTAGTAATAGTAAATATTATTACTAGTGTTACTCTTTGTTTAGCTGTAAGCATAATGATCATAATATAAGAAATATTAATAACAAGCAAATAATAGGAATATGATAATGTGAATATTAAAACAACTAATTATTATTATTATTATTATGTTTTTTTCTGTGTTTAGCTCTAAATAAGCATAATAATAATGTTATTAATAATATGAATACAAATAATGCAAATAATAATGAATTATTATGTGTCTAATAATTATAAAAAATATTATTATGTTTATTTTCTGCATTTAGTTCTAAGTACGTATAATGATCATATTATTAGTAATATTGATAACATTTTTACATAATTCATAATAATTAATTATGTGTCAAATAATTATGTTTATGTTACTGACAAGAAAGAAAACAGTAACCATGATACGAGATAACAAAGATATCTTTCATAGTATTATTATTTGTACTGTTTATTGTTATAATTACTATTATTATTAGTGTGTATTTGTATTATCGTGGTTTACTATTCATTTACTATTTACTATGGTTTACTATTCATTACTGAATGTATTATTATTATTATTATTATTATTATATGACTACTACCTTCACTTCTATTATTATGGAATGCCTTATATAAAAGTCTCATTGTAATTATTGTTTATTAGGGGCTGTAAAGGGCGCATTTGCTATATTGCTATATGCTTGTATACTGGGTAACTTTGCCATTATAACCCAGGGTCACCTCCTCTGCCATAGTGCGTTATCTCTTGTCCCCCTCTAGCTCCTGCAGCAGGCAGACAAAGCAATACATACACACACAGCGTGGAGGCTGATGAGCGTCTGTATAGCGGCACTTAGAGCGACTGCTAGTAGACGCTGTAAACATGTATCGGGCGCCTCAGTCGTTGTAGTAACCTGGCCGGCATTTATGAATGAGATGTATGTTGGGCGCTCTAACACCAGTACAGCGCTGCAGTGAGTGAAAGGTAGCACCAGCTCAGTGCGACTGACTCTCCGCATTCCACACCATATTTATCAAAAAAGGAAACACGCACAGCGTCGGTGCTCGGGCAGGCTGATTCAACACTAACGCCAGGTAGCGACAGCTGAGCATCTGTAGCAGGCATTTTCAGAGCGCCCGCTAGTAGTTGCTGTGCTCGGCTGTGGGTCGCTACTTCATAGCGACTCAGTCGGTGTTCAGTAATGTTGAATACATTGTGAGGATTCGCTATTTGACCAGTACAGCGCTGTATGGGAGCGCATGGTAGCGACTGCTCATAGCGACCGACTCACACCATATTCAGCAAAAAAACAGCCTCACAAATCTCTGGCGCAGAAACATGCTTGTTTGAAGCCCAGAGCGCCGGAGGCTGTGTGATTAAAGTGTGTTTTTCAGCATCTATCAACTAGTAACAAAGCGAAAACATATGGAATTACATTGTAGCAAAATTGTAACATGAACAGATTAATGGCAGACCTGTAATGTCATTTCTGAAGAAATATATAAATAATAAAAAAATGATGACTGCTTTTTTAAATGCCAGAAAAGGTCACAGAATTATTTGTGATTTTTTGGAAAAAAATAAAAAAACAAAAACCCTGTTTAAAGAGAAGAAAAGGATCATCCATTGAAATGTATGGGAGAGCGACAGGTAGCGAGAGGTCATACTTGGCGCTGTGCAAGGCTCAACACCGGCGCTGTTCGCTGAGGCTGTGATAATGATGGATCAGACGCTACATGGCGCTATACCAGTCGCTAAACAGATTCTGCTTGATAAATGTGTAATTGCGTGCCGTGTCCGGCATTCTCCAGTCGCTATCTGTCGCTACCTCTCATTAACCAGCCACTACCTGACGCTATCCCTTCTTAAATAAGGGCCTAAATCTGGTTGCCATAGCATAGAGCGCCAGACGCTGTGTGATTAAAGTCTGTTGTTGAACACATAGAGGCCGAATCATTAATAGCGGCAGGTAGCGACAGTTGAGCGACTGTAGCGTTATTTTCACAGCGCCCGCTAGTAGTCGCTGTGCTTGGCCATTGTTCGGTAGTTGATAGTGACTCAGTCGGTGTGCAGTAATGTTGAATATTGGGTGAGGAGTCGCTATTTGACAGGTTCCGCGCTGTATGGGAGCGCATGATAACGACTGGCCATAGCGACCGTCTCCCACCATATTCATTAACAAATCACGCTCAAAAAATTATTGCGCTGTAAAATGCATGTTTAAACCCCAGAGCGCTGGAGGCGATGGGTTAAAAGTAGTTTTTTTAACCCCCAAACAACCATATTTTTGGAAACCAAAAAAAACAAGTTTTTAATAACATTTTGTAATATTAATACATTAATATCAGACCTGTAATATCAATTCTGCACAATGTTTTTTTAAATTTTTTTTTACCTTAAAAAAAAAAAATCTAACATGGCAGAAGTGGTCACAGAATTTATCACATTTAAAAAAAAAAAAAAAAAAAATTAATATGAATTAATTATGAATATTTAAAGATTGTTCCATTGAAATGCATTGGAGAGCGCCAGGTAGCGAGAGGTCATACCTGTCGCTGTTCAAGGTCGGACGCTGGCGCTGTGGGCTGAGGCTGGAATAATGATGAATGAGTCGCTATCTGGCGCTATCTCAGTCGCTAAGCAGGATTGCCTTGATAAATGTGTGATTGTGGTGGGGAGCCGGCGTTCTCGTGGCGGTGCCCGTCATTACCGGCCGCTCACCAGGCGCTACCTGTCGCTATTCCTTGTTAAATAAGGGCCATATTCACCAGTAACAAAGTAAAAAACACATGGAATAACATTGTTAAAAACATTGTTATAACACACTTTAGTGCCAGACCTGTAATGACAATTCTACATAAAAATATAAAAAGTCAGAAAAGTTTCAAAAAATGTTTGTTTGCAACCAGGAGACGTCACACAATGATTGGAGCAAAAAAAAGAAAAAAACATTTTCAAACACGCTGTTTAAACACAAGCAAAGGAACGGCCATTGAAATGTATAGGAGAGCGACACTGAGCGAAAGGTAATACCTGGCACTCTGGAAGCTAAAGCACTCGCGCTATACACTGAGCCGCCTGGATTAATACATGTGAGGCTACATGGCGCTGTTAGAGGCGCTCACCAGATTCGCTTTCATAAATGTGGTTTTTGCGTACAGCGCCCAGCGTTCACTAGACGCTACCTGCCGCTACTAGGCGCTACCTGGCGCTATCCCTTCATGAATAACCCCCGGGGAGGCCGATTCATTAATAGCGGCAGGTAGCGACAGTTGAGCGACTGTAGCAGTATTTTCACAGCGCCCGCTAGTAGTCACTGTGCTTGGCCGTTGTTCGGTTGTTGATAGCGACTGAGTCGGTGTGCAGTAATGTTGAATACGGGGCGACGAGTCGCTATTTGACCGGTTCCGCGATGTATGGGAGCGCATGATAGCGACTGGTCAGAGCGACCGACTCCCACCATATTCATCAAAAAATCACGCTCAAAAAATTCTTGCGCTGTGAAATGCATGTTTAAACCCCAGAGCGCTGGCGGCGATGTGTTAAAAGTAGTTTTTTAACCCCCCAAACAACCATATTTTTGGAAACTAAAAAAAAAAAAATTTATAAAGAATTTAGTAATATGAATACATTAATATCAGACCTGTAATATCAATTCTGCACACTTTTTTTTTTTTTTTTTTTACCTTTAAAAAATTATCTAACATGGCAGAAGTGGTCACAGAATTTTTCACATTTAAAAAAAAAAAAAAAAAACATAACAATTAATTATGAATATTTAAAGATTGTTCCATTGAAATGCATTGGAGAGCGCCAGGTAGCGAGAGGTCATACCTGTCGCTGTTCAAGGTCGGACGCTGGCGCTGTGGGGTGAGGCTGGAATAATGATGAATGAGTGGCTATCTGGCGCTATCTCAGTCGCTAAGCAGGATTGGCTTGATAAATGTGTGATTGTGGTGGGGAGCCGGCGTTCTCGTGGCGGGGCCCGTCATTACCGTTCGCTCACCAGTCGCTACCTGGCGCTATCCCTTCATAAATAAGGTCCATAGTATTACAGTTCCTCTGTGAGACCACTGTTCCCCGCCCCAGAAGTTAACCCTTTACCCCCAGTCCCGAGTCATTAACCCCTTCCTTACTCTTACCCTATAGATCATAGATGAAACCATAATCTTAGGGCTAATTCGGCGCCATGAGATTTTTTTGTCCTTGGTGCAGCATTCATTTTTCGCTTTGCAAATGTTTGAATAATTTACACAGCTGAAAACGATTCTGAGTTGCAGCGAGGAAGAAAATCAAGATAAAATTCTCCCGGTGCCGAATCAGTCCTTTCGTGTGATCTCTGTTAGATTGGAAGATCTGCCTGTCTGGGGGAGCCATAAGGAAACGTTTGTCCTCTAACAGTCTATTGGGGGAAGCTATAGCGCAGACATGTGCAGTGGCGGGGTGTATTGTGGTCACAGGGCTCTGTGTTTGCATTCTAGGTGCCCTGCGTTGTGTCTGCCAGGCTCTGGGTGAGAGGTGATTGCTCTGCCTGAGAACACTCAGATCCCCATGGCTGAGAACTCCTGCATTCCCACACAGGGGGGAGGACGCCACTTACCGCAGCTTTGGGTATGATGGATGAATGGAGAGCCCCAACTCCATAAGGGACCCCTCAGCCAAATCTATATCCATCACTTCACAAAAGACCCCTCAGCATAATAAGTACCTCCTCAATCTATTAGAGACCTATGGGCGGCCTTCTCTTCAAGGGAGCACCCTGGGGCGCTATCAACTAGCAGGCCTCTCTTTTCCAAAATACCCCCATCTCTCTCCTCTTTTTTTTTGCACATTTCTTTCTTTTCTTCTTCTTGAATTTCCCTTTCCCGTTCTTTCCCTCTTCCCTCATGATCCTCTTTTCCTGATTCCCCCCTCCTTTTTAATGTTGTTCCCACATTCCCTCCATCTTTCCCCTTGTCTGCCTCTCTCTCTTCAGCTTTTTCACAACTTTGTCCTTTTTATCTTCCATCCTTTGTTCTCTTTCTCTCTTTTCTCTCTTTCCTTCTTTCTTTCTCTCTCTCTCTTTCTGTCTTCCTTTCCTTTTCCCTCTCTCTTTCCTTCTTTCTCCTTCTATCTTTCTCTCTTTCTGTCTTCCTTTCCTTCTCTCTCTCTCTCTATCCTTCTTTCTCTTTCTCTCTTTATGTCTTCCTTTCCTTTTCTTTCTTTCTTTGCTCCTTTTACTGTTTCATCTCTTTCACTCTTTTTTTCTCTGCATTCCTAATGTGTGTCCTCTCTTTTTCTAGCCCTATTCAACACTCTCGTATTCTCCCTCTTCCTTCTCCGCCCTCTTGTTTTTCTATATCCCTCCCATCTCCTTTTTATTCCCTCAATCTTTCTCACTCTCTTTCATTTCCACATTCCCTCCATCTTTCCCCTTGTCTGCCTCTCTCTCTTCAGCTTTTTCACAACTTTGTCCTTTTTATCTTCCATCCTTTGTTCTCTTTCTTTCTCTCTTTTTTCTCTCTCTCCCTCTCTTTCCTCCTTTCTTCTTCTTTCTTTCTCTCTTTCTGTCTTCCTTTCCTTTTCCCTCTCTCTCTTTCCTTCTTTCTCTCTTTATGTCTTCCTTTCCTTTTCTCTCTTTCTTTGCTCCTTTTACTGTTTCATCTCTTTCACTCTTTTTTTCCCTTTCTTTTTTTCTCTGCATTCCTAATGTGTGTCCTCTCTTTTTGTAGCCCTATTCAACACTTTCGCATTCTCCCTCTTCCTTCTCCGCCCTCTTGTTTTTCTATATCCCTCCCATCTCCTTTTTATTCCCTCAATCTTTCTCACTCTCTTTCATTTCCACATTCTCTCCATCTTTTTTAACATTCAATCCTCTTCTCACGCTCACTTTCTATTTCATCCTAACTTTTTAAATGTTATCTCTTCCTTTTCCACATTCCCTACATCCTTTTTCTTTCTCTCGATAGATTTTTCCACACTTGCACTTATTTCTCTCCTGTCTATCTTCAGTCTTTTTCTGCACTTCCTCTGTTTTTCTTGCCCCATCTATCTCTCCTTCTTTCGCTCGCTTTCCATTAAACCGGACCTTCTGCGTGATTTAATGAAAAGCCCAAACTCTTAAAAAACGGTTCCCCAGCATCTAAAATTAATATATTTTACATTTTTAGTCACTAACTTATTATTCTTTCCCCCACTGGGCTGCAACTCTGTTCAGGAATTTAGGATACGGGCGCCACCATCTTGACTCAGAAGCATCACACTTACTGAGGAGAGGAGAGTGGGATAAGGTACAGGGGGGCGGGTTATAGCTGTGCTTTGCTCAGACAGAGCAGAGCTGGGGTCAGGTGAAGGTCAGCAGTCCCAGAATGCAGAGCAGCACAGTCAGGAGGCACTTCCTGTTTGCAGGCTGCCTGATAAGATGGCGGCTTCCATAAGCCGCCATCTTGGATGTTTAAAGGCTCATAACATGCAGTAGATGCAGGGAGGAAGATTTTTAATGTGGGCAATCTGTATGTACAGGGTGTGGGAAACATATAAGATAGACTCTTATTCAGGGTGAAGGTCCGCTTTAAGTGTGTGTGTGTGTGTGTGTGTGTGTGTGTGTGTGTGTGTGTGTCGGGGGGGGGGGGGGCGGTAAGTGAGTGGAGCTGGGGGGTGGAATGAGTGGAGCTGGGGGGTGGAATGAGTGGAGCTGGGTGGGGGGTGAATGAGTAGAGCTGGGGGGGTGAATAAGTGGAGCTGGGTTGGGGAGGTTGAATGAGTGGAGCTTGTGGGGGGTGAATGAGTGGAGCTGGGAGGTGGGATAAATAAGTGGAGATTAAAGGGGGGGGTTAATTAGTGGAAATGGGGACATGAATGAGTGGAGCTGGGAGGGGGATGAATGAGAGGAAATGGCAGGGAAATAAATGAGTAAAGCTGGAAGGGAGGAGATGAATGATTGAAGCTGGAAGGGGGTGATGAGTGGAGCCAGAAGGGGAAGTTGAAGGAGTGGAGCTAGGTGGGGGGATTGATGAGTGGAGCTGGGTTGCAATGAATGCAGGTAAGTGGCACTAGGAGAGAGGTGGGTGAGTGGAGCGAGGAGGATGGGGGACACACAATCTATCCTGATGATGGCCCTGGACCAAACTCGCCTACTATTGCATTTGCAGTAGGACGCCCCCTAAGTGATAGACAATGTACATATACCCCAGCTCCCAATAACGTCACTGCCCCCCAGTGACCTTTGGAGGATCCGTATTGGAGGGATATAAATGGATGATGGGAGATACACCAGTTCCCAGCCCTGCCAGAGGACTTTCCCCGAGGAGGGGTCCGGGACTCCGCCAGGAAGTGAGATATTCCAGAACACCCCTGAGAACTCTCCACTGCACTCCTTATATGAATTTAAAGGAACACTTCTGTCTCCAGACTGATTTAACCCCTTGGCTCCCTGTCTACTCGAGGGTCCTGAGATGCTACAGCTGCTGTGTTTCCTGTCTCCATCCTGTGTAGATTTTATTAAAAGAGGGAGCCGCTCAGAGAAGAATCCTGAAGCAGTCAGATTGCTGGCGCGTGTGCCGCCGGATGCTCCCCATGACAGGTCCTCTTTCATGGTTGTTTGAGGTTAGGCCAGAGGAGATCTTTAGATTGCTACCTCTTGCTTGAGAATAAGGGAGAATGTTTCATGGTTCTAGGCCACAAAGTGCCAGTGTCTCATTTTCTGGGTCACAAAGTTTCAGGGTGTCAATGATCTTGCCCCATCCCACCAAGGGCCATTGTTTCATTGTTCTTAGCCACAAATAAATGCTTACCTGACATACTGTACCACAAGTCAAACCTGCCGCAGTGCTGCCATTGCGCGACTTGGGTCTAGAACACATCTATGGACCCCCATCATCAGTATCTCATTGTTCTGGGCCAACAAGCGTCTGTCTCATTGTTTGTGGCCACCAAGTGTCTGTCTCATTGCTCTGGGCCATTAAGTGTCTGTCTCATTGTTCTGGGCCATTAAGTGTCTGTCTCATTGTTCTGGGCTATTAAGTGTCTGTCTCATTGTTCTGGGCTATTAAGTGTCTGTCTCATTGTTCAGAGCCACCACATGCCAGTGTCTCATTATACTCAGAAACCAAGTGCCAGTGTCTCATTGGGCCACAAGGGGTCAGTGTCTCATTTCTGGGGTACAAAAATTCAGGGTCTCATTGTTTGGTTTTAATCTTGCCCTTCAAACATAGTTCTAGGCCACCAATGTGTTCTTGGTCATAAACCAGTGTCTCATAGTTCTAGGCCATCAGCTTCAAGGTCATCAAGCTTTAGTGTGTCATATTTCACCAAGCTTCACAATCTCTTTATTCTGAACCACCAAGTATCAGTGCCCCATTGTTCTCAGCCACCAAGTATCAGTGCCCCATTGTTCTCAGCCACCAAGTATCAGTGCCCCATTGTTCTCAGCCACCAAGTATCAGTGCCCCATTGTTCTCAGCCACCAAGTATCAGTGCCCCATTGTTCTCAGCCACCAAGTATCAGTGCCCCATTGTTCTCAGCCACCAAGTATCAGTGCCCCATTGTTCTCAGCCACCAAGTGTCAGTGCCCCATTGTTCTCAGCCACCAAGTATCAGTGCCAGATGTTCTCAGCCACCAAGTATCAGTGCCCCATTGTTCTTAACCAACTAGTATAAGTGCCAGATGTTCTCAGCCACCAAGTATCACTGCCCCATTGTTCTTAACCAACTAGTATCAGTGCCAGATGTTCTCAGCCACCAAGTATCAGTGCCCCATTGTTCTCAGCCACCAAGTGTTAGTGCCCCATTGTTCTCAGCCACCAAGTATCACTGCCCCATTGTTCTTAACCAACAAGTATCAGTGCTCGATTGTTCTCAGCCACCAAGTGTTAGTGCCCCATTGTTCTCAGCCACCAAGTATCACTGCCCCATTGTTCTTAACCAACTAGTATCAGTGCCAGATGTTCTCAGCCACCAAGTATCAGTGCCCCATTGTTCTCAGCCACCAAGTGTCAGTGCCCCATTGTTCTCAGCCACCAAGTATAACTGCCCCATTGTTCTTAACCAACAAGTATCAGTGCCCCATTGTTCTTGGCCACCAAGTATCAGTGCCCCATTGTTCTCAGCCACCAAGTATCATTGTTCTTGGCCACCAAGTATCAGTGTCCCATTGTTCACCAGTTTTTTATGGTTCTAGGTCACCAAGTGTCCTTGTCTCATTGTTTAGGGCCATCAAGATTGGGCCACTATTCGGTTCAGTAACTGACACGGCAGTTAGACAGGAGTGGGAGACCTCACCCCACCGGTTCCGCAGAGATGTATGAAGCAGACGCCAGAAAGAGGAAGGTTAGGATGGTGCAGATGAGCCACTGAGAGGTGAAAGAGGAAGTTGGTCGCTGGGTAAAGTCAATAAATGAACCTCACGGCATCCGGAGAGAAACCAGGCTTGTGGTTGGCCATTTTAAAACCAAAGTGAAAGCTGTTCTGTTCCCGGGGAATGAAACCAGATTGAAACCCTCAGATCCTCCCCGGGGTTCCTGAAGAGCCCCCTCCCCACTACTAAAACTGACTAAGCGAGCTCAGAAAGTGGGTGAAACACAGCAATCAGCTATAAAACACAATGCCGTTCCATCCCGCCAATGGCCGGGGTGTATTACTCTGTGCGGGGTTTCCCTTTAAACACCACATTAACAAAGTCACCCAAACCTCACTGTGCGCTTCCTCTATGTAAATTCAGCTTTCTGTATAGGAGCCAGAATATTTATAACTAAGGGGGGACTCCAGACCTCCTGCCTCTGCTGTCAGCCATCTGAATAATGTTCACATGCTGAGCAGTGAGTGGCAAAGGGGAACTTTAACAAGGACAGTTATATTACCAAGAATGTCTTGCAGAGGTTCATCCCACTTCCTGTCCCTTAGACACCCTAGCCGCAATACGCTCCAATGGAGGATCCACTAGGGACAGTGACATCTTGCATCCATATATTCCTATAGAGAGGCCACTAAAGCAGGGGTTCCCAAGAGGAGTGGTACCTGACTTCCTATCAATCAGGCGGTACCTGACTTCCTATCAGGCGGTACCTGACTTCCTATCAGGCGGTACCTGACTTCCTATCAGGCGGTACCTGACTTCCTATCAGGCGGTACCTGACTTCCTATCAGGCGGTACCTGACTTCCTATCAGGCGCTACTTGACTTCCTATCAGGCGCTACTTGACTTCCTATCAGGTGCTACTTGACTTCCTATCAGGTGCTACTTGACTTCCTATCAGGTGCTACTTGACAAGGCTGCAGACCTGTACCCCAACCTGAAACCATCTATACCTGTACAAAACTGCTCCAAAAGGTTATACAAATATGTCACTTTAAATGACTGTTTTGTGTATTTTGACCAAGGTTTTAGTTGAGTAACATCCCATATGTCCCATCCAGATGGTACATGAGATAATTAGAAAATGGAAAGTGGTAAACCCCACTGGGAACCCCTGCACTAGGGGATGATAACACCATGACCCTCCATATATTACTATAGAAAGGCCACTACCATATCTCTCCATATAATCCTAAATAGAGGCCACTAGGGGGCAGCCACACCATAACCCTCCATTTATTACCTTTGGCTCCTGGCAGCAGGTAGGTGACACAATGCCATCCGGGCCGGAGAGCGCTGATCCGTTGTGGCAGAGTCGTGTCAGGACATGCCTGAGAATAGTGGCGCGGGAACGGCGGCTGACTGATGGCGGATTGTGTGCGTTCCTGTCCACGGAGGGAGTGGAGCCTTGTTACCTGTGTTAACCCTTTCCTACCCCTGGTATTTGTTGTGACGCCGGTGCAGCCACGTCACAGATTGGAGGCCCGTCAGTGCACACTCACATGACATTTTATTTATACTGAAAGTGGTTAAGCCGCGCTCCCCAACTGTCATAGAAAAGTGATCATTGCTATCACATACATCCACACAATAACTGCAGAGGATGTCTATAGGGCCTAAACTGTTCCCAGGTGCTCATAAGACCCTGGATAGGGGGCCCCATTGGAGATGAGGGCCCCCAAAAGGCCCTCTGAATCCAGAGTCCCTTTGGGCCAGTCCAAGCCTGGACTGGAGGGCTGTGCGAGGCCTATCGGAGATCCCCTGCTCTGGGGTCAGTTAGGAGGGGCGCTCCCATGAATGTTCAGTATTTTTAAGTGTATCCATGGTAACAGACAGGGCTGTTTCTAGGGCAGGGAGATTGCCCTGGGTGCCAAGACCATTGGGGGCACCTTTCTTTACCCCAGCTACCCTGTTAGCTGCAGATGAGTCAGGGCCACTGTTAGTGGTGGAGGCCATAAGACAGACCACTCATCCCTTTATATTGCACACATGGGGAGGGGGCACTGCCTGCTGCTATGGTAAAGGTACATCATGGCACATACCTGTATGGGACAGCAGCAGCACCAGGTAAGCGGGACAGATTTTTTCCTTCCCGCACTATGAGTGCTATTTTGCCTAGTAACTGCACCCCATGACACAGCCCCCTACAATCTTGTGAATGCTGTACTAAAGGCAGAGGGAAGTTTGAGCTTTATAGTATTCGCCAGTCCTGAGAGGGACTGGTTGCAAAGCAGAGGTGCTGCCATTTTTATTTCTAGGTGAATCCATGGCAACTGCATTACATTTAAGGGCTCAGACATTACACAGCCCTCAGTTATCTTGTGAAAGATTTTATACTAAAGGCCGGAGGAAGACTGAGCTACAGTATATCAGTGATTGGCTGTACTAAGAATGATTGGTTGCTAGGGAGAGGTGTTGCCATTTTTGATTCTGGGTGTATCCATGGTAACTGCATCACAGATAAAGCCCAGGCATCACACAAGTCTTGGTTACCTGGTGAAAGATATTATAAACTGCATCAGAGATCAGTCTGCTGAGGTGGATTGGTTGCTAGTGAGAGGTGCTGCCATTTTTATTGCTTTACGTATCTATGGTAACTGTGTTATATATGTATCTATGGTAACAATGCAATCTTGTAAAATGTGTTACTCTAAGGTCTGTGAGATGCCTGAACTCAATAACAACCAATGCTGAGATGGACTGGTTGCTAGGGAGAGGTGCTCTCATAAAAGGTTTTGTTTCCAGATGTATCCATTGTAACCGAATCAAAGATAAGGGCTTAATCATCACAAAATGCTCAGTTATCTTGTCAAAGGTGTTACACTAAAGGCTGGGGGAAGGCCAAGCCATATTGGAGATCAGCAATGCTGAGAGGGTTTGGTTGCTAAGGGAAAAGTGCTGCCATTAATACTTGTGATCACTGTATGTATCCATGGTAACATACCATAGATAAGAGCTTAAACATCATGAAGTGCTCAGTGATCTTGTAAAATGTATTTTGCTCTCGTCTGTGAGAAGTCTGAAATGTATTAGTGATCAGCAGTGTTGAGATGGATTAGTTGCTAGATAGAGGTGCTGCCAGAAATACTTTTTGTTTCCAGATGGAGATCTGGATGTAACTGTATCATAGATCACCAAAAAGCTCTCAGTTATCTTATAAACTAAATGTGATGGGGCCCTGGTGCGAACATTAAATGGGACCCTTTCAAGGCTTATACAGTAAAATGTTTTCTGCCTTTTAACTCAATTGGATGCAGCTAGACAACTAAAGACTAAAATGGCAATGGTAATGGTATTTTGTTTCTCTTAATGATAAGTGAGTACAAATATATAAATAAGGTGGAGAAGGGGCCTTCCTGACCTCTTGGGTCCCGGTGTGGTCGCATGCCCTCAAGTTACTCCCCTGCTTATGAAAGGTAATGCGCTAAGGGCTGTGTGAAGGCAGAGCATTACTGGAGATCAGTACTGCCATACATTCATTTTCATTTCTTGCTGTATCCATGGTAACTGCATCATCGATAAGAGCACAGGTCACAAACACACACAGCCTTCAGTTAGATTGTGATTGACACAGCACTAGGTGAGGCCCAAGAGGTGAGTTATTCACTTTTGTTAGGTATGACTAAGGAATTTTGACTGTGTAAAGTGTCACCTGTTGGGGGAGCACCTTTATCCACAGCACCAAACGTGGGACAATTCTGGAATTTTAGCATGCGCTATTAAAAGTGTGGTTTCAAAGGGCTATCCACTGCAGCTGGACACCTCATCCTCTACTAGGTAAGGCCTAAGCTGTACTGGAGATCAGCCACAAATGCAATGAATCGGGCAGGTGTGAAGACGTACAGTTATATTTCTTTTTTCTGGGTATAGCCATGGTAACCTTATCATTGATAATGACACAGCCCTCAGATATCTTGTGAATGATGCAGTGTTGGTCCTCAGCTTGCCCATCTGTTTTCTATCTATTAGAATGTATGGCCATTGGAAATGAAGATGGTAGAAGAGCTTACAACCTTTTAGGGTTTAGGGAGGATACAGAAGAAGAAGAGCTTACAATCTATTAGGGTATAAGGGAGGATACAGAAGAAGAAGAGCTTACAATCTATTAGGGTATAAGGGAGGATACAGAAGAAGGAAGAGCTTACAATCTATTAGGGTATAAGGGGGGATACAGAAGAAGAAGAGCTTACAATCTATTAGGGTATAAGGGAGGATACAGAAGAAGAAGAAAGACCTTACAATCTATTAGGGTATAAGGGAGGATACAGAAGGGGAAGAGCTTACAATCTATTAGGGTATAAGGGGGGATACAGAAGAAGAAGAGCTTACAATCTATTAGGGTATAAGGGAGGATACAGAAGAAGAAGAGCTTACAATCTATTAGGATATAAGGGAGGATACAGAAGGAGAAGAGCTTACACTCTATTAGGGTATAAGGGAGGATACAGAAGGAGAAGAGCTTACAATCTATTAGGATATAAGGGAGGATACAGAAGGAGAAGAGCTTACAATCTATTAGGATATAAGGAAGGATACAGAAAGAGGAAGAACTTACAATCTATTAGAGAATCTATTAGGGTATAAGGGAAAATACGGAAGAAGAGGAGCTTACAATCCATCAGGCTTGCTCCAGGCTCATCATAGCTGTATTGCTCCACTCACATGACAGTAAGCTCGCAGTTTCAGTGCAGTATCGCCAAATGTGGCGGTGTTGCGCAGGGAGGCGCGCGGGTGGCTGGCAGGGCACCAGGCCTCGGAGCGTGCTGTTGATCTCACTGTTTCCAGTTGAGTCGCCAGCCAATTAACCCCTTACATACCTGATTCCCACAAGCTCCACCAACTGCCATGAGACAGTTTGTCATGTATCTCATTTCAGGGGAAGAGCGATCACCCTGCAGCAGTTCACTATTTAAGAAACACATTTGACTATGGAAAGGGCAGAGCTCAGCTGATGTAAATGAAGGCGACAATAGAGGTCATGTCAATTCCACTGATGGAGCGCAGTACTCTGCAGGTGCTCTTTATTCCCAGAGCCCAATTTTGCATGTGCCATGTAGACTGCACAATACTCACATGCATCATACAAAAGAGGGACATTAAAGGGGAATTCCAGACATGTTTCTCATATTTACACCCCCACCCACAGAGACTCGGCAGAGACCTGGTGCCACCCATCCAACACCACTAAATACTTGGCTGGGATGCTGCTGATTGGCTCCTTGTGACGCCTCTGCTAAACTGCATTGTGTCTCAGAGAGTTCTGTAGAGAGAATAAGGGACAATACAGAAGGAGAAGAGCTTATAATCTATTAAGGTATAAGGGAGGATACAGAAGGAGAAGAGCTTATAATCTATTAGGGTATAAGGGAGGATAAAGAAGGAGAATAATTTACAATCTATTAGGGTATAAGGGAGGATACAGAAGGAGAAGAGCTTATAATCTATTAGGGTATAAGGGAGGATAAAGAAGGAGAATAATTTACAATCTATTAGGGTATAAGGGAGGATACAGAAGAGGAAGAGCTTACACTCTATTAGGGTATAAGGGAGGATACAGAAGGAGAAGATCTTACAATCTATTAGGGTATAAGGGAGGATACAGAAGGAGGAAGAGCTTACAATCTATTATGGTATAAGGGAGGATACAGAAGAGAAGAGCTTACACTCTATTAGGGTATAAGGGAGTATACAGAAGAAGAGCTTACAATCTATTAGGGTATAAGGGAGGACACAGAATGGGGGTAATAAATAATGGTGTTGGTCTACTGACATAAGTTAACCCATTGTTATCTGGGGCGGCTGGATGGAAGATTCCAGCAGCGGTAGGTCCTGGCGAAAGTTGTCCATTATCAGCAGCGGGCAGGCGGTGGGACAGGAAGAGTCCAGGCGGAGCGGCCATGGATGTGATCGGCAGATAAGTTGGTAGTGCTCATTCTAGATAGGAAGGGAACTCCCCTCGGCCAGCCTGGGGCTCCAGGGCCCTTACTCAGCAACTTTCCCAGTGTCATCAGCCGCCTGAACCTGCCCAGCCGAACTTGTTTATGTGCTGTTCACTGTTTCCCATCCTCAGTTTTCTCTCAAATACCTGCTATAATGGGCCCAGAGAATGCCTTCCTTTGGTGGGCCCCAAGAATTATTTCCTCTGGTGGGCCCCAAGAATTATTTCCTCTGGTGGGCCCCAAGAATTATTTCCTCTGGTAGGCCCAAGAAAGACCTGGATAATGTGAATGTTACAGACATATTCACAATGGGGTTTGGGTTGTGTTTGGGGCCCCCTGGTCATGTGATCTTGTTGTTGTGCCTTGTTATCAGGAGGTGAGGCTCTCCCTCATGTCTGGTGTCTGGTTCTTGGTGAGATTTATGGTGGGGTTCCTCCCTAGCATTCCCCTGGGCTCTTGTAAGACCTCGGGGTGGATTAAGAGGCCTATTGGATGTCTGAGAAAGGACCTTGATTGATGCTTTTACAGGCTGCTTCTATGTAGAAGATCCTGATCAACATGGCTGGACCTGGGGGGTGCAGATGAAGCGCCAGACACGCTGCTCTTTATTGTTCTTTCCTACATCCCCTCCATCTTTCTCTTTTTCCTACATTCCCTCCATCTTTCTTTCTCACATTCCCTCCATCTTTCTCTCTTTCTCACAATCCCACCATCTTTTGTTCTCCCATTACCTTCATCTCACTTGTCTTTTTCACATTCTCTCTATCTTCCTCTTTTTAACACATTCCCTCCATCTTTCTTTCTTCTCCTCATTCCATCGTTCTCTCTTTCCTGCATTCCATCAATTGTTCCCTTTCCCACTTTCTCTCTTTTTCACATTACCTCCTTCCCTTTCTCTCTCTTTCCTGCATTTCCTCCATATTTCTCTCTTTCTCACATTCCCTCCATCTTTCTGTCTTTTTCGCATTCCCTCCATCTTTCTCACTTTCCCACATTCCTTCAATCTTTTTCTCTTTCTCACATTCCCTCCATCTATCTCTTTCACATTACTCCCATTTCTCTCTCTCATTTCCACATTCTCTCTATATTACTTTCTTTTCCACATTCCCTCCATCTTTCTCTCTTTCCCTCATTTCCTCCAACTTTCTCTTTTCAACATTTCCTCCTTCTTTCTCTCTTTGCCACATGCCTTCCGTCATTCTCTCTTTTTTACATTCCTCCATCTTTCTCTCTTGTCCTCATTTCCCCCATTTCGCTCTCTTTCCCACATTCCCTCTGTCTTTCTCTCTTTTACACCACCTTTATCTCTTTTCCTCATTCCTTCTATCTTTCTCTCTTTTTCACATTCCCTCCATGTTTCTTTCTTTTCCACATTACCCCAATGTTTCTCATTTTCACTCCATCTTTCTCTCTTTTCCACATTCCCTCCATTTTTCACTCTCCCACATTCCCTCCATCTTTCTCTCTTTTCCACATTACCTCTATCTTTCTGTCTTTTCCACAATCCCCTCCATCTTTCCCTTTTCCACACTCTCTCTATCGTTCTCTCTTTTCCACATTCCCTCAATCTTTCTCTTTTTTCTACATTCCCTCTATTTTTCACTCTTTTTCACATTCCCTCCATCTTTCTCCTTTCCCACACCCTCTCCATCTTTCTCTCTTTCCCACATTCCCTCTATCTTTCTCTCTTTTTCCACATTCCCTCCATCTTTCTCTCTTTTTCAACATTCCCTCCATCTTTCTCTCTTTTCCACATTCCATCTCTTTCTCTCTTTTTCCACATTCCCTCCATCTTTATTTTTCCACATTCCTTCTATCTTTCTGGTTCCTCTACATCTTTCTCTTTTTTCCACATTCCCTCCATCTTTCTCTTTTCTACATTCCCTCCATCTTTCTCTCTTTTTCCACATTCCACCTCTTTCTCTCTTTTTCCACATTCCACATTCCCTCCATCTTTCTTTTTCCACATTCCTTCTATCTTTCTGGTGTCTCTACATCTTTCTCTTTTTTCCACATTCCCTCCATCTTTCTCTCTTTTCCACATACCCTCTATGTTTCTCTCTCAGGATTAGGGACTAGGCACTGGGTCGGGGTTGTGTCCAGTGATCTGATAGAGGGTGACGACTAAGACTTTGGGATTGGACAATTGATAGGCATTGGGTTCAGTGCTCTATGCCCCCCCCCCCAGTTCAGCACAAACTTTAGGGGTTCGCCCAACACTAGCCATCACCTAACCTTCACCCTTTGCCCGGCCACTAGGCACAACCTTAATGCATTGCCTGCCCTCTAATCTTACTCCTCACTTTTTCCTTGAACAGTAAACGCAACCTATGAGGAAAATGAGGACAAATATTTTATTCCTGATGCCTGGTCCTAGTTATGGTTAGCCAGTCCTTGGTTTAGTCGGAGTTAGCAGGTCCTAAGCCCATTGCTCATTGCCATGGTTAGCAGGTTCTCTCGATGCTTCAGCAGTCCAAAAGAGGGAGACTTGCACAAACCTCCAAACTGATCCTCATTTAATGGAATGTCCCTATTTTGAACCCATCCTTCTATCCCATTGTGTCATCATTTGTCCCTTTTTTAGATTGGATGCATAGATCCCTGATAAATAAAGAATTAATTGTCCTCCACAAAGTGTTTTTTATTTTGCTGTACTCTTTAATCTACTGAAATGCTACTACAGTGTAAAATCAGCTGATGTCAAATGATTTTGGCACATTAAGACTATGGTCTGTAGAGCCTTGAGTGTAGAAAGAGAGACAATTGATAGGCATTGGGTTCAGTGATCACTGAGTTCACTGCTCTATGCCCCCCCCCCAGTTCAGCACAAACTTTAGGGGTTCGCCCAACACTAGCCATCACCTAACCTTCACCCTTTGCCCGACGACTAGGCACAACCTTAATCCATTGCCTGCCCTCTAATCTTATTCCTCACTTTTTCCTTGAACAGTAAACGCAACCTATGAGGAAAATGAGGACAAATATTTTATTCCTGATGCCTGGTCCCTTCTAAATTCCATGTTTGTAGCAAATGCCACTCTCCCCACTCCCTTCCCTTAGCAAGTGGGTGACACAGGTCCAGTTCTCAGGATCCTCGCAGGCCTCCCACCTCGGGGGGGGGGGGGTCTTGGATTGGAAATCCCCCTGGCATTTCACACTCTTGGCCTGAGATGAAGAGTCTGAGCCAGGGGCGGCCCCATGTTGTGCAAACACAAAACTGACAATGATTGGGTCTCTATCTGTCCCAGCACCAAGCCAGCTACAGAATCGGAACTGGCCCACAAAGACGCATCTGTGCATACTAACCCAATTCCTAATGTAGAACCTGAGGAAATGGAGATCTCTGGTTCTGACCCATCTGAGAACTTGCTTCCTAGATGCCCAATAACTTAACAGGAGAACCAGGGTCGTGTGACCTTCGAATCAAAAGCTATGGTCCAAAAATTCTGGCACTTACCAAGCTGCAAACCAAAATGGGAGGGGGGTGAGAGTTCTAAGCATAAAAGCAGCCTAAGGCTGGACAAATCGTTCCCTCTTCTTGAGGGTTACCTGTATGTGTAAGGAGTGGTCCCAAGTTCCAGAAGGCTGCCTTATACCCCTGGAGAATACCCTGCTTAACAACTCATCTGAACGCATTAAAGGGGAACTATGGTTAAAAATGGCCCTCACAGTACCATACAACCATACAGCAGTGGGGCAAATTAATTTTGGCACAAGCTTTAGGTGAGGAACTTGGCACCAAAGCAGTGTGGTCCATCAGAAAATCTCCCTGTGCTCCCTATGGTCAGTCCGCCCCTGCCTGTCAAGGATGGATGAGGTGGTTGGCTTCTGAGTTCTTGACCTATAGTTAAAGCACTTAGGTTCTGAGCTACTTCTGCCTCTAAGTTGTTAAAGTTGTTTTTTCTGTGAACCTGGGTCCTCCGCTTTGAATGCCATTTAGATATTACTCGACAAGCTACCACCTTGATGATCTTCCAATGCCCCCCTTCCCATCTAGGCAGCGAATACGAAATATGAGAGGCCACAAGACTTACCAAGTTGGTCAATAAAGTTCTTGAACTCGGGTCCTCGGTGTAGCTGTCAGCTTTATCTTCTGAGCTCAACTTAGGAGATTAGTTTTGGTTGCAAAGCAAGCCAATCAAGGTCCTCGACCACAGTGTATGTCAGCAGACCTTATAGGGCCAGGGACAATCGAGGTGGCATTGCAGGTCTCCCTAAACTTCATTTAGAACTCACTCTACAACTTACCAACTCATCCTCTTGTTGATCTTCTAAGGGCGATCCCACGCAACTAGGAACCGAAAATGACCTACCAAGTTGGGCCATCAAGTCCTGGAACTTGGGTCCTCGGTGTAGCCATCAGTGTTATCTTTTGAGCTCATCCCAGCACTGGTGTCAGGAGATTGGTTTTAATATTTCAGCTTTCCGTTGCAAAACCAGCCAACTGGCCATAATGTATGTCAGCATAACTTATCGGGGCCATTGTGACATTGTAGGGCTAAAGTCCCTGGAGGCCTCTGTCTCCAACCTCTTTACTCCATTTAATTCTTTCTCTACAACCTACTGCCTGTTGATTTTCTAAGGGTGAACCCATACAACTAGGAAGCGAAGATGAAAGACCAAACAACTTACCAATGGTCGCAAGTCAAGCATTCGGTTGCAAAACCAAGGTCCTCTACCATACCATGTATGTCAGCATTACTTACTGGGGCGAAGAGACTGTAGATCTAAGGCTGACCCATTCAACAAGCCATTAAATAAGAACGAGTAGCCAACACAGTTATCTTCTAAACTTATCCCAGCAGTTCACCCCAAAACCAGCCAACCGCTGTCAAGGGAGAGATTGTAGCTCTTATAAGAGCAACCCTTAGAAGAGCTACACCATGACCATTGTGTACCTGGTACCAGGGACAATCAAGGAGACATTGCAGGCTAAGTCCATTGGAAGGCTCTCCATGTTCTTGACCCCATATAGATCTAACTCTTCAAGCTACCACCTTGTCCTCCTTGATTGCTCTTCTAAGGGCTACCCATACAATTAGTAAGTGAATAGGAAAGGCCAAACGACAAATGGCTACAAGTTGGTCCATCAAGTTCTTGAACTAGGGTCTTCAGCACAATATTTCAAAAGAACTCCAAAGTGCTCTTAGAGCACAGAGACACTTTCATTATCAGTTGCACGCAGCGACCAAGAAATAAGAACATTGCTGACTCCAGGGTTTGAACACGGTCACACAACGATAGTGTCAAAAAAGGTCAACATCTCCAAACAGGATGATGGCTCGGACTCAAAGGCAGGTAAGACGAAGGTCCTACAACACAGTTTCCCAGACTAGTTCTTCTATAGCACCAGCAGATCATGTGTCTAATATCTACGGTTGTAATTAGAGCTACAGAAGATACAAAAGAATTGCGCGCTCCTGTTACAATGGCACAGTTTATGTCATGTCAAAAAAATCAAACCAAGAAGAAATCCATTTAGAACATTATCCACCTTCGCTGTGACCCATAATCTGTCCAAGCCCTAAAAAGAAAATTAACTGAAATTATTTAAAGGGGAAATAAAAATAACAAAGCTCAAATAATGTGGCTGCATTATGCGGCCTCTTATAATTGGGGTGTTCAAAATAAACCAATTATATTTAAAGAGGAACAAAACCAAACGGGACTGGCCTTCCCCTGGGGCCATCGGACATTGTGATCCCCCGCTGTGGGCACCAACCCCCCCCCCCGCCCCCGTGGTGCTGCTACCATAAACAGAGCCATTCACCAAACATTACATCACAATCTGGGTTGCCCAATAAAAAGGTATAGCAATCCCCCCCAAGAGCCTTATAGACTCTAGGGGGTGTTGTTCCACTTTAAAGCTGGAGAAATTCTAATATGGTCTTGGTCTGATTTTTTTTTTACATAACAAACACCCGCCATTGTGACAAGGGCGTGCATACTTTTTATAGCCACTGTATAGAGATCCTGTTGCCAAGCCTTCAGGACAGGTTAGGAAACATGGTCCTACAGCATTCCAGTACTGGGATTGGGGCCAGGTGCGTCGCTCACACCTTCCTGGTCCACATTCAGAGGTGGCAACCTGGAATGCTGTTGCAACATCAAATCTACACAACAAAGGGAATGCGGGGATCTGCCGCAACATAACCAGCATCGATGAGAAGGAACAGTCGAGTGCGTTGGCGACTTTCCTGGTGGTTTTGGAAAGCAGATGAGCTCGAGTCCCGGCAGTGGCTGCATTTTGTTATGTGTTGCATAGAGACGAGAAGGACGACATCGAAGAAAGCGCTGCACTTAAAGTAACAATGAAGTCCTTGGGTCCAACGCTGCCTGTCCCTCTTCTAAAACAGATCTGGTCCTGGAACTATTTTATACTTATATTTAAATACTTTACATTAAAAAAAAAATCTAAAAAACATTTCACAATAAAATTCAAGGGCTCCAAAACATCTAGAAGTTCTTTAAGCTTGGCCTACTACCTCCAACTCACGGCCTTGTCACTAGGCTATGAAGGTGAAGAGTACTAAGGGAGGAAGCTGAAGCAAGTTGACCATTACCATCCTTACATCATAGTACAATTCTCTTATCCTATAAAGCAATAGAAAGTGGGAACAGGATGTCCAAACACCGACACAAAGTGTCATCCCAAGGCTCTGTGAATGCGCCCATCGACCATTCAGCTGGGGGGATCCTGTGCGGTGGCTGCACAGAAACTGGGAGAGCGGCATGGAACCACACAAAGGTAAAGGTGTTTTTTTTCTTTGTAACCCCCCCCCCCCCCCCCCGTCCTGCCACCCTTTGCCAGCATGGGGCTATCTTTGGGTCGAATTCTGTTTTAACAGTAAGAGGCAGGCACAGTCCAGAAATGTTCCAACCAAACCTTTATAATCCAACAGCTGAACAATCACTTCAGGGCATCTGGCACTTCGGGTCTACATTCTCACCTCGCCCCCTATGGTTTTCCCTCACCTAGTACCAAGAGAACATTCCTGCACGGACTTCACCCCAAAATGACTACAGAGATAATGCCCTAAACCTGGCTGTTCTCTCTGCTCCTTACTGGAGGGTGCTACTCTGCCCCGATCTCCAAGGTGCAGCCTGGGGTGTCACACCACAGCACCCAACAACAGAATCTACTCAAGCTTACTACTGCCCTGGCCTCCAGCTTTTCAGACCACTACAGTCTAAATTTTTAGACTCAGGAACCAATCAGTGGCATGTCCCTTTCCTAGTCTGTGCTTAGAATTAGGGCGATAGCTAGTGTCTGAAGGTCTCCTGCTGCTGTTCCTACACTAACACCTAACTAACTAAACTAATTATGTCTAGTATAACAGTGGTGATTCGTAAATGGTGACTGGAGCAAAGGATCATGGGTACGTGGCGAGATTCACAGTCAGTATCCAAAGCAAGAGTTGAGAACAGTTAGACAAAGTAGTACAGGATTCACCAGGAACTGGGACCACACAAGAGAGGCAAGAGGGATAGGTAAGATCTTTCAGCACCATCTTGGCACCTCAGCTTCCTTTTTATAAGCATTTTAGCCAGTGCTCGGAATCAAAGTTCGTGTGGGCGTAGGCACAGATTGGCATTTCCAGGGGCCCCATGACAGGTTCTTATCCTCTACATGGTGGGTTCCCAATCAGTGGATTGTGTATGACTTGTTGTACTCAAGATCCTATCAGGAGGTATTAGGCCAAGCTGCAGACTGACCTGTAACCCTGATCTTCTACTGCCATCTATATCCTATATAAACTCTAGTTACAATTCATAATCCAGCTGCCGGGCTTCAGCGCAGGGACGGGAGAAGCTGTAAAGGAGGATGAGGACACATCATGGCTGTAAAGGAGGGTGAGGACACATCACAGCTGTAAAGGAGGGTGAGGACACGTCATGGCTGTAAAGGAGGTTGAGGACACATCACGGCTGTAAAGGAGGGTGAGGACACATCAAGTCACACAGGTAATGTCTGTCGGGAGTGAAATGTCTGTGTTGGCTCAACCCCAGCCTGCCGCCATGCCAGTCACATGGCTGAATCCCACCGCTGCCAGACGGCTTTGTGCATGTACTGTACTGAGGTGAGGACACATCATGGCTGTAGAGGAGGGTGAGGACACATCACGGCTGTAAAGGAGGGTGAGGACAAATCACGGCTGTAACGGAAGGTGAGGACAAATCACGGCTGTAAAGGAGGGTGAGGACACATCAAGGCTGTAAAGGAGGGTGAGGACACATCACGACTGTAAAGGAGGGTGAGGACACATCATGGCTGTAAAGGAGGGTGAGGACACATCACGACTGTAAAGGAGGGTGAGGACACATCACGACTGTAAAGGAGGGTGAGGACACATCACGACTGTAAAGGAGGGTGAGGATACATCACGGCTATAAAGGAGGGTGAGGATACATCATGCCTGTAAAGGAGGGTGAGGACACATCACAGCTGTAAAGGAGGATGAGGACACATCACGGCTGTAAAGGAGGGTGGGGACACATCACGGCTGTAAAGGAAGGTGAGGACACATCACGGCTGTAAAGGAGGGTGAGGACACATCACGGCTGTAAAGGAGGGTGAGGACAAATCACGACTGTAAAGGAGGGTGAGGATACATCACGGCTATAAAGGAGGGTGAGGACACATCATGCCTGTAAAGGAGGGTGAGGACACATCACAGCTGTAAAGGAGGATGAGGACACATCACGGCTGTAAAGGAGGGTGGGGACACATCACGGCTGTAAAGGAAGGTGAGGACACATCACGGCTGTAAAGGAGGGTGAGGACACATCACGGCTGTAAAGGAGGGTGAGGACAAATCACGGCTGTAAAGGAGGGTGAGGACACATCACGGCTGTAAAGGAGGGTGAGGACACATCACGGCTGTAAAGGAGGGTGGGGACACATCACGGCTGTAAAGGAGGGTGAGGACACATCACGGCTGTAAAGGAGGGTGGGGACACATCGCGGCTGTAAAGGAGGGTGAGGACACATCACGGCTATAAAGGAGGGTGAGGACACATCAAGTCACACAGGTAAGCTTGTCTGTCAGGAGTGAAATGTCTGATCTTGCTGGCTCTTCTGGGCCTGGCACCATGCCAGTCACATGGCTGAATCCCTGCACTGCCGGCCGGCTCTGTGCACGTACTGTACTGGAGCTGCTGTACTGCCATCAGAGCAGTAGCTAGGCTTTCTGGCACCTGGGACAAAGATTCAAAATGGCGTCCCCCACCTGTTCTCGGGCTTCATTTGCCGCCCCCCCCCCCGACCTGCTGCACCCGGGGCAAGTGCCCCCCCTGCTCCCCCTAGCTACGCCCCTGACTGCAGTTACCATGTTGCCAGCTGGCTATAAGACATCCCCAAGAAAAAAAGCCCTAGCATCTATCTTTGGAGCAAACATTAACATAAGACCTGTCTTATTTTTGGGGAAACACAGTACTTACCTAAGCGCAATGTGTTCCAGAAATGTATGAAATCTATTTATGCCCATGTCATGCAATTTAAAGCGGACCTTCACCCTGAATAAGAGTCTGTCTTATATGTTTCCCACACCCTGTACATACAGATTGCTCACATTAAAAATCATCCTCCCTGCATCTACTGTATGTTATGAACCTTTAAACATCCAAGATGGCGGCTCATGGAACATCAGTCAGCCTGCAAACAGGAAGTGCCTTCTGACTGTGCTGCTCTGCATTCTGGGATTGCTGTCCTTTCCCTGACCCCAGCTCTGCTCTGACTGAACAAAGCACAGCTATAACCCCTCCCCCTGCACTTTATCCCACTCTTCTCAGTAAGTGTGATGCCTCTGAGTCAAGATGGCGGCGCCCATATCCTAAAGTCCTGAACAGAGTTGCAGCCCTGTGGGGGAAAGAATAATAAGTAAGTGACAAAAACTTAAAATGTATTAACTTTAGATGCTGGGGAAAAGTTTTTTTAAGGGTTTGGGCTTTTCAATGAATCATGGTGAAGGTCCGGTTTAAATGGTTGTTTTGTGGTTTTTAATGGGGATGCCCCAGGTGTTCTCTTTAAACTGACCAGATGTCCCACTTTCGACGAGACAGTCTCACTTTGAAGGATTTTTCCCCTGCATTAAGTGTCTGTGGACATTATGGGGAAGACTGCACCACCCCCCCCCCCCCCCAAATGTGGACGCCTGCTCAAGTTACAACTGCCCTGCTCCAGCTCATTGGCCAACATCATTTACGCCTACGAGGTAGATCCAAGTTGTGCTGTAAAATGGACCAAAACCTGTGATTTTTACTATCCCGGCCTTTGGTTCTTGCTCCTGTAGGCTGCCAAGCATGGCCCGACCTAGCGGGATGCCCCAGGGTTTATGGTACTTCATCGGCAGTGTTTTTTCGACTCCAGGGTGGAACAAAACTAGGGATTTTCACTATCCCCAGTTTTGTCTCTTGCCCTGGGGCATCCTGTTTTTGGATGCCCCGCTATGTGAAACCCCCAAAATCACCCTCAATATGCTGCATTTCCCATGGTGCATGTGCGGGCTCGTTTCCAGTCAGCGCCGTATGCTGTGAGCTCAGCAATAGGGAGCGGTAATGACAGCATCCCCAGTCCCCCGTTACATGCCAATCTGTCGGCATAGCTGAGGGCGGGAGTGTGCCTCAGCCCAGATATGCTGGGGATGCAGCCGGTGATGGCCATGGGAGCCAGGGAAAAGGTAAGCTTTGCAGTGACTCAGGGGGGAGGTGGTTCACACAGCATGTCATCCCAATTGGGGATGCCCCAGGGAAAGTTCAGCAGCCACCCCTGGAGTTTTTGAGAATCCAGTATGTCCAGGGCAGGCTATAACTACACATGGAGAAGCATAGTGAGCTACGGATATTTGTTTCTCAAAAGCCTGAGGCTAAGCCACACCCAAATCACCCTTTAAAGTGGTCGGTTTAAAGGGTAATTCCACTTCCGATGAAATTTTTTTGAAGTTTCCATTATTGTGTGTTAAAATGATGTCCTCTAGTTGCAGAGCTTATCTATTATTCTTTCTTCTTTTCTATTTGTTTGAAATTCTGTGTTATAAAAGATAAGGGGATAACCATCTTGTATTCCAGTAGCTATTGGGTTACTAGTGTTCAGAGCACTTGCTGCCATGTGACCTGACCTCTTGTCTCCTCCCTCATCCTTTAGATTGGAAGTTCGCAGGGCCAGTGCCTTGATTAATTTTTTGCATCTGACTCATTATACTGTCTATAAAATCTGTATGCATTGTCATTATAACTATGTTAGTCATCCTTTGTACAGCACCATGGAATAGGATGGTGCTTTATAAATAAACAATAACAATAATAAAGTTAAACCCCGCCTTGTCTCTTCGTTGCATTTCATCAATCGGATACAAAATTGTTTTGCCACTAACCCACGCCAAAGAAAGGAAATCTCGCCAACAGGATCCATGTCACACCTTTTCCTACCAAGAAACTCCCTGTGCCAGATATTCGAGCATCTTACATAGGAAAATAACAGGCCCAGACTTTTAAAAGTAAAATTTACTTTATTCCTCTTAATATTTATTCAAGTCACGGTGGAGCAGAAACTATTTACAGGAAGTATAAAAACAAAGTTTAGGTAACATCATGTAACATGTTGCGGAAGCCCTTTTATGGTTCCGGAAGGAATTCTTCCCTCCCCTCCCCCATTGTACAGTGTATTGGCCCTTTGTGTAGTGCAGTGGTGGCCTCTAGGTCAGTCATCGGATAGGGGCATTAATATGGCCAACTATGCGTCATATACTTATTTTAGACCATCAAATTGAGCATCTGTAATCGGCTTCTTCCCCATTTTATTTTTTTTTCAAGACTGGGAAGGGAAAGCACAATGGTTGTGGCCCTTAGGGGCATCCTACGTGGCAAGTGCTAAGAACAACTTACAAAAGCAAACATTGATGGTTGTCACAAAAAATGTTCACCACTCTGCCCAATGGCCTCCAGCTGGCCACAGACCCTGAAAAAAACATCATGGCAATGCCGGGCCAAGCATGGCCGCCCACAGCAACCCAACTGGTTGGGTTACACTGTAGAGCTGTCACTGTGCACCAGTTTGTCGACTGTAAAGGGTCAGAGGTCTCAGCAAGAATGTTGGTCAGCAAGGGGAAAAAGAATAAAAAGTAAGAAAGAAAAAAGGGGGTCATCACCTCAACTACCCTCTCCTGCCACATTTCTGGTCTTCTCCAAATCCAAACTACATTCTAATGCTTCCTATTAGAAAAGGGACGTTAATGGGCGCCAGTAGCACCCAGTCTCCAAGGGAAGGGACCAGGTGCAAGATAGGTAAAGGGTGGGTCTGCTTTCATGTTGCACTAGCAGGATGGGGTCGGGTAGACCCAATCTACCTCTGTTGAGGTTTTACATTAAAATCGGTTTGGTTCCCTCAAAATGTTCAAATAAGCTGAAGAGCATTAGAATATTAGAGACTTGGAAATTGGAGGGCAAGTTAACCTCTTTATTGCAGCTAAATTCCAGTAAAAAAAAAAAATACTTTTTAAAAAAGTTGCCTCTAGGTTCTCCCTGGTTAGAACAAATTGGCCATGGAAGACTGAAGCATCGCAGCTGACCTATAGACAGGAGACATCAGGATTGGCTGTAGAATTGGGGGGGGGGGCATGGAGGAAGACACATTTGCATAGTCTTAGTAAGGACATAAGTCAAGGCTACTGCACTATGGCCTGGACTTCTCAGACAAAAGGAAATCATTCAAAAAAGTCATTGTGCTTTCTGGAGACTAAAGGTAATTCACATAGAGGGCGACTGGCCTCCTCGTCATTCCCAGGAGCCATGGCTGAGGCCAGAGGAGTCCACATGCAGAGAGGGTTTTGATGGAAGATCCTCCTCTGTAGCCAAGATCATCACTAGAGGCCAGGTCTCTGGATTCCTAGATGCTAAAGTGATCTCCATGGGACCATCATTTTGAACGTGTTCTAGTTTATCACCTAAAATAAAGTCCAGGTAGATGATAAATGGGTTAAGCCCTGAAGACTTCAGCTACCTGTGACCTCCCCATATAAAAATTAATTCTTACTTTGGGTCTTTGGTGACCACATAGGGTATTTACGGAACAAGAGGCCACAGGAACCTCAATGCTTTGAATAGTCTCCATCTTCTGGTCTTGAAAGAGGCAAAGCTGACCCAGAGGGGTACACCTAAAACAAGAGCATTGGGGTGGCCCCAATCTTCCACCCCCAAAAAATGTCCTCCCCAGACCAATCTAGACCCTTAGATGGACTATCCTTGAGAGAAGGCTAGCAGCCAGGATGGTGGTTGGAGAGTTCAAATGATAATATTTGACAATAGTTTTGAAGTGTTTTAATACCTAATACACCTAATATAAACCAAAGAAAAATCAGTTGAGCCCTGGAGTTACCCCTTTGGTGACCACCCAGGACTTTTCTGGAACAAAAGACCACAGGAATCTCAATGCTTTGAATGGTCTCCGTCTTTTGGTCTTGAAAGAGGTAAAGCCTACACTATGGAGCCAATGGGAGGAAGGAGTTCCTATCCTCCAACCACAAAATGGGCTTCTCAAGCTAATCTAGACCCTCAGATGGACTATTCACCCACCTATGCCCCAAAAATGTAAACCTTGCTCCAAGCAAGAGGCTGATGACTCCAAATGTCAACTGGCCAGCAGCACTTCAAACCTGGCTTGTCCTCAGCTATAGACCTCTACATTTGTTTGGTGGGTAGATACATTTAACAAAGCACACAAGTCTAGTGTATGGTGGACCAGTAGAGGTGAGGTATTTGTAGGTGTTTGTATTGATTGGGCAGGAGGAGCTCTCTCATGTTATCCAATTAGCAAGGTGTAGGTCAAGGCATCATGGGACATCATAAGGCTCATTGTGTATCAGTGAATAGCAAGGCCATCATAAAATAACATAAAAAAAAAAAAATAAAAACATACACGTTATTGGGCAATCTGTAGACCAAGCTGGGTTATCTTGCCTTCTGCACACCTTAAAGGAGCACTATAGTGGAAAAAAAAACGGCCAATGATTAAGATCCATATAAATATGCTGGATGGCCGGAGGAGGGGTCACTTATACACCCAGCATCATAAATATCCAGCCAGGCTTGTTTCTTTTAATGGAGGGAAAAAAACATCCAGGGTGACAGGTTCTGTCACCCCTGATACACTAAACCTGTCACCCCAGGAATTTATTCCTACCATGAGAGAATAAACCACAAGCTTGGCAGGAGTTTTATTCAGTTGGGGTGTATAAGTGACCCCTCCTCTCATTAGCCGACATGATTATATTGATTTTTAAATATTACACAATTTCACAATAGTGCTCCATTAAGTAATGTGTATTATCATGGACTACACATTTTCTGCCAAGAAAAGTGCTATCTCACAGCAACTAGGTGACAGGAAATCTGTAAGCGTCCCCATCTTCGAGGAAATATGGGACCTCCGGGCCATGTAGTGACAGATTGGGGCAGCAGGGGTACGGGTATAGGCCAGGAAGAGAGCCATCCAACATCAACCATCCATTTAGTCTGTAGGCCAAGCTGTCTAGCAGCATATTATGGGGCATCTTTCCTTCAACGGGTAATTAGTAAATAGGTGGGGCCATTATAATAAGGTTATTGGCCAACGACGGAGAGCTCTCTCACACCAACCAATCATGGGGCTCCTTGTCCTTCGTGAATTGTAAGCAGTCCTAATAAGAGGTTTTTGGCAAAAGAGACCTACAGCTTGAAAGATGGCTCCACTTACATATTTCCTATCTTTAATGGATGGTTGGGGTGCGAGAGAGCTCTCTCTCCTCAGCCAAAAACCCTTATTATAATGAACCCCATCATATTATTACTATACTATTTACTAGGAACCCATTGAAGGCAAGATGCACCATAATGTGCTGAAGACTAAATGGATGGTTGACGCGAGAGCTCTCTCTCCTCGTGACAGTACCCTTATGCCTGCCTCCCAAATCAAGGATAACCCCTTTCAAGGTCGAACGTCCTATATGTACTAAAAGGCAGGGCCGCTTGCAGATTTCCTATCTGTAGTAGATGGTTGGTTTGAGAGAGCTCTCTCCATGACCAATAACCCTTTATTATGATGCCCCCACCTATTTTCCTCTGTTCTAGGAACACTAGAAACAATCGACCAAGGCCTGGATTAAAAAAAAAAATAAAAATAATCAACAGTTTGAACATTTTTATTTAATCGAAAAAAAAAAAATCTCCCTAGCTCCATCAGCTACAGCAGCATCAGGACCAGTAGCATCAACAATGGCAAATGGTCCTCCGCCTCGTTACCATAGTTACATCCACAAAGATTCAAAAAGAACTGAACCTGTTCTCACATTGCTCAGGTCCTTCGTGTACACCAACAATCAGCTATCAAACTATAATGGTCCATTGTGACAGGTCTGGATCTTTTTTTTCTTTAAGTGGAAGAAAAAAAGAAAAATAAAGGGGGGGGGGGGGAAAGTATTTTCCCTATAGCTATCAAATATACAGATCAGTACAGGGCTTAATATAGTTTTCCATTTGTATAAAAAAAGATTTTTTTGTTTTATTCCCCATTTGGTAAGCATGTCTTAGTAAAATGTTTTAGGTGTTGCGTTGCTTCGTCTAACCCATAAAATACTGTGTTGTGTCTCTACTGCAGCGACAAGACCTTCAATTTTTTTTATATCTCTATAGACAATAAAATATTACAGTGCTGTGACTATGGAGAGCTGTCCCAGTTTTTTTTTTTTGCTGCTCCTAGCAGAGTCCAAAAATGTCTCCATTTGCATAATGAAATAGCCAGCATCATCGAGAGAAAAAAAAAATAAGTTAGCGAAAAAAAAAATATCCTTAAACAAAAAAAAGGTGGACACATCATTTCCACCCCTTCATATTGCGATTCACAGCGCGGGTGAACATAAAAAAAATTAGGCAATAAATAGTCAAAAATAGTTATTTTAAGGCATCGCTGAGTATTTTTAGTTTTTAGACTAAAGATTTTAAAAAAGTGATCTCTAAAAAAAAAAAAGAGCGAAGAGACCAGAAAAAAAAAAAAAAAAAAAAAAAAGCTCACTTCCTGTTTTTTCCAGCGACAACCCAGGACGACCAAAAAAACTCCCAACTTAACACAACTGAAAGTCCTGGCCGCAGCTTGCGGTTGTTTTGTGCGCCAACGTTCTTCTCTGCATAGAAGCTGCGCTTTTGAAAGCAAAAAAAAAACAAAAAAAAAAAAAAAAAGGATCCTAAACGAAACGTTTGGTTCTCATTGCATCCGATCGGGCTGGAGCTGTGTTGGCTGGTACTGTATAAACGTGGTGGGAGGAGCTCCAGTGGCGGTGGCCGACACGGGTTGCTGGACGGGGCTGGCGTAGCCATAGCTCACATAGCCGGCGGCGGGCGAGGCGGCGTAGGGATACTGTTCATAGGCTGCGGTGGTGTAATGAGTGTAGGCTTGTGTAGCAGCATTGTACTCTATGTATGGAGAAGGCAAGGACTGGACTGGCGTCGGGATGACCACGCTGGGCTGGATGAGGGCCGATGGGTAGATGTATTGGGGAGTCAGTCTGTAAGACAAAAGAAAAATATATATATAGAAAAGTCAGCAGCTGGCAACATATAGCTAAGAGGGGATACTTTATGATAGTTGTTCAGAGGCATTTAGGTAAAAAGGTGAGGGGAGGGAAGGAAGGAAGGGAAGGAACCTTCAACCAGGAATTTATGGGCCCCATACCTGCCAGGGCCTCTTTTAACCCAACAGGATGTTTACAAGATTAATGAGGCTACAGATTATCCCAGAGTTATGCAGAAGAGAAATACCCAACTGGGATACCCCATGTGACCCCCCCCCAGGGGTGAACCTAAACAATAAGGCAGCCCCCAGGGCATTCTGCTCCACTCCTCAATAGAGTGTTGCCGCGCTGCGAGGGAGGTAGGGGCGAGTGCTGCCCCCATTGCAGTGCCGTCTGAGGTGGCTGCCTTACATAGCCTCATAGAATGAACTTCTGCCCTCCCTAAAGCTAAAGGTGGGGATGGGTCCAGCGGCGCTCCCTTTATTCAGATTTCCTTGATGCTTCGACATCAGTGCAGGAAAGGGAAACGAATCAAACTAGGACTGCGGATTGGCCAAGTAGGCCACTTGGGAACCAGGAAGAGGTGAGTTTTCGGGAAAACCCTGGGGACACACGGTAGGGCATCCTGAATCAGGGTGCCCTACCAGAGCGAAACAAAACCCAAAGAAAGTGAAATTCTTGGGTTTTGTTCCTCTTTAAATGTTGTAACCCCCCTTCTATTCAAGCTTGGTCTCTTCATAAAAATTCATGAATCAAGAATGTGGGCTGCAACACCTTTAGTCTGCCCCTTATAATGCAAGGTTAACACTACCTCCAAGGGAGCTTAATCACACCTCATACAACCTAATGTATAACCTAATGCAACCAACGACTTCCCTGTGCGATTTACTAAGGGCAGAGGATGTGTACTGGAGCTACTAGAGTAGACTGGTGCTATAAGGTGTTAATAAGATGCCTGACTGGACCTATAAGGTGGTATAAAGCCGCTTTGGAGGGGGGGGGGGGGGTGTTAAACAGCATTTAAAAAAAGGCAGACAATCTGTGTTGCAGGCTCTATTCAATGAATGTAATGAATATAGTCCAGAGCAGCAACACCTATGGTCTGTCTCTTATGACGTCGTTTTAACACCCTATCCTAATTTGATGAACACCTTGTAGCCCCAGCCAACATCTCCTCTCCGTGGCGAGGATGTGTATTAAAAGCTACATATCGCTGCTAGATTCCTAAACAATTCGTTCTAAATGGAGAAAGCCAGTTGTCCGAACAGCAAAACGTCCTCAAGAAAAATCAAAACAGTTCGGTTGCCTCGATTTATTCCCACAGAATTACAAAAAAGGTTTCACCACCAGATACAGTGCAAATACATGAAACAGGGCAGAAAGGGAAGACCGTGGGAGGCAACACCTGGACCCTTTTTATACTCCATTGAAATAAACCCTGCAAAAGTTACCAACAATCCATTATCTGCTAAATCTAAAGGTCGCCACTGTATCTTTTCTTCTCAATCAATTCCTCGCCTTTGATATGGACTGCTCATGTCTGCTCCAATTACTCACCACCCCAGAGATTCACAGGTCGTCTCTTTTTCCCCTCAGGCCCATTTCCGAGGCCTGAAAAATTCCTGGGTTAAAGACTGCTACCCAACCGTTCAGGCTACATTCACATCTGCCTGGCTGCGTTTGAATGGAAGGAGGAAGAAAGCCCACCCAGACCGCAAGGTTGCTGAAGTAATGAGAGAACACTGCTTGGTTCTGGATGAAGATGGTGGAAGAAGTATAGTGTAAATTTAGAATACTTGTGTGGTGTGTTACTCCAGAGGACCCCTATACTGGTTCAGAGGGTGAGGGGCATTTTATCTGCTGGCAGGTGACTTGGGGTTACCCCACCCCAATCATTACTCGTATCAAGGGGGTACAGAAGAGCCTGGTGGTCCTCAGCACGGACCCTGGGGGAGCACCTGACTCACGCTGAAGGGCAGAGGCTGGTGTTCTGGTATAACCAGAGGCTGGTTTTGCAGCCATGGGGATCCCAGCTCCTATGCCTGGTGTACTGGCTTGAAGGGGGGGGGGGACCTCAAATGTATTTTATTTTTTTTAAATCTTGAAAAATGCAAAAACGGCAGAAATTCGTTTGAAAATCTGTGTTTTTACATGCATTTGTGTTGTGGACAATAGACTTCTATGGGGTTGTGTCCTGGACGCAGCAGGCAGGACTTTATGCAGCTGTGTTTCTCATCCCCCCGCCGCACCAGAGGTGTGAGAAGGAGCCATAGAACAGCCATTTTTTTTTTTATATATGTTCAGTACCGCCACACCTGCAACAATCGCACAAATACATGTGGTACCAGACAGGTGTGAACAAGGGCTCAAGGATACAAAATGCCTGCCCCCCACCTTTAGTGCCCAATAGGCCCTCTACAAGATATTATTGTTTGGCAAGTCAAAAAGTAAATATGATAATAATTATATATATATTATATATATCATTACCTTACTTTACCTTGAGTCATTTCAGTGTGGTCCTTCCTCTCCTGTCTGTATCTGTAGTTATGAAATCACTTCCCAATTCAACTTTCAATCACCAGCCCACTGACCTGGTCCTTCAATCAACCTTCAGAGGTACAGAGAACGGAAACTCCCCCTACTCCCTCCCCAGATGTCCCGATTGGCTGCCTCTCTTGGAAGCTCTGAAACCCCACCTCGTCTCAGCATTCAGACGTCTGTCTCCAGTCTTTGATCAGACTGCCAGCAATCAACAGCCTGCCCACCCTGTATTCCAGTGTTTTCCTCAGTTTGCCAGCCTTGCCACAGGTCAGACATCGAGCAACCCCCCCTTTCATCCATGCACACTAGTTGCTAACAGGGTGCAGACAATCTCCCTGCCTGCAGCATTTCTCTTCATGATCCACCTTTATGTACAAGCTGCGACTCTCTCACCCATTATGAATATGTAAAGCACACAGTGTGCTTACATCACATCGCTGTTGCTACACCCACTGTTTCTCCATTTTTTTTTCTATGTCTCTCCAATGTTCTAATACTTTTAAATCTAACTCAGGAACTACAAGGTCTTTTTAAAAATGAATTGAAGTTTAGCACAGTGCAACATGTAGCCCAAGACAACGGGACAACAATCGGGCGCTCGCCTTTAGTATAAAAAAAAAAACTTTACTACTAATCTGGAAGGCTCCTCATCAATTTTTGAAAGGGTCTTCTCTTCAACCGGGGGGCATCTGATTTAACCCCCCCCCCCAGGGCTCTTCTGGCTTCAGGAGAGGACAAGGAATAGCCCCCCCCCACCAATAACTGTTAGGAAGGGAAAAATGTACTCTCCCACCTAGAGGGCCTCCGATCCCCCCCCACTGTGCGTTTCCCGCGAGGAGGAGAGAGCCGAAAGAGGCCCCCTGCTCCGTTGCTAGCCCTGCCTCTTGTGGGTGGGGCGGATGACGTCACCCTGTGACATAATTCCACTCCTGGCGGCGAGCTGTCAAAGGGTGGTCGCTGGAGAGAGCCCCCCTCCAGCAATCACCCAGCAGCTGTCGGGGGACATGATGGCCGGGGGACACAGGATCAGAGGTGAGTGTTAAGAAACTTTGCTTTTGGTGTCTTTTTTTATTTTTTATTTTTACAGTTAATCCTTTGTGAACTGGTAAGGGGTCCATGAGAACCCTATACTAGTTCACAAAGCTTGAGGGCTGACAAGTCCCCTTGCCATTAACCCCCAGCCCCCCCAAAGCCCAGGGGGTGCAGAAGAGCCTGGGGCCACAGAGGCTTTGCAGGCTTGTAGCCACAAAAGATAGGCCCTGCGCCCTGTTATTACAAGCCCTGCATCGCTGTTCTCCGGGCTGGGTAGTGGAGACCCCCCCCCCCCCCGGGTTAGGGAAACCTATGCCAATTTTTTTTTATTTAACCCTTGTTGTGTGGATAGTAGTATTTTATTTGTAAATGTGCTCTTTTCAGTTTGGGGGGGGGGGGTCTCCTGGGCAGGAACAGGAGGCTACCAATACATATGCGGTACCATAGTAATTGGGAGAAATGGGGCTTTCACTGCAATATGGTTTATTTAAGACTTTAACAAGACAATTTAATAGAACTCCGTGCCTCTACAGCGGTTTTATTCCACACAAAAGGGGCCCCATACCCATTGTGAATGCAGAATGATCTCTGGCAGGGCCAGCATCCGGGCCCCACACTGGAGTCATGCCTGAACTACCCTGAAGCTAGGACACCAAGACGGGCACAGTGTGCTGATGGGCATCGCCTTCCCTCCTCACGTCATTGACTTCGAATTTCCCCGGCCTTAAATCTGTCAGTGAGCGGGTTGTAGAAAGTACAAGCGCACCTTTCTTACAGGGCTCTGAATCAAGCCCGGGGCCCCGTTACAGGACATGATGTGCCCACCGGGAACTTTTCCAGCTCTGGTCGCTGCCAGCTACTGATCCATTCTCAAAACACATCTCTTTTGAAAAGAGAAGCAAGGAATGCTGAGAACCATCCCTAGAGCCCTTCATGGACAACATTACCATCCCCATTATGGTTAGGATGCCGCTTACCCTTTAAGGGCAACAAGGAGACACATAGAAAACAACCCCCTCCAACTCAGGGAGCATTCACTGCATCAGGAGATCATTCATTCCATTGTTATTATGAGACGAATGGTGCCTAAAGGGTCTCAAATGAGACCTCTACATCCACTCCAGCCAATAAGTGGCTTTCACAACAGTTTGTTCCCTCCTGGAGACTGTCACATGGTACTGAATTGGTCACTGCATCACTACAAGAAAAGAAGGGGGGGGGGAAGCAGGCGAGCATTCCAAAATTATTAGGGGGATGAGTGGCCCCCAATGGTTTAACACAAGACCTCTATAGCCAAGCCAGCGAAGAAGTGCCTTTCACAAGGGTTTGTGCCCTTCTGAAAACCATCAAATGGTATCAGTTCACGTGATGGTCTCCATCACTATGGAAAAAACATGGGGGAGAAGAAGTCACTGCAACAGGGGAGCATTCCATGATTACTAACAGATGAATGCCCCAATGGTCTCACACAAGACCAGTACATCCACCCCAGCTAAGAAGTGGCTTTCACAGGAGTTTGTGCCCACCTGGGGGACCATCATGGTACTGTTGTACCGGTAGGGGTCATGTCCTCCTGGAGGCCATCACATGGTTGTACCGGTAGGGGTCATGTCCTCCTGGAGGCCATCACATGGTTGTACTGGTAGCGGCCGTGACCTTCTGGAGACCATCACATGGTACCAGTAGGACCACGCCATCACCACAGGAAAGGATAATCTTTTCCACCTGATGAAATGAGACAAGCTCTAGGATGGCCAATGACCGCTATTGCTTGAACACCCCACTCGATGCCCCTCCAATTTTGCTTGAATTGCTCCACGGACACCAACCCTCACTGAAGTCACATTCACAGTAACTGCCAAACCTAAAATGCCACCACTCAGTCCTCCTTTTTCTAGACCTATACTATGCACTGGATATAACAATTTTACTACAAGACTACTGCAACCCTCCCCTCTGTGCTCTACCAGCACCCAGACTGCTCCCCTCCATCTATGCTCACCTCCGCTGCTCGCCTTATCCAACACCTCTTGGGTCTCCACTGCTGTTACTCCAATGGCTGCCAATTCTAACCTTAACCAACAGAGCTCTCCCCATCATTGCTAGGCCATAGACCCCAAACCAGAAGCACCCTCTGCCCTGTCCAGGACCTCCTGCTGTCCTCAACCCTAATTTTCTCCCACTTTCAGGACATGTGCGCACTGCTCTGGAATGCCCCCAGGATCCCCTGTGCCCCTTGCCTAATCCAGCCCTGCTTAGTGTAAACCTTCATGAAAGAATGCATTTGGTCACCATGAACTCTATTTTACCCCTAGTAACACATCAATGCAAATCAATGAATAGATTGGGTCACTGGGCATACACGCTAATCAGTGTAGAAGCATAGGGTCTCTAAAGACAACCGTCATAAGAAAAAACACAGGGCCCAGAAATGGCTGGAGGTAAAGCCAGAATTCCCAAGCCCCAAAGAACAGGTGAGCACAAGAACAAGTCAGGAGATCAGACCTTCCTCCCACAAACTTTATTCAGAGACAAGATGGAGACCAGGGGGTGGTCAGCCATGACAGCCACTAAGAAAAAACGATTGGCTGCTCAATTCCTAACTCATTCAATCATAGGATGCTCAGATACCAAATAGAACCCCCAAGGCTAGAGGCTTGGAAAATTGAATTAGATATAGAATATATCTATCCAACTATCAATCCAACCCATCTCTCTCCATCTATCCCAAAGCCATCTCTCCCATATCTATCCATCACCCATAGCTATCCAGTGTTGGCTGGCCAATCCTCTGGTGGGCCCCGGACACTGACTCATGGACACCATTGGCCCAGTACAAAATAATGAAGACCTTTCTGACTTTTCTCCGAGTTATGTATTCAGTAAAGTACCTTTAAGCAATTGATATAATTTGGTAAAGTGTATGGGAAAGTGCTGAATGGTGTATATTTTTCCCCTGCTTTGCTCAATCAGTCACGATCCATGCTGGGTTTACAGGATCCCAGTCCACTTCCCCAGTCCTCTACAGGTTTTTTCGCCTAATCCCAGGTCTCACACAGGTGATGAGGCTAATTGCAGGGAAGCCTAAATAAAAAGGAGCCGATGCAGCTTTCAGTGGCCTGGTGAACAGCCTGGGATGAGGAGCCCAGGCCGTACTGCTCACAGAGACTGACAGAACTGAATGCAGCCGAAGGACTTTGTGTTCCTCGAACTTGGACTTGTGGATTAACAGCGTGGACTTGTATGCCCTGTAAGCGGACCTGTTACAACAAGGACTTGCAGTTTGCTGGATTATCCTACCCTGGACTTTACTAGAGCTGGTGAAGTAACCACTTGATGTTCTGCATTGTAGGCTGCAACTTTCTCTGATGTAAGAGATTTTTGGCTGTTGAATATTTTATTTTCAATAAAATTGCTTTTGATTTGAAGAACTGTTGTCCGAGTCACTGCTGTACATCTTGCTCCCTGAGGTCATAATAGGCCTTTTGTGGCTCTCCGGTCAGGAATGGTGCAATCACGTCTGCCCACTTGGCAACTGGCAGCTGCTCTCTCTCAGCCACGTGCTGGAATACAGTGAGATAGGCCTCGTCATCGTCAGAAATCATCTTTTGCAGGACCCGCTGAACGGCTCTCCTCGCACCAACAGTCTCACCGGGCTTCTCTCTGGTTGTGAGACTTTAGCCATAACAGTCTCTCTGAGCACAGTAGTCTGCTCCATCAACAGGCGGTTTGTCTCCTGCTGGTTTGCCATGGCCTGCTGCTACGCTTGGTGCTGTTGTGCCAGGGCCTGCTGCTGTGCTTGGTGCTGTTCCGCCATGGCCTGCTGCTGTTGGAGATTAGCCTGTACTAACTGCTTTATCACGTCCTCCATTTGCGACAGGTGAGACATCTTTGTTGTCGCTTTCACCCAAGCCATCCACTGTTAAATGCAGCGTTTTGTCACTCCGTTGCCCCTAGCAACAGTCTATGCCCGCATCCTCCACCAATCTGTCAGGATCTGGGGCGAACTGCAGTGACTTGGACGACAGTTCTTCAAATAAAAAGCAATTTTATTGAAAATAAAATATTAAACAGCCAAAAATCTCTTACTTCAGAGAAATTTGCAGCCTACAATGCAGTACAAATGGTTACTTCACCAGCTCTAGTAAAGTCCAGGGTAGGATAATCCAGCAAACTTACTTGTTGTAACAGGTCCACTTACAGGACATACAAGCCCACGCTGTTAATCCACAAGTCCAAGTTCGAGGAACACAAACAAAGTCCTTCGGCTGCATTCAGTTCTGTCAGTCTCTGTGAGCAGTACGGCCTGGGCTCCTCATCCCAGGCTGTTCACCAGCACACTGAAAGCCTCATCGGCTCCTTTTATTTAGGCTTTCCCTGCAATCAGCCTCATCACCTGTGTGAGACCTGGGATTAGGGAAAAAACCTTTAGAGGACTGGGATCCTGTAAACCCGGCATGGATAGTGTCTGATTGAGCAAAGCAGGGGAAAAATATACACCATTCAGCACTTTCCCATACACTTTACCACAATAATTACAATTCTAATTGCGTTTTAGCTGAAGGTGGGGCCTCGAGGTTCATTTTCTCTGATGGGCACCAAGGTACTCCAGTCTGATCCTGCATTCATCCATCTCTATCTATCCCATATTTATTGCTATCCAGCCATCTATCCCATAACTATTCAACCTAGCTATCCATGGCCGCCATCAGGAGGGGAAAGCGAGGACTGGCGTCCTGGGCCCAAGCTCTGAAAGGAGGGCCTGAAACCCAAAAAGCAACCTTACAGGGCCCTGCTATAGTGACCTCACAGGGCCCCACAACAGACACTACAGGGTACAACAATAGGCCACACAAGGCCCTGCAGTAGCAACTTCACAGGGCCCCACAACAGATCCCACAGGGTCCAACAAGAGGCCTTGTGAGTGACCCCACAGGGCCCCTCAACAGATGCCACAGTACCCCACAGCCCCTTCATAGGATTTCACAGCTGCCTAACAGGGTCCTGCAGCCACCGACCAACCAGCAGCCAGATAATTGCCTCTAACAACCAGACCTCCCTAACAAGGACAATGGCCAAGCCACCAGCAACCAGAGCCAGCTGCAGACTGCCGGTTTTCATAGAGGTTTAGATATGACTGTCCCATTGCAGTAGATGCTACATGGCCACACTGAGCTGAAAGGCTCTAGCATGGTCAGAATTGCAAAGTACTCCTCCCCACGAAAAAAAATAAATCAGCAAGGAAGCAATGCTGGTGCCCAAGGAGAGTACACCAAGTTTGGCTACGCCCACACTTGACATTAGCTCAGCCACAGCAGCTTCGTAACTAAGTGTGACAGGGCCCTGGCGCAAACAGTGAATGGGACCCGGTCAGATCTCAGAGTATAAAGGTTACTGTTAACTCAATCAGATGCTAAACACCCCTTTGGATGGTGTCTAGCATCACATATACCCCCGAGAGCAGTAACTGGCAGCTCCAGGGACGTGTCCTCTGGTCGTCATGGAAACCATCTGCATTGCTCCGCCACAGGCCTGGCGTAAGGCCTAAGCCAGCAGCTGTCATTCAGCAAGCGATCATAACAGAGATGAGAGGGAGACCGGCGATCAGCGATTAGTCATGACGACTGTTTATGCCTCAGCCCATCTTTTCTGCTTATATGGAAGCCGCGTGGATGTTTGTTTGGGGGCCCCGGTGCCGAGCGGCCGGGAGATGTTGGTGCAACAAAGCGCTGGCTTATCGCTCGTGGGCCGGGGTGTGACTGATAAGATGCAGCTGGAAGAACTGAGGACACCCAAAACAAGAGCTCAGACAGTGCAGCTCCTGTAACGCACCCGTCATGGCCAGGCTTTATTTTGTGCATATATGGTCATTGCATGCTCGTGCATACATAGAAATGTTTCCTCCGCATTTAACCCATCCATGCAGCAAGGCAAACACAAGCTGTGGGTGCACACATGCCCAGAGGGGTGGACTGCCCTAATCATGGTGCCCGGGGACCAGACTCAGATGTAAGTATCAGGCTATTTTTTAGGGCCCATGCACATTAACTGTATTGTCTGCGTGCATGCACTCGGGATGCCACAACTATACATAGTTCATGTATATGTGATGAAGGCCGTGTGGGCCAGTCGGAGCCTGCATGGGAGGTAGTTTGGGGGGGCGGGGGTTAGGTTTCTTGTTCAAGAGCACTTCAGTCATTTCCCGGCTGGGTATCAAACCTGCTGATCACAAGATCACTTCCTTACCACCCATTATCCCTCTATAGATCTAAATGGGGGAGGGGTTATGATTTTGCAGAAAATTATATGACGAATAGATAACAGTAAATAAAACCACCTCAAACTCAATCCAACAACAGTGAAAGAATTTTTTTTTTAGGATCATAAAAGCCTCAAAAAAGTAAGTAAAAAACAGGAATTCTGACAACCTGATCGTCAGTGCTATATGCTCTACAATATCGACCATCATGAAAGACAATGCCCTATTCCCGTTTCCAGATATGTTGCGTTCCTAGTCCATAAATCACAAATTCCCTCAGGGAAAAAGAAATAGAACCTTAGTAATAGACCTGTTGTCGGTGACCATATGTGTATTATTCTAGTATGGTTTGCTTGTTGATATTTTGATAACTGATAAACCCCCAGGAATTTACAATCATTCACCATCAAGTAGCCGGCTATATATGAAAACATTATCCCTCCCTACAGAACAATTCAAACCAACGACTATACAGATCTTTCTAAACAGACAAACAAAACCGAACACAATATCCTATTACTACGAGTCAAGAAAATACTACACATAACATATCAGACTATACGAGAAGATGGGAGAGAGACCTAAAAACAAACTTCGAAAAGGAATGGGAAAGTATCTACTACACAATCAAGGCGATTCTTTAAAAAGCTTCTGTCTCAAATTTGTATCAAGATATTATTATACTGCTGACTATAAAGACAGATTTCCTACATACAACTGTTGGTGGTGCAATCTGGCGGCAGCAGCGCTAACGCACTTGTATTATGGCAGATCACAATGGAGGGATATGATTCTCACCCCTACTGAACCTTTTTCCAAGTAACTGGTCAACAGACATAAGACGGCTGGGATCATTATTCATATGGGCAACAAAAAAGGCAATCGTGATGATATGGGCTAACCCTATGCCCCCTGATAAAAAGCTATGGTATCGAATAATAACAGAACTTGCATTAACACCATGTCCTAAGTATGATGAACTGCTAAATCAATATCCAACAATAATACAAAGGAAAAAGAGTACAATAATACAGAATCCCTGATCCTGACTGATAATGATTAACTGGTTAGAAGGGAGGGGGGGGACGCATATAGATAAAATTCCACAGGGATTTAACCTTCCCACCAATTAGTAGTGTAGGAAGCCTGTCGTGACATATACAAGACATAATATATATAAAAAAAAAACAAAAAAAATATATACACACAGATTTGTATGAAACGCCTCTTAATCCACAATGATGACCTAAATATGTACCTCCGATCAGATAGTGCCTTATACAGACATTAAATGATGACATTTGGGCTAATATTAATGAGGGGAGATTCCATAACATACACTGGAGAGCCATCACATGAGGGTGATAGATAGTACATGAAAGGAAAAAAAAAAAAAAAAAAAAGGGGAAAAGAAATGAAGAAAGGAAAAAGGAAGGCCATGAAAGAGGGGGGGGGGGGGACACAAACACACACCAAGAGGATGAAGACGGAGAAGAGGGAGGGAAAAAGGAAAGAAAAGAAAATAGAAAAAGTGGGTGGGACAACATGAAGAAGGGATAAGAAATAATAGAAAAGTGAAAGAAGAGGAAAAGGAGGAATTAAAAACCAAAACAAATATATATTTGAGGAGAAAAGGAAAGGGATAAAATGAGGAGGGGTGGGGCAAATAAGAAGAAGGGATGAGAAAAAAAAAGAAAAAAAGAAATAAATAAAGAAAATGTACTAGCTCTGATAAAATACTAATGACACCTCTTGGCCTCGCAGGATTTTGGAACATGGAGCTGCGTCTGGTCGGCGGAATAAAGTGTTGCAACACTCCGGCTCATGTTGGGGAGATCCCCCCGCACAAAGGTGAGAGCTGCGCTAACTTCCCTTTAACCCTTTGTGAGGCGGCAGCCAGGTGTGTAACATCCTGGACTGGAACAGGAAGTGGGGAGGGGGGGCACCATTTGGTGAGAGAAAGTGACACCACTGGCCCCAGAAAATAACTGACACCGTGTGCCCTCCCCCCCCACTTACGCAGGAAGCCCCGGGGGGTGGGGGGCACTGTATTCTGCAGCCATAACATGAAACTATTATATTTTATGTATCAGCAAATGGTTTTCAATCCCTCAGAAGAGCTCAAACTTCTTCTCCATTATGACTCCGCACTCGCAGAGCCTGCAGATCCCCAACCCAAAGCCTGACCCGCAACCCCTCCACGCCTGCGGCTTCACCAGCTTCACCATAGAGTGTAAGCTCCCGAGGAACAGGATCAATCCTTCCATGTGCTCTGTACATCACTACAGACCATGTCAGCGTTATAGAGCAGAAAGTGCATCAGCTCCTCCGATGCAGAGACCGAATAGTTCAGTGTGCTCTGTACAGGGCTGTGGTATATGTCAGTGCTATATAAATGTATAATAACAGTGTGTGAGTGTGGAGGAGACAGTGTGTGAGCTCTGAGGGACAGGGAGTCATGTGACTGCTTCTATGTGCTCTGTACAGTGCTGTGATATATGTCAGCGCTATATAAATGTATACCAGTGTGTGAGTGTGGAGGAGACCGTGTGTGAGCTCTGAGGGACAAGGAGTCATGTGACTGCTTCTATGTGCTCTGTACAGCGCTGTGGTAAGGGGCAGCAGCATTCTGTCTCCCCCCAGCCCCCAATAACAGAAACATCAGCGAAACAAGAATACATTTTCTTAGCTCACCCACCGGGGCATCATCTTCACGGCTTTCCAACCCCCTCTCTGAACGTCAGTCCAACAAGAGGCCAGTGAGTGACCCTACAGGGCCCCTAAACAGATGCCGCCAGAAACTACGCCCCGCCACCAGAGCCAGCTGCAGACAGCCAAGACTAAGCTGGCAGCAACCAGACCCCAATGCCAAAGACCAGTGCCTTGGAGCAAATATAAGCGGCTAAAATGTAACCCCTCATGGTTGACACTGGCGCTTAAAAAGGGCAATAAAGAACAAGAAAGGGGCATTTAAACATTACAAGGCTGAGCTCTCAGCTGTAACCCTTGAAAGTATAAATTAGTAAATAAAGCATGTAAGAAAGAAATAAGGTTGGCAAAAGCACAAAATGAAAGATGTGGCCAAAGAAAGCAAAACAAACCCTAAACCTTTTTTTTAAAAACATATACACTTAAAAAAATTAAATCAAAATAGGTAGGTGCACTAATTAACGATAATGGGGAAATGGTCACTGCGGATGAAGATAAGGCAGAGCTGTTAAATGGATTCTTTAGCTCTGTGTACACAAGAGAGAAGCAAGGAGCCAACACAGGAGATGCCACTGATAGCAATAGCCCAAGTATAATACTCGACAAGCTAAACGTGGATATCTTCCCAAAAAAACTAAATAGTTTAAATGTGAATAAGACATGCATCTGTGGAATGAGGAAGAGGCGAGTTTACTTAGCGATCTGGGGGGGGGGGGTGCATTTTGGTAATGCAGGGGGTGATTATTTATATTTACTTATTTTATGGTGTGGGCTGGGGGGGGGGGGGGGGGAGTGGTTTCATGTCTAAATATGACATTTGGCCACACTTTTCAGAATAGCATCCTGATGTAGGATCCCAGCAGGGTTAGGCATTACCTACACTGTGCATGATCACCAGAGCGGATAGCTGCAAAATGTCCTAAATTGTGGCACAATGGACTATGGCGGATTGATAGTGGAAGGACAGGTAAGTACTGTATAACACTACACTGACACATTTGGGCTAGGCTGGGGGGCTTTAGCAAAGGAGGGTAGTAGGGGAGGGGGACCCTGTGCATCTAACCACCCTTCATCCACCACAGTCATTCCCCTGAGCAACACCTGCTCCTAATAATTGGGAAAAATCCATCAAGGGGAGTATTTTTCTTCTAATTCTCCTAATTTGGCATTGCTCAGGATGATCGTTTGGGTGGGGGGGATAGATGGGGGCGTTCAGACATTATGGTTGTATGGGGCTTAACATTTCTGATGCCAGCCCTGTTACTATATAAATTGTGTAATAACAGTGTGTGAGTGTGGAGGGGACATTAGAGTGCGAGCTCAGAGGGACAGGGAATCATGTGACTGCTCCTATGTGCTCTGTACAGCGCTGTGGTATACGTCATTGCTATATAAATGTATAATAACCTTGTGTGAGTGTGGAGGGGGGCTCAGACATTGTGGTTGTATGGGGCTTAAAATTTCTGATGGCACTCCTGGTACTATATAATTGTGTAATAACCGTGTGAGTGTGGAGGAGACATTAGAGTGTGAGCTCTGAGAGACAGGGAGTCATGTGACTGCTTCTATGGGCTCTGTACAGAACTAACATCACACGATTCAGAGCTCACACTCTAATGTCCCCTTCCACACTCACACACTGATATTATACATTTATATAGTACCGACATATACCACAGCGCTGTACAGAGCACATAGAAGCAGTCACATGACCCCTTGTCCCTCAGAGCTCACACTCTAATGTCTCCCCCACACTCACACACTGTTATTATGCATTTATATAGTGCTGACATATTCCACAGCGCTGTACAGAGCACATAGAAGCAGTCACATGACTCCCTGTCCCTCAGAGCTCACACTCTAATGTCCCCTCCACACTGCATTTATATAGCGCTGACATATACCACAGTGCTGTACAGGGCACATAATATTTAGAGGAAAAAAATCATTTTTTATTTAAAGAATAAATAACCATAAAAAAAAAGTTCTTATATGAAAAAATGTTTTAAATATTTCTTTATATTGTTATGATTTATTTGAATAAAAGAATAAAGTAGGTTGAAGCCGGTTCGCTGTTTGCCAACAGAGGCAGCAGAACAAACAGAAGCGGGTCAGTGACAATGGCGGATTTTCCAGGCGGCTGTCCAACAAAAGGGCAGGTAGCCTCCGCCCCTGCACGCTTCCAGAAGGCGAGTGTGGCCCCCGGTGGGTGCTGGCGGGGTCGCGCATTGTCCTCCCATTTCTATAGCTGCCTCCACTTTATGATTATTTTATAGGAGAGGAAGGGGGGGGGGGGGACAGCTGGTGTCGAACGGCCGCCATGAGACGCAGCTGTAGACAGGGCGGAGGCCACAAAGAGTTAATGGGGGCCATTGTGTGGAGGCCATTGTTCTCCGGGCGGCTCGCCTTTTCCAGAACAGCTGCTGCTGTTGCCGCCGATTGTCCCGCTGTGCTGCTGAGTGCGAGGAAAAAAAAAGAAGAAGGGGAACCCCCCCCCCCCCCCCCCGAAAAAAAACAAAAAAAAAGGGGAAGGATGCCTCAGGAAAAAGCTAGAAGAGGGGCCATTATGGCGGCCAGGCCCAGCACATCATCTACTCAATATCCAGGTATTCACCTGGTCACCTGACCCAATCCAATATAAAAAAGAAAAAAAAAAATAATAATAAATAAAATATATGGTGCTTTATAATTGAAATCCCAATGGATTTAACCTTTCCCCGTTGTTTAATTAATAAAAAAAAAAAAATGTAATCAGGGGTGTGCATGGAGAGGTGGGGGGGAGGGTGATAGAAGTCCGACTCACCCGATGGGTCTCTGGATGAAGGCCGGGTGGAGCTGCTGCATGCCGATCGTGAAACCTAAAAAAAAAAAAAAAAAAAAAAAAAAAAATTATATATATATATATATATATATATATGAAGAAAAAGGATAAGATTGGATACATTGTGAACACAGACTCCCCCCTTATTAGAAACCATTCCTCTGGCCCAGAAACTTGGGAATAACTCAGATCACAGCAGGGCCATGGGTGTCACTGGACTAGTGGCGAGAGGTTTCTGAGTCACAGAGCTGCCGTAAGATAAAGGCTGGGCCCCCCCTGAAGGACTGGGCCCCATACAGTCCTGTCTGTACTGCCCCACCCCAGAACCTTTAGGTACCTCCCTTCCATAATAGAAGGCGCCGACTTGGGATATAACCTCAGAACCTTCCATATAATCATAAACACCCCCCCCCCCTTCCATGTGACCTACCACTCTGGAGGTTGCGGGGTTTGGCCCCCAGGTAGGCGAGGTTGACGTTTGCTTTCCTCCCGTCGATGATGGGGTTGGGGTCTTTACAAGCACGATCAGCCGCCGGCCGGTCAGACATCGTCACCTGCAAGACAGAAGAGGGACATAAGCTCAGCAACGTATGTCGCCAACATAGGATGGAGTCACTCTGTGCACACTGCTCAAAAAAAAAAAAAAAAAAAAAAAAAAAAAAAAAAGGTAGAAATAGAACTTATTAAATATTACTTTTTTTAAATTAAACATTTAACTTAAGATATTTTTAATGTAATATTTATATTAAATGTTACATTCACTATCATTTTGAAGCCGCTCTTGATCGTTCGCCTTTACAAAAATACTCGTAACTAAGAAGGGAAGTTCTGTGAAAACACGTGCCAGGCTTCTCTTAAAGCAGAACTCTAGTAAAAATTGACTTAAATTGGACCAAAACCTGGGATTTTCACTATCACAGATTTTGGTCTTCCCGGTCTTGAATGCCCCACTGTGTGACCCCCCCCCCCCCCCCCCCCGGTTCACGGCAAAAACTTACCTTACCCCAGTCCCATGGCACATGTGCGGGCTCACGTCCAATCAGAGCCATATGCCTCACTAATTAATGATTACCATGCGGCTTTCTTTAAACACAGAGCAATAGAGAGACAATAGATTAGACAATAGGGAGCGCACTTCAACCCAGAGGTGTCGGGGGATGCGGCTGCTAAGGTTTACAACCCCAAGGGAGCCCCAGGGGTTGCACACAGTGGGGCATCCCGATTTGGTATCCCCCAGGGAGAAACCATTAGCTGTTAAGATTCCAGGGTTCTGTCCTGCTTTAAAGTGGACCAACACCCTCCCAAGATCGGCCCGGGAATCTTGTCCGTCGCTGCCTCCCGCTTGTCCGTCGGCGGCGATTGGCAGCGGAGGTCACGTGGGAGCGAGGAGAGGTGAGTTTTTTCTGGGTTTCACACAGTGGGGCACCCCCGATCGGGGTGCCCCGCCGAAGTGGACCAAAACCCAGGATAGTCAAAATCCTGGGTGTTGGTCCACTTTAAAGATACTTAGTAAACCAGAATCAGACAGGAAATAGAAGCCATTTAAGGTGGTGTGGCAGACGCATATGCTTGCAGCTGTTTTCTGCCCCCCCCCCCCCCCCCACCAGATGGAGCTCTTCTAAGGAAACGCGAGTATCTCTCTAATGTAGGGCCTCACGGATGGTGTGAGGAGAGGAGGGGAGGTTAGTTTCCGGTCCCCCATCAAAGCTTTGCTGGGAAAAGGCGAATATCTCTTTTCAAGCGAAAAGGGGGAAAAAACTGAAATTGTGACTGTATGGGGGGGCCTCCACCACACCTAGTCTGGCCCTGTAGGGTTACATTGACTTAGGCAGATTGGACGAATCAGATTATATAACGATCATCATCAATATCAGTGTGAACCACAAACACTGACCGCCAATCATGGGGATAGTGTGGCTTAAACAATCGATAGCTAATCAGACAGAACCTGCAGAGTGGTCAGTATCAGTTTTTTTAAGCTTCTGTATCCACCCTTATACCCTAATAGTGTATAATGGAGGATACGAGAGGAGAAGAGCTTACAATCTATTAGTGTATAATGGAGGATACGAGAGGAGAAGAGCTTACAATCTAATAGATTGTAAGCTCTTCTCCTTCTGTATCCTCCCTTATACCCTAATAGAGTGTAAGCTCTTCTCCTTCTGTATCCTCCCTTATACCCTAATAGAGTGTAAGCTCTTCTCCTTCTGTATCCTCCCTTATACCCTAATAGATTGTAAGCTCTTCTCCTTCTGTATCCTCCCTTATACCCTAATAGGTTGTAAGCTCTTCTCCTTCTGTATCCTCCCTTATACCCTAATAGAGTGTAAGCTCTTCTCCTTCTGTATCCTCCCTTATACCCTAATAGATTGTAAGCTCTTCTCCTTCTGTATCCTCCCTTATACCCTAATAGGTTGTAAGCTCTTCTCCTTCTGTATCCTCCCTTATACCCTAATAGAGTGTAAGCTCTTCTCCTTCTGTATCCTCCCTTATACCCTAATAGGTTGTAAGCTCTTCGTCTTCTGCATTCTCCCTTATACCCTAATAGAGTGTAAGCTCTTCTCCTTTTGTATCCTCCCTTATATCCTAATCGAGTGTAAGCTCTTCCCCTTCTGTATCCTCCTTTATATCCTAATAGAGTGTAAGCTCTTCCCCTTCTGTATCCTCCCTTATACCCTAATAGATTATAAGCTCTGTCTGGGGATGCCCCTAGCCCCCCCCCCCCCCCTCCTATGCAGCGATTCCTTGCTCTGGACTTCCCTGGATCCCGCTGTGACTTCCTGAACTTGCGCTGATGAACAGATGCCAACCTGGCAGCCAATCAGATGACATCACTCTGATTCCGGGCAGAGAGGCTGGGAAAAGTTGCCGGGCGCTGGGAATAATGGGGAGAGCCGTGAACTTGCTGGTACATCCTGTGTTGGTTGGCCGGGCTGCGCTCTGCCTACCGATGACTGTGCTCTTTCCTTGCCCATTGCATCATTTTCATCATCTATTATAATCATTATTATTAATATTATTTTAGCCAGGATCTGCGTCTTGCCAAAGTTCAGCCGTTTTGGGTCAAAGGTTCCTCTAAATATAGAGGCTGGGCGAAAGAAGGAGCATGCGCAGCAGCTGTGATCAGGCACTTCTAGCCTGTTCCAGGTCAGGGGCTGGTTAAAGCCCAAATCAAAGCATTATTATTTTTCTAATAGAATAGAAAAGAGTTAGAGTGGCTGCCCGGTCATCAATGCACTGCCAAGCAACACCCACAGCTTCTCTAATGCTGAAGGAGTCTAAAGAGGCACTCTAGCCCAAATGCCTATAGAAGGGGGGCTTTAATACTATCCCCGTCTAGTGTGTCTGTTCTGGGTGTTTATCATGGTTTTTCATATAGTCATGGGTGTCACCAGCCCAAGGAAGTCTTAAGCTTAGACCCTGAACCTTCTTGAAGTAGAAATTCCTGAGATCCATCACTTCTCCTGAGATCCCTAAAGGTTCCATAGCAACAGCTTATAGCCTCCACCCTGAAGCTTCCATAGCATCAGCTAATAGCCCCCTCCCTGAAGCTTCCATAGCAACACCTTAGACCTTGAACTTCCCTGAAGCTTCCATAGCAACAGCTAATAGCCTCCACCCTGAAGCTTCCATAGCATCAGCTAATAGCCCCCTCCCTGAAGCTTCCATAGCAACACCTTAGACCTTGAACTTCCCTGAAGCTTCCATAGCAACAGCTAATTGCCCCCTCCCTGAAGCTTCCATAGCAACACCTTAGACCTTGAACTTCCCCGAAGCTTCCATAGCAACAGCTAATAGCCCCCTCCCTGAAGCTTCCATAGCAACACCTTAGACCTTGAACTTCCCTGAAGCTTCCATAGCAACACCTTAGACCTTGAACTTCCTTGAAGCTTCCATAGCAACGCCTTAGACCTTGAACTTCCCTGAAGCTTCCATAGCAACACCTTAGACCCTGAACTTCCTTGAAGCTTCCATAGCAACACCTAATTGCCCCCTCCCTGAAGCTTCCATAGCAACGCCTTAGACCCTGAACTTCCTTGAAGCTTCCATAGCAACACCTTAGACCTTGAACTTCCTTGAAGCTTCCATAGCAACGCCTAATAGCCCCTCCCTGAAGCTTCCATAGCAACACCTTGGACCTTGAACTTCCCTGAAGCTTCCATAGCAACACCTTAGACCTTGAACTTCCCTGAAGCTTCCATAGCAACACCTTAGACCTTGAACTTCCCTGAAGCTTCCATAGCAACAGCTAATAGCCCCCTCCCTGAAGCTTCCATAGCAACAAATAGCCTCCTCCCTGAAGCTTCCATAGCAACGCCTTAGACCCTGAACTTCCTTGAAGCTTCCATAGCAACACCTTAGACCTTGAACTTCCTTGAAGCTTCCATAGCAACGCCTAATAGCCCCTCCCTGAAGCTTCCATAGCAACACCTTGGACCTTGAACTTCCCTGAAGCTTCCATAGCAACACCTTAGACCTTGAACTTCCCTGAAGCTTCCATAGCAACACCTTAGACCTTGAACTTCCCTGAAGCTTCCATAGCAACAGCTAATAGCCCCCTCCCTGAAGCTTCCATAGCAACAAATAGCCCCCTCCCTGAAGCTTCCATAGCAACGCCTTAGACCCTGAACTTCATTGAAGCTTCCATAGCAACACCTAATAGCCCCCTCCCTGAAGCTTCCATAGCAACACCTTAGACCTTGAACTTCCCTGAAGCTTCCATAGCAACACCTTAGACCTTGAACTTCCCTGAAGCTTCCATAGCAACAGCTAATAGCCCCCTCCCTGAAGCTTCCATAGCAACAAATAGCCCCCTCCCTGAAGCTTCCATAGCAACGCCTTAGACCCTGAACTTCATTGAAGCTTCCATAGCAACACCTTAGACCTTGAACTTCCCTGAAGCTTCCATAGCAACAGCTAATAGCCTCCACCCTGAAGCTTCCATAGCATCAGCTAATAGCCCCCTCCCTGAAGCTTCCATAGCAACACCTTAGACCTTGAACTTCCCTGAAGCTTCCATAGCAACAGCTAATTGCCCCCTCCCTGAAGCTTCCATAGCAACACCTTAGACCTTGAACTTCCCCGAAGCTTCCATAGCAACAGCTAATAGCCCCCTCCCTGAAGCTTCCATAGCAACACCTTAGACCTTGAACTTCCCTGAAGCTTCCATAGCAACACCTTAGACCTTGAACTTCCTTGAAGCTTCCATAGCAACGCCTTAGACCTTGAACTTCCCTGAAGCTTCCATAGCAACACCTTAGACCCTGAACTTCCTTGAAGCTTCCATAGCAACACCTAATTGCCCCCTCCCTGAAGCTTCCATAGCAACGCCTTAGACCCTGAACTTCCTTGAAGCTTCCATAGCAACACCTTAGACCTTGAACTTCCTTGAAGCTTCCATAGCAACGCCTAATAGCCCCTCCCTGAAGCTTCCATAGCAACACCTTGGACCTTGAACTTCCCTGAAGCTTCCATAGCAACACCTTAGACCTTGAACTTCCCTGAAGCTTCCATAGCAACACCTTAGACCTTGAACTTCCCTGAAGCTTCCATAGCAACAGCTAATAGCCCCCTCCCTGAAGCTTCCATAGCAACAAATAGCCTCCTCCCTGAAGCTTCCATAGCAACGCCTTAGACCCTGAACTTCCTTGAAGCTTCCATAGCAACACCTTAGACCTTGAACTTCCTTGAAGCTTCCATAGCAAAGCCTAATAGCCCCTCCCTGAAGCTTCCATAGCAACACCTTGGACCTTGAACTTCCCTGAAGCTTCCATAGCAACACCTTAGACCTTGAACTTCCCTGAAGCTTCCATAGCAACACCTTAGACCTTGAACTTCCCTGAAGCTTCCATAGCAACAGCTAATAGCCCCCTCCCTGAAGCTTCCATAGCAACAAATAGCCCCCTCCCTGAAGCTTCCATAGCAACGCCTTAGACCCTGAACTTCATTGAAGCTTCCATAGCAACACCTAATAGCCCCCTCCCTGAAGCTTCCATAGCAACACCTTAGACCTTGAACTTCCCTGAAGCTTCCATAGCAACACCTTAGACCTTGAACTTCCCTGAAGCTTCCATAGCAACAGCTAATAGCCCCCTCCCTGAAGCTTCCATAGCAACAAATAGCCCCCTCCCTGAAGCTTCCATAGCAACGCCTTAGACCCTGAACTTCATTGAAGCTTCCATAGCAACACCTTAGACCTTGAACTTCCTTGAAGCTTCCATAGCAACGCCTAATAGCCCCCTCCCTGAAGCTTCCATAGCAACACCTTAGACCTTGAACTTCCTTGAAGCTTCCATAGCAACGCCTAATAGCCCCCTCCCTGAAGCTTCCATAGCAACACCTTAGACCTTGAACTTCCTTGAAGCTTCCATAGCAACGCCTAATAGCCCCCTCCCTGAAGCTTCCATAGCAACACCTTAGACCTTGAACTTCCTTGAAGCTTCCATAGCAACGCCTAATAGCCCCCTCCCTGAAGCTTCCATAGCAACTCCTACCAAGAAAGTCTCTACATGAACATGATCCTGTTTTTACAGCAGACCACAGCGTACCCTTACAAACCATTATTCCATATGGAGCAGCCAGAACCAAGCCTCACTCTCTGCATTTGTTTCCTAAACATTAGGACACAAACTACTATCATGTCTTCCCCCCACACATCAAACCTTCACCCCAACCTGAAACCATCAGGATCAGATCCCTACAGCCGAGTCACCTGCTCGCCATTATCCAGAAGCCCCACCCACAACGCAACACAGCGCGAGTGGCAGCAGTGTGTTTATACTGCAAACATGTTTCCAGATCAAACTGCCAACTGTGTGCATTGCCAACACCGCCGTCATGACCGACCTTGTCCCCCTGAGAGAGGATCCCCGACTACCGACAGAGAGAGACCAGACTAACCAAACCAGTTCTCTGTACAGCGCTGTGGTATATGTCAGCACTATAAAAAAAAAAAAAATGTATAAAAAACAGTGTGTGAGTGTGGTAGGAGAGAGAGCGTGATCTGAGATAACTAGAGCCATGTGACTGCTTCTATGTGCTCTGTACAGCGAGCACTGTAGAATCGGTATAAAGGGAGGCTACAGAACGAGAAGAGCTTACACTCAATTAGGGTATAAGGAAGTATACAGGAGGAGAAGAGCTTACACTATTAGGATATAAGGGAGGACACAGAAGACGAACAGCTTACACTCTATTGGGGTATAAGGGAGGATACAGAAGGAGAAAGAGCTTACACTCTATTAGGGTATAAGGGAGGATACAGGAGGAGAAGAGCTTACAATCTATTAGGGTATAAGGGAGGATACAGAAGGAGAAAGAGCTTACAATCTGTTATGGTATAAGGGGGGATACAGAAGAGCTTACAATCTATTAGGGTATAAGGCAGGATACAGAAGTGAAAAGAGCTTACAATCTATTAGGGCAGATACAAAAGGAGGCAGATGACGGGCCACTTGGCAAGAACACCTGCTGCCATGACCAAGCTCTTTATCGCACTTTATTTATGGTGCCAACATAATCTGCAGTGCTGTACATAAGGAAGTATACACATAAGACATTCAGGCCATGAACCACACAGCTTACAATGTCAAGATAAAAGTTGTACATTACACATGACCTTGCATTCATACACCTTACAATCTGATTATACAATTGCACTAGAGCAGTTATGTTACAAAAGTCCCAAACGATTAGATTTTAGGCAGGTCCCATCCCTAAAAGCTATTTTGAGGGCCAACAATCATTTTATTGAGTGAAAGTTTGGAGCGGCCCATCTAATGAAATCTTTTGGAGCAAAAAGACCCTGATGTGATCAAACACTTTTATGATTGAGGACCCGGTTGGCCATAAAGCCCCAATTCTACAATTGCACCATATAGATTGTAAGGCATATGGCCAACGAGATGTTTAATCATAAAAGTAATATTTTCTTTATATTTTATAACCCAGTGGGACTTTTCTGTCGCCACCACTTTGGGCAATCAGATTGTAAGATGTATGAAAGCAAGGTCAGACAGGATGCACAGCTTCCTCCCGGTTGTAAGGTGAGTGGCCGATCAGATTGTTGCTTATGAAAGTGATGTTTAAGGGCTGACTAGACCTACAGTCAAGACCTTTCAATCAGTCCACTTGTGTTCAACAATCAATTATAACAGGTCCCTGGCTTTTCTATAATTAGATTTTATAGAAGCCATACACCGCAACAGAACAAGATGGTATTATATATGTATATGTCAATGTATAATAATGATACAGAAGCAAGGTCGTGTGTTTTGGCAATCTGGTTGTAAAACTTTATTCGGCTCAGCCTTCAAACCATTATAAAAGTGTTTGTGCAGGTTTAAAAAAGTGAACATATCTAATCAATTTGAACCAGGAGAGTCCTCTTTAGATTCTGTTTGATTGGGTCTTTGTGTCCCAACAGGTTTTGATAAGATAGTATGGCCGCCAAAATCTTCAATCAAAGCGATCAGCCCAAAATATCTTTAAAGCGGAAACAAAAACCTTGCAGGCTCAGCCCTGGATTCTAAAAGATTCCAGGGCTGGCCACCGGCCTTCCCCTTGGGGCATCCCAAATTGGGATGCTCCACTATGTGCAATTACAGATTTACAATGGTTTGAAGGCAGAACAGAAAGTTGTACAACCGGTTTGCCAACACACACGACCTTGCTTCTTGTTTGATATATAGCACCATCCTCTTCTGTAGCATTGTATGACTTCTCTACAAACTGATCAGATAATCTCAAAACAATCTGACCAAAGCGGTTAAGACAGAAAAGCCTCATCCGATTATAACCGATTGTTGCACACGTCAGTCATTCAATCAGAACATTTCTGGAATAGAACATATTTTGGGAGCCAAAAACTGATCAATTTTACAATTGAAGAGCTGGCCATACACATTACAACCTGCGCAGACGACTTTAAAGTGGACCAACACCACTATAAGATTCCCGGGCTGATCAGCATCGGGCCTGCGGGGCACCCCGATCGAGGGTGCCCCGCTGTGTGAAACGCCCAAGAATGCCCCGAAATCCTTACCTGGTCCTCGATCCAGCGGCGCATGCGCGAGGCTCCGCCGCCGCTCGCGCATCCCTCTAGCAGGGTGTGCACCCGCGCCGGCCGTTTGTGAATGGCCGGTGCGGGCATGCTCCCTGTAAGAGTGACACGCGGGAGGCGGCGGCGGGCGGGCTCGCTTGTCCGGCGACGGACCTCGGTTGTCCGTTGGCGGGGATTGGCTGCAGCGGTCACGTGGGAGCGGGGACAGGTGACTTTTTGGGGCTTTCTGGGCGGTTTCACACAGCACCGAAGTGGACCAAAACCCAGTATAGTCAAATCCTGGGTGTTGGTCCACTTTAAGGTTAAGCAGAGTAAAAAGTTGTACAACCAGATTGTAAGACCCGCCTGGGATCATGAAAAATCTTACTGGCTGCCATGGAGGAGAAGTGATCTGATAGACACAGAGCTGCCGCCTTCAAGATTGCAACAACAACACTTGTTACATTGTACCAGTAGAGATGGCAACAATATAACCAGCACTTGTTACACTGTACCTGCACAGGCTCTTAAAGACTTCCGGTGCAGAATACAACAATGTAACCAGCACTGTGTACTGGAGTGGGTTATTAAAGGACCTCCAGGGGAGACTACAACAAAAAGTAACTGCCGCTTGTTACATTGCACCAGTGCAGGCTATTAAAGGATCACCATCGGAGACTGCAACAATTGCATTGTAACAACATCGGCCCCTAAAAAGTCCTCCAGCAGAGACTGTAACAAAGAAACCGACACTTGTTGCATTGTACCAGTGCCAGCTATTAAAATAACTTCAGCAGAGATTGTAACAACATAACTGGCACTTGTTACATTACACCAGCATGGGATATTAAAGGACATCCAGCAGAGCCTGCAACAGTGGGACAGCCGGTCCTATAGGAGCCTACACTGGCACAAAGTAACGAATGCTGACTATATTGTTCCGGAATCCACCGTCCTGATCGCCACTGGAAATCGAACAAACTCAAGAAAGATTGCAGGCCGGTACTCACAAATCCATATCCGCGGGATTTGCCGGTCTGCCGGTCGGTGATGACCACGGCCTCGTCAATATCGCCAAACACCTCGAAATACTTGCGCAGCGACGTGTCGGTGGTGTGGTAAGGTAGACCACCGACAAAAATCTTGGTGAACGTTGTGTCCTTCTGCACTGTGTGCATGTCGCCCCGATCTTCAGCGCCGGCAGCGCAATCCCTCCGATAAATCCTCCCAGGTTCAACCCCACTGCATAGGCAGGCGATATAAACAGCCCTCTCAGCTAAACATCATCATCATCATCACAGAAATGGGACCAGCAGGCAGGTGAGGTAGAAGTGCGAGCTCTGCAATCAAAAAGCTGCCAGCAGATGTTCAATGTCCCCCATCAAGCAGCTGCCGCAGAACCTCTTCCCTCCCGGCTGAGCCAAGGCTGCTGTGCTACAAGGCAACACATTGCTCAAAGCTTTGTACTCAGCCCAGGCTCCGCCCACCCCTGAAACTCCTCCCTGCAAAGCAGGAGGAGCCGAGAGCAGCCGCTGCATGATGGGAGATGTAGTCTTAGGTCATAAAAGGCTTAACCACTTCACTGCCAGTGTGTACAGAATGGGAAAAGCTCATCATCTATTAGATTATAAGGAAGGATACAGGAGGAGAAGAGCTTACAATCTATTAGGGTATAAGGGAGGATACAGAAGGAGAAGAGCTTACAATCTATTAGGGTATAAGGGAGGATACAGAAGGAGAAGAGCTTACACTCTATTAGGGTATAATGGAGGATACAGAAGGAGAAGAGCTTACAATCTATTGGTATAAGGGAGGATACAGAAGGAGAAGAGCTTACAATCTATTGGTATAAGGGAGGATACAGGAGGAGAAGAGCTTACACTCTATTAGGGTATAAGGGAGGATACAAAAGGGGAAGAGCTTACAATCTATTGGTATAAGGGAGGATACAGAAGGAGAAGAGCTTACAATCTATTGGTATAAGGGAGGATACAGGAGGAGAAGAGCTTACACTCTATTAGGGTATAAGGGAGGATACAAAAGGGGAAGAGCTTACAATCTATTAGAGTATAAGGGAGGATACAGAAGGATATGAGCTTACAATCTATTAGAGTATAAGGGAGGATACAGAAGGAGAAGAGCTTACAATCTATTAGGGTATAAGGGAGGATACAGAAGGAGAAGAGCTTACAATCTATTAGGGTATAAGGGAGGATACAGAAGGAGAAGAGCTTACACTCTATTAGGGTATAAGGGAGGATACAAAAGGGGAAGAGCTTACAATCTATTAGGGTATAAGGGAGGATACAGAAGGAGAAGAGCTTACACTCTATTAGGGTATAAGGGAGGATACAGAAGGAGAAGAGCTTACAATCTATTAGGGTATAAGGGAGGATACAGAAGGAGAAGAGCTTACAATCTATTAGGGTATAAGGGAGGATACAGAAGGAGAAGAGCTTACAATCTATTAGGGTATAAGGGAGGATACAGAAGGAGAAGAGCTTACACTCTATTAGGGTATAAGGGAGGATACAAAAGGGGAAGAGCTTACAATCTATTAGGGTATAAGGGAGGATACATAAGGAGAAGAGCTTACACTCTATTAGGGAGGATACAGGAGGAGAAGAGCTTACACTCTATTAGGGTATAAGGGAGGATACAAAAGGGGAAGAGCTTACAATCTATTAGGGTATAAGGGAGGATACAGAAGGAGAAGAGCTTACACTCTATTAGAGTATAAGGGAGGATACAGAAGGAGAAGAGCTTACAATCTATTAGGGTATAAGGAAGGATACAGAAGGAGAAGAGCTTACACTCTATTAGGGTATAAGGGAGGATACAGAAGGAGAAGAGCTTACAATCTATTAGGGTATAAGGGAGGATACAGAAGGAGAAGAGCTTACACTCTATTAGAGTATAAGGGAGGATACAGAAGGAGAAGAGCTTACACTCTATTAGGGTATAAGGGAGGATACAGAAGGAGAAGAGCTTACACTCTATTAGGGTATAAGGGAGGATACAGAAGGAGAAGAGCTTACACTCTATTAGGGTATAAGGGAGGATACAGAAGGAGAAGAGCTTACAATCTATTAGGGTATAAGGGAGGATACAGAAGGAGAAGAGCTTTCACTCTATTAGGGTATAAGGGAGGATACAGAAGGAGAAGAGCTTACAATCTATTAGGGTATAAGGGAGGATACAGAAGGAGAAGAGCTTACAATCTATTAGGGTATAAGGGAGGATACAGAAGGAGAAGAGCTTACAATCTATTAGGATATAAGGGAGGATACAGAAGGGGAAGTCGTTTAGCTATGTGATGAACTTCCTGTGTGGTGGTCACTGTAGACAAGAAGTGATGGAGTTATCTCTGTTAGTCACACTGGTCTGAGCTCCTCCCCCCGCTCTATCCAATCACTGAGCAGGAACATGAATGGAGGCGGGCTCCAGCTTTCTCTTTTCATTGAAACTAAGAATAAAGTTCCCCATAGTCAGTGGGAGGGTCAGCACATGGGGGACAGGAAAGCGCAGGTGCTGATGCAGCGTTCTTGTCTGCAGACTGAATTTCTCAGAAGCAGTTGGTGAATGGCGGGGGCAGGGTTTCGGGGAGTCAGACGCCAGCTTTCACCGCGTGGGAAGACGCAACACTGGACACGTGTGTCTGATCCTCCATCACGTGACTGCTGGGAGGACCGCGCTACGCCATATGTCGGCGCTATGGACAGACTGTGACAATGACGGTAATAATTATGATGAGCAATTATAAAACAATCATAATATGATGGTGATGATGATCATCATCAGGGTCAGCTCCAGTGTTTTGTGGGCCCCTGAGTGATAGATTCTCAGTGGGCCCCATGTGTCACGTTACATACTCGCCTCACATTTTAAAGTGGATCAAAACCCAGGATTTTTATTATCCTAGGACAGGGGTATTCAACCCGCGGATGATTCCGGACCCCATGGCCAGCAGGGTGGGTAAAGAGACGGGTGTCGGGCCGACGGTGATGGGGGGGGGTGGTAGTGGGCGGGGCCAGAGACCGTGAGGGAAGGCAGCGGGCAGGGCCGGAGACGGGAAGGAAGGCAGTGGGCGGGGCCGGCGGTGGGGGGGGCAGTGGGTGGGGCCAGAGACCGTGAGGGAAGGCAGCGGGCGGGGCCGGAGACTGGGAAGGAAGGCAGTGGGCGGGGCCGGCGGCGGGGGGGCAGTGGGTGGGGCCGGAGACCGTGAGGGAAGGCAGCGGGCGGGCCGTCGGCCGGAATGGAAGGCAGCGGGCGGGGCCGGAGACTGTGAGGGAAGGTAGCGGGCGGGGCCGTCAGCCGGAATGTAAGGCAGCAGGCGGGGCCGGAGACTGTGAGGGAAGACAGGGGGCATGGCCAGTGACCTGAGGGAAGGCAGCGGGCGGGGCCGGCCAGCCGGAATGGAAAGCAGCGGGCGGGGCAGGAGACTGTGAGGGAAGGTAGCGGGCGGGGCCGGCCAGCCGGAATGGAAAGCAGCGGGCGGGGCCGGAGACTGTGAGGGAAGGTAGCGGGCGGGGCCGGCCGGCCGGAATGGAAAGCAGCGGGCGGGGCCGGAGACTGTGGAGGAGCGGCCGGCTAAGCTGTCTGCTTCGATCGCAGGAGGCTGAGCGGCGCTCAATTAAAAGAAGTTCTGCAGTGCACTTTCCAATATCCTCTGGGCATTAGTTTGGCCTGCATAGTTCTGTTTGCAGCTGCCCAGCGGATATAAAACAGTGCATGAAGCAGGACATTTATTATTGTGCGTCGCACAGCCTCCTGGGATAGTTGCAGCTGGCTGAGCGCGCCTTTTATCACCAGCCAGCTTCTCCCTGGGGCATCCTGAATCGGGATGCCCCCACTGTGTGAACCCCCACCCGGGCACCTGTAAAAACTCACCTTTCCCTGCTTCAACTCTCTTTTCCCAGCTCTGTCCCATCCCATCTCTCTATTCCCAGCTCTGTCCCATCCCATCTCTCTTTTCCCAGCTCTGTCCCATCCCATCTCTCTTTTCCCAGCTCTGTCCCATCCCATCTCTCTTGTCCCAGCTCTGTCCCATCCCATCTCTCTATTCCCAGCTCTGTCCCATCCCATCTCTCTATTCCCAGCTCCGTCCCATCCCATCTCTCTATTCCCAGCTCCGTCCCATCCCATCTCTCTTTTCCCAGCTCTGTCCCATCCCATCTCTCTATTCCCAGCTCCGTCCCATCCCATCTCTCTATTCCCAGCTCTGTCCCATCCCATCTCTCTATTCCCAGCTCTGTCCCATCCCATCTCTCTTTTCCCAGCTCTGTCCCATCCCATCTCTCTTTTCCCAGCTCTGTCCCATCCCATCTCTCTTGTCTCAGCTCTGTCCCATCCCATCTCTCTATTCCCAGCTCTGTCCCATCCCATCTCTCTTTTCCCAGCTCTGTCCCATCCCATCTCTCTATTCCCAGCTCTGTCCCATCCCATCTCTCTTTTCCCAGCTCTGTCCCATCCCATCTCTCTTGTCCCAGCTCTGTCCCATCCCATCTCTCTATTCCCAGCTCTGTCCCATCCCATCTCTCTATTCCCAGCTCTGTCCCATCCCATCTCTCTATTCCCAGCTCTGTCCCATCCCATCTCTCTTTTCCCAGCTCTGTCCCATCCCCTCTCTCTTTTCCCAGCTCTGTCCCATCCCATCTCTCTATTCCCAGCTCTGTCCCATCCCATCTCTCTATTCCCAGCTCTGTCCCATCCCATCTCTCTATTTCCAGCTCTGTCCCATCCCATCTCTCTATTCCCAGCTCTGTCCCATCCCATCTCTCTATTCCCAGCTCTGTCCCATCCCATCTCTCTTTTCCCAGCTCTGTCCCATCCCATCTCTCTTTTCCCAGCTCTGTCCCATCCCATCTCTCTTGTCCCAGCTCTGTCCCATCCCATCTCTCTATTCCCAGCTCTGTCCCATCCCATCTCTCTATTCCCAGCTCTGTCCCATCCCATCTCTCTTTTCCCAGCTCTGTCCCATCCCATCTCTCTTTTCCCAGCTCTGCCCCATCCCATCTCTCTATTCCCAGCTCTGTCCCATCCCATCTCTCTTTTCCCAGCTCCCTCCCATTCCATCTCTCTTTTCCAAGCTCTGTCCCATCCCATCTCTCTTTTCCCAGCTCTGTCCCATCCCATCTCTCTTTTCCAAGCTCTGTCCCATCCCATCTCTCTTGTCCCAGCTCTGTCCCATCCCATCTCTCTTGTCCCAGCTCTGTCCCATCCCATCTCTCTTTTCCAAGCTCTGTCCCATCCCATCTCTCTTGTCCCAGCTCTGTCCCATCCCATCTCTCTTTTCCAAGCTCTGTCCCATCCCATCTCTCTTTTCCCAGCTCTGTCCCATCCCATCTCTCTTGTCCCAGCTCTGTCCCATCCCATCTCTATATTCCCAGCTCTGTCCCATCCCATCTCTCTTTTCCCAGCTCTGTCCCATCCCATCTCTCTATTCCCAGCTCTGTCCCATCCCATCTCTCTATTCCCAGCTCTGTCCCATCCCATCTCTCTTTTCCCAGCTCTGTCCCATCTCTCTATTCCCAGCTCTGCCCCATCCCATCTCTCTATTCCCAGCTCTGTCCCATCCCATCTCTCTATTCCCAGCTCTGTCCCATCCCATCTCTCTATTCCCAGCTCTGTCCCATCCCATCTCTCTTTTCCCAGCTCTGTCCCATCCCATCTCTCTTTTCCCAGCTCTGTCCCATCCCATCTCTCTTTTCCCAGCTCTTTCCCATCCCATCTCTCTTTTCCAAGCTCTGTCCCATCCCATCTCTCTTTTCCCAGCTCTGTCCCATCCCATCTCTCTTTTCCAAACTCTGTCCTATCCCATCTCTCTTTACCAAGCTCTGTCCCATCCCATCTCTCTTTTCCAAACTCCGTCCTATCCCATCTCTCTTTACCAAGCTCTGTCCCATCTCATCTCTCTTTTCCCAGCTCTGTCCCATCCCATCTCTCTTTTCCAAGCTCTGTCCCATCCCATCTCTCTTTTCCAAGCTCTGTCCCATCCTATCTCTCTTTTCCAAGCTCTGTCCCATCCCATCCCATCTCTCTTTTCCCAGCTGTTTCCCATCCCATCTCTTATTTCCAAGCTCTGTCCCATCCCATCTCTATTCTAAGTGTGCCATACACTCCACTTCCTTCTTCATGACATCCAGTAGAGGGCGAACTTCTGCAGAGATGAATATGCAAAAAAGAAAGCCCCTCCCGGTCCATATATACCTGGGACCTCCCACCAATTCCCCAGTTTCTTCTCTGCAGAGAAGGCGACAAGACAGAAGATGAGGACTTCTTGCTTACAGGTAAGCCGGGCTTGGCCCGGCCTTCTATTATCCCTATTACTGCCAGGACCCTTCTAAATTACCCTGTATTGAGCCTCCCAGCTTAGGCTGTGGGTCCTGGTGATGGTAGGAGCACCCTATGGGGGCAGCAGGAGCACTGCTCCACCGTGAGACCTCACTATGGGGTAGGCGGTTATCCAGGTTTCTTGGTGATCCTGGTGTGGGATGCCCCATCCTGTTAGGCTTATGGCCGGCTCCTGGCTGGATTTCACCCCTTCCGGGTCCCTGATTCCCCTCTGGGGGGGGGGGGAGGGGGCTGGCCTATATTTCGTTTTGCCCGATATTTCGTTTTTGCCTATATTTCGTTTCACCCAGCCTTAGTCAGTGTGAGTGTTTCACTTGTGTGTGTGTGTGAGTGCTTGCTGTTACTGGCTCAAGGTCTGACTACAGCCTGGGGAAGCTTCTCCCCCTCAGGCTACGTTTGGGAAGGGGGCGGGCCGGGCGCTCGGCGCGGCCGCTGTAGCCCCGCCCCCCTATTTGGCACGATGACAGTGCTCGTTGGCTAGGGGTCCGCTTTGATGGGAGGGGGGCGTGGCCTCGGGAAACGCGCGTTCTGCGCTGGCCCGCTCTCCCCTGCTTTCCCTTTCCATGCACGAGGCTGTGTGGGGGCCATCTTCCCTGGCAGGCAGCTTGCACTCGGGGTGGTAAGGGCCTGATGGCCATTTTCTTCAGCTTGTGTGTGCGTGGGGGCCCCTATTTAGCGGGGGCCCCCACTGGTCTCTGTTTTGGCTGTGAGTGGTGTATATATATATATATATATATATATATATATATATTTCCATTGTGTGGCTGTTGGATCAAATGCCATTGCATTTTTACACTGCTCTGCTCTTATGTGGCTTATTTTGTGTGTTACAGGTTGCCCTGTTTATGTGCATATTAAGGGGTCCCTCCTGGTCCTGGGCTCCCTAGTTATAAAAATGCGTCCACCCAAAAATCCTCCCACCGAGACTTTTAAGGGGCATCCCGGGTTGCTTATGCGTAATTCCCTGCGGTCTTGCAACTGACCACAAAAATTCACCATATGGAGGCTCTGCAGGATACTGGGCCCGGGATCCCTTCGGGACAATCCGGGCAATGTGTGGGGTGCGGGGTATCCCTTACAGGGGAGAATGTGCTGATTTGTATACCATGCGCACAAAAGGCCATAACGCGGCAGTCTGGTACCCAGCCTTCTGGGTCGGCTCCTCCCGCTTCATCGCCTTCCCCTCCCCACCTTATCCGTACCCCAAGTGACATTGGTACCAGTGGGGAGTCGCTTTCTCATGATTGGGCTCGGTTGGCCAGCATAGAGAAAATGATTGCTAGCACGGTGGGCAAGAAGGCCCGGACTAAAAAGAGACATTTGTCGTCGGCCCAGCCTTTGTGGGATATTGACGACGAGTCCACTGAATTGTCCGATTATTCCCCTTATAGGAGGGGGAATTGTATCAGGATTCAGAGGCTGACTATGGTCAGCCTGGGAATTCCAATGTCGGGCAGGTGCTGGGAGATGCCGTTGATACGGCCACTGTTTTGTCATATTTATTGGGGGTGTTGGATATTGATCCACCTGAGGCGCCCCCTCTTAAGAAGGGGGGATTTTTTGGGGCCCACAAGCTCCGTCTGGAATTCCCTACCCAGGGTCATTTTGATGCGCTGATCCTTAGAGAATGGGAGAGGCCCAGTCGGCTTCCTGGTGTTCCTCAGGGATGGGATAAGAAGTATCCTTTTCCGGTGGAGGTGGTCAAGCGCTGGTCTTCTCCTCCCGAGGTCGACGCGCCTGTTTTAGGTTTGACCAACTCTTCTGTGCTGAACACCCCTGACGCCACCTCCCTTAAGGATGGCAAGGATATGCGCCTTGATCAGATGGCGTGCCACGCATTTGCCAACGTGGGCTCGGCCCTGCGGCCTGTTAGTGCATCTGCCCTGGTGTCGCTTGCTACCAGGTCTCTTATCAGGGACTGGCTGAATAACGCTCAGCTTGATCCAGATGGCGCTGAGTTCGCTATACTTAAGAAGTGCGAATTGTTCATGGATTTTGTCATGGCTGCGATGGAGGACTCCATTGTTGTGTGTAGTAGGACGTCAGCCTTACTGGTGGCCATGCGCAGACTGGTCTGGCTCCGCCAGTGGACGGCAGACGTTGGAGCCAAGAAGTCGCTCACAGCTCTCCCCTTCTTGGGTACGCGGCTGTTTGGAGATAATTTGGATGCTGTTGCTAAAGGAGGTAAGTTACCTCAGCGGAGGAAACAGCGCCGTCCCTTTCAGGGGGGGCGGGCTCGTTCACTCCTTCCTTTCGAGGAGCCAGAGCGACTAGGGGTCTGGCCTTCTCAGTTGTCAGGGGCTCGTCTTGGAACAGAGGCAGAGGTCGGGCACGTCCCGCGGCTGCCTGGGGTTCCAAGCCCAAGCCTGCCGTTAAACCGGCTCAGCAATGAAGGGGCGCCCTCACCCGCATGGGTGGGGGGACGGTTGCGGCTCTTCTTCCAGGTCTGGGCCCGGGAGGTCACAGACAATTGGATCTTGGAAGTGGTCTCCTCCGGGTACAAACTGGAGTTCGAGTACTGCCCGCCCCCAAGATTCTTAAGGTCTCGGGCGCCCTCGGACCCTCAGGCTGCACAGGGGCTCCTGTTAGCAGTAAAAAACCTTCTGGATATGGGGGTTATATGCCCGGGGCCTCCGTTGGAAAGAGGCAGGGGTTACTACTCCAACCTTTTCACGGTTCCCAAAAAGGAGGGTTCGGCGAGACCCATTCTAGATCTCAAGGTTCTCAACAGGTTTATCAGAGCCAAAAAGTTCCGCATGGAGACTCTGCGCTCGGCTATCAATTCCCTTCCCCAAGGGGATTTTATGACATCCATAGACATCAAGGATGTGTATCTGCATGTTCCGATTTTTCAGGCACACCAGAGATTCCTCCGGTTTGCGGTAGAGGATCAACATTATCAATTTGTAGCCCTTCCCTTCGGTCTGACCTCGGCACCGAGGGTCTTCACCAAGGTTTTGGCGGGCGTAATGGCTCTGCTCAGATCTCAGGGCATTCACATTGTGCCTTATCTGGATGATCTGTTGATTTCAGCTTCTTCCATTCAGCAGGCGGAACTGGACACCCACCAGGTGGTGTCGACCCTGGAGAGGTTCGGCTGGGTGATCAATCACACCAAGTCTTCTTTCTCCCCGTCTCGAGTGATTTCATTTCTGGGCATGAATCTGGATACCATTCGGGCCAGAGTGTTTCTGCCCCAGGACAAAGTGCAGGGGATTCAGGGCCTGATCCGTCTTCTTCTGGCCAGTCCTTGTCCCTCTATCCGACAGGGGATGAAACTGGTGGGTCTGATGGTGTCCTCCGAGGCGGTGCCGTTTGCACAGTTTCACATGAGATCTCTTCAACTTCACCTATTGACGTATTGGGACAGGAGCCCACAGTCTTTGGATCAACCTTTTAGGATGTCTCCCAGGGTTCGGCAGTCCTTTCGGTGGTGGCTGGACTCGAGCAATCTGGTGAAGGGCAGATCCTTTCTGGTCCCTTGTTGGGAGACGGTTACCACGGATGCCAGCCTGTCGGGCTGGGGAGGTTATTGGAAGAGTCATCAGTTCAGCGGGGTGTGGGGTCCCCAGGAGGCTCACACCCCCATCAATGTATTGGAGCTCAGAGCCATTCGACTGGTTCTGGTTCGGCTGACCACACAGTTGCGGGGTCTTCCGGTTCAGGTGCGTTCGGACAACCGAACGGCAGTGGCTTACATAAATCACCAAGGAGGGACTCGCAGCAGGAGTGCCCTCAGGGAAGTCTCTCTGATCCTGCACTGGGCGGAGAGCAATGTTCCTTGCCTTTCGGCAGTCTACATTCCGGGAGTGGAGAATACGGAGGCGGATTCCCTGAGCAGGGGATCCTCTCGCCACGGAGAGTGGTCTCTCAACCCCGAGGTTTTTCTGGATCTTTGCCGCAAGTGGGGGACTCCAGAGGTGGATCTCTTTGCCTCGAGGCACAATCACAAACTTCCGGCCTTTGTGTCTCTTTCTCAGGATCCCCTGGCTTTGGCAGTGGATGCCTTGTCACTGGATTGGAAGGACCTGGGTTTTCTGTACCTGTTTCCACCTGTCTCCATGCTGGGCAAGGTAGTTCGCAAACTGGTTCTAGAAGGGGCACCAGCGATTCTGGTGGCTCCAAGGTGGCCAAGAAGGGTTTGGTACGCAGACGTTGTAAGGATGGCCATAGACCAGTACCGGCTTCCCTTGCTGCCGGACCTGCTTCTGGCATTTACTATAGGACTTGGAGGTCCTATATTGATTGGTGTGAGGCTAGGGCCTTGCCTTGCAGGGTTTTTTCTATACCCAGGATTTTGGAGTTTCTTCAGCATAATCTGGATCTTGGGTTCCAGCTTAGTACTTTGAAAGGACAGGTTTCTGCTCTGTCGGTTTTCTTCCAGAGGTCTTTTGCTTTACACCTGCTGGTTAAGACTTTTTTCCAAGGGGTCGCGCATGTGCGGCCCCCTCGGAAGGCTGTAGTCCCTGTTTGGGATTTGAATTTGGTTCTTTCAGCTCTGCAGGGTCCTCCTTTTGAGCCGTTACAGGATATTGCTCTTTCGGTTCTCACTTAGAAGGTTGCTTTCTTGGTGGCTATTACCTCTGTCCGGCGTGTCTCTGAGTTGGCGGCCCTGTCGATTCAGGCCCCTTACTTTGAGAGACACCAGGATAAGGTGGTTTTTCGGTTTAAGCCGGATTTCCTTCCTAAGGTGGTTCTGCTTTCCACCTCAATCAGGACATTGTTCTCCCTTCCTTGTGTCCTAAGCCTAACAATGACAAGGAGAGGGTTTTGCACAATTTGGATGTTGTTCGCTGTGTGAAGTACTATTTGGTGATTACTTCTTCCTTCCGCAAGACGGACGCTTTTTTCGTGGTGCCCTTTGGGCCCAGGAAAGGTTTGGCGCCTGCTAAGTCTACGATTAGCAAATGGATTCGTCGGGCCATTGTTGGGGCCTATTCTGCTAAGGGGAGGACTCCTCCTTTTAGGGTCACTGCGCACTCTACTCGTGCTGTTGGTGCATCCTGGGCTTTTCAGCACCAGGCTTCTGTTGAACAAGTTTGTAAGGCTGCTACTTGGTCTTCCGTTCATACTTTTTCCAAGTTTTACAAGGTTGATGTGCGGGCTTCAGCGGATGCTGTTTTTGGCCGCAAGGTTCTGCAAGCTGCAGTGGTTTGAGTTGGTACATTCTTTACTGTTTCTGGTTCCCACCCATGACGGACACTGCTATTGGATGTCCCAGATGTCATGAAGAAGGAAGTGGAGTGTATGGCACACTTAGAATAATACTGTTTTGTGAGTACTCACCTTTAAAACGGGTATTATGAGTGTGCCATACACTCCACTTCACCCCACCCTTGTTTGTTTCAGGTATTCTGGGGCTTTTAGATGGTGAACCATTGGTTTTGATTGTTACGGTTATATTTGGTTCTTCCTGGTCCCTTTACTGCTTTTATACACTGGGGAATTGGTGGGAGGTCCCAGGTATATATGGACCGGGAGGGGCTTTCTTTTTTTGCATATTCATCTCTGCAGAAGTTCGCCCTCTACTGGAGATTACCCAGATGTCATGAAGAAGGAAGTGGAGTGTATGGCACACTCATAATACCCGTTTTAAAGCTGAGTACTCACAAAACAGTATTTTTCCCAGCTCTTTCCCATCCCATCTCTTTTCCCAGCTCTGTCCCATCCCATCTCTCTTTTCCCAGCTCTTTCCCATCCCATCTCTTTTCCCAGCTCTGTCCCATCCCATCTCTCTTTTCCCAGCTCTGTCCCATCCCATCTCTCTTTTCCAAGCTCTGTCCCATCCCATCTCTCTTTTCTCAGCTCTGCCCCATCCCATCTTTCTTTTCCCAGCTCTGTCCCATCCTATCTCTCTTCTCCCAGCTCTTTCTTATCCCATCTCTTTTCCCAGCTCTGTCCCATCCCATCTCTCTTTTCCCAGCTCTGTCCCATCCCATCTCTCTTTTCCAAGCTCTGTCCCATCCCATCTCTCTTTTCTCAGCTCTGCCCCATCCCATCTTTCTTTTCCCAGCTCTGTCCCATCCCATCTCTCTTCTCCCAGCTCTGTCCCATCCCATCCCATCTCTCTTTTCCCAGCTCTGTCCCATCCTATCTCTCTTCTCCCAGCTCTGTCCCATCCCATCTCTCTTCTCCCAGCTCTGTCCCATCCCATCCCATCTCTCTTTTCCCAGCTCTGTCCCATCCCATCTCTCTTCTCCCAGCTCTGCCCCATCCCATCTCTCTTCTCCCAGCTCTGTCCCATCCCATCTCTCTTTTCCCAGCTCTGTCCCATCCCATCTATCTTCTCCCAGCTCTGCCCCATCCCATCTCTCTTCTCCCAGCTCTGTCCCATCCCATCTCTCTTCTCCCAGCTCTGTCCCATCCCATCTCATCTCTCTTTTCCCAGCTCTGTCCCATCCCATCTCTCTTTTCCCAGCTCTTTCCCATCCCATCCCTCTTTTCCCAGCTCTGTCCCATCCCATCTCTCTTTTCCCAGCTCTGTCCCATCCCATCTCTCTTTTCCCAGCTCTGTCCCATCCCATCTCTCTTTTCCAAGCTCTGTCCCATCCCATCTCTCTTTTCTCAGCTCTGTCCCATCCCATCTCTCTTTTCCCAGCTCTGTCCCATCCTATCTCTCTTCTCCCAGCTCTGTCCCATCTCATCTCTCTTCTCCCAGCTCTGTCCCATCCCATCTCTCTTCTCCCAGCTCTGTCCCATCCCATCACATCTCTCTTTTCCAAGCTCTGTCCCATCCCATCTCTCTTCTCCCAGCTCTGTCCCATCCCATCCCATCTCTCTTTTCCCAGCTCTGTCCCATCCCATCTCTCTTCTCCCAGCTCTGTCCCATCCCATCTCTCTTTTCCCAGCTCTGTCCCATCCCATCTCTCTTTTCCCAGCACTGCCTCCATCCATCCTTCTTATTCCCAACTCTGCTGCCTCATCCATCCCCCTTATACCTAGCTCTGCTCCCATCCTTCCCTCTTGTTTCAGAGCTGCCCCCGTCCACCCATCCCTGTTACCAGAGCTGTAGGTTCCACAGGGCCAAACTAAAACAAAGGTGTCTTAGTGCCCATAACAGATACTGCTGGGGGAGGGGAGCACAGCCATTTTTTAGTTCTGCTCATGAGGATACATATCTCTCCGGTGCGCTAATTGACCATGACCATGATAAACGGACCTCGGCTAAAAGTACTTGAGTACCCCTGTCCTAGGTTTTGGTCCTTGCCGTGGTGTATCCCAATTTTCCAGAATATCCCCCAAAAATGGAGAACTTAGGTTCTCCAGAGAATACTGCAAAATGGCGAATAGAGCTTCACCGAAGCTGGAGAGATGAAATCGCTATGGAGAAACAGTAAAGGAAAGGGGTGAAACTTGGGGGACCATCGGGAGCAGTTATACTGGACCTTCAGCATCATTTAACGAAGAGCCCAAACCCTAAAAAACTATTACCCAGCATCTAAAATGAATATATTTTTTAGTCTCTTATTATTCTTTCCCCCTCTGGGCTGCAACTCTGTTTAGGACTCTAGGATACGGACGCCGCCATCTTGCCTCAGAAGCATCACACATACTGAGGAGAGGAGAGGGGGGCAAGTGCAGGGTGCGGGGTTATAGCTGTGCTTTGCAGACAGAGCAGAGCTGAGGTCAGGAGAATGTCAGCAACCCCAGAATGCAGAGTGGCATATCCAGAAGGTACATCCTGTCTGCAGGCAGCCTGAAACTCCACGAGCCGCCATCTTGGATGTTAAAACGTTTTTTTTTAAAAAAACAGGTGCAGGTAGGATGATTTTAGATGTGGCCAATCTGTATGTAGGGCGTGAGGGAAACATATAAGATAGACCTTTATTCAGGGTGAAGGTCTGCTTTAAGGGCTTAGCCGCCCAAATGCGCACGCGGTGGGGCCAGTCGTGCTTCTAAGCAGCAGAATTTCCTTGCGGAAGGTGCAAATCGCACTTCCCCTGCGCGCCTGCCATTTGTGCGAATTGCACGTGCGCCATGAAACATGCACCTATGCGCTTGCGGAATTATTTGCGCTCCGCCTGATCGTTCTTGCACATTGACCATAAATCCACCCTATTGATGATGATAATATTAATAAATAATGATAACAGTGATGAACGATACGTTTAATAACTAATGATACTGATGATGATATTAATAACTAAGGATGATACTGTTGGCTTAAACACTCCTTTGCAGCTTTTCCAGGGAGGGTCCAGAGTTACAGGGACACTGAGCCCTGCATTAGAAAGATACTCACCTTTTCCTAGCAGACCTACATCTGATAGGGGACAGGAAACTACTGCACATACCTTTGCACACCATCATTGAGCCCTGTATTAGAGAAATACTCACCTTTTCCTAGCAGACCTACATCTGATAGGGGACAGGAAACTACTGCACATACCTCTGCACACCATCATTGAGCCCTGTATTAGAGAAATACTCACCTTTTCCTAGCAGAGCTCCAGCTGATGGGGGACAGGAAACTCACCTTTTCCTCACACCATCAGTGAGCCCTGCATTAGAGAGATACTCACCTTTTCCTAGCAGACCTACATCTGTTAGTGGACAGGAAACTACTGCACATCATCAGTAAGCCCTGCATTAGAGAAATACTCACCTTTTCCTAGCAGAGCTCCAGCTGATGGGGGACAGGAAACTCACCTCTTCCTCACACCATCAGTGAGCCCTTCATTAGAGAGATATTCACCTTTCCCTGCAGACCTACAACTGATAGGGGACAGGAAACTACTGCACATCCCTCTGCACACCACCAGTAAGCCCTGCATTAGAGAAATACTTACCTTTTCCTAGCAGAGCTCCATCTGATGGGGGTGATATGGGGGCAGTGGGCCCTGCATTAAATATACAAAAGAATAAAAGATGGTCATTGGAGAGGAAGCGATGTCATAGAGGAGATGAGATGATGCAATGCAACACATTCATCTTAATTTATATGGTGCCATCTTCTTCCGTAGTGTTGTACAAAGTGTTGGTAAATTAAGTAAAGAGCAATTGAATTAAATCGAGCGATTCCAACAATTCCGATTGATTGGAAAAAATTATCAATTTGTTTTGATCAAAAATTGTACATTTATTGAACGATCAAAACAATGAAAACAACGGGTGGCTCTTGCTCAGTGACTTAGGCAGGACTACGTCTCCCATCATGCACCAGGGTGGAGCGCGGCCAGAGGCCTCCGGCAAAGATTTCACTGTCAAATAGACTTTGCAAAGCAAATAGAACAACGCTGCCGCCAGAAAACACCGCGCCAGCGCTCGATTGTTCACCACAGACACGGCCACCTGATAGGCGGGTGATTTATGGGCCGGGCGCGGCGCCCGTCTCCCGGTGACCACATAATGGACGAGAAACAGGTGGAATTGTTCATCTGGGTGCAGCCAGTAAAATGGCCGGATCACTGCAGGGAGGGCAACTGGCACCTGGTTATTATTATTTATTTATAAAGCGCCATCGTGTTCCATGGGGCTGTACAATGAACTATGCCAGTGTCCTGCCTCCTAGTGGCCTGTCTATAGGAATATATGGAGGGTTATGGTGTCACTGCCCCCTAGTGGCCTGTCTATAGGAATATATGGAGGGTTATGGTGTCACTGCCTCCTAGTGGCCTGTCTATAGGAATATATGGAGGGTTATGGTGTCACTGCCCCCTAGTGGCCTGTCTATAGGAATATATGGAGGGTTATGGTGTCACTGCCCCCTAGTGGCCTGTCTATAGGAATATATGGAGGGTTATGGTGTCACTGCCCCCTAGTGGCCTCTCTATAGTAATATATGGAGGGTTATGGTGTCACCTCCCCCTAGTGGCCTGTCTATAGGAATATATGGAGGGTTATGGTGTCACTGCCCCCTAGTGGCCTGTCTATAGGAATATATGGAGGGTTATGGTGTCACCTCCCCCTAGTGGCCTGTCTATAGGAATATATGGAGGGTTATGGTGTCACTGCCCCCTAGTGGCCTGTCTATAGGAATATATGGAGGGTTATGGTGTCACCTCCCCCTAGTGGCCTGTCTATAGGAATATATGGAGGGTTATGGTGTCACCGCCTCCTAGTGGCCTGTCTATAGTAATATATGGAGGGTTATGGTGTCACTGCCTCCTAGTGGCCTGTCTATAGGAATATATGGAGGGTTATGGTGTCACTGCCCCCTAGTGGCCTGTCTATAGGAATATATGGAGGGTTATGGTGTCACTGCCCCCTAGTGGCCTGTCTATAGGAATATATGGAGGGTTATGGTGTCACTGCCTCCTAGTGGCCTGTCTATAGGAATATATGGAGGGTTATGGTGTCACTGCCCCCTAGTGGCCTGTCTATAGGAATATATGGAGGGTTATGGTGTCACTGCCCCCTAGTGGCCTGTCTATAGGAATATATGGAGGGTTATGGTGTCACTGCCCCCTAGTGGCCTCTCTATAGTAATATATGGAGGGTTATGGTGTCACCTCCCCCTGGTGGCCTCTCTATAGGAATATATGGAGGGTTATGGTGTCACTGCCCCCTAGTGGCCTGTCTATAGTAATATATGGAGGGTTATGGTGTCACTGCCCCCTAGTGGCCTGTATATAGTAATATATGGAGGGTTATGGTGTCACCTCCCCCTAGTGGCCTGTCTATAGGAATATATGGAGGGTTATGGTGTCACTGCCCCCTAGTGGCCTGTCTATAGGAATATATGGAGGGTTATGGTGTCACCTCCCCCTAGTGGCCTGTCTATAGGAATATATGGAGGGTTATGGTGTCACCGCCTCCTAGTGGCCTGTCTATAGTAATATATGGAGGGTTATGGTGTCACTGCCTCCTAGTGGCCTGTCTATAGGAATATATGGAGGGTTATGGTGTCACTGCCCCCTAGTGGCCTGTCTATAGGAATATATGGAGGGTTATGGTGTCACTGCCTCCTAGTGGCCTGTCTATAGTAATATATGGAGGGTTATGGTGTCACTGCCCCCTAGTGGCCTGTCTATAGGAATATATGGAGGGTTATGGTGTCACTGCCCCCTAGTGGCCTGTCTATAGGAATATATGGAGGGTTATGGTGTCACTGCCTCCTAGTGGCCTGTCTATAGGAATATATGGAGGGTTATGGTGTCACTGCCCCCTAGTGGCCTCTCTATAGTAATATATGGAGGGTTATGGTGTCACTGCCCCCTAGTGGCCTCTCTATAGTAATATATGGAGGGTTATGGTGTCACTGCCCCCTAGTGGCCTCTCTATAGGAATATATGGAGGGTTATGGTGTCACCTCCCCCTAGTGGCCTCTGTATAGTAATATATGGAGGGTTATGGTGTCACCTCCCCCTAGTGGCCTGTCTATAGTAATATATGAAGGGTTATGGTGTCACTGCCCCCTAGTGACCTCCCTATAGGAATATATGGAGGGTTATGGTGTCACTGCCCCCTAGTGGCCTCTCTATAGGAATATATGGAGGGTTATGGTGTCACTGCCCCCTAGTGGCCTCTCTATAGTAATATATGAAGGGTTATGGTGTCACTGCCCCCTAGTGACCTCCCTATAGGAATATATGGAGGGTTATGGTGTCACTGCCTCCTAGTGGCCTCTCTATAGGAATATATGGAGGTTTATGGTGTCACTGCCCCCTAGTGGCCTCTCTATAGTAATATATGGAGGGTTATGGTGTCACTGCCTCCTAGTGGCCTCTCTATAGTAATATATGGAGGGTTATGGTGTCACTGCCTCCTAGTGGCCTCTCTATAGGAATATATGGAGGGTTATGGTGTCACTGCCTCCTAGTGGCTTCTCTATAGGAATATATGGAGGGTTATGGTGTCACTGCCTCCTAGTGGCCTCTCTATAGTAATATATGGAGGGTTATGGTGTCACTGCCTCCTAGTGGCCTCTCTATAGTAATATATGGAGGGTTCTGGTGTCACCATCCTCTAGTGGCCTTTCTATAGGAATATATGGAGGGTTAAAGAGGGCTGCAGGTAGAGGGCATCCATGGCTGGGCAGCAGCTGGGACATGTTGGGAGCTCCTGGCAGTGTAATAGGGGGCCCCAATCCTCCATCACCATACACCACCTGTTCTGGCCCTATGGGAGATTCCTTCCCGGGTCTATAGGTTGCGCTAATTCCAAATATGGTCCAAGATTATCCCCATCAGCTCTGGTTTTATAGGCATCACATCTCCCTTGTGAGTGTTAGAAATTACATATATGGTCTGTCTGTAGTAAGAAGTCAAGGCAACTGGACTATTTCCATTGAATTATTCTACCACTATTAGTAAGTCAAGGCAACTGGACCTATGTATGTATATGTATTTTCCTTCATTATGCGGTGATAGTCATTGCACTGGTAATTAAAAGTCAAGGCAACTGGACTTGCTGCATTTCCCTTAAAGAAGTTTGACTAATCATTCTGCCGAGTCAAGGCGACTGGTCTTCCTGCATTTCTTTATTGAAGACATTTTGTTGGTCAACCAAATGGTAGTAAAAACCAAGACTTGCTGTATTTTACTTTAATATGCTCAGCTAGTCTTTGCACTGATTATAAATCAAGGCAACTGGACTTGCTGTATTTTTCTTGAACATGCTTCACTATAATACCAGGCACCCCCCCTCAAAAATACAATTCTGTGAAATACTCACCTGTAGAATTGGTATTATACATATACAGTACATCCTGCTCCAGATATAATACTTACACTTGGGTTATCCTCCGCCAGAGGGCGCTGTGCACTGCAGACATGCAAAAAACAGGCTCCTCCAGGCCCTTCATATACCCAGAGACCTCCCACAAATCCCCAGTTTTGAAAAGCAGTGAACCAGAAGCCGGGAGAAACCAACCACCAAAACAACTGGTAATGATAACAATAACAACAATTACCATACAGGGGATCCAGAATAATGCAAACCAGGGTGGGGTGGAGCAGGATGTACTGTATACGTATAATACCAATTCTACAGGTGAGTATTTCACAGAATTGTATTATTCTAAGTATACAGTACGTCCTGCTCCAGATATAATACTTACAATTGGGACATCCAATAGCAGTGTCCATAGAACAGGGTGGGATCCCCAACAAAGAAGGCCACAGCAGACAGTTGAAAGCACTGTCACCTGCAACACCTCACAACCAAGAGCGACACGAGCAAAAGCTCTAACGTCAACAAAGAAACAGCCCTTGAAAGGGTGCGAACAAGAAAACAAGTAGCGTTCAAGCAACCTGTTCAACAAGACTTGGTGCTGAAAGTCCCAAGATACCAAGGCACCAGTGTAATCAGAATAAAAAGAAAGGAACTCTTCCCTGAAGGAATAGGCTTGAGTAGAAGCCTAACAAGAGCCAAAACTAGTAGCCCAGGAAGAAGCCAAGTCTTCCCCAGGACCAGAAGGGACATCTCATACAGGTAAAGGCCAGGCCCAAGGCCGCCCAACCCCTAGAGGCAGACGAGATCAGGCACATCCAGATGTAAGTGCCCACAACCCCAAGGAACATCAGTCCCCTAAAGGACAGGAGACAATCCAGGAAAAAAATTCCAGCACCTATTGAGGGAAAATAGATTCCCGTGCCTCAGCATTACAAGGAATAAATCCCAGAAGAAGGATAATGTCTTAATACCTGAGCCTAAGACACCACCTTAGGCAGAATAACCGGTGTAAGGCGAAACACCACCTCATCTCGTTGAAGATACAGTAAGGAAAAACGAGGGCTAGCTAAACAGATCCGCCCCCTCAGGTGCAAGGCCGACTGAGGTAACAACCCCAGAAGGGCAACCTTATGGATAAGAACAGTCAGACAGCATCCGGAATAGAGCCAAAGGGGAACACCCCGCAAGGCAAACCGAATAGAATCAATCCCAACGGGGACCCTAGAACTACGTGGGGGATGTCACTGAGCAATCCCTGAAAGAAAGTCAACCCAGGCAAGGAACTGAGTAAGACTTTGCAGAAAACGGCCAGGAACAGAGCCTGAACCACCAGGGCACCAAGTAGGAGAGACAACTCCAACCCATGTTGCAATAACTATATAACCCTGGGAATAGAGCTCGCCCACAGGGGAGAGACCAAAAACTCAACCCAATCAATATGGATAAGAATATCCCACAATAGATGGAAAAAGAGACAGAAGAAGCCAAAACCTAGGCTCCCAGAAGTTACAGACACCCATGAAGGTGCACCCACTTCCAAAAAGGTGGATAAACCAACTGTCAGACCATCCAGACCAAAGTCTGTAGATAGGGGTGAAATAGAAAAGGGGGGGCCTGAGTGAGCAGGCCAGCACTCCTGACCGGATGTACAGGTCCGCTGTCCACATAACCACATCTGCAACCACACTCCACTAGGCCACCCAAGGGCCGTCAGTATCACTGGTTCCCCCTTCCAGCAGCAAAGTTTGCACAGAACCCTGTTTCCAGCAAGGTGAATAAGGATAAGAACATATAGAAACAGAATGTCCAGCATAAAGTCACGAAGCCTCATGACCAAGGACAGAACAATCTGAGACAGGGAAACAAGGTCCCAGGACCCATGAAGGTGGCGGGCCCAGAAAGATCCACACTAGACGGATCACATGGAGACACAAGAAATAGCACATCCTGTCACAGAAGGATATCCACCGGAGCGAACATCGCAGATATGCAGATATGCAGGAAACTCTGCCCTTCACCCAGATCAGGATCAGATACCTTCCCGGGGGATCATCTGGCTTCCAAGTCCACGCAAGTAATTAATACAGGCCACTGTCGTCAGACAGATCAAGGGGACCCCAAATAGACCAATCCCGCAAGGGAGAAGTCCAGCGATACAGAGCCAACCTGAAGGCCTACCTCTTCCAAAATAGACAGGTGGAAAGACCCCTAAAGGCTCCACGACCTCCGGAACCACAGGGGAATTTAGGAGAAAAAAGTCCCCCCTCCATTGACCTGATAGATTTGGAATCCAACCGCAGGAAGATGCCAGGAAGGGGGCGCCCCCCGATTGGTACCCCTAGTACCTCAGTCTCAAGGGTAACTACGTAAGATGAAAGGGTACACAGACCCAGCTCCAGGGAAGCTGGAACCCAGTCCAGCATTTACAGTATGAGTAGCAGAGGACCCTAAGGGCTCTGAACATAGGGGGCAATCTTTGAACAGCCACCAACAGGCCGCCAGCTGCAATCCAGTCTGGCGAAGAGACGGGAACAGCCAGATGGACCGAGCCCCTGCAAACAGATTGTCCATTTATATAATTATAGTCAAGGAAGCAGGTTCCCGTATGAACCGAATCCAAGTTCATCCCTAGTAAGGGAGATACCACCAAGGGAGAAGGGAGGAATTGAGTTGAATACTCGGCCAGACTCCCAAAGGACACCGCCAACGGAGTAACAAGCCCTGGCCCGACGCAGGGATTGGGAAGCAAAGAGGGACGGCCATGCAGTTCATCGTGCGGATGCCTCCTTGGTCTCAGTAGAGAAATCCCCCCCGTAATCGCCTAGGTGAGCACTCGGGGAGCAGAACAAAGGCCAGAAAATAAGGCCACAATCAACAGTGTTGGAGCACCAACACTAACCTGCGAGGTCCTTGGTGCCCGGAAGGCACAATGGCAAGGAATTAAGCGTCCTAGGTCCCTACCGACGGCAAGAGGTCTCTGGACACAGGGCACTGGCGGCCCAACTCAGAGAAACCATGCAATAAGGCCGCCTGTGAATGTAAATTGCCTCACCTATGGAACGCCATAATGGACAGCGTCTCATCCGTTTGGAGGAATGTGGAAAGGTTAGTGTAGAGGCCCCTGCCTCTGTCTGTTAAGGGCAACCTGGCAGGTGACCCCAAACCTTGCAGATCGCGCGTGGCCTGCTCCAACACAAGAAGAGAGGCAGGGACCAGGAGCATCCTGAATATCTCGGGAAGGGGCTGCCCAGCAGACACTATCCTGCAACCAGAGGAAACTTCCTCCTGACTCCATCAGAATGAGGCCTGCAGCCTCCTGATAGGGGCAAGGTGCTGCGGCCATCCCCTCCGCCCCATCATGCTTGGAGGTTTTGGTAACAGGCTTGGACTTAGTCCTGCCGGAGGGACCAGGTCGTTGTCTGCCACTTCTGGGGCAGGGATCTATACCAAAAAGCTGGAAGGACACCACTGGTTCTGGTTTGACGCTAACATAGGGAGGTGGAGGGGTGCCCCTGCCTCGAGAAGGCCGAGGCCGCCTTCTGTAAAGGGGTGTTTTGCCCTTTTTTCCAAACAGGTCCAGACGGGCCCCGAATAGGCGTCGCCCTCTAAAGGGAAGCCCAGTAAGAATCTTTTTCGTAGCATCAACACCCCACTGTCGCAGCCAGACCAGTCGGTGTATAGCTACAGCAAGGGCGGAAGTTCTAGCGCACATGCTTATGGTGTCATCCAGCGCCAAAAGGATAAATCTTACAAATACATCACAACTGGAGAGTGCATTAAACACCTCCCAGGGGAGATCCTCAGGTTGATGATCAATCAGCTTTCTGATGAGGGTCCTAGTGGCCACTGCAGCGATAGCCGCGGCACAGACCGGGCGCAGAGTCGTCCCTGCACAAGAAAAGGTGTGGGAAGCCAGCCTATCAATGCGCCGGTCCTCAGCATCCCGAAGGGTACGATAACTAGGGGCCGCAATAAAAGGGAGGGTTAAGAACCCCAGTGATCAGTGCATCCACCACGGGAGGTGATGACCAGCAGTTAACAACATCAGGGGGAAAGGGGTATTTCCAATCCCAGTCCCCTGGAAGTTTACTAGGGCATTGCCATTCTTTGAGTACAAGAGCCTGGAAGTGATCCTGCTCCAGAAATTCCAAACGCGGCGCTGTATGGAAACTCTCCCTTCTAGGTCTAGAGGCCTCACCAGGGATAGAGATAGACAAGACCTCGAAGATCTTTATCAGTAATTCGTCGGTGTCACACAGGCCCCAAGAACCAGGGCCGGATCATCATGACTCCTCAGCCCCTCATCCGATGAGCCCGAGTCAGAGAATAGCCGACCTTCATCAGAAAGAGCAAAACCCTGCTCAGTAGTGAACTCCTCAGTTACAGAAGGAATGGGCGAAACAGGAGGCGTCAGGGACCGCTTCTTACCAGGGCCCAAGCGCTCAGCCAACCTCAAAATCACCTGCTCGGCCGTAGGCAGTCTGCGCGGCACGACTTGCTGTTCATTCCCGCTCGAGTGCGACTCATCAGGAGTGAGATTTAGGCACGGGGAGAGAGGTGTATTGAAACGAGGCGCAGCCACTGGCAACCCTGACTGCAGGGCCGGTACTTGTTCAGTACAGGGTCCACAGACCCGTGCTCTGTCCGCATCAGCGTGGGGCAGTCCACACGCTGTACACAGCCGGTCTTGTCCCGGAGGGACCCCGGTCACATAATTCTGAGATGCCTCCATATGGTGATTGTTAATGTAATATACCAGTAGGGATTTACACAATAGGCCACCCTGGATGTCCCAAAGACCCGCTAGGTAAATGTGGGAGAATTTGTAAGCCCGCTACAATATATCTTAGGCCGGGAGAAGCCACCGGAATCTTCAAGGTCTGAAAGACAGAAGGAGAATAAGGGGTGTCAGGGCCATGCGCCACAGAAAGAGCACTAATAATGAAAACGCCAACGAGGGCACTCACCGACCTGGGGAGGAGAGGGACCGCCAACACGCGCACGCGCAGGGATGAACAAAATGGCGCCAGCCGAGCCTCGGAGGGCGGGTCTAAACTGGGCGTGACGCAGAGCGCGTCATGCCGGGTCCCCGCCTCCCCCAAAGAGCGCGAAACTCTGAAGCAGCCGTGTAAAGGCTCGGCGAGCTAAGCATAGAGTGTGCCAGTAAGGGCATCTGCTAGTGATACTCATGGAGTCTCAATACACCGCCACCATTCTAAACGCCCATAGGCGTGCAAAAATTTAGTTTCCTGCCCAAGATGTATGCATAATAACGCAGGACATGCTGTAGACTATTGCAAGTAAAATTGAGAGGGTCAAACTAGAAAGGCAGCGCGGCTCTGACACCCAGTTTCCGATCAGGGGCAAAAGCACGGCCATAAGCGTGACAATACTGTACACTGAGACCGCCAACGGACTACACACACACACCCCCCCCCTTCTTTTCCCCCGAATACGGGGGGAAAACGAGGGAGGACGGCGACCCTTTACACAGGGTCCACCTCTACGCGGGGCATGGGACAAGAGTGCGGGAGGGAAATCCACTATGAGGCTCACCATCAGCCTAAACCGCCTACCCTATGGTGGGGGACTGCGGTGGAGCATGGCTCTGTTAAGCACACATGGTGATGCCTACCTTCACCCGACCAGCGCAGCCCAGGCTGGGAGGCACATCCCAAGGAGGACGGGTGGTAATAGTCCTGCAGGGCCGCAGGCTGTAAAAGCCCCGCTCACCTGCAAGAGAGTTGATACTTCATGTCTTCGCAGTCAGCACTGCAGAGAAATCTGGGGGATTTGTGGGAGGTCCCTGGGTATATGAAGGGCCGGGAGGAGCCTGTTTTTTGCATGTCTGCAGTGCACAGCGCCCTCTGGTGGAGGATAACCCAATTGTAAGTATTATATCTGGAGCAGGACGTACTGTATACTTAGAATATAGATCAGATCCAGTTACCTTGATTTATTACTGAAGATAAAGGCACTGAGGCAATGCCACCCTTCTGTGCAGCAGAGGAACTTGCATCATCCTGGACCAGTCCCATCAGTTTATCTGGTCCTGCACTAAGTGCGACTCTATTTGTCTTGATGGCGCTTCACTAGTATCCAACTGGTAATAAATCAAGGCAACTGGACTCGCTGTATTTTCCTTTAAGACATTTCTCTAGTCCTCTGATTAATATTAAAAGTCAGAGCAACTGGACTTGCTGCATAGTACTTGAGGACATTTTGATAGTCATCTAGGAATTAATTAAGGCAACCGGACTCAAAGAATAGTCATAGAAGACGTTTCCATTTGCCTGGAATAAGTCAATGCAACTGGACTTACTGTATTTTCCTTGAAGACTTTTCTCTAGTCCCCTGCCTTGTATTAAGTCAGAGCAACTGGACTTGCTGCATAGTTCGTGAAGATGTTTGCTAGTCATCTGACTGGTAGTGATAAATCAAGGCGCTGTATGGACGAATGTAAATGGACACCTCCAGAATCTGGGGGTGGCGCCACCCTGTGGCACTCTGCGTTGAATGTTACATCTCTCTGATAGTCCATAAAATCCTATATGGCAAAGGGATAAAGCCTGGATTAGGGCTCCAGTGGGTTCCCACGTCACTTGGGCACAAATCAGATGGCGCCCCCTACAGGTTGTGGCCCGCTAGAATTTTCCCTACATCCAGTCCAGGTCGTCCCAATATCCTTACAACTGGGTGTTTGCCCCTAGGGGGCGCTTGACTGCAAGATCAAAGATGTAGCTCCTCCCGGCCCCCTATAAAGGCAGCTGTCCCTCTATCATTCCCCAGTTGTTCATCTTGCAGTTGGCTGCATAAGATCGTTGGCACTCTCTCTCAGATATTGGCAGCAGAGCGGGGCCACCTAGCCCGTCGGTCGCTGCGCAGTCTTTCCATGGATCCCTTCTGACCCATCCCTTTCTCCCAGCCTTTGGCTGCTACGGGATCCGTGACAGTAGGGTGAACGCCGGGGTCTGTGGCGTTTGGCGGAGCTTAGGCTCTGGGCCGCAGACCTTATATTAAAAGGTCGCTGGCCACAGGCTTATGGTGAGCCTGAGGGGGAACCACTAGGTATAATTTTCTGTATGTATCCCTCCCTGCCCACAAGCTTTATTGGTGTAGGTGTGCTGTGTTTGGTGCTTGGTGTGCTGTGTTTGGTGCTTACTGTGCTGCTGGCTACTCGCTGGCTCAGCTAGGAGCGATCTTTATACTCGCCTCCATGCGCTCCCTCGTCGGCTGCCCGGGACGCATGCCTCTCGGCCGTCGCATCCTGCGGGCCTCCGCCACCTGTACGGCGCTGTCTGTGGAGAGACGGGGGGGGTGAGCGCGTGGGCGCGCTGCACTTGCGGTGGCCCTTGCAGGCGCAGCCGCCATTACTGGGCCAATCTAGCAGTGCTGAAGGAGGCGGGCTTCCTCCTGCTACGCACAGGGAAGGGGCAGAGCCCGGCATCGTCGTGCTGCTGACGTCGCGCCGGCGCCCCCCGAGGTTCCTTCTGGAAAGTGGCCGCCCGTACACGCTGTCTCTGCTGCTGCTGCTGCCCTACTGCTGCTGGGATCAAGTTCGGGATTTCGGCTGCGGCCGCTGCTGTCCCTACTGTCGGTGTTGTGAGTCCCTCTTTTTTGCTGCATTGCTAGGTCTTTTGTGTTATGCCTAGGCTGACCAGGGGCTCTCTCGCTAAGGTTGCAGGTTGTGGTTCCTCCCAGTCCCCCCTTTTAATAAGAGGGATAATTTATGGGCTTAGGCCAGTAGAGCCTTCAAGCCTTATTGACTTTTACTGTTTTTTTTTTTTTAATCACCATACTGGAGGCATCAGGGGATAGTGAGCTGGGGGCCCCATTTGGGCAGGACAGGCTCTGCCCCTTGTGCAGAAGGAATCCTCTGGGCGGATTCGGCACTGTTAGTACCACATGCGCCAGAGGCATTATCTTGGACCATGAGCGGACAGTCGTTCATGACCCTAGCCCTGTATTGCCACCGGCCTCTCCGGACCCTCCGTTGCTGCACTCAGCCCCTAGCGAAGGGGGAGCCAGCAAGAGGTCTCATACTGACTTTGCCTATTCTCATACTGACTGCGCATAGGCAGGCTAGTCTGGAGAAGCAGATCTTGTTGACAGCTCCTAAGAAGGCCTCGAGTAAGAAGAGGCATCTGGAGCCGATTTACTCGGATGATGATGATCTTTTTGATTGCTTGGGTTCTGTGGAGGAAGGTGAGTTGCCAGATGATTCGGGCTCAACGGTGGAATATTCTGCTGGCGATGACAGTATCTCTGGTTCCTCCTCGGACGAGGATTCTTGGCTCCCGGATATTACGAAAAATTTGCTCTCCTCTGTGTTTGATACCCTACACATTGTTCCTCCCAGAGCGGTTAAGAGGAAGCAGGGTGATTTATTTCGGCCTGAGAGGCAAAGACGGGTCTTCTCGGAGCAGCCTCACTTTTCTAACATGATCCTTAGAGAATGGGAAAGGCCCAACAAGTTAACGTCGGTCCCTAAGGGCATGGATAGGCGTTATCCCTTCCCTGATGAGTTGGATCCCGAGGTGGATCCTCCCGTGTCAGGCTTGTCCAACACTACTGTTATGCCGTCACCTGACAATGCTTCCTTACGTGATCCTGCAGACAAGCGCATGGATCAGCTGGTCTGCCATGCGTTCACCTTTGCTGGTGCCCTCTTTCATCCTGTGTGCGCCTCAGCAATTGTCTCCCTAGCCAACAGGAGAAAGGTGAGACGCCTTGTGGCTAGAGCTAAGGCTTGCAAGCGGGCTGAGGAGTATAAAGAACTCAAGGCTTGCTTGGATTTCATTGGCTTTGTTGTTACTGCCATGGACGATGTGGTCCGGCTTGGTGCCAGGATTTTGCCCTTGCTTGTTTCTCTGCGCCGCTCGCTCTGGCTGAGGCAGTGGTCGGCTGATGCGGCTGCCAAGAAGTCTCTCACAAGCCTCCCTTTTGTGGGGAGATGGCTTTTTGGGGAGCGCCTGGACCTTCTGGTCAAGGATGGTAGACTTCATCAGAGAAGGAAGCCTGCTTAGTCCTTTCGGAACCCCTCATCCTATCGTTCCTTTCGAGGAGGAACAGATTCTTCTTTTCCCGGTGCCTGCAGAGATACCTGGGGCAGAGGTAGGTCCTGCAGCCGACCCAACCCCTCTTGGGGAGCTAAATCCAAGCCCTCTGCCAAGCCCTCTCAGGCATGAGGGGGCACCCTCACCCATACGGGTGGGGGGACGGCTTCTGCTGTTTGCTCAGATCTGGAGACGTCACGTCTCGGATCGGTGGATTCAGGTGGTGTCCTCCGGTTACAAGATAGAGCTGGCAGCCAGGCATTATTTTGGACCATGAGTGGGGGGTCGTCCCTGACCCTAGCCCTGTATTGGCATTGGCCTCTCCGGACCCTCCGTTGCTGCACTCAGCCCCTAGCGAAGGGGGAGCCAGCAGGGGGTCTCATACTGACTTTGCGCATAGGCTGGCTACTCCCGAGAAGCAGATCTCATTGACAGTCCCTAAGAAGGCCTCGAGTAAGAAGCGGCATCTGGAGCCGATTTACTCGGATGATGATGATCTTTTTGATTGCTTGGGTTCTGTGGAGGACAATGCTTCCTTACGTGATCCTGCAGACAAGCGCATGGATCAGCTGGTCTGCCATGCGTTCACCTTTGCTGGTGCCCTCTTTCGTCCTGTGTGCACCTCAGCAATTGTCTCACTAGCCAACAGGAGAAAGGTGAGACACCTTGTAGCTAGAGCTAAGGCTCGCAAGCGGGCTGAGGAGTATAAAGAACTCAAGGCTTGCTTGGATTTCATTGGCTTTGTTACTGCCATGAATGATGTGGTCCGGCTTGGTGCCAGGATTTTGGCCTTGCTTGTTGCTCTGCGCCGCTCGCTCTGGCTGAGGAAGTGGTCGGCTGATGCGGCTGCCAAGAAGTCTCTCACAAGCCTCCCTTTTGTGGGGAGATGGCTTTTTGGGGAGCACCTGGACCTTCTGGTCAAGGATGGTAGACTTCATCAGAGAAGGAAGCCTGCTCGGTCCTTTCGGAACCCCTCATCCTATAGTTCCTTTCGAGGAGGAAGCCTGCAGAGATACCTGGGGCAGAGGTAGGTCCTGCGGCCGACCCTAAATCCAAGCCCCCTGCCAATCCCTCTCAGGCATGAGGGGGCGCCCTCACCCATACGGGTGGGGGGACGGCTTCTGCTGTTTGCTCAGATCTGGAGACGTCATGTCTCGGATCGGTGGATTCAGGAGGTGGTGTCCTCCGGTTACAAGATAGAGCTGGCAGCCAGGCCGCCCACAAAATTCCTCCGTTCAAGGATATCCCGAAACCCCCTAAAGGCTCAAGCTTTGAGAACGGCTGTGCAACACCTCCTGCGTCTAGGTGTGATTTGCCCTGTACCCCGGCGGGAACAGGGTCAGGGATTTTACTCCAACCTGTTCACGGTTCAAAAGAAGGACGGGGCGCTACCCTCGATCCTGGACCCGAAGGGTCTCAACAGGTTTAAAAGAGTCAGACATTTCCGCATGGAAACATTACGGTCGGCGGTGAGATCGCTTCGGTCCGGCGCCTTCATGACCACGGTGGACATCAGGGATGCTTATTTGCACATCCCGATTTTCCAGGGACATCAGAAGTTCCTGAGGTTTGCCCTGGAGGATCAGCATTACCAGTTTGTAGCACTTCGATTCGGGATATCCTCAGCCCCCCGTGTGTTCACCAAGGTGCTGGCGGGCATCATGGCTATCCTGAGGAACCGGGGCATTCGTGTGTTACCCTATCTGGACGACTTGCTGATTGTGGCCCAGTCCCCCGAGAGCGATACTCGGACGGTATTGTCAACCCTGGAGGTTGGGTAATCAATTACCCCAAGTCCTTTGTCACTCCCTCAACAGTGAGATCGTTTCTGGGAATGATGATAGACACAGCTCAGGTCAAGGTTTTTTTGCCACAGCAGAAGTTTTTGGGTCTCCAGACGCAGGTGCAGGCCTTGCTGTCTTGTCAGCAGCCATCGGTACGTCTGGGGATGTGATTGGTGGGCCTAATGGTGTCATGCTTCGAGGCAGTGCCCTTCGCCAAATTTCATGAGACCTCTTCAATTGAACCTGCTGACCAGCTGGAATCGGACGCAGGAGTCCCTGGAACACGGCTGTTCGCTGTCCCCCTTGGCCAGGCAGTCCCTCTTGTGGTGGTTGGACTCCAGGAACCTGCTGGTGGACAAGTCCTTTTTGACTCCCCATTGGGAGATAGTTACCACGGATGCCAGTCTGACAGGCTGGGGAGGCGTTTGGCAGACCCAGAAGATCCAGGGTCAGTGGGGTCCGCAGGAGAACCGTTTACCCATAAATCTCTTGGAGCTGAGAGCGATCCGGTTGGTGCTTCTATGCCTGACTCCCCATTTAAGGGGTTGTGCGATTCAGGTTCGCTCAATCAGACGGCTGTCGCCTACATCAACCACCAGGTCGGGACTCGAAGCAAGAGATCCCTCAAGGAGGTAACCCAGATTCTGACTTGGGCAGAGGAGAATGTTCCCTGCATATCGGCGGTCTACATCCCTGGGGTGGAAAACCAGGAGGCAGACTCCCTGAGCAGGAGCGCTTTGCGCCTGGGGAATGGTCTTTCAGCAGCAAGAATTTTAGCGCTCTGTGTCTCCGCTGAGGTCAGCTGGACATGGATCTGTTTGCGTCCAGACACAATCACAAGCTTCCAAGGTTCGTCTCCCCGTCGTAACAGACGCTCTGGCGATTCCTTGGACGGAGTTCAAATTTCTGTATGCATTCCCTCCGTTTCCATTCCTGGGCAGAGGGCTGCGCAAGATAGCCCAAGAAGGGGTACCAGCTATCCTGGTGGCTCCTCGCTGGCCCAGAAGGCGTTGGTTTGCAGACATAGTCCAGAAGTCAATAGATCACATCATGCCCGACGACCCAGGGCTTCTCACACAGGGGTCGCTGCGGCACCCCAATTTACAGACGCTGGCTTTGACGGCCTGGCTATTGAAACCTCAGTCCTGACGGAGAAGGGGTTAACGGCTACGGTCGTGCAGACGATTCAGGCACGGAAGAAGTCCTCTTCCATGATATACTACAGAGTTTGGCGTGCCTATATTGCTTGGTGCGAGACCAAGAGTCTTCCTTGTCGCATATTTTCTATTTCTAGGATTCTGGAGTTTTTACAACACGGCTTAGACTTGGGTCTTCAGCTGAGCACCCTCAAGGGTCAGGTCTCGGCCTTAGCCATTTTTTTCCAGAGATCCATTGCCAACCATAGGTTGATCAGGACTTTTTTCCAGGGAGTTACACATGTCCAGCCACCACGTAAGTCGGTATTACCGGTGTGGGATTTGAATTTAGTACTATCTGCTCTTCAGGGTCCTCCCTTCGAGCCATTGTGCGATGCTACATTGTCTATGTTGACTCTCAAAGTGGTCTTTCTGGTAGTGATCACCTCTGTGCGTTGTATATCAGAGCTGGCCGCGCTTTGTATGAAGCTTCCCTATTTTGAGTTGCACAGGGATAAGGTGGTTTTTCGCTTTAAACCTGATTTTTTGCCGAAGGCCCTTTCACCTTAATGAGGAAGTTGTCTTACCTTCCTTGTGTCCAGCACCGGCTAATTCCAAAGAAAGGACCCTCCATGCCTTGGATGTGGTCAGAGCTATAAAGTATTACCTGGCTGCAACTGGATCCTTCACGAAATTGGATTTGCTCTTTGTCCTAACAGAAGGCTCTAGGAAAGGTTTGCCACCAGCCAAGGCCTCTCTCAGTAAGTGAATCAGACAGGCGGTGGTGCAAGCATATTCTGCCAAGGGGAAGGAACCTCCTTTTCGGCTCACAGCTCATTCTACCAGAGCTATTGGTGCCTCTTGGGCTTTTCAACACCAGGCATCGGTGGAACAAGTTTGTAAGGCCGCCACTTGGTCTTCAGTTCATACTTTTACAAAGTTTTACAAGGTGGATGTCAGAGCCTCAGCTGATGCGGTTTTTGGCCGAAAGGTGCTTCAGGCGGTAGTGAAATGAACTACATGCTGTTCCGCACTGGGGATCCCGCCCATAGGGACACTGCTTTTGGATGTCCCAGTCGTAAGGATATTGGGATGACCTGGACTGGATGTAGGGAAAAATACAATTCTGTGAAACTCACCTGTAGAATTGTTTTTGGATACATCCAGTCCAGGTCGTCCCACCCCACCCTTGTGTTCATTATATCATGTTGCCTGTTATGGTGATCATCCATTTTTATTTTCATAGGACATGGTTTTTGTTCTATTTTTTTTGCTCAGAGAGCGTACAAGCTAAAGCTATGTGAATTAACATGGTTTCTTGGGCCTCCCCGACTATCCTCTTGTTGAATACTGCTTTTTAACCACTGGGAATGATAGAGGGACAGCTGCCTTTATAGGGGGCCGGGAGGAGCTACATCTTTTATCTTGCAGTCGAGCGCCCCTAGGGGCGAACACCCAGTCATAAGGATATTGGGACGACCTGGACTGGATGTATCCAAAAACAATTCTACAGGTGAGTTTCACAGAATTGTATTGTTGTGTACTGCCAGAGGACCCCTCAGTACTAATCTGTGACCATCAGCTCCAAACATCCAGCTAATAGATTCAATTGGATGGCATGGCAGGTAGAGAGCCTCTCCACCTCTCTATCATCTACCCACCCTCCATCATCAGTCATCTACCCACCCTCCATCATCAGTCAACTACCCACCCTCCATCATCAGTCATCTACCCACCCACCCTCCACCCTCAGTCATCTACCCACCCACCCTCCGTCCTCAATCCTCCACCCACCCTCCGTCCTCAATCATCCACCCACCCACCCTCCGTCCTCATTCATCCACCCTCCGTCCTCAATCGTCCGTCCACCCACCCTCCGTCCTCAATCGTCCACCCACCCTCCGTCCTCAATCGTCCACCCACCCACCCACCCTCCGTCCTCAATCGTCCGTCCACCCACCCTCCGTCCTCAATCGTCCACCCACCCTCCGTCATCAATCATCCACCCACCCACCCTCCACCCTCTACCCATCCTCCATCCTCTACCCATCCTCCATCCTCTACCCATCCTCCATCCTGCATCCTCTACCCATCCTCTTTCTGCAGCATCCTGTACTCACCCCCATCCAGCTACTTAAAGGGTTTGTCTGGTAATGTAAAAATTGTCTGCTTACCTGCCATGCAATAGATCCATAGTGGTGATCCGCTGAATAAAGCTGCTGTTGCCGAGATCCAGTCCCTATTCAGTAGCCAAGTCCCTAAATTTTTATTCACAACCACCTTATTCTAAGTATGTCACACACCCCGCTTCAAACATTAATATTTACACTTGGGTATACACACCTCTAGGTGGCGATCTTGCAGAGAAGTCCTGAAAACGAGCCCCTCCCGGTCTATACATACCTGGGACCTCCCACTCATTCCCCAGTGTTCTTCTCTGCAAGATGGCGACAAGACAGAAGAAAGAAGTCTCCTGCTTGCAGGTAGCCGGGGTAACACTCCGCCCCCCCCCATGGTCTATTTCTGCCCGGCCTTTTGTTTATTAGCCCCTTGTTTGAATGTATAGCCTCCCAGCTTAGGCTGCCAGCCGGGCAAGGGTAGATGGCACTTAAGGTGCCTAGGAGCTTTGCTCCTCTGCTAGACCCCATATTATGGGGCAATGCTGTTATCCGGCCTGGTGATCCGGATTTGGGATGCCCCGCCCTTATGTCCCTACTAGGCTTCCCCCTTTCCTGCTTGGTCCCTTCTCCCTGCGCTAGTTAGGGGGGGGGGGGGGGGGGGCTTGTCTGTGTGCCTGGGTGATGTTTGCTACTTTTGGCTGTGTGAGTGATTGACTTGTGCACGGTGTTGGTGGGGCCGGGCGGCGTGTGTGTGCCGCCGGCCCGCACGTCTGCCCAGCTCTTTATTTTTTTGAACTATGGGGGCTCCGTTGAGCTCCCCGGTCTGTTTTTTGCTCGTACAGGGGGCGGGGCCGGGCGGCGTGTGTGCCGCCGGCCCACCGGTCTGCTGTTGTTTTAGTGTGGGCGCCATGTCCTTGGCGCCCGCTGCTCTGGTGGTCTCCGGGGTGGTGAGCGGGCGGGGCCGGGTGGCGTGTGTTGTGCCGCCGGCCCGCCTGCCTGTGCGAGCGCCATGTTCTTTGGCACCCGCTACCTTGTCTGGCTCTCCGGAGGTGTAGGGGGGCGGGGCCGCGTCATGCGCGGCCCGCGCTGTGCCTGGATTGGAGGGAGGGGCGGGGCCGCAGCGTCTGCCGCGCTTTGCTGGGCCCGCCCTTCTTCTCCCTTCTCTGTATCCTCGTGGCTGGCCGCCATTCCGTTTTTTTTTTTTAGGTAGGTAGGCTGTTTTTTTTCTTTGGCATAACATTTTTTAAGGTGGTTCCTTGGCTGGGGGCATCAACAGTTTTCAGGTCAGTAGCCCCCTTGTGTGGGGGTTGTGTCAGGGTGCTGTCAGTTTGTAGTGGTGAATTGCTGGGTACCTTGTGTTGGGCATCCCTAGCCTTCCATATTTTTATTATATATATATATATATATATATATATATATATATGTACTGGTGTGTTCCCCTTGTATACTGCTCCATGTGGGTTCTTGCCTGACCCCTTTTGGTGTTATAGTATTGTATTTACATGTGCATTCATGTGATCTGTTAGTGCTTGGAGTGACTGTTGTCTTTTCTTTTTCAGATCCTGGGATTCCACGCTGCAGGGCTCTCCCGGTCTTAGATACCTGGCTAGTTGGGGTTGTCCATTACATTTTTCTTCCTGTATTGGTTATTGCAAATTCTCCCACTTCAGGGCCATATATAAAAAAATAAATAAATACATTTTAAGGGGCATGCCGGGTCGCGTATTGCGTAAATCCTTGGGTTATTGCGAATACCATAAATTCACCATATGGAGGCTTCCAAAGATACCGGAAACGGCCCTTCGGGGCAGTCCAGGCTGTGCGGGGGTTGTGGGGCTCCGCTCCCAGGGGATGATGTTATTATATGCATTCCATGTGCGCAGCGGAACATTGAGCGCCAGTCCGGCACCCCGGTGTCTGGCTCTTCGCTGCCCGTGCCATCTCCTTCTCCTCCTCGCCTGTTCCGGACCCCGTGTGACGTTGTCATGAGTGGGAATTTGCAATCCGAGGTATGCGCCCGGTTGGCTAGCCTCGAGAAGATGTTTTCCGCTTGTTCAGAAGGCTCCGGCTAAGCGGAAACACTTGTTCCTGCCTCCGCCGGAATCAGATGCTGAGGTTGTTGAGGCGTTGGATTGGTCAGATTGCCCCCTGGTTGAAGAGGGGGAGCTTATTGAGGAAGCGGATGATACTGAGGTTCAGCAGCTATTTGGTGCTGAGGGTGACCAGGCCATGGGGACTGTTTCGGACACCCCTTCCATACTGGCTCAAATGTTTGAGGTTTTGGATTTGGATCCTTCTGAAGCGGTTCCTTTGCCAAAGGGTGAGTTGTTTGAGGTGACCAAGCCGCGTTTGGAGTTTCCCAGTCAACGACATTTCGAGAATGTCGTCCTGAAGGAATGGGAGCAACCTACGCGTCTCGTTGGTGTTCCGCCTAGTTGGGATAGGAAGTATCCTTTTCCGGCGGACTTGGTGAAGCGTTGGTCTGTCCCTCCCGAGGTGGATGCTCCGGTTTTGGTTTCATATCTAATATGGCGGTTTTACATTCTCCTGACACGACTACTCTTAAGGATGGCGAGGATCGCCGGATTGACCAGCTGGCCCGCCATGGTTTTGTCTGTGCGGGTTCGGTTTTGAGACCTGTTTGTGCTTCGGCTCTTTTATTGTTGGCGGTTAGGTCCATTGTCAGGGATTTATGTGTAGATCTTGATCCTACTTGTGATGAATTCCTTGCCCTCAAGCGTTGCGAGTCCTTCGTTTCGTTTGTCCTTGCCGCTCAGGATGATGCCATGTTGATGTGTGGCAGGGCTACGGCTCTGTTGGTAGCTATCCGACGGTCAGTGTGGTTGCGGCAATGGACTGCTGATTTTAATTCCAAAAGGTCGCTTACGGCTCTTCCTTTTTGGGTTTGCGCCTGTTTGGTGAGATATTGGATTCGGTTGCCAAGGGAGGTAGGTTACCTCAGCGCAAGAAATTTAGTCGTTCCTTTCGGGGGGGCGACCTCTTTCAATCCTTCCTTTCGGGGAGCCAGAGCTGGTAGAGGTGCGGGCTTTACGGCTCCCAGGGGTGCCGGCTGGAACAGGGGTAGAGGCCGTGGCCGTCCCGTTCATGCCTGGGGCGCCAAACCCAAACCAGCTGCAAAGCCCGCTCAGCAATGAGGGGGCGCCCTCACCCTTGCGGGTGGGGGGACGGTTGCGACTCTTCTCCCGGGTGTGGGACCAGGAGGTCTCGGACAGGTGGATCCGGGAGGTGGTGTCGGCCGGTTACAAGCTGGAGTTCGAGTCCCGCCCTCCTCCAAGATTTTTCAGGTCTCGGGTTCCTTCAGATCCTTTGGCCGCGCAGGGGCTCCTGGCGGCGGTGAGGAATCTTCTGGAAATGGCAGTCATCTGCTCGGTCCCACCTTCGGAAGTGGGTCACGGGTATTAATCCAATCTCTTCACAATGCCGGTTCGTCCCATCCTGGATCTGAAGTTTCTCAACGTGTTTATCCGTCCCCGGAAGTTTCGTATGGAAACTCTGCGCTCTGCCGTCAATTCTCTTCGACAGTCCATAGACATCAAGGATGCTTACCTTCACATTCCTATCTTTCCGGCTCACCAAAGGTTTCTTCGCTTTGTGGTGGAAAATCTGCATTTTCAGTTTGTGGCTCTTCCGTTCGGCCTTACCTTGGCTCCAAGAGTATTCACCAAGGTGTTGGCGGGCGTGATGGCCCTTCTCATAGCTCAGGGGATTCGCATTGTGCCTTATTTGGACGATCTCATCATGGCTCCTTCCTTCAGTCAAGCGGAAATGGACACCAGGACGGTGGTATCCACTCTGGAGAGGTTCGGCTGGGTGATCAACTACCCCAAGTCCTCTCTTGTTCCGGCCAGGGTGGTGCCTTTTCTGGGGATGTCCTTGGATTCTTGCCAGCAGAGTTTTTCTCCCTCAGGCCAAGGTTCTCTTGATTCAGGAATTGGCGCAGCTTCTTCTTTCCAATCCTCGCCCGTCCATCCGGCTAGGGATGAGACTGGTGGGGTTGATGGTAGCTTCCTTCGAGGCAGTTCCCTTTGCTCAGTTTCACACGCGGACACTTCAGCTTCATCTGTTGGCGTCTTGGGACCGGCGACTGCGGTCGTTGGATCGGTCCTTCCGGTTGTCCCCCCGGGTTCGGCAGTCTCTACAGTGGTGGATGGTCTCGGACAATCTCTTGAGGGGCAGGTCATTTCTGACCCCTCTTTGGGAAACTGTCACCACGGATGCCAGTTTGTCAGGATGGGGAGGTTTCTGGAAGGATCTTCGGTTCCGGGAGCTCACTTGCCCATCAACGTTCTGGAGTTGAGAGCCATCAGGTTGGTTCTGTCTCACTTGACGCAGCATTTACAGGGCTTGCCGGTTCAGGTTCGGTCGGACAATCGGACGGCGGTTGCTTACATCAATCACCAAGGAGGGACTCGCAGTCTGGGTGCCCACAGGGAGGTTTCTCTGATTCTAGTTTGGGCAGAGACTCATGTCCCTTGCATCTCGGCAGTTTACATTCCAGGAGTGGAAAACACAGAGGCGGACTTTCTGAGCCAGTGTGCGTCCCGCCGGGGGGAATGGTCTCTCCATCCCCAGGTGTTTCGGTCGCTTTGTCTCCGATGGGGGACGCCGGAGGTGGATCTGTTTGCCTCTCGTCACAATCACAAGCTTCCGACATTCGTGTCTCTGTCCCGGGATCCTTTGGCTCTGGCGGCGGATGCCATGGCCCTGAGCTGGAGGGACCTGGGGTTTCTTTATCTGTTTCCTCCGATTCCCATGCTAGGCAGGGTGCTGCGAAAGTTGGTTCTGGAAGGAGTTCCCGCCATCCTCGTGGCTCCAAGGTGGCCAAGGCGGGTGTGGTTCGCAGACATCGTTCGTCTGGCAGTGGATCAGTTCGATCTACCTCTTCGACCGGATCTTCTCACTCAGGGCCAACTGTGTTACCCCAGTTTACAAACGCTGGCTTTGACGGCTTGGCTGCTGAAACCTCCATCTTAAAGGAGGAGGGTCTTTCGGAGTCGGTCATTCGGACTCTTATTAGTGCCAGGAAGAGATCTTCTTCTTCCATCTATTATAGGTCTTGGAGATCTTATATTGATTGGTGTGAGCCTAGGTCTTTGCCTTGCCGGGTCTTTTCTATTTCTAGGATCTTGGAATTTCTTCAATCCGGGCTAGACTCCGGTCTTCAGCTGAGTACTTTGAAGGGGCAGGTTTCTGCTTTGTCTATCTTTTTTCAGAGGTCTTTTGCTAGCCATTCTTTGGTCAAGACTTTTTTCCAGGGGGTTTCGCATCTGCGGCCTCCTAGGAAGCCGTTGCTCCCTGTTTGGGATTTGAATTTGGTTCTCTCTGCTCTTCAGGCTCCTCCTTTTGAGCCTTTGCGGGATATTGCTCTGTCCACTTTGACTCAGAAGGTTGCTTTTCTGGTAGCCATCACTTCGGTTCGGCGTGTTTCGGAATTGGCAGCCTTGTCGATCCAGGCTCCTTATTTTGAGGAGCATCAGGACAAAGTGGTTTTTCGCTTCAAGTCAGACTTTCTTCCTAAAGTGGTTTCTGCTTTTCATCTTAACCAGGACATTGTTCTTCCTTCTTTGTGTCCTAAGCCTAAGAATGTCAAGGAGAGTGCTTTGCACTGTTTGGATGTTGTACGTTGTGTCAGGTACTATCTACGTGCTAAGTCTTGTTTTCGTAAGACTGATGCCTTTTTCGTTGTGCCCTGTGGACCTAGGAAGGGTTTGGCTCCGGCTAAGTCTTCCATCAGCAAATGGATTCGTCAGGCGATTGTTGGAGCCTATTCGGCCAAGGGGAAGGATCCCCCTTTTCGTGTTACTGCTCATTCTACTTGCGCGCTTGGAGCGTCCTGGGCTTTTCAGCACCAGGCTTCTGTTGAACAAGTTTGTAAGGCTGCAACTTGGTCTTCGGTTCATACTTTTTCTAAGTTCTATAAGGTTGATGTGCGGGCCTCAGCGGATGCTGTTTTTGGCCGCAAGGTTCTGCAGGCTGCAGTGGTTTGAGTTTTTTCTGCATTATTGCCTGGTTGGATACCCACCCTTTTCTGGACACTGCTGTTGTATGTCCCTATTGTAATAATTAATGATTGAAGTGGGGTGTGTGACATACTTAGAATAATACCATTTTGTGAATACTCACCTGTAAAATGGGTATTATAAGTATGTCACACACCCCACTTCACCCGCCCTTTTTGGTATCCTGGCTCTTTATATGGTAAAGTTTAGTTCTTTACGTTTGAGGGTTACATTTGTTTGTTCCTGGTACCTTGTCTTACTGCTGTTCTAATACTGGGAGATTATTGGGAGGTACCAGGTATGTATAGACCGGGAGGGGCCTGTTGCTTTTTTGGAGATTCTCTGCAATGCTGCCACCTAGCGGTGAGTAAACCTATTGAAATAATTAATGATTGAAGTGGGGTGTGTGACATACTTATAATACCCATTTTACAGGTGAGTATTCACAAAATGGTATTTTCAGCACCAGGCTTCTGTTGAGCAGGTTTGTAAGGCTGCTACTTGGTCTTCTGTTCACACTTTTTCCAAGTTTTATAAGGTTGATGTGCGGGCTTCAGCGGATGCTGTGTTTGGCCGCAAGGTTCTGCAGGCTGCAGTGGTTTGAGTTTCTGCATTATTGCCTTGTTGGATACCCGCCCTTTCTGGACACTGCTTTTGGATGTCCCAAGTGTAAATATTAATGTTTGAAGCGGGGTGTGTGACATACTCAGAATAATACCATTTTGTGAATACTCACCTGTAAAATGGGTATTATAAGTATGTCACACACCCCGCTTCACCCGCCCTTTTTGGTATCCTGGTTCTTTATATGGTGAAGCTTTTGTTTACAGTTTGAGGGTTACCAATGGTTGTTTTTTTTTCTGGTACCTTGTCTTACTGCTGTTTGAATACTGGGGAATGAGTGGGAGGTCCCAGGTATGTATAGACCGGGAGGGGCTCGTTTTTCAGGACTTCTCTGCAAGATCGCCACCTAGAGGTGTGTATACCCAAGTGTAAATATTAATGTTTGAAGCGAGGTGTGTGACATACTTATAATACCCATTTTACAGGTGAGTATTCACAAAATGGTATTTTTAGCACTAAAAGGTGGAGCTAGCCAGAAAAAAAGACCAATAAGAGCAAGAAGCAGCTATCCTCCCCTGCACACACAAGCATAAGGGTGTCCCACGTGGTCTAGCACAAGAGGGGGCAATCCCTATAAAATGGACCGCGTGGAAGTCTATAAGTCTCCAGGGCCGTCTGACTCCCGCTCACCAGGGCATCCCGATTTGTGTGAAACATCCACAGTAAAACCTACCTGACCCAATGTCACAGGCACGTGGCCCCAGGATAGTCAAATTCCTGGATTTTGTGAGTACAATACACTGAAATAACTGCTGGGGCCCTGCCTGTGCCTTTAAGACCGCACCACCACTAGTTACAAAGCTGCTCACCCTCTGCTATTCTGCTGGAAGCTTCAGCACAAGCCTCTTGTAATCACACACCACCACCGTGTGTCCAGATACAGGTACTGCAGGTCAGCATTGCCTCCAATAAGAGAGTAGAGTCCTGCTTCCAGCCAGTTAAGTAACCGCATCCGTCCTTCATGGGGCCCAAAGCCTGGCCATGCAAGGCTCCTCTAGCAGCCCCCCCATTGGTCCGTGTAGCATGCCCCTCCCCTTCCTATAATAGCGCATCACTAAATCAAAGTGTAGAGAAAAATCTTTATTAAGCAATAAATTCATCTCTACATCCAGAAAACAAAGACACAGGAATGAATGAGAAACAGTCAAATCAATATGGAGACTTGAGGAGGAAGAAACAGGAAACTGCTGCAGCATTACTCTGCCCCTGGTAACAGCAGGAGCCCACTGTGCTGAGGGAGCCTCGTGTGGCAGAGGGGAGCGGTGCAGCCAGCCCTGGAGACCGATATAGCCCAGAACAGCCATCTGTCACACAGGCAGGGGGCGTGCAGCTATTCTTAAAGGGGAAGGCCAGTCTAAGATGAAAGTTTCCCCAACTGACACATTTTGCATCATATAAATTTATCTATGTCTGCCATTCACTTCAATGCTGCTGGGGGATTTCTCCCCCTTTCCCCCTCTCTAAGTCCCATTGCAAAGTCCAGGAGTCTAAAAGACATCCAGGGCATTCAAAATTAGGATGCCATGCTGCTTGAAACCCCCATGTTGCCCTTGCCAGGGGCAAAGGGGGGATGTCACACAGCAGGGCATCACAAAAGGGACCTAAATCCAGGTTTTTGGTCCACTTTAAGGAAGAGAAGGGGGAAATCACTCGGCACAGTCTATGAACTATATGGCTGAGATAAGACTTTATAGGATACAAAGTGAGGCAGCTGCTGGAGGAACATTTATAAGGGCTTAAAGCGGATCCAGAATTGGGATGCCCCACTGTTTGCAACCCTCAGATCACCCAGTACAACGGCACATGCGCGGGCTCTCGTCCAATCACAGCCATTTGCCGCGACTGTCATTTGATTTACAGCTCTGATAGGCTTCAATGGAGAGCGAGAGTGGCCACACCCCCCCCCCCACAGCGCGTGTGCTCCCATCCTAACCTGTCTGAATGGCTGGGGCAGGAAGCAGGGGATGCAGCTGCTCTCGCTCCCCATTGCATAGGCACGACAAACGGCTCTGATTGGACGAGAACCCATGCCGTTGAACTTCGGGAAAGATAAGCACACATCAGTGATCTAGAGGGTTTCATAGTTGCCCCGGGGGGGAAGCCAGCAGCCATCCCAAGAATCTTTTAGATTCCAGGGCTGGCTGCTCTGGGTTTTGTTTTGCTTTTAGTCAGCTTTTGCCTCAATGCTTTAAAGCAGGACAGAAGTCATAATAGACTTTTTTCCCCCTGTGGGGGTATCCCAAATAAGGATGCCCTGCAGTGTAATTCACCAAGGAAGCACTAAGCCACATTGGATCACCACGGGAAAGAGGACAGAATGCTGATTGGCTGCTGGGAAAATTATACTGTGGGGCCCAGATTGGGATGCCCAGTAGGAAACATGACTAAGTCTATTTAAACATTTAACCTGCTTTAAAGGGCCAGTGCAAGCATTGGCAATAATAAGGTAGCGAGAGGGTCACCTTATTACTGCAGGAAATGGAGGGGAGGTGCACAGAACAGGCTTCAGGGGAGCTCCTTGTTGCCTTATTATTGCCTGCACTGGCCCTTTAAGGAAAGGCAAATAAAATCTATAGAACAGGCTACTTCTTATTTCGGGGTTTTAGCTCTTCTGCTGCATTGCGGAGGAAGATGTAATTTTTCTTATGCGAGTTATAAAATTCATGACCCTGGAAAAAAAAAAAAAAAAAGATGGAGGTTACAGAGCCAACCGGGCACTCACCTATGAAACAACATGTTGTCTACATTAAATACACCCCCCCCCCCCGTGCCCTTCAAGAGAGCTGTGTATATATTTATATATGTGTACTAGGCCATTAATAATAATAATAATAATAATAATAATAATAATGGACAGCATTTCCCCTTGTGTTTTGACTGCATTACACAGGGACAGGCTTTAAAGTGGAACAAAACCTACCCACAGCTCCGATGCCTGAACAAAAAATTCAGGGCTGGGTTAAAGCTTAAGTTGGTGTGAGTAGCCCCCCCCCCCCCCCCCCCCCCCAATACTCACCTCAGTCTGGCGATCTCACTGAGCATGCTCGGGCCCTTGCCTGAATGGTCAACAACACTCCTTTGCAGCCAGTAGGGATATTATTGGCAGGCTTTAAAAAGACCATGAAGACTCTTTAGAAATCCTTTTGTCCCCTGCAGATCAGTCCAACTCCGGTGGTCAGAAACTCACCCGATTGCATCTTGCCCCACCTGGGATCCAACAGCTTCCGTGTATGACTCGCACCCTCGCCACAGGAGCCCTACCACGCCCACTCCAGTCCCTATAATGGAAGGAGAACGCCAGGCCTTTATTCTAAGTGTGCCATACACTCCACTTCGATCTTCATGACATGTGGGTAATCTCCAGTAGAGGGCAAGAGATGAATATGCAAAAAAGAAAGCCCCTCCTGGTCCATATATACCTGGGACCTCCCACCAATTCCCCAGTTCCTTCTCTGCAGGGAAGGCGACAAGACAGAAGATGAAGACTTCTTTACTTACAGGTAAGCTGGGCTCGCGCCCGGCCGTTTATTGTCCCTATTGCTGCCAGGGCCCTTTCTAAATTGTCCCTATTTGAGCCTCCCAGCTTAGGCTGCGGGTCCTGGTGAAGGTAGGAGCACCCTATGGGTGCGGAGGAGCCTTTGCTCCACCGTGAGACCTCATTCTGGGGTAGGCGGTTGCCCAGGTTTTGGTGACCCTGGTGTGGGATGCCCCATCCCTACAGGCTTATGGCCGGATTCTGGCAGGGTTCCCCCCCTTCCGGGTCCCTTACTTCCCTCCGGGGGGGGGGGGGGGGGGGTTGACTGGCCGTTATTTTCGGTTTCATTCACCTATGCCCGTGTGTGTGTGTGTGTGTTGGCTGACAGGATGTTTTCTCTTCTGAGGGCCATAGTTGTCAGGGGCTGCCTATCTGGGGCCGTTGATTTAGCCTGGGGAGCTTCTCCCCCTAGGGCTGTGTTCAGGGGCCCCGCCCCCTTATTTGGCGCCATTCTGCGGCCCAAGCCTTGGGATCCGCATTGCTGGGAGGGGGGGCGTGGCCTGGCGAGCGCGCGTTCTATGCTGGCCCGCCCTCCTCCTCCTCTGTCTGCATGAGGCATTTCTCGGGGGCCATTTTGGTTTGCTGCTGCTGAGCTGCGCTCCTGGTGGTAAGGGCCGGAGGGCCACTTCCTTAGCTTATGTGGGGGAGCTCCTCTTTAGTGGGGGGCCCCCACTGGTTTGCGGACATGTGTGTGTGTCATCTTGTTTCAGTTACGCGTGTCTGGAGCGTGTGTGTGTGTGTGTGTGTGTGTGTGTGTGTGTGTGTGTGTGTGTGTATATATATATATATATATATATATATATATATATATATATATATATATATTATATATAATTATGAATGTGTTATATATATATATATATATATTCCAGGGATGCACTTATGTTGCCTGTTTGTGTGTTACAGATTGCATCGTATTTGTGCATATTAAGGGGTTCCTCCTGGTCCTGGGGTCCCTAGTATAAACTTGATCACCTCAAATCCTCCCACTGGGACTTTTAAGGGGCATCCCGGGTTGCTTTTGCGTAAATTTCCCTATGGTCGTGCGGCTGACCACAAAAATCACCATATGGAGGCTCCGCAGGATACTGGGCTCGGGCTCCCTCTGGGTCAATCCCGGCCATGTGTGGGGCATCCCTTACGGAGGGGAATGTGCTGATCTGTATACCATGTGCACAAAAGGCCATAACGCGGCAGTCTGGTACCCAGCCTTCTGGGTCGGCTCCTCCCGCTTCATCACCTTCCCCTCCCCTCCTTATCCGTACCCCAAGTGACGGGGAGTCGCACTCCGATGTTTGGGCTAGGTTGTCCTGCATCGAGAAATGTATTACTAGCACGGTGGGCAAGAAGGCCCAGGCTAAAAAGAGACATTTGTCATCGGCCCAGCCTTTGTGGGATGTTGACGACGATTCCATTGATTTGTCGGATTATTCCCCGTTAGAGGAGGGGGAATTGTATGAGGAAACAGAGGCTGATTATGTTCAGTCTGGAGATGCCGAGGTCGGGCAGGCGCTGGGGGATGCCGTAGATACGGCCACTGTTTTGTCACATCTATTGGAAGTGTTGGATATTGACCCGTCTGAGGCGCCTCCTCTCAAGAAGGGGGAATTTTTTGGGCCTGCAAGCCCCGTCTGGAATTTCCTACCCAGAGTCACTTTGATGCGCTGATCCTTAGAGAATGGGAGAGGCCCAGTCGGCTTCCTGGTGTGCATCAGGGATGGGATAAGAAGTATCCTTTCCCGGTGGAGGCGGTTAAGCGCTGGTCTTCTCCTCTCGAGGTCGATGCGCCAGTTTTAGGTTTGACCAACTCTTCCGTGCTGAACACCCCTGACGCCACTTCACTTAAGGATGGCGAGGATAAGCGCCTTGATCAGATGCGTGCCACGCATTTGCCAGCGTGGGCTCGGCCCTGCGGCCTGTTTGTGCATCTGTCCTAGTGTCGCTTGCAACCAGATCTCTTATCAGGGACTGGCTGAATGTCGCTCTGTACGCTATCCTTAAGAGATGTGAATTGTTCATGGATTTTGTCTTGGCTTCTATGGAAGATTCTATTGTCGTGTGTAGCAGGACTTCAGCCCTATTGGTGGCTATGCGCAGATCGGTCTGGACAGAGGACGGCGGACTTTGGGGCCAAGAAGTCGCTCACAGCTCTTCCCTTCTTGGGTACGCGGCTGTTTGGAGATATATTGGATGCTGTTGCTAAGGGAGGTAAGTTACCTCAGCGGAGGAAACAGCGCCGTCCCTTTCGGGGGGCTGGCTCGTTCACTCCTTCCTTTCGAGGGGCCAGAGCGACTAGGGGTTTGGCCTTCTCGGGTGTCAGGGGCTCGTCCTGGAACAGAGGCAGAGGTCGGGCACGTCCCACGGCTGCCTGGGGTTCCAAGCCCAAGCCTGCCGTTAAACCGGCTCAGCAATGAAGGGGCGCCCTCACCCGCAAGGGTGGGGGGACGGCTGCGGCTCTTCGTCTGGGCTCGGGAGGTCACGGACAATTGGATCTTGGAAGTGGTCTCCTCTGGGTACAAAATGGAGTTCGAGTACTGGCCGCCTCCAAGATTCTTAAGGTCTCGGGTGCCCTCGGATCCTCAGGCTGCACAGGGGCTCCTGTTAGCAGTGAAAAACCTTCTGGACATGGGGGTTATATGCCCGGTGCCTCCGTCGGAGAGAGGCAGGGGTTACTACTCCAACCTTTTCACGGTTCCCAAAAAGCAGGGTTCGGTGAGACCCATTCTAGATCTCAAGGTTCTCAACAGGTTTATCAGAGCCAAAAAGTTCCGCATGGAGACTCTGCGCTCGGCTATCAATTCCCTTCGCCAAGGGGATTTTATGACCCATAGACATCAAGGATGCGTATCTGCATGTTCCGATTTTTCCGACCGATCAGGGATTCCTCCGGTTTGCGGTGGAGGATCAACATTTTCAGTTTGTAGCCCTTCCCTTCGGACTGACCTCGGCACCGAGGGTCTTCACCAAGGTCTTGGTGGGAATAATGGCTCTGCTCAGAGCTCAGGGCATTCGCATTGTGCCTTATCTGGACGACCTGTTGATCTCAGCTTCTTCCCTCCGTCAGGCGGAGCTGGACACCCACCAGGTGGTGTCGACCCTGGAGAGGTTCGGGTGGGTGATCAACCGCCCCAAGTCTTCTCTCTCTCTGTCACGAGTGACTTCATTTCTGGGCATGAATCTGGATACCATTCAGGCCAGAGTGTTTCTGCCCAAGACCAAGGCGCGGGGGATTCAGGGTCTGATCCGCCTTCTTCTGGCCAATCCTTGCCCCTCTATCCGACAGGGGATGAAACTGGTGGGCTTGATGGTGTCCTCCTTCGAGGCGGTACCATTTGCACAGTTTCACATGAGATCTCTTCAACTTCACCTATTGACGCATTGGGACAGGTGTCCGCAGTCATTGGATCAACCTTTCAGGATGTCTCCCAGGGTTCGGCAGTCCCTTCAGTGGTGGCTGGAGTCGAGCAACCTGTTGAAGGGCAGATCCTTGCTGGTCCTTTGTTGGGAGACGGTTACCACGGATGCCAGCCTGTCGGGCTAGGGAGGTTATTGGAAAAGTCCTCAGGAGGCTCACACCCCCATCAATGTCTTGGAGCTCAGAGCCATCCGACTGGTTCTGGCTCGGCTGACTTCACATTTACAGGGTCTACCGGTTCAGGTTCGCTCAGACAACTGAACGGCGGTAGCTTACATCAATCACCAAGGAGGGACTCGCAGCAGGAGTGCCCTCAGGGAAGTCTCTCTGATCCTGCACTGGGCGGAGAGCAATGTTCCTTGCATTTCGGCAGTCTACATTCCGGGAGTGGAGAACACGGAGGCGGATTCCCTGAGCAGGGGATCCTCTCGCCAAGGAGAGTGGTCTCTCAACCCCGAGGTTTTTCTGGATCTTTGCCGCAAGTGGGGGACTCCAGAGGTGGATCTCTTTGCCTCGAGGCACAATCACAAACTTCCGGCTTTTGTGTCTCTTTCTCAGGATCCTCTATCTCTGGCAGTGGATGCCTTGTCCCTTGCTTGGAAGGATCTGGGGTTTCTGTACCTGTTTCCGCCCCTCTCCATGCTGGGCAAGGTAGTTCGCAAACTGGTTCTAGAAGGGGCACCAGCAATTCTTGTGGCTCCAAGGTGGCCAGGAAGGGTTTGGTACGCAGACGTTGTAAGGCTGGCCGTAGATTAGTACCGGCTTTCCATGTTGCCGGATCTGTTATCTCAGGGTCTACTACTTTACCCCAATTTACAAACGCTGGCTCTGACGGCTTGGCTGCTGAAACCTTCATTCTGAAGGCGGAAGGTTTGTCTGCGGCCGTTGTTCAGACCTTGATTAGAGCTAGGAAGCGGTCCTCTTCTGGCATCTACTATAGGACTTATATTGATTGGTGTGAGGCTAGGGCCTTGCCTTGCAGGGTGTTTTCGATTCCTAGGATTTTGGAGTTTCTTCAACATAATCTGGATCTTGGGTTCCAGCTTAGTATGTTGAAAGGACAGGTTTCTGCTCTGTCGGTTTTCTTCCAGAGGTCTCTTGCCTTACACCTGCTGGTTAAGACCTTTTTTCCAAGGGGTCGCGCATGTGCGGCCCCCTCGGAAGGCTGTGGTTCCTGTTTGGGATTTGAATTTGGTTCTTTCGGCTCTCCAGGGTCCTCCTTTTGAGCCGCTACAGGATATTGCTCTTTCGGTTCTCACTCAGAAGGTTGCTTTCTTGGTGGCCATCACCTCTGTTCGGCGTGTCTCTGAGTTGGCGGCTCTGTCGATTCAGGCCCCTTACTTTGAGAGACACCAGGATAAGATGGTTTTTCGTTTTAAGCCAGATTTCCTTCCTAAGGTGGTGTCTGCTTTCCACCTCAATCAGGATATTGTTCTCCCTTCCTTGTGTCCTAAGCCTAACAATGACAAGGAGAGGGTTCTGCACAATTTGGATGTTGTTCGCTGTGTGAAGTTCTATTTGGTGACTACTTCTTCCTTCCGCAAGACGGACGCCTTTTTCGTGGTGCCCTGCGGGCCCAGGAAAGGGTTGGCGCCTGCTAAGTCTATGATTAGCAAATGGATTCGTCAGGCCATTGTTGGGGCCTATTCTGCTAAGGGGAGGACTCTACTCGTGCGGTTGATGCGTCCTGGACTTTTCAGCACCAGGCTTCTGTTGAACAAGTTTGTAAGGCTGCGGCTTGGTCTTCCGTTCATACTTTCTCCAAGTTTTACAAGGTTGATGTGTGGGCTTCAGCGGATGCCGATTTTGGCCGCAAGGTTCTGCAAGCTGCAGTGGTTCGAGTACATTCTTTACTACTTCTGGTTCCCGCCCATGACGGACACTGCTATTGGATGTCCCACATGTCATGAAGATCGAAGTGGAGTGTATGGCACACTTAGAATAATACCGTTTTGTGAGTACTCACCTTTAAAATGGGTATTATGAGTGTGCCATACACTCCACTTCGCCCCACCCCCCTTTTTCAGGTATTCTGGGGCTTTTATAGGGTGAACCATTGGTTTTGATTGTTTAGGTTATAATTAGTTCTTCCTGGTCCCCTTACTGCTTTTTTACACTGGGAATTTGGTGGGAGGTCCCAGGTATATATGGACCGGGAGGGGCTTTCTTTTTTGCATATTCATCTCTGCAGAAGTTCGCCCTCTCCTGGAGATTACCCACATGTCAAGAAGATCGAAGTGGAGTGTATGGCACACTCATTATACCCGTTTTAAAGGGGAGTACTCACAAAACTGTATTTTATTGCAATGGATGGTGAGGGTGTGGCAGCTCTCCTGTGATTGATGGCAGGGTGTGAGATCAACTCAGGATTCATTCCCGTCTGCTATTCGGGGCCTCTGCCAACCCGAAATACGATCCAGTGATTGGGCCGGACTTGGACCAATCAGCTGCAGGGGCCAAAAGGTCAGTACCCTTTTGTTTTGGTATAAGGGTGGTCAATCCCTTACTCCAGTCACCACTTTACAGAGTATGGCCCCAAATGGCAGTTAATCAGTTGACCCACCATTCAGGTTTGATGTGTAAGCCCACTGGGGAAACCCTGATTGGTCAGCAGCAGTCACATGATTGCTAACCTGATACAGTCTGATGTTCGAATGGCAGGCGCATGGCTCCCTGGCTGTGCAGCGATTATATTCAATTACATTACAAGCTAAACTGCCACATGAATTAAAGAAATGTATGTAGCTTTCAATGCTTTCAGATTTATTGCAGTTATTATAACGGATAAGGCTGACCCTCAATGCCGAACTGTGTATAAAACTGTATCATTAATGGAGAGCACCAGGGGGCGCGGCTGTGCAGCCAACGTCATACCGCATCCGGTTAGTGTTTTTTGTGTATTGGGTAAAGGCTTTAGTTAAAAAAAAATAAATAAAAAAAAGGGCGTTTTGGGGAACTGGGCTGGGGATAGAAGGCGACCACAAACTGACCGTCTGGATATAGGATCACTTCAAAGCCACCCATGTCACTGACCGATCAGGAGTTCCCCAGTGGGCTTGACCTTTCTGGGTACAGGATCACTTCAAAGCGAACCTATACCCATATGTTAGCCACTTCCTCATTCCAGAGTGGCTGGCTAACATGTGACTGCCACTGACCAATCATTAGCTCCCCAGTGGGCTTGACCTTTCTGAGTATAGGATCACTTCAAAGCCATCCTATACCCATTTGTTAGCCACTTCCTCGTTCAACTGGCTAACATGTGACTGCCACTGACCAATCAGGAGTTCCCCAGTCGGCCTGACCTTTCTGGGTATAGGATGACTTTGCGGTGTCAGTGGGCCGGTATCAGGCTCCTCACCTTGGACCAGTCGTAGCTGGAGGCGTAGGCAAAGATGTTTCCATTGTGGTTGAAGCAGCAGGCGGCGATGGCCTGGTCGAGCTGCTCAGACGTCTTCAATTTGGTTCGGGCATCTTTGTCCCAGAAGCTGAAGCGGCCGTCCGAGCCGACCGTGGCCAGCGTGCCGTGTACTGGATGGAAGGCGATGCCGTTCACCTGAGGAGAGAGACGCAGGGGAAGATTCAGCACAGGGGCAGCTTGCCCATCACACCCCTCCCCCAATCATTAGCATGCTCACAGCGTAGATATCCTGGGGGGCTGCGGTGTTTGTCCCGTTGGATCGGTGACATTTAAACGTGAAGTTATCTTTGGCTCTGAAATGAAAGGAAATGCATCATGGGAGGAAACAAAGATGGCTGCGCGTGAAGACGCCCTTATGGCCTGGCATACGTACGGATTGGGAGGATTTATATAGTGGATGGCAACGCGGCCCTCAATGCTGCCCAAGGCAAAGCCCGTCGGCTTGTTCTGCTTATCTTTGAATATAGCGACACAACGGTGCTGAGAAAAAAAAAAAAAAAAGAAATCAGGTGACCATGAGAGAATCCGCGCACCATGAATGCTGCAAATCAACAGAAGACTTTCAGGTCCCACTTTCCTGAGTCCTGAATCCTGAGTGGTTCTGCATATTAGACAGGTCAATGTCATAACACTCATTGGTGGATTTGGTCTCATGGCTCTCCTCACATAACTGTGGTCGCTAGATGAGCCAGGTTAAAGGGAAACTGTATGTTCCCTATTCTTAAAGTGGACCAAATTCCAGGCCTGGCAGTTCATTCCCCGCCCCCAGGGCATCCAGATTAGGGATACCCCACTGTGTGAAACCCCCCAGGTTGCTCAGTAAATTCCCCTTCTCCCCCGTGCCTCACATGCGTGAGGTGTGACCGCTCCCTGCTATACCTTTAGCAGGGCGTGCACCCGCGCTAGGCATTTGTGAATGTCCGGTGCGGGCATGCCCCCGGTTAGGAGGTAGCAGGAATGGCCGCCGGAACGCTTGGATCTGCCGGGTTCCAGGCTAGAGTGGATCTTTGCGAGCCAAATGGACGAGAGTCCACGCATGCACCTTAGGACCAGGGATAGGCGAGTTCGATTGGGCGACTGGGGATGTGCCGCTGTGCGAAAGGCCCCAGATCAGGGTGCCCCGGGGGCAAGGACCAAAACCCAGGACAGTCAAAATACGAAGTTTTGGTCCACTTTAAAGAGGTCGTAGGCTTCCAGCAACATAGGGAAGAAAAAAGGAAACAATATCAGTAACATCTGGGCACTGGTATTATGTCACTAGTATGACCCGACCAAGAACAAGGTACTCTGCCAGTGTGACCAGTTACACCTAGGTACTGGTATTCTTATTACAGACATGGTTCTCCAATAAGATTCCCAGAACCATGGTGTCCCCTTGTGGAAACAATCCAGATATCATCAGACAAGCTGATAAGTGGGGGGGAGTGTAGTCGTACAAGACCGGCATACATACTATCAAGAGGCTATGAGACAATTAACTGATGATCCGACACTAGTATTTATTTGGCTAATCTTGGCTACCACTAACAGAAGGAGAGTTTATGAAGCACCCTCACCCAGTGGCTGCAGTGTTCTACCACCTGTCCAAGATCCACAGAGAGGCCCCATCCGCCCGCCACGGGCGTCCCATTGTGGCAGGTATTGGTTCTCTGAATGAGGAAACTGGGCAAATGGGTGAACCTTCAGCTGCAGCCGCTGGCGAGAAGGCTCCTGGCATTTATTAAGGAAACTAAATGTGTTACGTTACACTAAACTCATGACACAGATGGGATGGCCCGATTATAGGGGGGGGGGGGGGGGGGATTCAGATGTGCTTTGGACATTGCATCCCTTTACTCCAGTTTCATCTGAAAATATATTCAGATTAAACGATCGCATTATGTTTGTGTTGATGGACACAGAATTTCTTTTTCCAATCTGCAGGGGAGTTCTATCTCGCATCAATGGAGGCGCCACCCCCCCATCCTTAGCCACCCTTTATATGGGTTGGTGAGAGGAGAGCCACACCTTAAGAGATACGAACCCCCACTGCAGATTTATTCACTATTTTAAGAGATATATAGACAGTTTATTGATAATCCGGCAAGGTCCGTTCGATGTACCGTATTTATCGGCGTATAACACGCACCGGCGTATAACACGCATTCCCCATTTTAACACAAAAATTTGAGTAAAAATTTTTTTCATTAAAAATAAATGTACCACCTAATATCCCCCTGTACCACCTAATCCCCCCCCCCCCCCCCCAGATCCACCTGTACAACCTAATCCCCCTGTACCACATAGTCCTGATACCACCTGTACCATATAACCCCACCCCCCATATCACATACTCTTTCCCCCTGCGCCACATAACAAGCCCCCCCACATAAACCCATATTTCTTTATGTTTTTGTTTTCACCACAGTACCTGGCCTGTATCGCTAGCAGGCTCAGGTCACTCTTTAATTGCGCTGACGAGTAACGTCCTCAGCGTAACGTCAGGGACGTCACTCGTCAGAAGTACGGTGGCCTCGGAGGGTCCTGAGGAGCAGCCTTTAAAACAGCAGCGCGGGCGGCTGCGGACTCACAGCTGATTGGGAGAATGCCGGCGCGTACACTTGGGACCAGAGAGCAGGCGGGCGAAAAGGTAAGCACCCGCAATGATGGAGAAAAAATACAGGCAGCGGGCGGCTCTATGGCCGCTGCGAGCCGCTGCTGCTAGGATGGGGTTAAATCAGGCAGCGGGCAGCTCTCCAGCCGCCGCTTGTTCAATGATTGGTTTAAAGCGAACAGCAGGTGGCTGGAGAGCTGCCGCCACTGCTGCAAGGTAGGGGTTATATCAGGCAGGGTAGCTAGAGAGCCGCCGACGCTGCCATGAAATGGATGCTGCACTTCTATGAGTATCATGGGCGCCGGTGAATCAGCTGGAGCAGGTAGTTTGGGACCCGGCGTATAACACGCAGTATCGGCGTATAACACGCAGGCAGGGTTTAAGCTTGCAATTTTAGTTTTAAAACTGCGTGTTATACGCCGATAAATACGGGTAATTAAAAAAATTGTGGCAAACAATCTGAATTTGGAATTTACAGGGACAAAACTAAAATATCCTTGGTGGATCTGGCGCTCTCCATGTCAAATACCTATCGCAAGCAATGCAACTTGACAGTGTGTGCAGCAGCTTCCTGGCTGGGAAGATTGAGTATACTTAAAATGGGCCAAAACCCACTGAACTTGTGAAATACGTTTGACCAAAGCCCTTGCCAATACTCTCTTCTTAGAGTGTAAATCTAGAAATGGATATTTTTGCTTATCAAATCACCCTGAAACACTTTTTTGCTCTCCCTCTCTGTAAGATTGCAAGTGATTAGTCAATGCATAAGTGTGGCAATGACATCTTTGCCACACACAGAAGTGGAAATGAATGGAGGAAGCGGAGCTTTACAGCTAAAACAGGCGCCATTATCTGGGATTAGAGTGAAACAAAAGCAGTAAGTTAGGCATAAGTTACTATTCGTGGGGGAGCAATTCAGGGGTTGCTATTTAAAAATGTGGGTTTTAGGCCACTTTAATTATGCCCAGCCTTCAATCCAAATTGTACTAATAGTGCCCACTCACCTTACAGATTGGAGGGTCGGCAATATTAAAATGAACGTCTAGACCAGACCTGGGCAGAGTACGATTTGGGCATTCAAATAATAAAACTCCCCAGATGCCGGTAAAGGGGGGGGGGCAGGACTCTGTATAGCTGCATGGACTTGAGTCACACATTCCTGCATGGGAATTGGGTGACCGACCTGTCAATCAAGGTCCCAGCTTCAGCTTCTGTGCCTGCTCCAGCGAAAAATTGGACATAGCACAGGGGAAGGGTGGTGTGTTACAAAATGCTTGGGCAGTTCAGTGTTGCCCACCCTCCTTGCAATGGTTTAGAAATCTCGAGTCCTCTCTGTAATTACAGAGGCCAGGCTAGATGCATTTGGGAGCTTTCCTTGCAATAAAAACACCACATTTGCCTCTATATGGTTTCTTAGTGCAAAATGCACACTGCCTCAAGATGCTGGGGTGAGCATCTGGTGGCATCAGATGGGATACAGGCCTGTCTGCATCCTCTCCACAATACCAGGAGCAGCGCCAGGGTCTGAGTGTATTGCAGCAAAGCGGCTGCGTGTAATGAAAGGCGCGGTGCCATCGCTGGGGGTTACCTGGTGCTTCAATGGCGATTCAATCCTCCGGAACTCAGACGGCTGGTTTTCTAGCTGGTAGACTATTAACCCCCTCTCTGCTGTTGCCACAACCGCCATAGGATAGACCTGACAGGTGAATGTGAAGAAGTAGGGGGAGAAAAGTTTAAAGTACTTGAATAAATTAGCAATCAGATTTATAAATACCAAAACAATAAAAGAGGACAAAATCCTGGACTTTCACTACCTTGTCACACTTTTGGGATGCCCTGTTATGTGAAACCCCCAGATCACCCTAAAAAACTTAATGTGGACCAAAACCCATGCAGATCGGCCCAGGAATCTAAGAGAGTCCCAGGAATATTCCCCCCCCCCCGAGGCATCCAAAATCAGGATTCCCCGCTGTGTGATACCCCCAGGTCACCCCATACACTTACCTTGTTTCCCTGTCCAATGGCATATGCGCAAGCTGCATCCCCGCTATGCCTCTAGCAGGGCGTGTGTGCTCCCTGTTAGAGGGAAGCAGGGGATGCGCCCGCCAGCGCGCTCAGAGCCCCTGGCCTTAGACGAAGGCTTAGACGACATCAGCGGCTCACGCTGATTGGACGAGCGGCCGCGCATAGGCTGTAGGGCCGGGAAGAGGTGAGTTGGCATCGGCGATCTGGGGGGTTTCACACAAGGGGGGTAAAGGACCAAAAGCCAGAATAGTCAAAATCCATGTTAAGCAGCATAAAACCACACAAATTAAAGGCCAGTGGGAGGAGCCGTGGAATACTCACCACGTCGGCGCAGTAACAGCGTTCTGGAAGCTGGAGCGTCATTAAAGGGTTTGAGGAGCGGGTATCCCAAAACTGGAAAGAAAAGCCGCGTGTTTAGTCTTCATACAATGATACAAGAGAATAACTATACAACAGTGATGGCTGCTCGGGTCACAGCACACAGGTCAAAGGGCTTCCCTATGGGGCTTTTCCTAAAGCTCCACTGGTCTGGGTCTTAAGTCTAACAAAGTGGACTTGCCTTTTAAAGCAGGCTAACATCCTCTGGGGGGGGGGGGGGCATCCCCTCACATAACCCCCCAGGACACCCGTATATCTTACCTTACAGGGCATTCAACAGTCGGAACGTCACTGCCCACATGAGTGCAGGGCAGCCAATTATGACGCTCCCCCAGCGGGGTCCTAGGGGACTCCAGTATTCCTAACGCCCTCCCCAAGCTGTCATATAGCATCAGCGCCAGCAGCCACCAACACCCTCGCTGTGGAGGGTGTTGGTCCTCTTTAAAGGAGCGGAGAAAGAGCACTAAAGTGGACTTACCCTTAAAATTACACCTTTTCTGATGTGGGGAAAGGTAAGCAAGAAGCTAGTGATAGGTCAGATTATCCAGGGTGCGCGTTATACCATCAGCCACAGAGTCCCATAGGGGAGGAAACTTGGCCAGGAATTTGAATTCCTCATGGACAGGAAGCCCAACCTCGGCCTTGTGCCACTTACCATCAGGTTCAAGAAGAAACACAGCGAGTCCGGTTGCCTTGATATATTTCCACAGATACACTGTGAACGTCACAGACTTACCTTCAGGGTTTTATCCCAACTGCCGGTCATGATGCAACTGTAGTTGGGTGCCTTGATCCAGTGGACTGTTTTTATTGGTGCGTCATGCTGGAAGGGGCGGAGGAAAAAAAAGAAAAAGTGTCTAATAACTTGTCTCATCTAGGCATTGGTCTAGAAGGAGAGGATTTATAGGGCGTTACCTGGGCGACCTGTATGGACTGGTTGCTGTTGAGGTCCCACATTTTGGCCGTCTTATCACAGGATGCGGTGAAGACTTTGCTACCGTCCTGCGAGAGAGACAAATCAGTTACCGGGGCCTCTGTGTGGCCAATTCCATACCCCACCATCAGAGGGTGCCCCACAGGATGGAGAAAAACACCAAAAGCTGGGGGTGGGTAAGTTTGGTCCACTTTCAGCATTGCAGAGCAGAGGTGACTGCGGTGATCATGCATAGAGATATACGTACATCGCTCCAGCATACGTCAAGCACGGGGCCCGTGTGCATCTGTTGGGCCTTGGGGATGGTCTGGCCGTTGTCCTGCACCTCCCAACATCGCACCTGTGCAACACAGGAGACAGCACGGGTTACACAGCACAGGCAATACATGCAACAGATTTTTTCAATTGTTTTTTGCAGCAGATATTAAAGTTATTGTTGTCCCATTGTCTCAGGCTACATGTTGCACGGTCCTAAACTAATCCGTTTTCAAAAAGACCCTAAGTTATCTTTAAAAGTATTAGAGCATTGGAGATGCAGAGAAAAAAAATGGAGAAACAGTGGGTGTGGCAACAGCCATGTGATGTAAGCACACCGATTAGTGTGAGGAGGGCGGAGTTTCAGGGCTGCAGAAAGAGGCAGCCAATCAGGACGTCTGGACAGGGAGTGGTGGGTGTTTGCGTTCTTGGTCCAATGAAGGTAAAAGTAAAATCCCCATTAGTTTTACTGGTAAATGTACTTCTAAGAGTCCTTCAGGACAGCCACAGAGAGAGGGGCTCCTCCCCTTATAGAGGAAACCCAAACTGGGACAGGTTTAAAAGCCCCCCTCCCCCCCCCATCCTCAGTATATAGGCAAGCACTTACCAGAAAAACCAAAGGACTAATTAGGGAGCCCTGAAAGACTCGTAGAAATACAGTTACCGGTAAGACTAACTGGGATTTTCTCCCTTCATCCTTCAGGACGGCCATGGAGAGGATGAGCAATCTACAATAAGTACTGGGCTGAAAACTGATAAAAGTGCCTTTCTACCAAATTATTGTTGACTGCTCGAAAGGAGGTCTACATGGTAATGCCTAAGGAAAGTATGAGGTGAGGACCAAGTGGGCGCTTTGCAGATCTCTTCTAAGGAAGCCCCTGATCTTTAAGCCCAGGAAGTGGAGGCTGCTCTGGTAGAATGTGCCCCGATATGTGTGTGTGTGTGTGTGTGTGTGTGTGTGTGTGTGTGTGTGTGTGTGTGTGTGTTTGTGAGTGCGTGGGCCTATCCATGCATGTATAAGCCATTAAGAGGACCTGTCTAATCTACCTAGCTAGTAATCTTGGAAGCAGCCAGGCCCCTGTTTCTTCCCCTGAAGGAGATGAACAGTAGGTCTGCTCTCCTTCATGTGTGCGTTCTGGTTAGAACACTAAGCACATTCTGACATCTCTGGATCCTCCCGGTTAGCTAACAGGGAGGGCAGTATGATATCCTGAGAGCTATGAAACGTGGAAGCTATTTTAGGGAGGTACAGTGGGTTGGGCTTTAAGATAGCTTTGTCCGGCAGGATTAAGCAGTACAGTTCCCTCATAGATAGTGTCTGAAGATCCCTAACTGACTGCAGAGTCTTAATCGTTAAAATATTTTCCAAAGATTCAAAAAGTGTCTCAACTGGAGATCTGGTTAACTCCTTGAGTACTAGAGTAAGGTCTCAGGTAAGAATCTGGACGTACTACTGGTCTTATTCTGGAGATGAAAACAAAGAATCTGTTAATGAGGTCAACTTTTCTTAAGCTATGGTTTAAAAATACCGAAATGGTGGAAGCCTGGGTCTTCAGAGTACTAACCGCTAGACCAAGTTCTAACCCATCTTGTAAAAATACAATTCTGTGATTACTGTGATTAATTGTTTTTACGGTGTACAGCACGGCTTGCTTCATTTCAATTCTTTACATTTGGGTAATCCGCCACAAGGTGGCGCAGTTGACTGCAGAAAGACTTGTGGCTCCTCCCGGCCCATAAAAAGGGCAGGAATTACCCAGAGACCCCAGTGTTTGAAAAGCAGTAATGCAAGAAGCCGGGAGGCAAGACCATGTTAACAAAAACACATCCCCACTAAAAAATAACTCTCAAGAAAAATCACCATAAGAAGGCAAAAAAGGATAACGATAACAAGGGAGGGATGAAGCAAGCCGTGCTGTACACCATAAAAACAATTCTACAGGTGAGTAATCACAGAATTGTATTTTTCCAACAGCAGTGTCCATGAAGAAGGGTGGGATCCCCAGTGAGCAATGGCAGGCAGTTCAAACCACTACCGTCTGAGCACCTTGCGTCCAAAAACAGCATCAGCTGAGGCCCTAACATCAACTTTGTAAAACGTGAGAAAAAGTATGAACTGAAGACCAAGTAGCGGCCTTACAAACCTGTTCAACAGAAGCCTGGTGCTGAAACGCCCAAGAGGCACCAATAGCCCTAGTGGAGTGAGCTGTAACACGGAAAGGGGGTTCCTTCCCCTTGGCAGAGTACGCTTGTACCACCGCCTGTCTGATCCACTTGCCGATAGTGGATTTGGCCGGAGGCAAGCCCTTCCTAGGCCCGGCAGGAAGAACAAACAGAGAATCAGACTTCCGAAGGGACTCGGTGGCAACCAAATAAAATTTGAGAGTCCTGACCACATCCAGGGAATGGAGGGTCCGGTCCTTAGAATTAGAAGGGGCAGGACACAAGGAAGGCAAGATAATGTCCTCATTGAGATGAAAGGCTGATACAACCTTAGGCAAAAAAAACACCTTATCCTGATGCCGCTCAAAGTAAGGAGGTTTAATGGAAAGCGCCGCCAGCTCAGAGATGCGACGCACCAAAATGATAGCAACCAAAAAGGCCACCTTAAGAGTCAGAATGGGAAGAGCAGCATTGTGCAGAGGCTCGAAGGGGGGACCCTGGAGAGCAGAAAGCACCAAGTTCAAATCCCACACCGGTAGCAGAGGCTTACACGGTGGACGTACATGAGTAACTCCCTGGAAAAAAAGTTTCGACAAGCCTATGATTGGAAAAAGACAGCCAAGGCGAAACCTGTCCTTTGAGGGTACTCAGTTGTAGACCCGACTCCAGAACATGTTGTAAAAACTCCAGAATCCTGGAAATGGAGAAGGTGCGACAAGGAAAAGACAGACTCGCACCAGGCAATGTAAGCATGCCAAACCCTATAGCAAATCATAGAAGAGGATTTCTTCCAAGCCTGAATCATAGCATTGACGACCAAAGCCGACAATCCCTTATTCATCAGGATGGAGGTTTCAGCAGCCAAGCCGTCAAAGCCAGCGTTGATAAGTTGGGATGGCACAGCTTTCCCTGAGTGAGAAGCCCTGGATCGTCAGGCATGACGAACTGATCCACCGCCATCTGGACAACGTCCGTGAACCACACCCTCCTCGGCCAGCGGGGGGCCACCAGGATGGTCGGTACCCCCTGCTGGGCTATCTTGCGCAGCACCCGACCCAGGAAAGGAAAGGGAGGAAATGCATAGAGGAGCCGGAAATCCGTCCAGGGAATGACTAGAGTGTCCGTGGCGAAGGCCAGAGGATCTTTTAACAGACAGACGAATCTTGGAAGCTTGTGATTGTGACAGGACGCAAACAGGTCCACGTCCGGCTGACCCCAACGGCGACACAGGGCATGAAAGATCTTGTTGTCGAGGGACCATTCCCCCAGACGAGACGTCCCCCTGGTCAGGGAGTCTGCCCCCTGGTTCTCCACCCCTGGGATGTAAACAGCTGAGATGCAGGGAACATTCGCCTCTGCCCAAGACAATATCAAGGACACCTCCTTGAGGGCTTGTTTGCTCCGAGTCCCGCCCTGATGATTGATGTAAGCGACAGCCGTCTGATTGTCCGAGCGGACCTGGACCGCACGACCCCGTAAGTGGGGAGTCAACTGGAAGAGAACCAACCTGATCGCTCTCAGTTCCAGGAGATTGATGGCCGTGAGGGCCTCCTGAGGGCCCCACTGGCCCTGGAACTGCAGCGATTGCCAAAATCCTCCCCAACCGGTCAGACTAGCATCCGTGGTGACAATCTCCCAGCACGGAGGCAGAAAGGACCTGCTTGTTAGAAGATTCCTCAAGTCCAACCACCACGAGAGGGACTGTCTGGCCAGATGGGACAGGGCAAATTCCTGCTCCAGGGACTCCTGTGTCCAATCCCAAACGGTCAAGAGGTTCAACTGAAGAGGTCTCATGTGGAACTCCCACCAACTGCATCCCCAAAGGGATGGAGGGAAGAGGACATGACAGCAGGGCTCGCGCCTGCATCTGAAGGCCCTCCACCTTCTGCCGAGGAAGAAACACCTTGACCTGAGAAGTATCCAGCGTCATGCTCAGGAAGGACCTCACCAAAGACGGAGTGAGCGAAGACTTGGGATAATTGATGAACAGACTGGAGTAGAACCCCCGACCACGTTCTTGAAGAGGCACAGGACAGACCACTCCGGACAATAAAAAGACGTTGGACGGCCAACCTCAGGCCCTGCGCTGTCACAAGATTCTGGGAGATCCGGGACCGAAGGAATCTTGGGGGCGGCCAGGCTGCCAGCTCTATCTGGTAGCCGGCGGACACCACCTCCTGAATCCACTGGTCCAAGACGTATTGTCTCCAGACGTGAGCAAAGAGCCAAAGCCGCCCCCCCACCCGGATGGGTGAGGGCACCTCCTCATGCCTCAGGCGCCTAGGTGGGGGCTTAGGCTTGGACCCCCAGGAGAGACTGGGACGACCGCAAGCCCTACCTCGCCCCCAGGATTCCCTGCGACCGCCAGGGAAGGAGGCGCCACGTCCCCCTCGGAAAGGAAGAGGACCCCCGAAAGGGCCGAGAAGGCTTTCTACACTGAGGTAGCCGACCATCCTTGGCCAATACATCAAGACGCTCCCCAAAAAGATGGAGTCCCGTGAAGGGAAGACCGGTGAGGGACTTCTTAGCGGCAGCATCGGCCGCCCACTGCCGCAGCCAGACAGACCGACGCATGGCAACCAGCAGGGCCGAAGCCCTACCACCAAGCCAGACCGCATCATCCATGGCAGATAGCACAAAGGTAATAAAATCAGCGCAAAGCAAAAAGGTCCTTATATTCGTCCGCACGATTGCGGGATCTGGCGGCCTCAACAAGGCGCTTAATCTTCTTGATAGCAATGGCAACAATAGCCGTGGCGCAGACCGGTCGAAGACCAGCCCCCCACAAAAGTGAAAGCATGGCAAGCTAGTTGATCCATGCGCCGATCAGCATTGTCACGTAAGGTAGTAGTGTCAGGAGACGGCATAAACGAAATATTGGAAAGCCCCAGGACAGGAGCGTCCAACTCCGGGGGACCAGACCAAAGACGGACCAACTCAGCAGAGAAGGGATACCGTCTATCCAGTCCCTTAGGCACCAAAGACAACCTGTTGGGCCGTTCCCATTCTTTAAGGACCATCTTGGAAAAATGTCCCTGCTCCGGAAACTCTAGGAGTTGTTTACCAGGGCGAAAAAGCTCACCCTGTTTCTTTTTCGCCGCCTTAGGGGGGACAATGTGCAAGGTCTCAAAAACCGCCGCCAACAATCTATCCCTATCAGCAGGGAGCCAAGCGTCCTCGTCCGAAGAAGATCCAAGATCACTGTCAAGAATGCCGACGATCCCATGAGGAGTCGGAATCATGGAACAACTCCCCCTCCTCCATGGAGTCACGTCCGCCAAAAGTATCATAAGTGTCATCCTCATCGTCAAAGAGAGAATAAGCTGGTTCCAAATGCCTCCTCTTACTAGAGGCCTTGCCGGAGACGGGACGGGCCAGCTGCCGCTCAACCGGAAGACCCACAGCCGACGGGGCAGGTAGGAGTCAAGCGACCCAGCAGCACAGGAGATGGATCCCAGGACAGGAGCGTCCCACAGCAGCGTGCAGGAGCCAAAATGGTGCAGGGCTCCGAGAACCTCGAGGGGCGGGCCGCGCAGCGATGACACGGATGGCATCATCGCGCCGGCCCCGCCCCCCGGCACACGCTAATCTCCGGGCGCCAGGGAGCAAAAAAACAAAAGTGCCCGGAGAGGACAAAGGAGGGAGGAACACCGCTCCCAGCAGCCGACCCCCGTCTGCGTCACCACTCCGCGCCGCTCCTATGAAGGAGAACGGGAGGGGGGGGACTGGGGGAGGGAAGCACACACACACACACGATCAAAGGACACAGTAGAGAAAAAAGTGACAGACAAAACATGTGCACAACAACGCAAGCAATAAAGCAAGTGAGATAGGCGCAATAAGTGGTTTCTCCCTGCCCCCACCTAGGCTCACCATTTGCCTATGGCCGGCTACCCTTTGGAAACAGGGTCTGCGGCCCAGAGCATAGCTCTAAGAACACCCGACCCCAGGTGTCCCCCTACCTTCACCTGAACCGACAGCCAGGGGTTGGGAGGCAGAGTGGGTCCCGGAACAGGTGGGAATAGGTTTGCAGGGCCGACGGGCTTGGGGCGCCCCGCTCTCCTGCGAATAACCAGAGAGAGAAGTGTCTTCTGTCTTCGCAGTCTGGACTGCAGAAAAACTCTGGGGTCTCTGGGTAATTCCTGCCCTTTTTATGGGTCTTTCTGCAGTCAACTGCGCCACCTTGTGGCAGATTACCCGAATGTAAAGAATTGAAATGAAGCAAGCCGTGCTGTACAGCAGGAAAAATTCTAAAATTAGTAGAACTTGATACCTGCTGCCTCCTGTTAGCTTCACAGTAAGAACCAAGATTCCTCCACCCCTTTAGATAAATTCCAGTAGTTTATTTTCTACTTCCTACAAGGGTTTCAATCACCCTTGTAGAGAGTTCCTTAACCTTTAAGAGTGTCCTCTTAGCATCCATGCAGTCAGCTTCAGGCTTTGTAGCATTGGGTAGTGAATTGGTCCCTGACTTATGGGGTCTGGGATGAGAGGTAGATGCCACAGGCTGTCTAATATCTTATTTAGTGCTGAAAACCAGCTTCTCTTGGGCCAGTCTGCACCCACCTTTGCAATGTTTCTTTGTAGTAACCACAGAGGAGGGAAGGCATAAGCTAGGCCAAAACCCCAATTTTGTGCCAGGGCATCTACCCCAGAGTCCCCCAACCCCACCCCCCCCAACACACGGAGAAGAAACTGCTGCACTTTGAGTTTGTTGCTGTCACCAACAAATCTACCTGAGGGGGGGGGCGTCTTTGAACTGTTTGTAGGAAGATTCCCAGATCCAAGGCCCATTCGGATTGGGAAAACTGCCTTCTGCTTAGAAGTACGCCGTGTTCAAGGACCCCTTCAGATATACTACCAAACCAGACAGACAGTTCTGAAGAGGTAGCATGAAAGGGTAGGCCAGCAGTTGTAGGCTCTTGGATCTGGTTCCCCCCTGACGATTTATTTAAGTGACCATGATCATATTGTCTGATCTTCTTTGGACATCTTTGTCCTCCAGGAGATGGCTATAATGAAACAAGGCCTGTTCAACTGCTTTTAGCTCCCTGAAGTTTGAGGACTTGTTCTGTACATCTTTTGACCAGCGCCCCTGGATGTGTTGGGTATCTAACGAAGCTCCCTGCCCTCAAGAGCTGACATCTGAAGTAATCACCACTGGGTTGGTTTGTCTCCAGGGTCTGCCCTCCTGGAGTGTCCTGTGATCTGATCACCAAGCCAGGTTGACCTTGGTACCCTTCGGGAGACTTACTAGAGAGTCCAGCGAATCTTGGTGACCATCCCACTTCTGAAGGAGAAACCCCTGGAAGAGGTCTTGCATGAAATTGTGCCCAAGTAACAGCCGGGATCACCTAGGTCATTAGGCCGGGGGTTCTCCAAATATTTCATAAGAGACACCGTCTCCTGCCCTGCTAACCAACTGACATTAGTTTCTGTTTGTCTGGTGGTAGAAAGACCTTTTGCGCCACTGAATCTAGAATGAATCCCAGGAATTTGCACCTCCTGGACGGAATTAAGTTTCATTTTTCTAGGTCCACCACCCACCTTAGTTTTTGGAGGAATTCTAGGGTTTGCCAAAGGTTGTCCTGAAGAGAAGCTACAGAGTTTCCCATCAGGAGAAGTTTGTCCAAGTAGGGGACTAAGGAGATCCCTCTCAAGATACTCATTACCTCTGCCGGGAGTTTTATAAAGTCCCTGGGGGCCAAGGAGATCCCAAAAGGCAGGGCCTTGAACTGAAAATGAACAACCCCCGACTCCAGGTGGATCACAAAACTCAAAAACCTGTGATGTGTCTGGAATATTGGGATGTGTAAATAGGCATCCTGTAGGTCCATGTTCACAATAAAGACTCCTAGGGTCAGTAAGTTCCTTATGATGAAAATCATTATGATGACTCCAACCTGAAGTGTAGGTACACAAGGAACTGATTTAGGGCATTGTGAAGGCCCCAGAGGGATTCTGGACCAGGAACATGTGAGAGTAGAAGCCCTTACTTACGCAGTCGGTGGGAACAACTTCTGTGATGTCGTTCCCGAACCAAATGGGGGAAGACGACCCTCATTTCTGGCTGCTGCGGCAGATTTGTTAACAGGAATCTCTCTGGAGGGACCGCCCGAGCTCCAGTCAGTAGCCCTGGGAAACCAGCCTGATCGAAAAGGGGTCCTGAATCAGAGCCTGCCAAGCTACTGTTAAAAAAAAAAAAAAAAAAAAAAAAAAAAGGACTAATCTTCCCCCAATTTGTGGCCCGGCGTCAGGGATGGGTTTTGGTGTGCTGTGGTCGTGGGATACAGACTAGGCTTGCCCTACGACCTCCCTTTGATGGGCCCCAATTGTCTAAACTGCTGTGAACTCTGTGGCCTCTGTTTGAAAGGGCCCATGTTCCTAGCTCTTTAAAGGTTTAGTTGGGAATCTGATTTACCTCAGAAGATCTAAAAATGTGGCTTCCAGCTCCTTTTCAAACATTAGTTTGCCCTCAAAGGGTAGGCTACACAGTCTTGCCTTGGATGCTAGATCTCCCAGACAGGTTTTTACCCAGACTGCTCTCCTTGCTGAGTTTAGCAGAGCCGTGGTTTTTGCTGTGGCTCTGACCATCTCCGCTGAAGCATCCTCTAAGAAGGAGACTGCTCTGTACATACTAGAAAGTGTGTCAAGTAATGCCTGTTTAGGAGCAGCATTCTCGATATAGCCCCTGAGGTTCGGAAGCCAGACCCCTAGATTTCTGGCTACACAATCGGCCGCCAAGGTGGGTTTAAATGTAAAGGACACCAAGTCCCAGGCTCTTTTTAGGATTGATGCATCAATGCATCTGTCCATGGCGTCCTGCAGGGTGCCCGAGTCCTCAAAGCTTAAGTCCGATGACCGGGATACCTGTGCCAGGAAGCGTCAACCTTAGGACATTAGGCTCAGAGTTCAGAGGCGGCTTCCTCAAAAGGATATCTGCACTTAATAGCATTAGAGAGGAAACATTTAGTATCAGGAAATTGCCATTCCTTTCTGATAAGGTTGGTGAGAGAAGTGTGAATGGGAAAAAACTATTCTTTCCTAGACATAAGCTTATGGTAAACCTCTTCCTGAATAGAAAAAAAATCTGTTCGTCACTTGCAATCTGCATAGTGTCGTAAATATCAAATAAGAGTGCAGAAACTCTGTTTAAAGGAGCACTATCACGAAATTGTGTAATATTAAAAATCCATATAAACACTTTAGCTAATAAGGGGAGCAGTCACTTATACACCCGAACTGAATAAAACTCCCATCAAGCTTGTGGTTTCCCTCCCCTGGTAGGAATAAAATCCTGCGGATACAGGTTTAAAATAAAAAAAACAGGCCTGGCTGGATATTTCTCAGTACCAGGTGTATAAGTGACCCCCTCCTCACTCCATCCAGGATATTTATATGGATTTTTATCATTGGGCCATTTTTTCGCAATAGTGCTCCTTTAAGGACACCTTGGAGGTACCCTCATCCCCTGGACCCTCCACTCCAAAGGCCCTGTTAAGGGAGTTCTCCCTGCAGGAGACCTGTCCCTTGCTGTCCTCAGCCTCCTGGGACTTACTACTGGAAGCCAGTGGAGGAGGCTGGAGAGGGGGGCAAGGGGGGGTGAAGGTGTTAGGGGATACCCGGAGAAGCTCTGTGTCAGAGGGAACAGTGCAGCCGGGGCACTGGCCAGAAGGGCAGCTCTACAAATCTCCAGGTTGGAGGCCATATCAGTACTCAGGGAACCTAATGATTCCACTAGGTAGGATGTGGATTCACCTTCTAATTTACTATCAAGATAAACTTGACAAAAGGATTTGTTTCAGGACTCCAACAAGATAGCCTGACAATGTAAGCACAGCTTGGCTAATCTGGGTTCCTGGACTTTAATTTTAGAGGTGGTTTCCTTTTCCTTCTCCTTGTCTCTATCCCTCTTGGGGTTAGAGGAACTAGGCGGAAGAAGGAGAAAAATACCATTTTGTGAATACTCACCTGTAAAATGGGTATTATAAGTATGTCACACACCCCGCTTCAAGACATTCATTACATGTGGGTAATACCGACCTGTAGAGGGCGATCTGCAGAGATGATAGGAAAAAAAGCCCCTCCCAGTCCATAAATACCTGGGACCTCCCACTCATTCCCCAGTATAAAGATAGCAGTAAGGAAAGGGACCAGGAAGAGCCAAATATAAGTCATAACAACGCAAAGTTCACCACATAAAGGATCCAGAATACAAAAGGGCGGGTGAAGCGGGGTGTGTGACATACTTCAAGACATTCATTACATGTGGGACATCCAATAGCAGTGTCCATAAAGGGCGGGGATCCAAAAACAAGGCAACAAGGCACAACTTAAACCACTGCAGCCTGCAGAACTTTGCAGCCAAAAACAGCATCCGCTGAGGCCCGAACATCAACCTTGTAAAACTTGGAAAAAGTGTGAACAGAAGACCAAGTAGCGGCCTTACAAACTTGCTCAACAGAGGCCTGATGCTGGAAGGCCCAGGACGCCCCAACCGCACGAGTAGAATGAGCAGTAACACGAAAAGGGGGACTCCTCCCCTTAGCAGAATAGGCCCCAACAATGGCCTGACGAATCCATTTACTAATGGAAGACTTGGCGGGCGCCAAACCCTTCCTAGGCCCAAAGGGCACCACAAAAAAGGCATCAGTCTTACGAAAGGAGGACGTTACCACCAAATAGTACTTCACAACGCGAACCACATCCAAAGAATGTAGAGACCTCTCCTTGTCGTTGCTGGGATTAGGACACAGAGAGGGCAAAACAATGTCCTGATTTAGATAAAAAGCAGAAACCACCTTAGGAAGGAAATCCGGCTTAAAACGAAAAACCACCTTGTCCTGATGCCTCTCGAAGTACGGAGCTTTTATGGACAAAGCCGCCAACTCAGAGACACGCCGAACAGAAGTGATAGCTACCAAAAAGGCCACCTTCTGCGTAAGCGAAGACAAGGCAATTATCATGCAAAGGCTCAAACGGAGGACCCTGAAGAGCAGAAAGAACCAAGGCCGAACATGCGTAACCCCCTGGAAAAAGGTCTTGACCAAAGGATGAAGCGCAAAGGACCTTTGAAAGAACACCGCCAGGGCAGAAACCTGCCCCTTCAGAGTACTAAGCTGGAGCCCCAGATCCAGACCATGTTGAAGAAGCTCCAGGATTCTGGAAATAGAAAATTCCCTACAAGGGAAAGCCCTGACCTCACACCAATCAATATAAGACCTCCAGGTCCTATAGTAAACGGTAGAGGAAGACCGCTTCCTAGCGCTAATAAGAGTTCGAATCACCGCATCAGAAAGACCTTCCTCCTGGAGGTTTCAGCAGCCACGCTGTCAAAGCCAGCGATGGTAAATTGGGATAACGTAGCCGACCCTGGGTGAGCAGGTCCGGCAGCAGGGGCAGAACGAACTGATCCTCTGCCACGTCTGCGAACCAAACCTGTCTTGGCCACCTTGGGGCCACCAGAATTGCTGACGCGCCCTACAGGGCCAGCTTGCGCACCACTCTGGCTACCATTGGAAACGGAGGGAACAGGTACAGAAACCCCAGATCCCTCCAGTTCAGGGACATGGCATCCACTGCTAGAGCCAGTGGATCCTTGGAGAGAGACACAAATACCGGAAGTTTGTGATTGTGACGAGAGGCAAAGAGGTCCACCACCGGTGACCCCCACCTGAGGCAAATCAAGCGAAGCACCTTGGGACTGAGAGACCATTCCCCCTGGCGAGATGAGGACCTGCTCAGAGAGTCCGCCTCCGTGTTCTCCACTCCCGGAATGTAAACTGCTGAGATGCACGGGACGTGGCTCTCCGCCCAGTCAAGAATCAAAGACACTTCCCTGAGGGCACTCCTGCTGCAAGTCCCTCCCTGGTGATTGATGTATGCAACTGCCGTCCGAATGTCCGATTGAACTTGAACCGGCAAGCCCTGCAACTGATGAGTCAAGCGAAAAAGAACCAACCTGATGGCTCTCAATTCCAGTACATTGATGGGCTCGTGAGCCTCCTGAAGCCCCCACAGACCCTGAAACTGAAGATCCTTCCAGAAACCCCCCCATCCTGATAGACTGGCATCCGTGGTGACCATCTCCCAACAAAGGAGTCAGAAAGGATCTGACCTTCAACAGGTTGACTGAATTCAGCCACCAGTGAAGGGAGCGCCGAACCCGGAGACCCCCCTCCCCTGTCTGGATCCACGATAGGGGGAGGAAAAGGAGCATTGGCCCCGAAAGGGCTGAGACTGCCTCCTGCGCTGGGGTAACCTGCCTCCCTTGGCAAACAGGTCCAGGCGGTCCCCAAACAGGCGTAGACCTTTGAAGGGAAAACCAGTGAGAGCCTTCTTGGCAGCGGTGTCAGCTGCCCACTGGCACAGCCAAACTGAGTGGCGTATAGCCCCACTAGGGCAGAGGCTCTGCTACACATCCTAATGGTATCATCCAAGGCATAAGTCACAAAAACCTCACAACGAGAGAGTGCATTAAACTCCTCCCTAGACACATCATCAGGAGCACCATCCAGGACAGTTCTAAGCAGGGTCCTAATAGCCACCGCTGTAATGGCAGAGGCACAAACCGGGCGCAGCGCCGTCCCCACACAGGCAAAGGCATGGGACGCCAGCTGATCAATACGCCGGTCCTCACTATCTCGCAGCGTAGTCAGGGGAATGCATGACAGAGGTGTTAGCTAACCCTAGGACCGGGGCATCCACCTCTGGAGGGGATGACCAACGCTTCACCACATCGGCAGGAAAGGGATACCTCTTATCCCAACTCTTAGGGACTCCGGGGAACCTGCTAGGACGCTCCCATTCCTTGAGCACGAGATTATTAAAATGGGCTTGCTCAGGAAACTCTAAACGTGGCTTAGCAGTACGAAACAATTCTCCCCGCTGCCTAGAGGCCGCAACCAGGGGAGAGATAGACAGTACCTCAAAAATCTGAGCCAACAGCTTATCAGTATCATCTGGGGCCCAGGGGTCAGAGCCAGAATCATAATGACCCCTGGGCCTCTCATCAGATGACTCCGAGTCAGAGAACAACTCCCCTTCTTCCAAGGGGGTATAACCAGACAGTTCCAAGAACTCATCAGCCTCCATAGGGAAAAGAGTGACATCAAGCATCAAGTGCCGCTTTTTAGCAGAGGCCTTACGCGCCAAGGTATTAGCAAGCAACTTCTCAACACTAGCCAGTCTAGCAGACACATCAGGCTGAGAATCCTCACTGGTATGCAACTCAATGGGAGTCAAATTCAAGCTTGGGGGAGTTGGTGAAGCCATATGTGGCACAGGCCCAGCCGCTGGTAAACCAGGCTGCAGCGCAAGCACCTGCTGGGCACAAGGTACACAGACCAGCACATTGTCAGCACTAGTAGGGGACACCCCACAAGCTACACACAGCCGGGCTTGTCCCGAAGGAACCCCGAGCACATTATCCTGAGACGCCTCCATATGGTGATTATAGCGGCACAATAGGCCGATAGGGATTCACGCTATAACAGCTATCCGGGATGCCCCAATAGCCCGCTAGGGAAGTGGGAGTAATTAGCACACTAGGCCTCAATAAGTTTAATAACTAAAGGAGGGGCAGGGCCGGGAGAAACCAATGGAGTTCGACCCGCCTAAAAGACATTAGCGAAGAGAACCCCAGAAGCGACATGTATAATGACATAAGGTAAATAAAACCGCCTGCGAGGGCACTCACGGACCGTGGTAGGTAGATGCCAGGCACGCTGCAGAAACCAGAGAAAAATGCCGGCGAGTATACCTCGAGGGCCGCGGAAACGGTGACGAGGAACGCGCCATCCGCATGCCCCGCCCCCCGAAATGCACGAAGCAGCACACGTGACAAGCAGCCAATGAAGGCACATCAACGCCTGAGGTAATGCCGCCGCCAACCGCGGAACGCAGTGGAAGCACGCGCGGCATATTTAAAACGCAGAAGTGCAAGCAAGTCAGTGTGGAGACTGAACAAAGTCACAAGCATACCATCCAAGTGAAAGCACCAAAGCATACACCCCCCCCCCCCCCCCCGAGAGCTACAAGGGAGAGCGAGGGAGGGCAGCGGCCCCTTGACGTAGGGCCCACCGATAGACAGTGCGGGAGGGGCATCCCATAGAGGCTCACCATATGCCTATACCGCCCACCCTTTGGTGGGGGATTGCGGTGGAGCAGCGCTCCTAAGCACCTGACAGCGGTGCCGCCTACCATCACCCGGACAAGCGCAGCCAAGGCTGGGAGGCACATTAATAATGGAACGGGTGGGAATAGTCCTACAGGGCCGCAGGCTAATAGACCCGCTCACCTGCGAGAAGATAGAGCCATCTTTTTGTCCTTCGCAGTCCAGACTGCAGAGAAATTCTGGGGATTTGTGGGAGGTCCCGGGTATTTGAGGGGCCTGGAGGAGCCAATTTTGCGGTAGTCCAGCGCCATCAGTAACACCCAAGAGTAATGAATCTTATCTGGAGCAGGACGTACTGTATACTAAGAATACTCACCCTTTTTCCCCTCACAGCCGCTTCCTGCACGGAGGACGAATCGCCGACTAACTGCGTTCGGGCAGTCGTGGCTCTCACAGTAAGGAGCACGCCCCTTCATTCACAGAAATTAAGGGGGATGTGCTAAGAATCTCCAGAGCTGGCTTTCCCCTGGGGCACTCCAAATCTCGCTGTGTCAACCTACCCCCCTGGGCTGCTGCATTTCCAGGATGAGGAACGCTCCCTCGTCCAGCCATTTATATAAGCTGTACGAGGGAGCCCGTGGGAATGAAAAAAAAGGAGATCCTGGAGTGGAAAGGGGAAGGGGTGTCAATACACCTAGTGGGATATCCCAAATCAGGTTTGCCCCAGGCAGGAGGAACAAAACCCAGATAGTAAAAATCATAGGTCACTATCACAGGTTTTGGTCCATACCCTTGGGCATCCCAGATCGGTGTGTGTAAAACCCCGCAGGCACACATGCGCCGTGGGTTCGTTGGTGAGGTAAGAATTTTGCGCTACTGGAGGGGGTTTCACACAGCAGAGCATCCCAAATCTGGATGCCCCAGGGGGAAAGTATCTAACCAGACCAAGTGTCCTATAGACACTAGGTCCATTTTGGTCCATTTGAAGGGTCCAGAAAGCAGCTACTGCAGCCTTTTGCCTGAACTGTCCTTTTAAAAACATCAGCCCGAGAGCGCATGTTGCATCCAGCACGGGGTGGCGCAGCTCCATACAGTGTGTGGACACCCAACTACTCACGTCATTGGCCCAGGAGCCGGCGATGAGGAAGTTTCCGGGCAGGGTGGGCGGGCTGAAGGAGAGGCAGGCGATGCTGTCATCCGGCGGCGAGCTCACCTCTATGTCCTGCAGACAGAGGAGGAAAAAGATTAACCAGCCATCGTGTCAGGTCAAGGCAACGGTAACTGTTACTATTCTGGTTATTGTTTATGGTATAAAGTGCCATCATCTGCTGTGGCGCTGTACAAGAGAGGTTACAGACAGGGTAACACTTATGATAAGGATTATGGATCGGATGTAAGAGCAAATACACATTGGTACATCAGATACATTGTGAGCTAACAATCAAAGGTGGATCAAAAACTGCCCTGTAGTCTATAAAGCCCCGTTTGGTACGTCACCACCAGTATCCTGTAATACATACCTCTCTGGAGAACCCACGGCGGCCTCTCCTGCATTGGGGTAGTCTGTTAATGGCCACGCCCCCTGTAACCGAGGCACCTTTTTGTCGCTTTGGGGTGCGGCCACCCACAGTCCAGAGGGGCGCCACGCCCCCCACAGCCCGGAGGGGCGCCACGCCCCCCACAGCCCAGAGGGGCGCCACGCCCCCCACAGCCCAGAGGGGCGCCACGCCCCCCACAGCCCAGAGGGGCGCCACGCCCCCCACAGCCCAGAGGGGCGCCACGCCCCCCACAGCCCAGAGGGGCGCCACGCCCCCCACAGCCCAGAGGGGCGCCACGCCCCCCACAGCCCAGAGGGGCGCCACGCCCCCCACAGCCCAGAGGGGCGCCACGCCCCCCACAGTCCAGAGGGGCGCCACGCCCCCCACAGTCCAGAGGGGCGCCACGCCCCCCACAGCCCGGAGGGGCGCCACGCCCCCCACAGCCCAGAGGGGCGCCACGCCCCCCACAGCCCAGAGGGGCGCCACGCCCCCCACAGCCCAGAGGGGCGCCACGCCCCCCACAGCCCAGAGGGGCGCCACGCCCCCCACAGCCCAGAGGGGCGCCACGCCCCCCACAGCCCAGAGGGGCGCCACGCCCCCCACAGCCCAGAGGGGCGCCACGCCCCCCACAGCCCAGAGGGGCGCCACGCCCCCCACAGCCCAGAGGGGCGCCACGCCCCCCACAGCCCAGAGGGGCGCCACGCCCCCCACAGCCCAGAGGGGCGCCACGCCCCCCACAGCCCAGAGGGGCGCCACGCCCCCCACAGCCCAGCGTACCCTGCAGTGGTTAGATCAACTCACAATACCAATAGTTTCGCTGGAGAAACCACGGCGGCCTCTCTGGAATTGGGGTAGTCTGTGAATGGCCACGTCCCTTGTAAACGGGGCACCTTTTGGTCACAGGGGGCATGGGCGCACACAGTCCAGAGGGATGTCCAGTCCAGGGTACCCTGTAGTGGTTAGATCAACTCATAATACCAATAGTTTTACATGCTCCCTAAAAACTCTCTTTTTTAGGGTAGCCTACCACATATACTAATGTTATTCCTCTTCTTTAACCCATCTTCTACATCAATCTTCTGATCCCTCATCACTATTTGCCCCCCAAAAGCACCAAATCCGCTTGTGTCTGGCCCATACAGCTTGACCATGGTACAAAGCACCTATAACCTTTTTTTGATATGTAACTCATTACCCTGTTTGCACATAACCTCTCTGATTGTAAAGCGCTGTGGAATATGTTGGAGCTTTATAAAGATTATTATTATGCAGCGCACAGACTAGAGGGATGCCACATCCATTGCAAGATCGGCTAAGCTCATGTTCAGCTTTTATAGCCGCTCATTTATATGCAAGTAGGAGTGTCGCTGAGGTATGTCAGGGCGCCCAGCAGTGGTTTCCTATATCAGAGCGTATGGACCAAAACCTAGGAAAGTGAGAGGTTTCGGACCCCTTTAAGTCAGTTGGGGGTGTGGTAAATTGTATGGGGGGGCTGCACCCAGGTTGTATACGCTTTTGTTCCGGGGTTTTTCACCATCTCGGGTTATGATCCTTGCCCCCCAGGGAATCCCAAATTGAGATGCCTCTAGGTTTTCCCAAATCGGATGCTCCAGGGACAGGGAACAAAATCTCGGGTTTGTTCCACTTCCATTAGCACCCAAACCAGGAAGAAGAGTGAGAACAGATCCACGGGCATCTACAGGCCGACCTACCTTCATGGGGTTGTGGCTATCGGTGGCGGTAGTGCTGCCGAACATACTGTTGCCGGCCGTGTTGAAGCCTCCGGTGCCTCCGAACAGACTCATCCTGGACCTTCGAGACAAGAAGAGTGAAAAGGGTAAGTAACCAACACATGCACCGCCCCGGAGACCACTGAGCAAACAACGCGCAACTAGGGGCCTCAGTAATCCAGGCAGACACTGAACACATACCCGCAGGGTGGTCCTTTATCTCGAGCCCCCCCCCCCCAAACCATGACTAACGACATCACTTCCTCCCCCACAGGTGACATTGTTGTCCCTCAGCTCTCACTCATTCTTGCTGGGCTACAGCCATAAATGATAACAGAGGAGGAATCCAATCCACGCCCGCGTCCTGGGCATCCCATCACCATACTGCCCGTCCCGGGCATCACCATGCCTACCTCCCGGGCATCCCGTCGCATTGCCCTCCCCCCGGGCATCCCGTCACATTGCCCTCCCCCTACCTACGGGCATCCCATCGCATTTTGCCCTCCCCCTCCCCCCGGGCATCCCGTAGCATTGCCCCCCTCTCCCCCCGGGCATCCCGTCACATTGCCCCCCTCTCCCCCCGGGCATCCCGTCACATTGCCCTCCTCCAGGGCATCCCATCACATTGCCCCTCCTCCTCCAGGGCATCTCATCACATTGCCCCTCCTCCTCCAGGGCATCCCATCACATTGCTCCTCCTCCTCCAGGGCATCCCATCACATTGCTCCTCCTCCTCCAGGGCATCCCATCACATTGCCCCTCCTCCTCCCGGGCATCCCATCACATTGCCCCTCCTCCTCCAGGGCATCCCATCACATTGCCCCTCCTCCTCCAGGGCATCCCATCACATTGCCCCTCCTCCTCCAGGGCATCCCATCACATTGCCCCTCCTCCTCCTCCAGGGCATCTCATCACATTGCCCCTCCTCCTCCTCCTCCAGGGCATCCCATCATATTGCCCCTCCTCCTCCTCCTCCCGGGCATCTCATCACATTGCCCCTCCTCCTCCTCCTCCCGGGCATCTCATCACATTGCCCCTCCTCCTCCTCCCGGGCATCCCATCACATTGCCCTCCCCCACCTCAGGTACTATCCAATCCACCAATCAGTGCGCACACTGCAGCAGATTCTAATCCCCGACAGGAGAAGCGCATGGGCAGTAAGGGGCAGTGGGTGCGGCTCATAACGGCCCCCCTGCCCGGCACCACAACACCCAGCATGCCTTCCATACCACTCCTTACCGGCAGTATGACAGAACCCCTCTCCTCCCGCGCTCCACGCCAAAATCGGCGACGCGTGACGTCACGCAAGCGACGCTTTCCACACAGCGCCACCTGCCGAAAAAGAGACGTGAACTGCACCCTAATGCAAGACACGGCGCCACCTGCTGGTCATGGATGACACATGCACGAGGAACCAGAAATACACAGCGCCACCTGCTGGACAAGATGGCGAAATGCACGGCAAAACGAGTCGCCGCGCTAACTGCTGGTGGGAGAGGTGAAATGCTCCTAAGGGAACCTTGCTAAACTAGCAATGCACAGCGCCACCTGCTGGAAAGAGAGGCTAACTGCACGTCAGTGTGACAGCGCCACTCGCTGGTCATTGATAAAAGAAGCATAAGGGAGCCGTGATAGCAATACATCGCTTCACCTGCTCGGCACAGGTGAAATAAGCATAAGTGCGCCGTGCTAAGCCAAAAGTACACAGCGCCACCTGCTGGTCACTGTTGCGTCTTTCTAAGCTAGCAATACACAGCACCAGCTGCTGGACATAGAGGTGAATTGCATGGTAAGGATTGACACAGTGCCACCTGCTGGTCATCCGTGAAAACGCAATTCAGTGAAACACCTGTAGAATTGGTTTTATTTCCTATCCATTCCAGACCGTCCCGATAGTATTCACAGTTGGGTAACTCCGCCCCAAAGGGGGCGTGGACTGCAAGATCAAAGGTGTGGCTCCTCCCGGCCCCCTATAAATAGCAGCTGCCTCTTAACCAGCCCAGTAATTCAAAAGCAGTAACACAAATAGTAAGAGGCAAGGCCGGGAGGCCCCGAACATAGGAGACCATGTTACTTCACATAGCCTCCACTTGTACTCTCTCGAACCTAAAATCCTAAATGTGTATAACCAGTGTCCTATGAAACAAGGAATGGTCCAATCACCATAAACAGGCATCCAGGACAATAATAAACCTCAAAAGGGCTGGTTGGACGGCCTAGAATGGATCGAAAATAAAAGCAATTCTACAGGTGAGTCCCACAGAATTGCGTTTTTCTTTCCAATCCATTCCAGGCTGTCCAGAAGTAATCACGATTGGGACATGCAAAAGCAGTGTCCATTAGGGCGGGATCCCCAGTGCGGAACAGAAGGTAGTTCATCTCACTACCGCCTGAAGCACCTTTCGGCCAAAAAGGCCCTAACATCAACCTTGTAAAACTTTGTAAATGTATTAACTGAAGACCAAGTGGCAGCCTTACAAACTTGTTCAACCGATGGCTGGTTCTGAAAAGCCCAAGAGGCACCAATAGCTCTGGTAGAACGAGCTGTGATCCGAAGGGGGTTCTTGCCCCTTGGCAGAATAGGCTTGTACCACCGCCTGTCTAATCCACTTACTGAGTGTGGACTTGGCTGGTGGAAATCCCTTTCTAGAGCCTTCCGCTAATACAAAAAGCAAATCCGATTCTGGAAAGATTCAGTAGCAGCCAGATAATATCTTATGGCTCTAACCACATCCAAAACATTCAGAGTCCTTTCTTTAGGATTAGCCGGTGCTGGACACAAGGAAGGTAGGACAACTTTCTCATTAAGGTGAAAAGGAGAAATGACTTTAGGCAAAAAATCAGGCCTAAAACGAAAAACCACCTTGTCCCTGTGCAATTCAAAATAAGGTGGCTTCATACATAATGCGACCAATTCCGATACTCGACACAGAGAGGTGATCGCTATCAGAAAAACCACTTTGAGCGTCAGCACAGTCAATGTAGCATCATTCAACGGCTCGAAGGGGGCATCCTGGAGGGCAGATAACACCAGATTTAGGGCCCACACCAGTAACACTGGTTTACGCGGTGGGCAGACATGAGTGACCCCCTGAGAAAAAGTTTTGATCTATGATTGGCAATAGACTTCTGGAAAAAATGGATAGGGCCGAGACCTGACCCTTGGGGGTGCTCAACTGGAGGCCCAAGTCTGGACCACATTGTAGAAACTCTAGAATTCTAGAAACAGAATATCTCCGACAAGGAAGGTTCCTGGCCTCGCACAAAGTGATATAGGCCCGCCAAACTCTGTAGTACATTATAGAAGAAGACTTCTTCTGTGCCTGAATCATTGTGTGAATACCTGTGAGCCAGCGTCCGTAAATTCGGGTGCCGAAGCGACCCCTGTGTGAGAAGCTCCGGATCGTCGGACATGAGGCAGTGATCTGTTGACATCCTTACTATGTCCGCAAACCAACTCCTCCTTGGCCAACGAGGAGCCACCAAGATGGTTGGTACCCCCTCCTGGACTATCTTGCGTAGTACTTGGTCCAGGAGCGGAAACAGAGGAAAAGCATACAAAAGATTGAACCCTGTCCAGGGAATCACCAGGGCATTTGTCGCTAAGGCCAGAGGGTCTCTTGAGAGAGATACGAACCATGGAAGCTTGTGATTGTGTCTGGACGCAAAGAGATCCACGTCCGGTTGACCCCAGCTGAGGCATAGAGCTTGAAAGGCCTTCCTGCTGAGAGACCATTCCTCTAGACGCAAGGACCTCCTGCTCAGGGAGTCTGCCTCCTGGTTCTCCACTCCAGGATGTAAACCGCCGAGATGCAGGGAATGTTCTCCTCTGCCCAGCTCAGAATCCGGCTTACCTCCTTGAGGGATCTCTTGCTCCGAGTACCGCCCTGGTGGTTGATGTAGGCTACAGCCGTCCGATTGTCCAAGCGGACCTGAACCGCATGGTCCCTTAAATGGGGGGTCAGATGTAGTAGAACAAACCAAATTGCTCTTAGTTCCAAGAGATTTATGGGCAACCGGTTCTCTCTCGGACCCCACTGACCCTGGATCTTCTGGGTCTGGCAAATGCCTCCCCAGCCTGTAAGACTGGCATCTGTGGTAACTATCTCCCATTGGGGAGTCAGAAAGGACTTGCCTACGAGCAGATTCCGAGTATCCAACCACCACAAGAGGGATTGCCTGGCTGGGGGGGACAGCACAAACCCTTGGTCCATGGATTCCGGGGACCGATCCCAGCTGGATAGCAGGTTCAGCTGAAGAGGCCTCATGTGGAACTGGGCAAAGGGCACTGCTTCGAAGCAAGCCACCATTAGGCCCACCAATCTCATCCCTAGACGCACCGCTGGCTGTTGACAAGCCAGCAAGGCCTGTCTGGAGACACAAGGCTTTCTGCTGTGGCAGAAAGATCTTGACTTGAACAGTGTCTAGGGTCATCCCCAGGAAGAATCTCACTGTTGACGGTGTGATATGCGACTTGGGGTAGTTGATCACCCAACCGAAGGCTTCCAGAGTTGACAGTACGGTCCGGGTGTCGCTCTTGGCCTCCTGAAGGGACGGGCCGAGATCAGAAGGTCATCCAGATAGGGTAATACACGAATACCCTGACCCCTCAGGATAGCCATGATGCCCGCCAGCACCTTGGTGAACACTCTGGGAGTTAAGGATATGCCGAAGGGGAGTGCCACAAACTGGAAATGCTGACCCTCCAATGCAAACCTCAAAAACTTTTGAAAAATCGGGATGGGCAGATACACGTCCCTGATGTCCACTGTAGTCATAAAGTCGCCGGGCGGAAGCGACCTCACCGCCGACCACAATGTTTCCATGTGGAAATGTCTGACCCTTATAAACTTGTTGAGGCCCTTTAGGTCCAAGATCGGCCGCACCGATCCGTCCTTCTTGGGAACCGTGAATAGGTTGGAGTAGAATCCCTGACCCTGTTCCTGCCGGGGCACATGGCAAATCACCCTTATCCGCAGGAGGTGCTGAACAGCGGCTCTCAAAGCCTCCGCCTTTAGCAGGTTTTGGGATGCCCTTGACCATAGAAATTTTGTGGGCCATCTGGCTGCCAGCTCGATCTTGTAACCCAACGACACTACCTCCTGAATCCAAAGATCCGAGACGTGACACCTCCAGATTGGAGCAAACAGCAGTAGCCGTTCCCCAACCCGTATGGCTGAAGGCTCTCCTTCATGCCTGTGTAGGTTTGGCTGGAGGTTTGGGCTTAGCTCCCCAGGCGGGATTGGGCCGACTGAGGACCTACCTCTGCCCCAGGCATCTCTGCGGGCACTGGAAAATGAAGAACCTCTTCCCCCCCAAAAAGACCAGTAAGAAGAGGAGTGCCGAAAGGGCCGAGTAGGTTTCCTTCTTTGAGGGAGCTTACCATCCTTGACCAAAAGGTCCAGCCGCTCCCCGAACAGCCGACCCCCACAAAGGGTAAATTTGTGAGGGACTTTTTGGCGGCCGCATCGGCCGACCACTGCTTCGACCACAGCAAACGGCGTAATGCTACAAGCAATGCCAAAGTCTTGGCACCCAGCCTGACTACATCATCCATGGCAGTAACAACAAGGCAGATGAAATCCAAACAGGCTCTGAGTTCCTTGTAATCCTCTGCCCGTTTGCGAGACTTAGCTTTAGCCACAAGCTGCTTAACCCTTTTCCTTGTGGCTAGGAAAGCAATTGACGTGGCACACGCAGGGCGTAAGAGGGAACCCACCAAGGTAAATGCATGGCAAGTCAACTGATCCATGCGTTTGTCTGCAGGATCTCTTAAGGAAGCATTGTCAGGTGACGGCATAATGGTGGTGTTGGACAGGCCTGAAACCGGAGGGTCCACCTTGGGAGGATGCGACCACGACTTAATCAACTCGGCAGGGAAAGGATACCGTCTCTCCAGGCTCTTAGGAACCGACAGCAGCTTGTTGGGCCTTTCCTACTCCTTAAGCACCATGTTAGAAAAATGCGGCTGTTCAGGAAAAACCCGCTGCTGTCTTTCAGGCTGAAACAAATCATCCTTTTTTCTCTTGGCCATCTTGGGAGGAACAATGTGCAAAGTGTCAAAAACAGAGGAAAGCAAGCTTTCCGTATCATCCAGAAGGAAGGAATCCTCATCCGAGGAATAACCAGAGATGCTGTCTTCTCTACCGGAGAGCAACTCACCTTCCGAGAGTGGGTCTTCTGGCAACTCCCCTTCCTCCGCGGAGCCAAAAGAAGCATACAAATCATCGTCTGAGTAAACCGGCTCCAAGTGCTGCTTTTTACGCGAGGCCTTTCTAGGGGCTGCCAACAAGAGCTGTTTCTCAAGGCTAGCCAGCCTCTGCGCCAAATCTGAGTGTGTCCCCTTGCTGGCTCCCCCTTCACTCTGGGCTAACTGCAGCAGCGGGGGATCCGGAGAGACAGGAGCTGATGCCGGACTGGGGGCGGAATCGACAGCCCTCTCATGGTCCGAGACAATGCCTCTGGCGCAAGTGGAACAAATTGTGCTGAACCCGCCCAGGGGATTACGTCTGCACAAGGAGCAGATCCTGTCTTGCCCAAGTGGGGTGCCCGGCTCACTATCCCCTGATGCCTCCATTATGGTGATTTTGGAATATGCAATATTCGTAAACAGGCAAAATAGACACTAATGTCCTAAGCCTATTTCCGTTCCCCTACAACAGGGACCGGGAGAAACCACAACCCTCAACCTTCTTCCCACAATCTAAAATTAAAAAGAAAGGAGACAGAATCACAATATGTCCACACTGCCATAAATAACAGAAAAAGACAATATACATATTCTTATCATAGAAATGCTTCTCATCATACATATGCATATAGACATATAAGCATTCCCCCTCTCTTCCCTTATGATAAAATGGTACAACAAGAAGGAAGATAGGCAGGTCTCACAAAACTGCGTTTCATCAGCGCTAGAGGGACAGCAGCAGCAGCAGCATGCGTCTTCAAGAAGTTTCTGGCCGGGGGAGCATCACTGGAGCAACGGCCAGGCCTGTGCGTCGCTCGTTCTTGACTCCGCCCCCCCCCGGCCAGCACCAACAGCGGCCCGGCATTGCGGCCGCCGACCGCAGAATGCCCCCCGCCGAACCGCGAGGAGCCCGCGGGACGCGACGGCCCGCGACCCCTTTCAGAGGCCTCCACATGGCGAGGGAATGAGGGAGGTATGTGGGAGGAGTGGCAGCGGACCGCTCCTCGTCGTAGTGCGCTATGGCGACGGAGCTCTCCGCCGCTCCCCCACGCAATAGTAACACAAGCGCGTACCATAAAATAAAAATAAAAAACGTGGCAGAAGGGGGGGTGACATACATAAATATATCATGGTTTCTTATCAGGTACACCATAAGAGACCTGCGGCTGACCTGCTTGTTCTATGGAAGCCTGCAGCCCAGAGCCACATGCTCTGTAAAACACCCCAGACCCTGGCGTTTCACCCTACCGTCACGGATCCCAAACAGCCAAAGCTGGGAGGCATCAGATGGGTCAGAAAAATCTGCGGAAATAAGGTCCTGCAGCAAGCCGACAGGTTAGAAGGCCCCGCTTTGCTGCCAAAATCCCTGAGAGAGTGTAAGCGATCTGTGCAGCTCCACTGCAAGAAGTAAACTGGGCGTAGTGGAGAGGCAGCTGCCTTTATAGGGGGCCGGGAGGAGCCACATCTTTGATCTTGCAGTCCACGCCCCTGTTGAGGCGGAGTTTCCCAACTGTGAATACTATCGGGGCGGCCTGGAATGGATTGGAAAGAAAATAAGCATAAGGGCGCCGTGCTGATAGCAATACATAGTGCCACCTGCTGGTCACTGTGGCGTCTTTCTAAGCTAGCAATACACAGCACCAGCTGCTGGACATGGAAGTGAAAATATCATTGGTGAAATAAGTATATGGGAGCCATGCTGATAGCAATACATAGCGCCACCTGCTGGTCAAGGGGTGAAATAACCATCAGAGCTGTGCCAAGCCTTTTGTAAGTGCTGTGTGATCTGCAGGGTCACCATCAGCAATTTTCAAAGCCCGGAGAACCGCACTGTCTGGGCCCCCCATAACCTCTATTGGATAACTGGGCCCCAGCCAGCAGAAAAGCAGACGTCACACCCCTAGGGGACCCCACAGTCACCAGCCCTGGTCCTGCAGCCATCCATACAGGCAGCGCTGCCACACGCCCCCTCTGCAGCCAGACCCCACACTACAGTCTTGGCTCTCCTGTCCTGATGACAATCTGGGTGCTCTTTAAAGATTTGTACATCCCTGATCTTGAGCTTCTTCTTCAGTTCTGTAGTATCTTCAGAGAAAGCAAAGTGCTCATTCACCCCGATGTTGCTGGTTGGTAGAGGCTGGGCCGGCGCCAGCACAGGGCAATCTTCAGGGGCCCACTCAGGCCATAGTATTATTTTACAGTGGACCCAAACCACTGAATGCCGGGTGTTGTGTGCAGACCTGCTCATGGCTGGCCTCAGCAACAGGGGATGATCAGCAACACTGGAGGAGGTGGCCTGGAATAAAGGGCAGTTAATGGAAGCTCAGGAGGTGGCAAGAACCAGGTGACAACTGACAAGGACTGTTAGGGGGGGATTAGCAGCAGGAGATGACCCATTTGTGGCAGCAGAGCTGAAAGGTTACATCATGTGACACTACCATACCTCCCAACTTTTCAAAGCTGTAAAGAGGGACACATTTAGACCATGCCTGGCCACACCCCCGACCACGCCCCCAGACACATATACACAGACCCACACACACAGACATAGACAGACACATACAAACACACGTTGACTGTGCTGTTACACAGTTAATATTTCATAATTATGTATGGTATATATATAGTTAATTCCTGTATTGCTGTTCTATGGACATTTCTATAGTCAGTATGCTGCCACCTCTGGTCGTTTTTGTGTATTGCACTTGTATGTATGTCATAGGTCAGAGCTTTGACTCATCTAAACCACTCCCATCTTCTCCAGGGAGCATTTCCTGGTTTATTGCTCATTGCCTTTCTGCCCTATAAGACACACATGTGTATTCTCCATGCTACTCATCAAGCATCATCTTTTGACCGCCGCATGATACTGAAATCCATTCATTTTGCTGTATCCCACTGTTGTGATGGACTGAATAAATCGGCTTTGTGGATGAACACAGTATTTGGTGAGTTCAGCTATCTGATGAGGATCGTCCCCAGCGTTTCTCTAACTTACACGGGTTGGCACTGCTCTTACAAGGGAAAGAATCGCTATCACAACCTTCTGAGTCAGAATAGTCAAAAGATGTGTAAAATCCCTACAGCCTGTTGTATATATGTGTGCGCCTAATCTGCAATCAAACTCAGTGCCATCCGCCATCTTGTGAAAGCACATGTCGCATAAGCTTACTGCACTTCATGTGGAAACTGCTTCTCTACATTGAACTGCATCTTACCTGCCAGAAGCTGCTGCTCAGCTTCTTAAAGAGACAGTACCATTTGTTGCAAAACTTATAAAAATGTCTAGACCAAGCTCTGAACATTTGTCTATGAAAGAACCAATGCAGAAACAACATGCCCCCGAACCAGCAGACACGCAGGGAGCAGATTCTGCAGATATCACTGAGCAGAGCGTAAGACCCAAACGTATAATAAAACCGACACAGAAAGTCATGGAAAACTATGAAGCCACTAAAACTGACTTCTCCACTAATCTATCAGACCTCTGGGACAGAACCTCACACTGCATGTCAGTTATGTCACGCTTTAATAACCAACCAGCCGCATTGAGAGACTCTATAAATCACTTACATGCTGCATATGAACGTTACCAGCGGCTGTCTGCAAAGTACTCAGCTTTTTTGCAGGACTCTAATACTAGAGATTCTTCAGCAGAACGGACAAGGATTGATACATTGAACCAACAAAGGGACCTCGCAGTGCAAAGCGCTAAGTGTAAGGCAGAACTCCGCATCACTCAACTGGAGGAGATCAGATCTCATAAATCCACCTCAAGCAAGCGCACTGCACACTCTTCTAGATCCTCCCGCTCCAGGGGTTCAACATTAAGCGACAAGCTAATAGAAGCCCGAGCTGACGCCGAATCAAGAAAGGTACAAGGCTCCTTTGCCAAAAAGGAAGCAGAGATAGAAGCACGCAAGGCAGCTCGCCATGCCGAGATGGTAGCCCAGCAAGCAGAGATAGAAGCACACAAGGCAGCTCGCCATGCCGAGATGGTAGCTCAGGAAGCAGACATAGAAGCCCAGAGCAAAGCTCTTCAAGCGCAAATGGTTGCTCAACAAGCAGAAGCAGACTTCCAAATAAAGATTCTACAAATGGAAGGGGAGGAAGCAGCTTCCCTGGCAAGGCTGAAAGTCCTTGAACAAGCAATAGGACAAAGTACTAATTCGGACTGTCTTATCCCAGCAGAACTGGAAGATCCAGTTGAACGCACCAGTGACTACGTACTAAAACATAACATTTGCAAGGATACAGAGTTATTTCCTGTGCCCCCTACTAATGACACTGTTCTGACTCTCGACACAGAGACCTCTCAGCTCCATATGCCTCAGCCTCTTCAAGTCTTCAACGCAAGCGCATCGATGCAGCAACCCACATCAGCTCCTGCCAACAACAACGTGACTTCCAGCGGCAAGACGCCATTAAAGCCACCCCCAGCACAAATCTTAGAGACTAAACCACGGTTAAACGCTCATGCAACATCATTCTACCCTGGTAGACCTCACCCTACAGCACCAGAAAACTTTCACACCCAAGGGGTTCCACAAGTTATTTTGGCACCACAGAGTGAGAGATCAGACTTGAATGACTTTGCCAGATATATGATACGCCGTGAGCTTATTAACACTAGCCTCTCAAGGTTTGATGATTGTGCAGAGAGCTACAGGGCCTGGAAATCAACCTTCAAGGCTGCTATTCCTGACCTCAATCTTACTACTAAAGAAGAACTTGATTTGCTCATAAAGTGGCTGGGACCAGAGTCTGCAGATCGCGTTAAGAGACTGAGAACAGTACACGTTGACATCCCAGATGCAGGTCTTGTTGCTGCATGGGCAAGACTCGAGCAAACCTACGGTAGCTCTGAAGCCATAGAAAGTGCTCTATTCAAGAGACTGCAAACCTTCCCAAAATTAGGAAACAAAGACTATCGCAAGCTCCAAGATCTAAGTGACCTCCTCATGGAACTAGAGTTGGCAAAGACAGACCCACGTCTACCTGGACTAAGCTTCCTGGACACCGCTCATGGTGTCAACCCAGTGGTATCTAAATTACCATACAGCTTGCAAGAGAAGTGGGCACAACAAGGATCAAGGTACAAAAGAGACAATAACGTTTCCTTTCCTCCATTCTCATTCCTTTGCAGGTTCATTAGCGATCAAGCCTGGATGAGAAACGATCCCAGCTTCAGCTTCAGTGAAACCAACTTGCCTGCTGTATCATCAACAAGGTATGACAATACACCACCTAAACGTAGAGACTTTAATAGAGCAATATCTGTCAAGAGAACAGACATCTGACCCACCACTAGTACACCTAGCAATAAAGGCGTTGCTGATGATAAAGATAAAGACCCTAATCGTCAGTGTCCAATTCACAAGAAGCCTCACCCTCTTAAGAAATGTTGTGGGCTTAGGGCAAAGACTTTACCTGAGCGCAGGGAGATTCTCCAGAAACTTGGAATATGCTTCAAGTGCTGCGCTGCATATACCCATCTCGCTAGAGACTGTAAGGCTGTTATCAAATGTACAGAATGTGGTAGCGACAGACATGTTACAGTTATGCATCCTGGTCCACTTCCTGACAACCCACAGAAGCTACCTACCTCCGTCCCTACCTCAAATCATGGCAGGGAGCAACGAGCCCCTGTTCCAGCGAAGAATAATGTTTCTTCTTCATGCACAGAAGTCTGTGGAGAGGGCTTGGATCACAAATGCTGTGCCAAGGTTTGCCTAGTCAACATATACCCAAAGGACTATCCAGAGAAGGCCGTCAGGATGTATGCCATAATAGATGAACAGAGCAACAGATCCCTGGTGAAGCCCAAATTCTTTGATGTCTTCGGCATAGAGGGTCACGCCACACCGTATACTCTCAGAACCTGTTCTGGTCGCATAGAGACCTTTGGCAGAAGAGTTGATGGGTTCATGGTCTCTCATATCAAGGAGGGGGAGGGCATACTCCTACCAACCTTAGTCGAGTGTGACCAGATACCAGATGAAAGGGAGGAAATTCCCACTCCAGAAGCTGCATATCACCATCCTCACTTAAGACACCTGGTTGATGAGATTCCTGCAATGGATATGAGTGCTGAGATTTTGATCCTACTAGGAAGAGACATTCTTAGAGTGCATAAAGTATGCGAACAATGCGATGGGCCTGATGACGCTCCTTACGCACAAAGACTTGACCTAGGCTGGGTAATAGTGGGTGATGTATGTTTGAACAGGACTTGTGTGTCATCAGAGATCCACTCCTTCAAAACGTACGTGTTGGGAAACGGACGTGCATCCCACTTCAAACGATGCCCTCACCATTATGAAGTGAAGGAGAAGCCCCTTGATGTCCTCTTAGTTACTCTTGACGACAACCTAGGTACTGCAGTGTTTAGTACTACAAGTGATGACGACAAAATAGCCTTGTCAGTTGAAGACAGAGAGTTCATCAAAATAATGGACAAAGAATTCTTCCAGGATGAGTCTAACAGCTGGGTTGCGCCACTGCCTCTTCGTGCTGCAAGGGCCAAACTCGCAACCAATCATGAACAGGCTCTATCCAGATTCAACTCATTGCAACGTACTCTAAAGAACAGGCCAGAAATGAAGGAACATTTCATCGCCTTTATGAAAAGGATCTTTGACAATGATCATGCCGAGCCAGCGCCACCACTTCAAGAACAAGATGAGTGCTGGTATCTACCTTTCTTCGGAGTGTACCACCCACGTAAGCCTAAACAAATCAGGGTAGTATTTGACTCCAGCGCCAAGTATCAAGGCATATCCCTGAACTATGTTCTTCTCACCGGTCCAAATCTAACCAACAACCTTGTAGGTGTACTTATGAGGTTCAGAAGAGAGCCAGTTGCAATAACTGCCGACGTTGAGCAAATGTTTCATTGCTTCATTGTACGTGAAGACCATAGAAATTTCCTAAGGTTTGTGTGGCACCGTAACAACAACATGGACGATGAGATTATGGAATATCGCATGAAGGTACATGTTTTTGGAAATAGCCCCTCACCCGCTGTTGCAACATACGGTTTACGAAGGACTGCCCTTAGTGGAGAAAAAGAGTATGGAACAGACGCTCGACACTTCATTGAGAGAGACTTTTATGTTGATGATGGACTTAAATCTTTACCTACAGAGGAAGAAGCTATAGATCTGCTTCAAAGAACACAAGGTATGCTATCTGAGGCTAACCTCAGGCTACACAAGATTGCTTCAAATAGTATTGCTGTCATGAAAGCCTTTCAACCTGGCGATCACGCCCCAGGGTTTAAAGACCTAAACCTGGGGATGGACATGCCACCTGTACAGAGAAGTCTAGGCCTACGGTGGGACTTATTAAAGGACACCTTCGGTTTTCAAGTCAGCTCTACAGACAAGCCATTCACTAAGCATGGTGTGCTATCAGTGGTGAACAGTCTATACGATCCACTGGGATTTGTGGCTCCCATCACCATACAAGGGAAATCCTTGCTTAGACAGTTCTCAGAGACAATTAAAGATTGGGACGCTCCACTGCCAACAGACAAGCTTTCAAAGTGGGAGTCCTGGAGAAAATCTCTACATGCCTTAAATGAAATCTGTATACCGCGCTGCTACACTTTAACTTCCCTCACTACAAGTCAGAGAAGGGAGCTGCATATCTTCTCGGATGCATCTACTGAGGCCATAGCAGCTGTTGCCTACCTCAAGGTAAGAGACTCCTCCAATCAAACTCACATAGGGTTTCTCTTTGGGAAGGCTAAATTAGCACCTAAACCTGAGCACACAATTCCTAGGCTTGAACTTTGTGGGACTGTATTGGCTGTAGAAATTGCTGATTTCATAATGCGTGAGCTAGACATTCAGATAGATGACACCAAATTCTACACAGACAGCAAAGTTGTCCTGGGCTACATATACAACCAGACTAAACGTTTCTATGTGTATGTCAGTAACCGTGTAGAAAGAATCAGGAAATCATCTAGGCCTGAACAATGGCATTATGTCCCATCTGAAATTAATCCTGCAGATCATGCCACCAGGCCAGTGTCTGCAAGTGCTTTTGCTAATTCTTCTTGGATAACAGGTCCTGAATTCCTGCTGGATGATCCAGACGAGACCACAACTGATGTCTTCAGTCTTCTAGAACCTGACAAAGATCCAGAGATTCGTCCAGAAGTTAAAACCCTCATCACCCATACTAAGCAAGGACTTGGCTTGGGCTGCCATCGCTTTGAACGTTTTTCTAAGTGGACAAGACTTGTACGCACCATGGCAAGGTTAGTTCACATTGCACGCTGCTTCCACACAAAGCCCACTGATATCCAATGTCAAGGTTGGCACATGTGTCAAAAGCTTCTTTCTGCAAACAACATTGCTGAAGGTGAAATGATCATAATGCGCATTGTACAGCGGGAAGTCTTTGGCTCAGAAATCAAATGTATCCTTGACAAGAGGGACATTCCAAAAAATAGTCCCATTGCTAATCTGAACCCATTCATTGATAATGATGGCATGTTAAGAGTTGGTGGACGCTTGAACAAGGCCGAGCTAGGAGGACAAGAGCGAAATCCTCTCATCATACCTGCTCGCCACCACATTACCACTCTCCTCATACGGCACTACCATGAAGGGGTTAAGCACCAAGGTAGACACTTCACAGAGGGTGCCATAAGAGCTGCAGGCCTTTGGATTATAGGAGCAAAGAGACAAATTGCAGCCACACTACACAGCTGTGTTCACTGCTGTAAACTAAGAGGTAAACATCAGCTACAGCAAATGTCAGATTTGCCAACTGACAGGTTGAGTACTGACCCGCCGTTCACTCATGTCGGTCTAGATGTCTTTGGACCATGGACAGTAACAGCTCGTAGAACTCGAGGTAGCCAAGCAAACAGCAAGAGATGGGCAGTGCTGTTCACTTGCATGAGTGTGCGTGCAGTACACATTGATAGAGTCTATGGATGCCTCAAGCTTCATCAATGCTTTTAGACGATTTCTTGCAATCAGAGGACCAGTCAAAACACTAAGGTCCGACTGTGGAACTAATTTCGTTGGTGCCTGTCGAGAGTTACAGCTCAACTCTAGGCCAATCCAAGACCTTTTAGCTGAAAAGGGGTGTACATGGATATTCAATCCTCCTCACTCTTCCCACATGGGTGGCTCTTGGGAGAGAATGATAGGCATCACACGTAAAATACTTGACTCTATGCTTATGGATTCGAATTCCGCAGGACTTACCCACGAGATTCTAACAACCTTCCTAGCAGAAGCATCTGCCATAATCAACTCCAGACCACTTGTTCCCAGAGAACCCGACCATCCTTACTCCAGCTACTCTGCTTACCCAGAAGCTTGGGACTGTTCCTGTTCCACCTGGAAACTTTAAATCAGGAAATCTGTGCTATGATCAGTGGAAGCGAGTACAACACCTCGCCAACTGCTTCTGGAATCGTTGGAAGATGGAGTATCTTTCTACTCTGCAAGGTCGCAGGAAATGGCAACGTATGAACCCTAATATACAAGTAGGAGATCTCGTTTTGCTTAAGGACCAACAAGCTGAGCGAATTGAATGGCCTGTGGGACTTATTATAAAGAGCGTTCCTAGTAATGATGGTAAGGTCCGCAAAGTAGAAGTGAAGGTTGCAAGACAAGGGACTGTAAAGACCTTCCTCAGACCTATCACGGAACTTATATTGCTCTTGCCCTTTGGAGAATGAACCTTCTTGGGTAGACTGCTGGATCCTGCCTACTACTTCAAGGAAAGAAGTTGAAGTCTTGCATTATAGTTGTTGCATTATTGCATGTTCTCTTTATGTTTTTCAGGTTTTCAAGATTTCAAGCAAATTACACTGTTATTCATTTGCATTGCATAACTACCGTTATGGTTTAAATAGTGACATTTTTCAATGCCAGACGGGGAGTGTGCTCTTACACAGTTAATATTTCATAATTATGTATGGTATATATATAGTTAATTCCTGTATTGCTGTTCTATGGACATTTCTATAGTCAGTATGCTGCCACCTCTGGTCGTTTTTGTGTATTGCACTTGTATGTATGTCATAGGTCAGAGCTTTGACTCATCTAAACCACTCCCATCTTCTCCAGGGAGCATTTCCTGGTTTATTGCTCATTGCCTTTCTGCCCTATAAGACACACATGTGTATTCTCCATGCTACTCTGATCAAAGCATCATCTTTTGACCGCCGCATGATACTGAAATCCATTCATTTTGCTGTATCCCACTGTTGTGATGGACTGAATAAATCGGCTTTGTGGATGAACACAGTATTTGGTGAGTTCAGCTATCTGATGAGGATCGTCCCCAGCGTTTCTCTAACTTACACGGGTTGGCACTGCTCTTACAAGGGAAAGAATCGCTATCACAACCTTCTGAGTCAGAATATTGACACAAACACACACACATACAAACACAAACACACACATAGACACACAGACAGACACATAGACACACATACAGACACTGATGAAGTGGCTTAAGTGGTCGCCACGCAACGCGTCAGTGCTGGCATCGTGAGGGTGGGTGAACTTGGACCACATAACACGGTAATGTACATTGCTTTGAATCTATTCGCAAGTATTTGGTTTCATAGAATGTGAACATGTTACCATTGTCTTAGGAGTACTGAGATTCATGCCCGGGTGTTTACCATCTTCCTTTATTCCTTGCACATTTATAAGCACTTTTGCACTTTAGCACCTACTGGTGCATCTCTATTAATATTTGGGACACTTGAGTCCCTCTTTTTCTTTATTTTTTCTCTTATTAATTTTTTTTCTCTTATCAATTTTTTCACTTCTCACTTGCTTCTTTTTGCACACTTGCACGTTTTTTGCACCATTTTTTGCACAGCACTACAGCACTTTTCAGAAGGGGAGACCCCGCGGCATTTACCAGTTGATTGATTGTATTGTGTTAGTACAATTATTAATGCTTAATTTTTACGTTTTATGTGTTTAACCCAATTAGTATACTCATCGCTATAGTCCAATATATACCTAATTTCACCCCACGCCATGTGGTTTTAATTGTGTTTTTAAATGTATGTTTCTTTGTGTTTTGGCTTACAATAAAATATGAATTTTGAACTTTGAATACATTCTGTAGAGCGGCCTATCTGTGTAGATAATTGGGGGGCCTTGGTGAGCTGGACTGGCAGCTCACCCTTTGCTATTTGCACACATACACAGACATACACACATAGACACACAGACAGACACATACACACACACACATAGACACAAACACACACATACACATAGACACACATACACAGACAGACACACAAACACACACACACACACACACACACACACACATACACAGACAGACACAAACACGCACACATAGACACACATACACAAACACACACACATAGACACACACACAGACAGACACAAACACACACAGACAGACACAAACACATAGACACACACATAGACACACACACAGATACACAGACAAACACATACACAGACAGACACAAACACGCACACATAGACACACATACACAAACACACACACATAGACACACACACAGACAGACACAAACACGCACACATAGACACACACACAGACAGACACAAACACACACAGACAGACACAAACACACACACATAGACACACACACAGATACACAGACAAACACACATACACAGACAGACACAAACACGCACACATAGACACACATACACAAACACACACACATAGACACACACACAGACAGACACAAACACGCACACATAGACACACACACAGACAGACACAAACACACACACATAGACACACACACAGATACACAGACAGACACACAAACACACACACATAGACACACAAACACACACACACATACACAGACACGCACACATAGACACACATACACAAACACACACACATAGACACACACATAGACACACACACAGACAGACACAAACACACACAGACAGACACAAACACACACACATAGACGCACACACAGACAGACACAAACACGCACACACACACACATACACAGACACAAACACACATTCACCAGTTCAACAATTTCCCCTCCTCTGCGATATCCCCCGAGGCTCCTTCTTGTAGCTCCGCCCACTTCCAGTTTAGCTGCAGCAATAGGCTCCTTCCTGGAGCCACGCCCCCACTCACTGAACCACCAATCAAATTAAAGAAGTGAAAAAAAATAAAACCTGCCTCTCAGACTCCCGGCCTCTCAGACAGACAGTTCAGCTGAGTGCTTACACTGGGAGCCGGCAGCAGCGGGCGTCTGAGAGGCCACGGCAACCCTCCGGGCGACGGCGCGGGACAACTGCATGTGCCGCAGGACTAGTTGGGGCAGACCCGGGAAAATCGGGACAGTTGGGGGGTATGCACTACTGTGGGGCCCAGTAAGACTCTCCTGCCCAAGGGCCCCCACAAACTTAGAGCCGGCCCTGGGTAGAGGTGAGTATAGCTATAAAAAGGAAAGATTGGAACCCTCTCAAAGCTGAGGCCAAGAGAGAGAGAGACCGTATTTAGTTATTTTGGTACTTTCCCCAGGGGCGCCCCAATCGCCACAGCCAACTCACCTCTTTTCGGTCCCACAGCGCGTCTGAGTGAGTCAGTTGGCTGTGGCATCCAGGGGGGTTTCACACAGAGGAACACCCCCGATATATCGTATAGTCAAATATTGACTATCCTGGGTTTTGGTCCACTTAACTCTGGGATTTTTCCTTGCCTCCACTGTGTGAACCCCCCCAGATCACCTAGAAAAACTCACCTTTCCCCAGTCCTGCAACCCATGTGTGGGCAATGGGGAGCAAGAGCTGCCGCATCCCCAGCAGCAGGTATGCTCCCCCCCCCCCCCGCCTATCTGAATGGCTGGGGATGGGAGCGTGTGCATAACCCAATGATGTGACCACCAATATTTACATAGGCAAGGAAGCACAGCATCCTTATTTGGGATGCCCCAGGGGTAGGCCAGTAGCCAGCCTTAGAACCTTTCGGATTCGAGGGTCGGACATATTGGGCTTTTTTCAGCTTTAAAGAGAAACTATGTTCAAAAATTCCCGTAGTCCCTTCTCTAATATGCAGCAGTGGGGCAGCCCAACTTGGGATTCCACGCTGTGCATCGGCATCTGATACTAACCTTTTCCGGGATCCTTCTACGGCAGCCTATCAGCTTGCATGGCCAGCGCTGATAACCCTGCTGATAAGCTGCTTGCGGTTCTAGAAGAGGTGAGTATCAAGGTGGCATTTTTTTGCTGCATATTAAAGAGGAACTATGGTCATTTCGTAATTGGGGAGGCACGAGTACTATGCTAACTCTGCAGAAGAGAAACACCAGAAGCTCTTCTGGAAGGAGCTGAAGGACCTCGTGATCAGGGATAAACAAGCGCTTTATTTCCTATAAAGACCAGAAGAGCACCATGGAGGAGCTAAAGGATCTCATGATAAGGGATGCAGGACCAATGTACTTTCTCTGAAGAAGCTGAAGACCAGAAGCTCTTCTTGAAGGAGCTGATGGACCTCATGATCAGGGATAAACAAGCACTTTACTTCCTATGAAGACCAGAAGATCACCATGGAGGATCTAAAGGATCTCATGATAAGGGATGCAGGACCACTTTACTTTCGCCGAAGCTGAAGACCAGAAGCTCTTCAGAGAAAAGCTCCCTCATGTTTAGAGAGGCATGAGCGCTATGCTAACTCCGCTAAGACCCGAAGCCTTTCAGTAAGGAGCTGAAGGAGTCCATGATGCACAAGCATTTTGCTTCCTCTGAAGACCAGAAGCCTTTCAGTACGGAGCTGAAGAAGACCATTATGCACAAGCACTTTGCTTTCTCTGCAGAAGCTGAGATCTAGAAGCTCTTCAGGGAGATGAAAGACCTTGAGCACTTTACTTCACTTTGCTGTAGAAACTGAATGGATGCACAAGCACTTCTGGCCTTCAGCTTCTTGGGAGGGTGCAAAGTGCTCGAGCATCCCTGATTATGGGGTCCTTCATCTTCTGCCAGAGAGTGCCTTTTGTGAGCACATACAAAGCAGCAGGAAGCCAAGGCTTCCAAGAAGCTGAAGACCAGAAGTTCTTCAGGAAAATGAAGGAGCTCATGATCAAGGACGCCTGAGCTGAGCACTTTGCATCCTCCTAAGAAACTGGAGACCAGAAGCTCTTCAGAAGGAGCTGAAGGACCTTATGCTCAGGCATTCCTATAGCGGCACTAACAGCATACTTTAAAGCGGAAGTTTAGTCAGAAGGTGTCCCCCTGCCCTGCCACCCTACCCTGGTGCTAAGGCAGGACAGGGGGGGGGTCTAAAGAAAAAGACCCCTTACCTTATTCAGGGGCCAGCACCAGTCTTCCAGCGCTCCAGATCCTGAGCGCCCCCATCTTGCTTGAAAGCATAGAACTGCATCCCACGGCTCCATGTGTGTTCCCGCCTGCAGACCTGAGGGATGCGGCTTTGTGCTTTCTCCACAGCGGCCGCAGAGAGACCGGGGGAGCAGCGCTGGCCCAAGGAGAAGGTAAGGGGCCTTTTGCTTTCTAACCCCCCCTGTGCCAGGGTAGGGTGGAAGGGCACCTTCTGACTAAACTTCTGCTATAACTGATCTCAGCCAGCTTCTCGGTTACATTCACAGTATCCTCATTATGAGCTTTCCCATAAATATCCTTGGACGGGGCCCTTTATCACCCTGGGCCTAAATTCTAAGGAAAAAGCCCATAAATAGGCCAAATATTCACTCCTTTACATTCCTGCACAAAGCCATGTAGGCTTTGCTGGAGAACCTCATTGGTCACTCTAGGGTCACATGGGGCGAGCTGCGATTATATTAAATGAGTTATCAGGCTCCACAGGGGTTAATACTTACCAGGATGCCCAGGAGGTAGGTAGAGGAAGATGCGTGTATGTAATGGTGTGGGTCTTCCTGCTATAATATTGTATTGTAGGTGGAGTCATACTCCGACACGTTTTCTCTTTATTACATTTCAAAGAAAATTAATCCAGCCAACGAACAACGTTATTTTATTCAAAGGAACAGATAACTAGTCACATGACTCTTCCTCTACCAATGTTACAACAGTCCTAAACTGGCCCAGCTTCTGCCGCCCTCTTCTTATATCCAGCCTCCATACAGCAGCTTGTTGGGTAGGTAAACCCTGGAGAGATAGGTGGGCGACAGCGAAGACAGGGCCTGAATTTCAGCCTTCATTTTCCTTGTAGACATCATCTCCAGCTGCCGAGAATGAGAGAAGATTAAACATGGCCTTGTTGCTTCCTTCATCCCTCCTGATCCCTATTACACTGTAACTTGCAAGGAGCAGAGCCTCCACCCCTCCTGATCCCTATTACATTGTACCCTGTAAGCAGCAGAGCCTCCATCCCTCCTGATCCCTATTACATTGTGCCCTGTAAGCAGCAGAGCCTCCATCCCTCCTGATCCCTATTACATTGTACCCTGTAAGCAGCAGAGCCTCCATCCCTCCTGATCCCTATTACACTGTAACCTGCAAGGAGCAGAGCCTCCATCCCTCCTGATCCCTATTACACTGTAACCTGCAAGGAGCAGAGCCTCCATCCCTCCTGATCCCTATTACATTGTACCCTGTAAGCAGCAGAGCCTCCATCCCTCCTGATCCCTATTACACTGTAACCTGCAAGGAGCAGAGCCTTCATCCCTCCTGATCCCTATTACACTGTAACCTGTAAGCAGCAGAGCCTCCATCCCTCCTGATCCCTATTACACTGTAACCTGCAAGGAGCAGAGCCTCCATCACTCCTGATCCCTATTACACTGTAACCTGCAAGGAGCAGAGCCTCCATCCCTCCTGATCCCTATTACACTGTAACCTGTAAGCAGCAGAGCCTCCATCCCTCCTGATCCCTATTACACTGTGACCTGTAAGGAGCAGAGCCTCCATCCCTCCTGATCCCTATTACACTGTAACCTGCAAGGAGCAGAGCCTCCATCCCTCCTGATCCCTATTACACTGTAACCTGCAAGGAGCAGAGCCTCCATCCCTCCTGATCCCTATTACACTGTAAACTGTAATGAGCAGAGCTTTCATCCCTCCTGATCCCTATTACACTGTAACCTGTAAGGAGCAGAGCCTCCATCCCTCCTGATCCCTATTACACTGTAACATGTAAGAAGCTGAGTCTTCATCCCTCCTGATCCCTATTACACTGAAACCTGTAAGGAGCAGAGCCTCCATCCCTCCTGATCCCTATTACAATGTAACATGTAAGAAGCTGAGCCTTCATCCCTCCTGATCCCTATTACAATGTAACATGTAAGAAGCTGAGCCTCCATCCCTCCTGATCCCTATTACACTGTAACCTGTAAGGAGCAGAGCTTTCATCCCTCCTGATCCCTATTACAATGTAACCTGTAATGAGCAGAGCTTTCATCCCTCCTGATTGGTGGTGCTACAAGGAGACCTACTGATCCTGGACCTGAGTCAGGTTACTCACCTCTCTCTTCCACAGTGGCTGGCTGGCAACATACGGTCTCTTCTCTAAGCTGCTCAGCTTTTTCTTGTCCTGTTCGGATAATGGGACCAAGGCCTGTGTGGGGATGTGCAACCTGAAACACACATATATTATACATACATAGCTGCAATCCCTGTGCCCGCCATTTCTGCTCTATTCACAAATCCTACCCGATCTAATGTTAAAGCAGACCAAAAGTACTCTGGCATTCAGTGACATAAACTATTTCAGAGGGCTTAACTCCATGCAGGTGGAATAGCAGGCAGATTCTATGCTGCATAACTGCATGGGAGCGGCCAACTTGCCACATATATAAGTCTAGCTAATGAAAAACCCAGTCCCCCCGTCAAAATTGTCTCGCATATCAGTGCAATCCTTCTTTATTTCTAGTAGAAAGCCATGAGCTGTGGACTCAGTGCTCTGCTGTACAGCTGAAAGAATTGTAACAAGATACACTGATTGAATGGTGTGCGGTAAATCCAGATTCCGCAGTGAACAGTGATAAAGAAACATTGCTGCAGCTTTCCTCTCACACACACACTACCTCTAGCAGCTGGTTATCAGTGTGTGTGTTTATATAACATAATACATGTAAGAAGGTTCCAGAGGAATAAAATGTTTATGATCTCAATTATTAATTAATTATTATTAAATCACTAATATTACTGAAAAATAGGTAACTTGGATGAATGGAGTCTGTGGATTTTTACCTGGTTATTATGATTCTGATCCGGGGCTGGTTAATAATGAAATCATACAGATTTAATATAACATAAGGTTTATTTTGGTGAATTGCATCAATATACATTATATATATATATATATATATATATATATATATATATATATATATGCACAGTAATGTTATGTCTTAACTTCAACTATTTAAGTGAACCCATATGTAAAGCATAGTGTTACATGCCTCTCCCTTGGGGGGAGGGGAAAAGGATTGACCATAAGGACAAAGGACGGAGTCTTTCGGTCTCTTAGCTTTGGGTCTCTGAACAGACAACATGTAAGAGATCACCACATAGGCAGTATGGTGGGGGTTGGGCGAGAGAGACAAAGACCCTAGTTTGATTAGCCTGAGAGGGAAAGATTGCTGCATTTTTCTATGGACACTATTTACATTTCTGCTTTGTAACTTCATATCGCATTTACACCATTCATATTATTATTTTTCTGTAATGTAATCGGCTCTATTTTATATTAAATCCATTTATTGATTTTTGGTTTCGGCCAATACTTGAAGCACGATAGCTGAGATCATTTTTGGATGGCCCAGTCCTTGTTAAAAAGTCAAATAAGGAAAAAGAATAATATCACAAATGGCGATATTTTACAATACACAAGTTGTCTGCGTTTCTGGGGCATTTATCACTCTCAGTTTGGTGTGGAATGCTGCTGGCACAGCTTCTCCTACAAGCCTATGTGTCTGACAAGATGGCCACTCCCATGCAGTTCTGAAGAATAGGCCTGTTATTTCTGAACATCTGCATGGAGTTAAGTCCTCTCAAATAGTTTTTGCCACAGCGGGAGCAATTTACTAAACGTTCTTTTTTTTTACTTTTTGTCAACTTTAAGTCAGCTAAGGAAGGTATGAAAAGAGCAAGAGCGCTAATTGGCCACATGTACTGTGGGATTGCCAGAGTTTTTACTGGTGAAACACACAGTAGGGCATGCCAAGCGGAGGATGCAGCTGTCAGCGAGCTCGGAGCTGCTGGCCGCGCATGCGCTGTAGGACTGGGAAGACCTGGGGGGTTTCACGCATCGGGGTGCCCCAGGTGAAAGGACCAAAACCCAGGATTTTGACTATCCTGACTCACTTTGTTTGTCCCAATCTGTGAAATATATATCTGTTGCCCAGTGGTGGGCTGCAGTAGGCAGGGAGAGCCCGAATTCCCTGAAAGTGAGCAAAGTCACAAGAAGGCCATCGGGGCCAGTGACCAGGCCTCCATTAATGCCTGGGCCTCATACAGGAGTCTTGCCTGTGCTTGTTATACTTACATAGGTCAACACACACCACTGCAGTAGGTAGGAGTGCCCAATTTCCCTCAGAGCATGCAAAGTCTCAAGGGAGGCTATCAGGGCTGGTGAGCGGGCCTCCACTTGAGTGACCCCTTACTTTCTGTACTGTCCTGCTTCTTGTTATACTTACACAGGTCCCTGCACACCGCTGTAGTAGGCAGAAAGCGCCCAAATTCCCCAAAAAAGTTCAAAGCCACAGGGAAGCCGTTAGGGACAGTGAGAAGTCCCCTGTGAGCAACCGGGCCCTGTACAGAAGTCTTGTCTGTGCTTCCCCGCCTCTTGTTATATTGCACAGTTCCCCCAGTCAGGTAAGCGCTGCTTGAGCCTCACCTCTCGATGTCAGAAGGCAGCAAGCCCAGCCAGGCAATGGACGGGACGGTCAGATGATGAGCCTCGAAGGACATGGCCTGCAGGAGAGACACGGAAACAGTTCCTATACTGCAGTCTAATTCCGCAACCCCCGAGGAGGTGAAGCTTCCACAAATTCCCCTGTAAAATTGGATTGGTACTCACCACGGAGCCATACTTGTAGATGCACATGATCTCTATGCCTGAAAGAGGGGGGGGGGGGCATCACATGTTATACAGGCAACACAGGATACAAGGACACTGATACATAGCCCCTCCCTAGGGCCGGTGGTCTGGCTCTTTCTGGGGCATTCCAAATTGGGAATGTGACCTACTTATTGGCCTGCACATGTGCTGTGGGAACAAAAGAAAGGTGCGTTTTTAGGCAAACCCTGAGGATACACACAGTGGGACATTCCAAATGTAGGCAAGAGGAACATAATTTTGGGTTTTAGGACCAAAGCCTGTTTTGGATGGATCTAGAGTCAGGACCAATCCTAGGGGCATCGTGATTGATAATGCCCCCTCGCCCTGTAATACTCAAAAGCAAACCTTTCAAATTGTTCTCCCAGGGGAAATTGAGCCCCACGATTGGCTGCTGCGGTCACATAGTCCACAAATCTCTTTTGGGTATCCACGTGATTGCAGTGGCCAATAGCATGGTTAAACATCCAGGGGATGAGCGTTAAGAGTGAGAGGGGCACTAGCATTCTGGATGCCCCTCCCCGCACCCATTTTATTGTTCCAGTTTAAATGTCTGTGAGCAGGGATGCTTTGGCATTAAAGCAGAACAAACCCGGGAATTTTGTTTCGGGTTTTGTTCCATGCCCCGCTGTGTGCCCCAGAAAGCAGGTATTCACTCACCCTCTCCTCTCTCATCCAATTAGAGGCTTTTACCCATGTCATTCAGCACTCAATGACTTCAATGGGGAGCTCAAGTGGCTGCATCCCCAGCGGCACGTGCTCCTGTCCCAGCCTATCTGGATGGCTGGGGCGGGAGCATAGCGTGGGTGCAGGGGTTTCGACAGTTTGCGCTCCTCATTAAAAACAATGAGAGATGTTTGCTGATTGACATGTGGACAGCTCTCATTGGACAATAGTCTGAGCATGCACCGTTAGACCTGGGAAAGAAAGGTGACTTAGAAAAAGGTAAATTAATGTTTATGTGCAGCAATGTATTTGGCCTGGGGAGGGATGCATGAGCATTATTTGTTGTGTTGGTCTGGTTTAAAGTGATTTTTGACTGTTGATCCACTTTAAGCAAAGCTTTGCGGCAGCTGTCAATCAAAGTTCCAGGGGGAGTTTCTGGGAAAAACAAGGGACATCCCAAATTGAGGGTCAACTCGTATTTATGTTTTTGAACTATCTGGACTGTGAGGTGTATTCAGTATATGCAATCATGTGCAGAATTAGGGGTCTCTCCTCCATCATTTGCTGGCCCTGGTTTAATCTTTACACATCACACCGGTAAAAATACATCACCATGAGGGTCGCAGTCCATCAGAGTGAAGATCGGGAGCTGCAGGCTATCCCACAGCTTGCGAACGAAGAGCCGGGTGTTCAGATCGGGGACTCCCTTTCCCTAGTGATCAGAGTGAGAACACATTATACATGTGGTGACGGGGGGGGGGGGGGCATAGACCGGGGGCCACAGGGGCAGATCTTACTGTGATGAGGACACAGGGGCCACACTTGCCACAGAAATCATCATCCAGGAGCCGCTGGAAGGTGGCGTCCTTTTCAACGACCAGGACAAGTCGGGCCGCGCTTCTAATGTCTCTGGGGTCAAGGCTAAAAACTTCTGAATACACCTGTGTTACCCAGGGCAATGTTTCTGCTATCACCCAGAGCCTCCCTGGCTATAGCTATACCCCCTGGGAGGGTTGAGGGGCTGCACTGGCCTCTGTAGTGATCCCCACCCCCACCCAGACATTGCTTTTTGGACCCCCTTCTTTCTCCAGCCATTTCTCTGCCTCTTGTGGATACTCTTGTAAAGGTATCCTTCTAACAAAGGGCTCACTGATGGTGTGAGGGTGAGGAACAGTTTCCTGTTCAGCATATGGAGCTCTGCTGGGAATAGGTGAGTATCTCTCTAATGCAGGGCTCACTCATGGTGTGAGGGGGGGGGGGGGGGGGGTTGGGGTTAAAGTGGACCAATCATTGCTTTTCTGACCCCCTTCAGATGGAGCTCTGCTAGGAAAAGATACTGGTGACTCCGTCCACATTAGATGGTACGAGAACAGCCTGAAAAGACAAAAAAAAAATGTAATTTTATGTATTACTTAACGTAATAACTCCTTTCTATTTTACTCAGTCACACAGGCTACTATTCTTTACACTTGGGTAATATCCTCCTGGAACCAGGAAATGGCAGACATGTGCTAGAGATTATGCAAAGCTGAAACCCCTCCCCTTGTTGGCTCCTCCCAAGGAAGGATATCACCTTCCCACTTCCCAGTTATTAGAAAGCAGTAAGGAGAACACCCCGGAGGGAATCAACTCAACCAGTGCAGAATAACATGAAAATAAACACCAGGGTCTTGGCAGACCAAAACACAAGTGATGGCCAGGAGACCATCGGCCATATGTAGCTCAACAGGGTCCAAATGAACGCAGCCTCACCACCAGGGCGGGTGCTATGTGACTGAGTTAAATCCAAGAGAAAGGCATTAATACAGTAAGTAATACATAAAATTCCCTTTTTCTCTTGCCTTTCACTCAGTTACACAGGCTACTATTCTTAAGACTTGGGAAGTCCCTAAGCAGTGAAACCATGGGTGGGAATAGACCCCAAAATTTGGCTGCGTGATTGAGAAAAAGCTACATTGTATAACGCCCAACCCTCCAAGCACTACAGGCATATGGAGAACTATAGACAAAAGATTTATCCTTCCACACCTGGGCACACATCTTGCTATGGGAGAAGTCCCCCCAAGTCCCTGGACCAAGAGCAGGGTGGCCTCCATCTGACAGGTGCCTCGGGCACTTTTGAAGCCCAGAATCCCTGGTAAAAAGCCTATACAGAGCTTGCAACCTAACTTCAGACCTAACCAAAGAGTCTGAAGTTAGGTTGCAAGCTCTGTATAGGCTTTTTGCCAGGGATTCTGGGCTTCAAAGATCAGATGGAGGCCTCCCTGCTCTTGGTCCAGTTCCTCTCATACCTCTGTCTTGGTCCTTTGTAAAAAAAAGTAAAATAAAACAAATGGGAAGGAAGACAAAAATAAAAAGAATGACTCATGGCCTAAAGCTGATGAGAACAAGCTACAATCTCCTGCCATGCTGGAGACTGAACTGGGGAGAAACAGGAAGTGGTAAGGTGATCCTGGGGAGGAGCCGACAAGGAGGGTTTTCAAGGTCTCTAGTTTAAACATCAGTTTGAAACATTTAAAGGAGGCTCGGAGGTGACCCAGGTGAGTACTTCGACTGGTGCACCTCCATCATATCAATCAGCAGCAGCGATAGTGTGGTACCCAGCAAGAAAGGAGTCAGGGCTGCTGGGCCCCATACTGGAGTCCTGGCTGTTCTGCGTTGTTGTCTGCCCTGCTTAGCCAGCAGGTCAGTTATTTAAAGCTGACCAAAACCCACCAGTTATGCTATTTTACATTCTCCTAACTTATTATATTCCCAGGCTCCTACACTCTCCAATCACATTCCCAGAGGGAGTGAATCATTTTCTACATCATGTAAGAGAAACCAGACCCGCAAGATCTGAACAACTGCACCTTCCAATACCCGGAGCTGGATCATGACGCAATATGGCAACTGCTGATCCTGCCACTCAAACCCCTGACAATCTGACATATCCAGATCTATTGCTGAGAAAGGAGACAGGATAGTGAAACTATCCAAAAGATAGGAGGGAGGGAGGGGGAGATTAGTCAAAAAGATGGGGTTAGGTCGCTTTAAAGATTTTTACTGTGAAAACTGCAATGTATGTACCGAGGAGCTGCTGCACATCACTCTGGTCCCATCCTCATCTGTAAAAATCAGATCGCCAGCTATAAACCCTTTGGATGTAGAAAGCTAAAGAAAAAAACAAAACAAAAGAATTGACATATTAGAAGTGTTTCCCAAATGTGTCCCACTTACATCGAAAATATGTCAGCCACCCGCCTCTAAGTTGTGTCACCTACCTACACTGCCAGCATGTAAGACACAAGACAATACATCTTAAAAAACACATACACATCACACATATACAAAACACACCAGGGGGCGCCAGCATTCCATCTAAAAATTCATTATATCACAGTTCCATATATACTACTCTAGGCTGGAGGCCAAATATATAGTGCTTAAAACCCTATCAATATTACTTCAATTAATTATATACAATTTGTGCAAATCAAGTAAAGTGCAAACAAATCAATAACCGCAAGTAAAAAATAGCAAGAACAAAGTGCTAGTGCAAAACAATATATCTACAAAATGAAACAACCAAGACCAGCCGATGTGGTTGAAAAAGACATGGGACAATTAGTAAAAATAGGGGACCCTATACTTTTGTTGGTTTTGCTGTTGCAACTTAGTTTACCAAGCATAGTGAGCACACCATTCTATATGGTTTTTTTTACTATAAATACTGGTGCTATCCGTATTTCCTTTTTCCAATTGGTCTTAAGTTCATACGAAATGTTATCTACAGCTAACACACTGTTCCTTAACCATCCTTGATTTCATTGGCCCTATGCTTAATTAGGTTTTACTAGATTATGATGTGTTATCTATTGCCAACACTGTGTGATTAGGCTTAAATCTGCCCCTAATGTTAGCTTGTTGACAAAAAATATAAGCGGGGGGGGGGGGGGGGGTTTGCATGGAATAACAGCAATGACGTTGGAATAACAGCATTGTTTTCCTACTGATACTCTCTGCCTTTTGCCATACTCCGATTTCTAAGGCTGCTGACCCCAACAGCTAATGGCCCTCTCATGATAATGTGGCTTTCCAGTGAGCTTTTTTTAAGCTATTTGTTACTCTGTGGTGATGTAAGTTTTCTTTGGTTTTACAATGTCTGTTTAATCATGTTATCTATGCCAACGTTTTGTGATTAGGCTTAACTCTGTAATCTGTCCCTAATGTATTTGTAACTATCTTGAGAATGAATCGCTGACACAGATCAGGTGGTATATATCTTTGGAAATCTGTTTTGTAACAAGTTATTGGGGGGGGGGGGGGTGTCGGCTGGAGATTGGATAATGTTAGAACCCCGGGTTCGGCTGATGTCCGGCTGGTGGCTGGGGTCAATTCTTACCCCATCTGCAGTACCAATAGCCACCAGCAGGTGTCAGCAGAGCTCTGGCTGCTCTCTGTCCCCATTATGTGCTGCACCTGGTGTGAGGGCTATTTAAAGGCTCAGCCCTCCACCTGGGGCAGCAGGATTTTGTTTGCTTTGTTGTATCTGTATTGGAACCTGAGTCTGTACCTGAACCGGAGTTTGTATTGCAACCTGAGGCTGCTTGCTGTTGGCACCTGTCCTGAGTCTTTGGGTGAGTGCGCCAGCTTCAGTTATTCCCTTTATTAGTTATTCCTCTAATTAGCCTTGTTTTTTGTCCCTTTGGTTGTATATCTGAATTGAAGATCTTTTTGTTTGTTTCCTTGATTTATTAATAACCCCCCCCCCCCCCCCCCCCCGTTTACAGCATTTCCTCTGTCTGTGTCTTTGCTCTGGCTGAACCCTCTGCTCCCCTGGCGGAGAAATCATGTCCGGCCTGACAGATAATAGTTAGGTTCTTTGAAATCTGCATGAAATAGCATCACTGTCAGCTTGTTGCCATACAGACAGGAGCTTGGCAGGGGGGGGGGGGGATACAGAAATAACTTTTGCCTGTGTTTGAAGATCCAAAACAGTGTTTTCATACTGAAGCTCTCTGCCTTTTGCCATGCTCCAAGGCTGATGAATCCGGCAGTTCATGGTGCTCTAATTTCCAAGATAAGGTGGTTTCCCTATGAGTTTTAAAGTGGACTAACACCCAGGCTGATCATCCCGGGCCGATCAGATCCCTCCCTGCGGGGCATCCGAAATCGGGATGCCCCGCTGTGTGAAACCCCCCAGGACGCCCCATTCACCTTACCTTACTCCCGTTCCAACGGCGCATGCGTGGGCCATTTGTGCATGGCCGACGCGGGTGCTCTCCCTGTTAGAGGGAAGAGCGAGATGTGGCCGCCAGCGTGCTCAGAGCCGCTGTGGTTGTCCGTCCCTTGTACGTGCATACCACAGCGGCTCTGAGCACGCTGATTGGACGAGCGCCAGCTGTGTAAATATGTGTGTGATTGTATGGTGTGTAGCATTGCCCAGGCCCTAACTGTGATTTGACTGTAGCTATTGGTATCAGGAGGAACCTTAGCTTGAGTGCTGTGTGACTCTAGCTTATGTGGTGTCCAGCAGCCTGAAATGGTCAGTGGTGGAGGCTTCATCAAGAATCTGTGTGTGTACAATTGTAATTCTGTCTGTATTGGGATGTCAGACATTCTGATTCATGACAGCCCTAATGAGTGGTTCTGGTCCTGAGCTGTGAGCCTTCCTGTCTGGTAACCACAGAGCGTAGATCGAGTACACAAGGCCAGAGCAGAGGCTACTAGGGTCAAAAATGCTCAGGCCTTAGGGTGCTAGAACACTGTGAGCACTCTGGACCTGCAACAAGAACAGTAAGTCTCTCTGTCTGGGTCTCTAAAGCCATTGTATGTGATTGAAGGTAAGCCTACGATATGCAAGCTCCTCCTCGGGATCCTCAGCATGCACGAGATATCGTTGACAATGTCGTCCACCGTCATCTGGCTGCCGTACAGCTGGGTGTTTTCATAATAGATGTCCCTGAAACACAAGAAGGACATATAAGGGTCGATTCAAAGAAACATGTAACAGCTTGGATTTTGGTGCCGATCATCCTATTTTTCCCGTCCGCTCGTGCGTTCGTATGAACTTGCGAGTGATTCTATAAGCAAATACGTTTCTATCCTAAAATTTACGTCCGTTCGTATGGCAGTTCGGGAATCAGACCTATGTCAGTTTCCATCCTGAATTTTCCGTTTCATTTCTCAGGTTGCAACATTGGTTTTGCCCTTTTTCCTTTTTTGTCTGGACGTAAATCCTTCTGATCTTGCGGCTGCACACTACAAACTTACCTCGTTAAAGTGCATTCTAAATATTTGGTCTTATTTTTCTTTATTTCATTCATTTTGTAGTAACCAACCATTAATGAATGCATTTGCATAAGTAAATCTTACTTTGTTTAATTTTTAGTTAACTTGCATTTTTTACTTGTGGATTTAATTTTAATATTTTGGCTTCAAATGGTACAACTTAAAATTTTGTGTGTGGTTACCCACACCCTCTCCATACAGATTGCTCTCAAATATAAAAAAACACCCAGCAACTTCTGCATGTTATGAGCCTAGAAACAGCCAAGACGGCGGCTCAGGTATTATCGGGCAGCCTGCAAACAGAAAGGGCCTTGTGACTGTGTTGCTCTGCATTCTTTGATTTCTGACCTTTCCGTGCCCCCAGCTCTGCTGTGTCTGTGCAAAATACAGCAGTAACCCACATCCTGCACTTTATCCCGCTCTCCTCTCCTCAGTAAGTGTGATGCATCTGACCAAAGATGTGCTTAAATAATTAAACAAAGCAAAGGTAAACAACTACACCAATAAATGCAATCTAAAAATATTATTCTAGTACATCAATTTAAAAATAAATACCAAAGGACATGTTTCTTTAAATAACGCAAATATATGGATGTATTGCAAAATAAAGGTTTACATGAAAAGGACTAATTAAGGTCCACATTAAAATGCTTTTAGAAGGCATACATGAATCAGGTATGCATTGCCATGCAATTTATGGCCTCGGCCATGCTGATACATGCAGTTCATTGGAGCTCAAGACGCGCAGACTCCTCCACATAGCCAAAAAACCTGTTCAAGAACAGCAATCCGACTGCTAAAAGGTGTCGGCAGTGGCTTTCTTTTAAAACGTATTTAGAGGTTTGAAAACTGTTCTCTGAATCACACGTAAACACATCCGATTATCCTAAATTTTACGTTTTCATCCTAAGTTTTAGGATTTGATCCTAAGTTTTACGTTTTCATCCTAAAATTTAGGAACGAACTTGCGATAATCGTAAGAGCATATACGCATTCGAACGTAGGCTCGTGCGAGTCGTAAATGGCCAAAAAAACAGGAAAAAATGACTAACACCCACCCAAACTTACGATTCTCGATCCGAAATCAATTAACTTTTGCTCTTTGAATCGAGGGGATAGAGATCATAAATATTCCACACAGGTACTGCAGCTCAGTGTAGGGGAGATGTCGATTTCAGGTCATGCTGCACTGGTGGAAGGGATGTCTGGAGTAAGGGGAGTATTATTTCATCTTATATCATATTATGTTAATCTTATATCAGTATCAGCTCGCAGGTTTGGAGCAGTCTATCCCTAAAACAAAATCTGGGATCTTCACCATTCGTGGTAATTGTTCCCGATTAGGGATGCTCCACTGTGTTAACCCCCCCCCCTCAGGTTGCCATCTACTTACCTCTTCGGCAATCCAAGGCTCTCCTCCAATCCATGTTCTATGCTGTGCAAAGTAATAAGCGTCATAGAACGCTGAGAGAAAGGAGAGCGACGGACATCCTTGGCCAGTAGCTATCCCTCTTTAACAAGGAAAAACATATTTTCTTTCTTGGGTTTCTCAGGTTTTGTTCCTCCTTCCTTGGGCATCCCCTAGAATCGCCAGTCAACTCACCTTTTCCTCGTTAGGCTTCTTCCTGCTTGTGCAGCAGGGCATCCCAAAGTGGAATGTGATTGGGAGAAGACCTTCAGTCCTATAGATATGGATTTATTTTTTTTAAAGGTTTTTATTTTTGCATTTAGTAACAGCACAACAAAAAAAACATAACATAACAATTGGTACCACAGGCACCCACATACAGTACATCTACTCACTCACACTGCATCCACTCAAACTACACTCAGACCTGGACCACGATTATACAAGAAACAATGGTCCTGGAGATTTCTCAGACTTACTTCACTAAGGGTGCAGAGTCCATGCCTCAGGAAAGGGGGATGAAAACCACTCCAACGCCACCCAGAAGGGCAGCTGGGAGACCAAAAAAAAAAAAAGGGAGACCACCCCAGGGCAGAGACGAAGAGGGCCAAGACCTATTCAAACCCCAACCATTCCCCTAATCATCAGCCAATGCTGTCTCTGTACATTGGAGCCAAGGTTCCCAGATTTTATCAAATTTGTGAGGGGCCCCCCGAGCTGTATAGGTCAGCTTATATAAAGGTAGCTTCTGGTTAATTAATTTCTTCCCGGCCTGTTCTGACGGGGCCGCCGGATGCTGCCAATTCAATAGGATGCACTTCCTAGCATAGTACATGCATAGTACATTAATAATCTTAACAGTGACCTTAATGCCCTCTCCTCCGAGATCAGTTCCATCACTCTCAAAAGGCATATTGCTATTGATCCTTGAACCCGTACCCCATCACTTTGCTCACCACCCCCATTACCCCACCCCAAAAACGCTCCATCACTGGGCACAGCCACACCATGTGTATCCATACAGCACCATCCCTCCCACAACTTGGGCACTGGTCGCTATCCAATAATCCCATCCTGTACAATTGGGTCGGAGTGATATACGCCTGATGTACCCATTTGGTCTGGATAAATCTATCCCTTGCCTCTATTACTGCCGAGTGGATGTTCTCCATTACTTTTTCCCAATCGTCACAATCCAAACTAGGATCTAATGCCTGCCACTTAGCCTCAATCTTCTCCAGGGGGGACTCCAAGCACCCCGCAACGACCTTATATAATGATGAAACGGGTTTATCCAAGCCTTCCATTCTAATGTTTTTTTTCTACCAGCGACTCGTAGAGATGTGGTTCTCCTCTAGGAAATTGCGTCTGCAATGCGTGCTTTATTTGCAGATAGCGAAAAAAATCTCTGGGGGATAGATGATATCTGTCACTTAACTGCCCAAAGGCCATAAGATTGCCCGAGCTATACAGTTGTCCCAGGGAATGTACCCCTCTCCTACTCCAAAACTGCGTGTCCAGCATGACATTAAATAGATATGGATTTTAATGGCTATTCATAGATGTGACAATGAGAAGCTACAGCGGGCACAACTGGGCTAGCCCTTGCCTGCCACCGCACCGATCCACATAAGTATGGTTGCTGAAATGGCTTTGGCAGACATGTTTTATATGGGCATTAGAGAGGTTTACACAGTCCCAGGCAAAATGTCACCGCCAGAAACTGGTGGGGAGCTCCCAGATTCCATAAAAGCATTGGAGCAGCCCTGGTCACATTCAACTGGAAAGCCACCTTAAAGTGGACCTTTCAGCAGGATTTTAACTATCCTGATGATAGGTCGTTGTTCAGATTTGGGATTCTCTGCTGTGTGAAACCCCCCAGATTACCCACACCACTTCACCACTTACCTCTCTGCTGTTCCCATGGTGCAGTGCGGGCTCTATTCCAATCAGCGCTTTATGCCGTGCGTACTAATGCATTGGTTAGAACTGAGCATCAGCATAAAGAGCAGGCACATCCCTGCGGAGTGCATGGGCTCCCACATTCAGCCATTCAGATGCAGGGACGCCGGGGAGCAGATGCAGCCTGCATTCACTTCAAGGGACTGGCAATCACTCAGGTGACACATCTGGAGCGGCAGTAGCCCGGTTTCAAAAGAAAAACGTTTTTTAAACCGTCAGGGCCACTACCACTTGGTAATTTTGAGATTATTGATTGGCTGATCTCAAGAATGCTGGCAGACGTGACCCAGCCTGCTGCCCACATCCCCATAGACTGATAAGCACTCCCATCCCAGGCCTATCACAGGCGTGCCACAGCGACAGGGAAGCAGGCGAGTAGTTTACTGGCGACACCGGTGGCTTCACTCAGTGAGGCATCCTGATTTCAGATACCTAGGAGGCAGGCTAGTGGTGGACACTTCAGTTTATAGACACCAGAGCCGGTTGGTGCGGCATTTGTAGACCCGATGTCTAAAAATACAATTCTGTGATTACTCACCTGTAGAATTGGTATTATAAATATACAGCACGTCCTGTTCCAGAAGATTCCTTACACATGGGTTATACATCCACAAGATGGCGCTGGACTGCGGAGACAGAAAAGTGGCTCCTCCCGGCCCCATATATACCAGGGACCTCCCACAAATTCCCCAGTATTGAAAAGCAGTTAAAATGAAGCCGGGAGAACTATAACCATTATCGAATACTGAACAATCACCATAAAGAGGTAACTAAAAATAATGATAACAAGGGCGGGGTGGAACAGGACGTGCTGTATATGTATAATACCAATTCTACAGGTGAGTAATCCCAGAATTGTATTATTCTAAGTTTACAGCACGTCCTGTTCCAGAAAATTCCTTACACATGGGACATCCAATAGCAGTGTCCGTAAGGTAGGGTGGGATCCCCAAAATGTTAGAGCAGGCAGTTTAAACCACTGCCGCCTGCAGAACTTTGCGGCCAAAAGCAGCATCAGCTGAAGCCCGAACATCAACCTTGTAAAACTTTGAAAAGGTATGAACAGAAGACCAAGTAGCGGCCTTGCAAACTTGTTAAACAGAAGCCTGGTGCTGAAAAGCCCAAGAGGCACTAATAGCACGAGTGGAATGAGCAGTAAGGTGGAAGGGAGGATTCTTCCCCTTAGCAGAATAGGCCTGAATCACAGCCTGACGAATCCACTTGCTGATAGTAGATTTAGCTGGAACCAGACCCTTCTTAGGTCCAGAAGGGAGAACAAAAAGAGCATCAGTCTTCCTGAAGGATTCAGTAGCCACCAAATAGAACTTCAAGTTCCTGACCACATCCAGAGAATGTAAGACCCGCTCCTTAGAGTTACTAGGATTAGGACACAAAGAAGGCAACACAATGTCCTGATTGAGATGAAAGGCAGACACAACCTTAGCCAGAAAGTCTGGCTTAAAACAAAACACCACCTTGTCCTGGTGTCTTTCAAAGTAAGGGGGCTTGATGGAAAGCGCCGCCAACTCAGAAACACACCTAACAGAAGTAATAGCCACCAAAAAGACTACCTTAAGCTTAAGAATGGACAAAGGGGCCCCCTGCAAAGGCTCAAAGGGAGACCCCTGCAAGGCAGATAAGACCAAGTTCAAGTCCCAGACTGGTAACTTACGTGGGGACGTAGCTTACGTGGGGAACGAACGTCAGTAACCCCCTGGAAGAAGGACTTGACCAGGGGATGCTGAGCAAAAGATCTTTGGAAGAAAAGGGCCAAGGCAGAAACATGACCTTTCAGAGTACTGAGCTGAAGACCCAGATCCAAACCATGTTGCAGAAACTCCAGAATCCTAGGAATAGAAAACACACAACAGGGAAGCGACTTAGACTCGCACCAGTCAATGTAAGTATGCCAAACCCTATAGTAGATGGAAGAAGAGGACCTTTTCCTAGCCCTGATCATGGTATTAACAACCAAGGCAGGCAGCCCTTTCTCCATCAAGGTGGAGGTTTCAGCAGCCAGGCCGTCAAAGCCAGCGTTTGTAAATTGGGGTGGCGTAGGTGCCCCAGAGTAAGCAGATATGGAAGGGCATACTGATCTACTGCCAGATGCATGATGTCTGCGAACCAAACTCTTCTTGGCCAACAGGGGCCACCAGTATGGCTGGCACCCCTTCCTAAGCTATCTTGCGCAGCACCCTGCCCAGCAGGGGAAAATACCATTTTGTGAATACTCACCTGTAAAATGGGTATTATAAGTATGTCACACACCCCGCTTCAAAACATTAAGAATTACACTTGGGTTACTCCACCAGCAGGTGGCGACGTTGCAGAGAAGTCTTGAAAAACAAGCCCCTCCTGATCTATAATACCTGGGACCTCCCATTCATCTCCCAGTTTTCAAACAGCAGTAAAGACAAGGTACCAGGAAAAAAAAAAAACATTGGTAACCCTCAAACTGTAAACGAAGCTTCACCCTATAAAGAATCCAGGATCCCAAAAAGGGCGGGTGAAGCGGGGTGTGTGACATACTTATAATACCCATTTTACAGGTGAGTATTCACAAAATGGTATTATGTCACACACCCCGCTTCAAAACATTAAGAATTACACTTGGGACATCCAAAAGCCGTGTCCACGAAGGGCGGGTATCCAACAAGGCAATAATGCAAAACGCAAACCACTGCAGCTTGCAGAACCTTGTGGCCAAACACAGCATCCGCTGAGGCCCGCACGTCAACCTTACAAAACTTGGAAAAGATGTGAACAGCAGGCCAAGTAGCGGCCTTAAAAACCTGCTCAACAGAAGCCTGGTGCTGAAAAGCCCAAGACTCCCCAACAGCACGAGTAGAATGAGCAGTGATACGAAAAGGGGGAGCCTTCCCCTTGGCAGAATAGGCCCCAACAACAGCCTGACGAATCCACTTGCTAATGGAAGACTTAGCCAGAGCCAAACGCTTCCTGGGCCCGCAGGGCACCACGAAAAAGGCATCAGGCTTACGAAAAGGAGATGTAGTACGCAAATAGCACTTAACGCAATGTACGACATCCAAACAATGCAAAGCCCTCTCCTTGTCATTCCTAGGCTTAGGACACAAGGACGGAAGAACAATGTCCTGGTTAAGATGAAAAGCAGAGACCACCTTAGGAAGAAAGTCCGGTTTGAAGCGGAAAACCACTTTGTCCTGATGTCTCTCAAAATAAGGAGCCTGAATCGACAAGGCTGCCAACTCCGAAACACGCCGAACCGAAGTGATGGCCACCAAAAAGGCAACCTTCTGAGTCAGAGTAGAAAGAGCAATATCCTGCAAAGGCTCAAAAGGAGGAGCCTGAAGAGCAGAGAGAACCAAATTCAAATCCCAAACAGGGAGCAAAGGCTTCCTAGGAGGCCACAGATGCGAAACCCCCTGGAAGAAAGTCTTGACCAAATGACTTTTGAAAAAAGACAGACAAGGCAGAAACCTGCCCCTTCAAAGTACTCAGCTGAAGACCAGAGTCCAGCCCCGATTGAATAAATTCCAAAATCCTGGAAACAGAGAAGACCCGACAGGGCAAAGATCTAGCCTCACACCAATCAATATAAGATCTCCACGTCCTATAGTAGATGGTAGAAGAGGACCTCTTCCTGGCATTAATAAGAGTCTGAATAACAGAATCCGAAAGACCTTCCTCCCTTAAGATGGAGGTTTCAGCAGCCAGGCCGTCAAAGCCAGCGTTGGTAAATTGGGATAACGCAGTTGACCCTGTGTGAGAAGATCCGGCCGAAGAGGCAGATCGAACTGATCCACCGCCAGACGAACGATGTCTGCGAACCACACCCGCCTTGGCCACCTTGGAGCCTCGAGAATGGCGGGAACCCCTTCCAGGGCCAGCTTTCGCAACACCCTGCCTAGCATGGGAATCGGAAGAAACAGATAAAGGAACCCCAGGTCCCCCCCAGCTCAGGGACATGGCATCCACCACCAGAGCCAGAGGATCCTGAGAGAGCGACACAAACGTCGGAAGCTTGTAATTCTGACGAGAGGCAAACAGATCCACCTCCGGTGTCCCCCACCGGAGGCAAATCGACCGAAACACGTGGGGGTGAAGAGACCATTCCCCCCGGCGGGAAGAGCACCGGCTCAGGAAGTCCGCCTCCGTGTTTTCCACTCCTGGAATGTACACTGCCGAGATGCAAGGGACATGAGTCTCCGCCCAAACTAGGCTCAGAGACACCTCTCTGAGGGCACCCAGACTCCGAGTCCCTCCTTGGTGATTGATGTAAGCAACCGCCGTCCGATTGTCCGACCGAACCTGAACCGGCAAGCCCTGTAAATGCTGTGTCAAGTGAGACAGAGCCAACCTGATGGCTCTCACTCCAGAACGTTGATGGGCAAGTGGGCCTCCTGAGGACCCCACCGCCCCCGGAACCGAAGATCCTTCCAGAAACCTCCCCATCCTGACAAACTGGCGTCCGAGGTGACAGTTTCCCAAAGAGGCGTCAGAAATGACCTGCCCCTCAATAGATTGTCCGAGACCATCCACCACTGTAGAGACTGCTGAACCCGGGGGGACATCCGGAAAGACCGATCCAACGACCACGGTCGCCGGTCCCAAGACGCCAACAGATGAAGCTGAAGCATCCACGTGTGAAACTGAGCAAAGGGAACTGCCTCGAGGGAAGCTACCATCAACCTCACCAGTCTCATCCCCAGCCGAATGGACGGGCAAGGATTGGCAAGAAGAAGCTGCGCCAATTCCTGAATCAAGAGAACCTTGGCCTGAGGTAGAAACACTCTGTGCTGGCAAGAATCCAAGGACATCTCCAGCAAAGGCACCACCCTGGCCGGACAAGAGAGGACTTGGGGTAGTTGATCACCCAGCCGAACCTCTCCCGAGTGGATACCACCGTCCTAGTGTCCATTTCCGCTTGACTGAAGGAAGGAGCCATGATGAGAAGATCGTCCAGATAGGGCACAATGCGAATCCCCAGAGCTCTGAGAAGGGCCATCACGCCCGCCAACACCTTGGTGAACACTCTTGGAACCGATCTTCCACCACGAAGCGAAAAAACCTTTGGTGAGCCGGAAATATAGGAATATGAAGATAGGCATCCTTGATGTCTATGGACGTCATGAAGTCCCCCTGCCGCAGAGAACTGATGGCAGAACGCAGAGTTTCCATGCGAAACTTCCGGGGACGAATAAACACATTTAGGAACTTCAGATCCAGGATGGGACAAACCGACCCATCCTGCTAGGTCACTGTGAAGAGATTGGAATAATACCTGCGGCCCACCTCCGAAAGAGGGACCGGGCAGATGACTGCCATTTCCAGAAGATTCCTCACCGCCGCCAGGAGCCCCTGCGCGGCCAAAGGATCTGAGGGCACACGAGACCTGAAAAATCTTAGAGAAGGTCGAACTCGAACTCCAACTCCAACTCGTAACCGGCCGACACCACCTCCCGGATCCACCTGTCCGAGACCACCTGGTCCCATACCCGGGAGAAGAGTCGCAACCGTCCCCCCACCTGCAAGGGTGAGGGCGCCCCCTCATTGCTGAGCGGGCGTGGCAGCTGGCTTGGGTTTGGCACCCTAGGAGTGAACGGGACGGCCACGGCCTCAACCCCTGTTCCAGCTTGCACCCCTGAGGGCCGTAAAGCCCGCGCCTCTGCCAGCTCTGGCTCCCCGAAAGGAGGGATTAAAAGAGACCGCCACCCGAAAGGAACGACGAAATTACTTGCGCTGAGGTAACTTACCTCCCTTGGCAACCGAATCCAATTTCTCAACAAACAGGCGCAAACCCAAAAAGGGTAGAGCCGTAAGCGACTTCTTAGAATTAAAGTCAGCAGTCCATTGCCGCAACCACACCGACCATCGGATAGCCACCAACAAGGGCGTGGTCCTGCCACACATCACCATGGCGTCATCCTGAGCGGCAAGGACAAACGAAACGAAGGACTCGCAACGTTTGAGAGCAAGGAACTCATCACAAATAGGATCAAGATCCGCACATAAATCCCTGACAATGGATCTAACCACCAACAACAAAAGTGCCGAAGCACAAACAGGCCTCAAAGCCGAACCCGCACAGGTAAAACCATGGCGAGCCAGCTGGTCAATCCAGCGAGCTTCGCCATCCTTAAGGTTAGTCGTGTCAGGAGAATGCAACACCGCCATGTTAGATAGCCCCAAAAACTGGGGCATCAACCTCGGGGGGAAAAGACCAACGCTTCACCAAGTCCGCCGGAAATGGATACTTCTTATCCCAACGAGGCGGAACACCAACAAGACGCGTAGGCTGCTCCCACTCTTTAAGGACGACAGTCACAAAATGTCGTTGACTGGGAAACTCCAAACGCGGCTAGGCCACATCAAAACACTCACCCTTAGGCGGAGGAACTGCCTCGGGAGAGTCTAAAGCTAAAAACTTCAAACATTTGAGCCAATATGGAAGGGATGTCAACTACCGTCCCCGCCGCCTGGTCACCCTCAGCATCAAACAACTGCTGGACCTCAGGGTCGTCCAATTCCTCTAGAATCTCCCCCTCTGCCCCCCGGCTGAAATCTGACCAATCCAACGCCTCCATAACATCCATGTCTGAGTCCGGCGGAGGCGGGGACAAATGTTTCCGCTTAGCCGGAGCCTACTGAGCAACCCCAGCGGAAAACCTTTTCTCGAGGCTAGCCAACCGGGCGCATACCTCGGATTGCGAATCCCCTTCCATGACAACGTCACACGGGGTCCGGAACAGGCGGGGAGGAGTAGGGGATGACACGGGCGGCGAGGGGCCAGCACCCGGGGTGCCGGACTGGCGCTCAATGTCCCGCTGCGCACATGGAATGCATATAATGACATCATCCCCCGGGAGCAGAGCACCACAACCCCCACACAGCCTAGACTGCCCCGAAGGGCTGTTTCCGGTATCCTTGGAAGCCTCCATATGGTGAAATTATGGTATTCGCAATAACCCAGGGATTTACGCAGTATGCAACCCGGGATGCCCCTTTTAACATGTCCCGGGAGTGGAAGGATTTTAGCCCCATATAAGAAAAAAGGCCAACAAGCCAGTTATGTTATGACCGGGAGACCCCTTTTAACACGGGTATCCCAGGATCTGTAAGGGAAAAGGACCACAGTCAATCCCAGTGTAAGGAAAAAAGAGCACTAACACAGTGATAAGGAGCAAACAATCATGCACTCACATACTTCTTACACATGATGCATTAAAAGGTACCAAAAACCCATATAGGTAAATATATACATATAAATAAATATATATATATATATATATATATATATATATATATATATATATATATATAGAAAGGGAAATATAAATGGTATGTAATGCATACAATACAAGCACAGACTCCAATCCTGAGGACAACCAGCCCATGGGACTGGTCCCAACCTGAATAATCACATGAAACTTCAGTTCAGGTACACTAACAGCTCAGTGTTGTATCGATTTGATTGAGGAACTATAGTGAAGGCCATTTCTCTTTAGGTCCCTGGAGCAGCTTTGTAACAGGGTAAATGCCAGGCTGCATGTTACTCATGCGACTGTTAGCAGCCATGCCCTAAACGTACTAATCACATAAAACTGAAGTGGCCCTCACAGACAGCAAGCGCATGCGCGAGAGTACCTGAGATGGCGGCGAACAACCCCAGCGAGGGGAGGCGCAGGAGAGGACACGGAGGGAGACGAAGGCCGTGCCGGCAGAACACGCACGAAAAGCTCCGGCCCCACCCCTCCGCCATAGACCGTACAGCGCGGGCCGCGATGGAGCACGGCCCCGCCCCCTTCCCCAATCGCCTCAGGCCGCACAATGGCGGCACCGCCACCTAAACTAACAGTAGCCACAGGCGCTCAAAGCCAGGCGCAAACAACACACACACACACACTGCGCACGGAGTCCAGCAGCCCTGTACAAACGCCCGCACTCCGCAGCGCCGACCCCAGGAGCAGCCAGATCCACACAAACACAGCATAAATCACCCACAATGCCAAACCCCCCCCCCCCCTTCAATAGCGAAGGGAGAATGGACCAAGGGAACAGGGAGACTAAGGGGCACACCGGGATGGGGCATCCCAAATCCGGATCACCAGCCAGATAACCGCGTTGCCCCACACGTGGGGTCTAGCAGAGGAGATAAGCTCCTAGGCACCATGAGGTGCCATCTACCATTACCCAGCCAGCAGCCAAGGCTGGGAGGCTTCCAGTATTTACTAAATATTACACAAAAAATGACTGGGTAGAAATAGACCACGGGGGGGTGCCGGGGTGTTACCCCGGCTACCTGAAAGCAGTAGACTTCATTCTTCTGTCTTGTCGCCATCTTGCAGAGAAGAACACTGGGAGATGAGTGGGAGGTCCCAGGTATTATAGATCAGGAGGAGCTTGTTTTTCAAGACTTCTCTGCAACGTCGCCACCTGCTGGTGGAGTAACCCAAGTGTAATTCTTAATGTTTTGAAGCGGGGTGTGTGACATACTTAGAATACACATACAGGAGCTGAAAACTCGTCCAAGACATTGCTAAGGCATCCATGGCTAAGGCCAGAGGATCCTGGGACAGGGAGACAAAGACTGGAAGCTTGTGATTGTGACGGGACACAAACAGATCCACATCCGGCTGACCCCAGCGGTGGCACAGGGAGCAAAACACTCTGCTGCTGAGGGACCATTCTCCCAGACGAGAGGTCCCCCTGCTCAGAGAGTCTGCCTCCAGATTCTCCACCCCCGGAATGTACACAGCCGAGATGCAGGGAACATTGTCCTCCGTCCAGGACAGAATCATAGACACTTCCCTGAGGGCCCTCCTGCTCCGGGTCCCTCCCTGATGATTGATGTAGGCAACCGCCGTCTGGTTGTCCGAGCGGACCTTAACAGCCTGACCCCGAAGGTGTGGGGTTAAGTGGGCAAGAACCAACCTGATCGCCCTCAACTCCAGAATGTTGATAGGGGTGTGGGCCTCCTAAGGGCCCCACTGACCCTGGAATTTCAGGGATTTCCAAAAGCCCCCTAACCTGTCAGACTGGCATCCGTGGTGACAGTCTCCCAGCAAGGGGCCAGAAAGGATCTGCCCCCCAGCAGGTTCCTTGAGTCCAGCCACCACAATAGAGACCGCCTGGCCAGAGGGGACAGAACAAGCACCTGATCCAAGGACACGGGGTCCCGATCCCATACTGACAAGAGGTGAAGCTGAAGAGGTCTCATGTGAAACTGAGCATATGGAACCGCCTCAAAGCAGGACACCATCAGGCCCACCAGCTGCATTCCCTGCCTGATGGACGGATGAGGACAAGACAGAAGGAGCTGTGCTTGCTCTTGAAGACTCTCCACCTTATGCTGAGGAAGTAAGATCTTGACCTGAGATGAATCCAGAATCATGCCCAGGAAGGATTTCACCATAGAAGGAGACAGGGAAGACTTGGGGTGGTTGATCACCCAGCCAAAAAACTCCAGTGTGGACACCACCCGCTGGGTATCCAGCTCTGCCTGTTGGAAGGACTGAGAAGTGATAAGAATGTCGTCCAAGTAGGGAAGAATGCGAATGCCCTGAGATCTCAGCAGAGCCATCACTCCTGCCAGCACCTTGGTGAATACCCTGGGAGCCGAGGTGAGACCGAAGGGCAAGGCCACAAATTGGTAGTGCTGATCCTCCAGAGCGAAACTGAGGAATCTCTGATGACCTGGAAAGATTGGTATGTGAAGGTAAGCATCCTTGATGTCTACAGAGGTCATGAAGTCCCCTGGGCATAGGGAATTCACAGCGGAGCGCAGAGCCTCCATGAAAAAGTGTCTGAATCTGACAAATTTTTTGAGGAGCTTTAAATCTAGGATGGGTCTGATGGACCCGTCTTTTTTGGGAACAGTGAAAAGATTGGAATAATAGCCTTTGCCCCTTTCCCTTAAGGGCACACCGCAGATGACTCCCAATTTCAAAAGGCTTTGGACAGTAAGGGACAGACCCTGAGCTGACAGGGGGTTTTGAGCTAACCGGGATCTGATGAATCTTGGGGGCGGCCAGGCTGCAAACTCTATCTTGTAACCGGAGGACACTACCTCCTGAATCCACCGGTCTGAGACATGACGCCTCCAGACGTGAGCAAAGAGCCGAAGCCGTCCCCCCACCCGGATGGGTGAAGGCGCTCCTTCATGCCTGAGGGGGCTTGGGGGAGGACTTAGGCTTGGGACCACAGGAGGGACCAGGGCGGCCACGTCCTCTGCCCCGCCCCAAAAATCTCAGCGGGCCCCAGAAAAGGAAGCTCCCCGTCCAATTCTGGAACCACGGAAGGAACAAAGGCACCTGAACCTCGAAAGGACCGGGGCTGCTTTCTACGCTGAGGTAACTTGCCTGCCTTGGCGAACAAGTCCAGGCGTTCACCAAAGAGGCGCAGCCCCTTGAAGGGAAACCCAGTGAGAGCCTTCTTAGCAGCGTTGTCAGCTGCCCACTGGCGCAGCCAGACCGAGCGGCGTATAGCCACCAACAAGGCAGATGCCCTGCCACACATTCTAATGGTATCATCCAAGGCAGAGAGAACATATGCAACAAATTCCTCACAACGCAGAAGAGCTCTATACTCTTCACTACATGCATCTTCAGGGGCCCCATCTAAGAGACTCCTGAGCAGGCTTTTAATAGCAACAGCCGTAATGGCAGAGGCACAGACCGAACGCAGCTCAGTCCCCACACAGGCAAAGGCATGGCAAACCAGCTGATCTATGCGCCTGTTCTCCCCATCCCTCAGGGTAGTGGAGTCAGGGGAATGCATGACGGATGTGTTGGACAACCCCAGAACTGGTGCATCCACTTCAGGAGGACATGACCAACGTTTAACCATCTCAGCGGGAAAGGGATACCTCTTATCCCAACTCTTTGGTACCCCGGGAAGCCGGCTAGGCCGTTTCCACTCTTTGAGCACCAGATTATTAAAGTGAGTTCGTTCAGGAAACTCCAAGCGTGGTTTAACCCTGTGCCAGCCTACCTGGAGTTTTTGTCACCCTTTGTTGCCAGACCATTTTGCACTATTTTGCGCTCCCCATGTTCAAATGTGATTTTTGAAGGGATTTCCAGGGATTTCCCAGGAAAATGATATATTGTTTTTTTCAGCAGAGTCTGAGCTTTAACATGAATTGTCTTGTTTGTCATTTTTAGGTGTATTCTCAATAGTTTTTGGCGAAATTTGTGCAAAAAAATAAAAAAAATCTATTTTTTACAATTTGTAGTGTTTTTTTGTGATATAAAATGTAAGTTTGTCATTAAAATCTTATTGCGTGTGAAACCCAATTTCTCCCAGTTACAGCGGTACCACATACACATGTATTGGTAGACACCCTTTCCAGCCCAGGAGACTCCCCCAAACTGAAACAGAGCTTTAGGGGATTTTCAGAAAAAATACAACTGTGATATGCGCTATGCGCACCTTGCAGTTTTTCAAGAAAAACAACCCCCCACAAACGATATATTCTCTGGAAGTACACACCATAGGCTTTCTATTTGTACCAGGCTTGTTGATGTGGCCACAGTTTTCTGGAAGTAATCCCTCAATGTATTCTTTGGCTGCAAAGAGTTTCCCTAAAAAAAGGATAAAAAAGCAGAATCAAAGCCACATTTTCCTAAAAAAAACTATATACAAACAAGAAAAAACAAGTAAAATCTGAAAAAGCAACATCCCCTGAACAGAACGATACCCAACATGCATAGTTACTGTCAAGGGAAGAGTTGCCAAACACCCCAAAGTAAAGCATGAGCATAACGGTAATTTTTCTTGAAAATTTCAGCTCTGCAGGCAAAGTGCGCACCTTTTTCAACCAAAACAACCCTTTACATTTGGAATATCCCCCATAAACCATATATTCCCCGAAAGTACACATGTTAAGCTTTCTAAGCGTACCCAGCTTGTTGTAGTGGGCTCATCTTTCTGGAATTGATCCCTCAAAGAATTCTTTGGTTGCGCAGGGTTTCCCTAAAAAATGTATAAAAAAGCTGAATAAAAAACACCTTTTCCTAAAATATAAATATGCAAACAAGAAAAAAGTCTGAAAGCGCAAGAACAATACTCAACATGCAGAGGTACTATTAACCCTTTTAATTGCCAGCCTACTTGAGATTTTGTCACCCTCTGTTGACAGGTCATTTTTCCCCATTTTGCGCCATGTTTTGCGACATTTTTGCTGGAATTTTCAGGAAAATTATATATATATTTTTTGCAGCAGAGTTTAGGCTTTAACATGAAATGTCTTGTTTGTAAATTTTATTAATTATTAATTTTATTTCTTATTAAATTAAAAAAAAAAAAAAAAAAATTATTTTTAGAAAATTGCCTCCTTTATTTTAAATAAAAAATGTATTTTATTAGGGAAAACCATATTGCATGTGAAAGCCCCATTTCTACCGATTAGAACGGTATCACATATTTATCGGTAGCCCCCTGTTCCTGCCCAGGAGACCCCCTGGGGGCATTTTTCTTTTGGATTTTTAAGGGTTAAAAACCCTTAAAAATCCCAAAAAAAATGACATGGGGCCCCCCTTACCCAAAGTAACCAGCCCGGGACCAGTTATGCAGGGCTTGTAGGAACAGGGCGCAGGGGCCAGCTTTTGTGGCCCCTGGCCCTGCAGGCTACAAGCCCGTATAGCCCATGGCCACGGGCTCTTCTGCCCCCCCCCCCTTCCTGGCCTTTGGGGAGGCAGGTAATGGGGTGCCGGGGGTTAATGGCAAGTCACCGGCTAGCGCAGGTGACTTGCCATCCCCCCAGCCTTGAGAACTGGTATAGGGGTCTCATGGACCCTTACCAGTTCACAAGGGGTTAAATGTAAAAAAAACACACCACACAGAGAAAAAATATTTTATTATTATTTATTTTTTTAATACTTACCTCCCATCCATACTGGAGCACTCTGTCCCTCGGCGATCACTGGCTTCTGCTCACTTGCTAGAAGCCTTTTATAGCTGCTGGATGACAGAAAACAAAAGGGTTAATTTAAAAAAAAAATGACATAGGGTCCCCCCTACCCAGCATTACCGACACGGGCCAGCTATGGGGGCTTGTAGAACAGGGCGATGGGGCCAGCGTTGGTGGCCCCTGGCCCTGCAGGCTACTAGCCCACATAGCCACTAAGTGGCCCGGGCCCTTCTGCCCCCCCCGGCCATTGGGGAGGCAGGTAATGGGGGGCTGGGGGTTAATGGCAAGTCACCCACTAGCTGCAGGTGACTTGCCAGACCCAGAGCCTTGTGAGCTGGTATAAGGGGTCTCATGGTCTCAAGGGGGCAGGGCTTAGCGGCAAGATGGCGGCCACCATCGAGGAGGGAAGAGGAGAGAGCCTCCCGGGCTCTCTCCTGAAGATCCGTAAGTCCTGGGGGGGGGGATCGGAGGCCCCCCAGGTGAAGAGGAGGGACAGCGGGAGCCAGCGCATACGCAGGTAAGTGAATGTCATTTTGTTTTTCTTTTTACAGTTAGCAGCTGCTGCTGCAGAAGCGGGGGGGGGGGGGGGCGGCCTATTCCAGGGGGCTCTCCTGGAGCCATCCGAGCCCCCACAGGGGATCGGATGGCACCAAATTAAAGAGGAGACCCGGCCGGATCCAACGAGGGATGAGTATTTTATTTTTTTTTTTGCCTGCTAGCAGGGGTAAATGCCAGGCACGTAAATTTTACGTGGCTGGCATTTAAAGGGTTAACAGTATGAAACAGCTCCCCCTGCTGCTGTGGAGCCATGGCAGGAGGAGAAATACAGAGTACTTGAAAAACTTAAGCTAAAAGCCTGTCAGTATCATCTGAAGCCCATGGGTCAGACCCAGAATCGGCACCATAAACCTTAGGCTGTTCCTAAGATGATTCTGATTCAGAAAATAATCCCCCCTCTTCCAGGGGGGTATAACCAGTAATGTCAAAAAATTCCTCAGCCTCCATAGGAAAGAGAGTAACACCAGGTGATAAATGCCGCTTCTTAGCAGAAGCCTTACACGGGCAGACCCAGCAATATGCCTTTCAATGCTGGTCACCCGGGCAACCAAATCAGGTTGAGACTCCCCACTGGTATGCACCTCACTAGGAGTCAGATGTAAGCGTGGGGGGGTAGGCGAAGCCAGAGGGGGCGCAGAACCAGCCGCCGGTAACCCAGACTGCAGCGCAAGCGTCTGCTGGGCGCAGGGCACACACACCCTGACATTGTCACTTATAGGGAATACCCCACACGCCATACACAGCCGGGCTTGTCCCGAAGGAACCCCAAGCACATTATCCTGAGAAGCCTCCATATGGTGATTATTGTGGCACAACAGGCCAATTCGGATTGACGCTAGTAAAACTACCCGGGATGCCCCAATAGCCGGCTAGGGAAGTGGAAGATAATGGATCACAATAGTAAATGCTAAATAGAGGGGACAGGACCGGGAGAAACCACAAAAAAGTTTGACCCGCCTGCAAGACATAAAGCAAAGATCCCGTAAGCATAATGCCATGAAATACAAAGAAGAACCAGCCCGCAGGGGCACTTACGGACCGCGATAGGGAGACTCCAGACACGCAGCACAGGAGCTCCAAAATGGCGCCCGCATATACCTCGAGGGGCGGGCCGCGGAGAAGTGATGCGGAAAACGTCATCCGCACACAAATCTTACTTTTCCCGGCGGCTGCATCCCCGGCTTCCCTTTAGCTGAGACGTGCTCCAGCACCCAGCCATTCAGATGGGAGAGACGGGTGCGCACCTCAGACCAGATGGAAATCGGGGTTGCAGAGTGTTTTTTTCTTTAAAACCTGCAGCATCACCTAAAGAACTAGAGTGGAGGGCAGGGTTTTAGAGGGTTTTGATCCGCTTTAATATTTATAGAAAGCTGTGGGCGCATGGCGGAGCGCGCGGGGAAGCCTTGTACACCCGGGTTTGATTATTTGTTTCACATGCGGCTTTGAAATCTTGTCATCAATTCCTTGTTATTGTTGTAATTTATTTATCCAGACTGCCATGGCCCTTGACTGATAGCCAGTGGAGTCTGTAGACTACATGCTAGCCCATAGTGCATTATCAATTGCTGGCATTTTAAACATTATTTATTTCACTAGCACTTTAGAGTTTGCACTGATCAATTGCACAAATACGATCTAGTATGTATTGTAGTTAGGCTATAATTATTTTTGTCTTTTATAGCACTTTATATTAGGCACTAGTCATTTATTTAGCATGGTCACTTTATATATAGAGCGTGCATTATTATTATTAGGGGCTACTAAGGATTAATTAGTCACATTTTTTACTCTTGTGTTTTGTATTTAGGAACTATTATGGGGTATGATGAATTTATAATAGGTTGAGAAGCCGCACATATTTTGTACTCATTTGACTTAATAATACTGATAGCATTGTGATTTATTTATTATTTATTAATCTTATATAGTATATTAATCTTATATATGTATTGTAGTCTTATTTGCCCTGGGTGTTTTAGTGTTATGTTTTAAAGTGTTTTGTCATTGTGTCATTTGTGTTTTTTATATTCTTTGATGGCTTAGTCTATACAATAAATATCTCAATTAATGTTTTATCTGGTTGAGTGCCCCGGTTCTGTTTGGACTCCCTGGTTGGGTTGTTCTTTGGCTTGCGATTTATAGAAAGAGCACAAATCTGTGTGAATGAGTGAGGTGAAGAGAAAAAAAAAATTACCAATTGCCTCTTTTAGTGGGTAGAGCCACGAAAATCATCTCTTTACATCTCAGGGCCATTCAAGGTGTTCAGAGAGCTGCTGAATGTCCATTGCAGAGGAGTAATGCCTGCCGCGTGCACGTGCCCTGCTAGAGGGATAGCCGTGGATTGCACATGCGCCGTTGGCCCGGGAATGAAGGTAAGTGTATGGGGGGTTTCACACAGCAGGGAATCGAACGTCTTATAATCTTAGATTCCCGTGTCGATCATCATGGGTTTTGGTCCACTTTAATGCAGAATTCCAGTCATAACCCCTTCCCCCACCTGCCCTGCCACCCTAGCCTGGGCCATCGCAACTCCTCCAATGCTCATGATCCTGGGCGCTGACATCTTGCCTCAAATGAACAGAGCCACATCCCCAGGCTCCATGCGCACTCCCGACCAGCCATTCAGCTGAATATTGTTACTGGAATTTTGCTTTAGAATAAATAATAAGGGGCTATGTAAATACTTTCTTAGGCAGGCTCCTCTTTTCCTTTGAGTGGGGGGTCTTTTGGTTTCTTTAGCCCTCCGTGTATGAGGCCTAACATGTGTCTCTCCTATAAAGAACACAGAAACGCGCACTGCTCACCTCTTGGTGGCGTAGGTGTCCGTCTGCACCAGTTTGTAGATCACGGACAGGATCTTTAACATGAGAGCTGTGGGATAAAAGTAAATGAGTCAGTGCCTCTCACAGTGACACCCATAGTTTAGCTGTGAGTTTGATGTCCTGCTGATACCGTTGGATGACACTGAGACCGTGGGGGGGGGGGGGGGGGGGGGTTCTGGTTCTAATGAACACTCACAGAAGTGCTGTGCAGATTTGGGGTGGCCGCTCCTTATTTTTTTTGTGCTGCAATCCTTTACCATCTGCAGCCCGACTGAATCACTGAACCTGGAAATAGATGCAGATCATCACGATGTAGAGCAATGGAGATACACCCCCCCCCCCCCCCGCTTACACACACGGGCTACAATCACCAGCGCATACCTCCCAACTGTCCCGATTTTCCCGGGATTGTCCCGATTTTTGAGAAGGATCCCGCGGTCCCGGAACATTACCAAATGTCCCGGGACGCCCTGCGCTGTGACAGCCCAGGGCCGCAATGACGCCGGCGCGAAGATAACTTCCTGGCGCGTGGGGTGAGAGAGTGGGGCGGGCGCACGGGGGTGGGTGGGCAGGCGCACGGGGGTGGGGGGGCGGGCGGTATGCTGGTTTGGGGATACGTACAGCTGGAGCTGGAGAGCGTGGCCGGGGCGTGACGGGGGCGTGGCCGGGGCCCCGGCCATGATTCTCACCAACCACCGCAGCCCATCAATCCAGGTCATAGTGTCACTGTCATTCATTCATCAGATTTGCCCATTGACAGAGTTCCAACCAGAGAATGAAACAATGATGTGACCCGCATCTCCAGCCTGTGTGTGTTTCTTTATTTTGCGGGGGACGGGGTCGTGGTGTGAGCCTAAGTGCATTTACTTCATTTCAAGCTATTGGGAAATGTCTGAAGTTCGGAGCCTGGATCTTTTGAATGGAAACAATAGATTTGATGTGGAGGGTGCAATCATTTTCTATTTTAGCAGCCTTTAGATGCTCCTAAGCAAGTAGGTGAGGCACTTAAACGTGAGGGCTGGGACATGTTCCAGAATATGGCCGGGGCGTGACGGGGGCGTGGCCGGGGCGTGACGGGGGCGTGGCCGGGTAGTGACGGGGGTGTGGCCGGGGCGTGACGGGGGTGTGGCCGGTGGCATGGCTTGTCCCGCTTTCACGTTTTCAGAAGTTGGGAGGTATGCCAGCGTGCCCGGTCATCCGTGTATTGGGGAGCCCCAGGCAGGGAGTAGGTGCTGCAATCTGATGTACTACTGCCAGGGCATGCTGCTGCTTGTAGTTCCTTTGAGTCAGTGAGTGGAAAAGAAGGATCAGCAGCAGGGCCGGCTCCAGGTTTATGTGGGTCCTTGGGCGGCATGGTCTCAGTGGGCCCCTTTGTGGTGAAGAGTCGCATCACATCACTGAGGGTCGTCCCTCAATGCCCCCTCGATGCACTGCCACCTCTATCATTGCTGGTGCGCCTTGAGGAGATGAGGGCACCAGCTGTGGCGGTGCCCCTCCAGTTCACCCCGAAGGCCTTCCCTGTCAGTGGGCCCCCCCCTGGAGGACGGGGCCCCTGGCAGCTGCCCCACCTTGCTGGGTGCCGACGCCAGCCCTGATCAGCAGGAGGAGGGGCTGGCACGACATTTAGACAGTGTCAGGTTAAACATGAACTTCAGCATCATTTCATGAAAAGCCCAAACCCTTAAAAAACTATTCCCCAGCATCTAAAATTAGTATATTTTAGATTTTTAAAATACTTTTTATTCTTTCCACCACTGGGCTGCAACTCTGTTCAGGACTCTAGGATACGGGTACTGCCATCTTGCCTCAGAAGCATCACATACTAAGGAGAGGAGAGGGGGCAAATGTACAGGGGGCGGGGTTATAGCTGTGCTTTGCACAGAGCTGGGGTCAGGAAAAGGACAGTAATCCCAGAATGCAGAGGACACAGTCAGAAGACACTTCCTGTCTGCAGGCTGCATGAGAATCCATGTGCAGCCATCTTGGCCCAAAACCTGGGCTTTTTATAATTTTGTGATGGGATGCCCCTGCTGTTTGAAACCCCCAGATCGCCCGTAAGCTTACCTTCCCCTCATTATCGTGGTGCATGCACAGGCCCTGTCCAATCAGGCACACAGTGCTGTTTCAGACAGAGCTACAGCATACGGAGTGGCCGCATCTGCGATCTGCCTGCGTTCTGCGCACCCAGTCTATCTGAATGGCTGGGCACAGGTGGGTGCCTCAGCCACAGAGATGCGGTAGTGGTCTGTGAATGTGGAGCCAGACCCCTGGGAAAGGTGAGTGTTTGGGGGCGGGGGTTCACACAGCGGGATGTCCCGAGGGGTAGTAAACCAGCCAAACCCTGGTGTCTTTAGGACTATCCCATAGGGTGGATGGTACTCTTTAAAGTTGACCAACCACCTGGAGGCCAACTTGGGGCATCCCGATTCGGGATTCGATCACCACACATTCACTCATCTTTTCCAGATTTTCCTTGCTCGCGGTTACATCATGGCATCCCTGTAGCTGAGGCACACTCAGGCCGGGACGGGAGCGTGTCACATGGCACGGATACCCAGGATGCAGCTGCTCCCCTATTCAGGGCTTTGTGTCTAAACAGGGATGTATGCCGACCATTAATATGCACAGCATGAATCACTGATTGGATGAGAGCCCGCTCATGTCCCATAAGACCAGGAAAAGGCAAGATTCTGGGGCAAACGGGAGGGTTTCAGCACACCCCAAATTAAGATTTCCACCCCGGGGCAAGGACCAAAACCCGCAACCCCAAAAAATCACAGATTTTGGTCCACTTTAAGGAAGGCTGAAATAAAGGGAGGTACCAATACTGCCTTTGCAACATGTCCTCCCTCCATTGGTGTAGAGACTGTAGAGACAGGGGGGCTATAAAAATGAAACACCTTACCTGTCACCTCAAAGCCGGTCGTGGGGTTGACTAAGTGCCCCTGGGGCACTTTTCGGTGTTCTCCGGCCGTGGTCGAATCCCGTGGCTGCGGCCGAGTCCCCGGCTCACCTTCAACTGAGGCACGCTCCCATAACAAGCCATTGTAATAGGCTGGGGTAGAAGTGTGCCGCAAACCACAGGATGACCCAGGATGCATCCTCTCCCACTTCCCATGATGCCGTTCTGCTGAAAATGGTTCACTGTGTGAATGCCCCCAGTTTGCCCCCAAAACGTACCTTTCCCCCGGTCCCACAGCGCATGCGCAGCCTCTCATCCACGGAGGTTTAACAATTTGGGATATCCCGATTTAAGAAGCCCCAGGAGAAGGTATTTTAGACTCCAGGGCCTGGCTATTCAGGGTATTGCTCTGCTTTACAGCATCCCTTTTAGACCAAATTGCCCAACCCTGGGGTATCCTGATTTGCAATGCCCCACCATGTGTAATCTTCCGGATTGCCTAATATAAGCACCTTACCGACTATCTCATGGTACATGCCCGGCTTCCCTCGCATTCAGAAATGTCTGTCATGGGTCAGAGGGGAGGAGCCAGTGCCGGGCGCTCCATTCATCCCTGCTAAGCTGCTTTCATGTCAGATAAAATTAGCAGAGATGACTGGCTAGTGGCCCGCAGATGAAATATGAGATCATCCCATGAATCGTACAATACTCTGGACTCTGGATAGTGAATATCCATGGTGTCATACAGGGCACCTGGCCCCCACATCCTCTAGGTTGATTTTCTGAAAGATTTCCCCCCGCTTTGTCTCTGTACACAGCGCCGAGGTTCAGGTCAGAGTAGCCACTTACTCTAAGTTGCTCCAGGCAGATCGGTTCCCCACGGTCAGCACCGGGGCCTCGTTCTTGGAGAGGCTCCCCAACACTTCCTGGACAACCTGTTCTATGGCGGCCACGACCTGGCGGCTGAGGGACACAACAGAGTTAGTGTAACAGCTTCTGTATAATTAAAACACATTCGATCCAGACTCCAGGCCCGGCCAAAGTTGTGATGACTGCTATTAGTTTGTGCTTCCACCCAGTCTACTTGGAGATTAGATCACCCTCTGTTGCCAGGCCATTTTTCACTATTTAGCGCTATACATGTTTAACTGGTATATTGTTTGTTTTGTCACTGCTTTCTCAATATTTTGAAATATGTGGAAAATTGAACCGGACCTTCACCCTGATTGCTCACATTAAAAATCATCCTACCTGCATCTACTACATTTTATGAGCCTTTAAACACCTCATGAGCCGCCATCTTGGATATCAGGCAGCCTGCAAACAGGAAGTGCCTTCTGACTGTGTCGCTCTGCATTCTGGGATTGCTGTCCTTTTTCTGACCCCAGCTCTGCTCTGTCTGTGCAAAGCACAGCTATAACCCCGCCCCCTGCACTTTATCCCGCTCTCCTCTGCTCAGTATGTGATGTTTCTGAGGCAAGATGGCGGCGCCCGTATCCTAGAGTTCTGAACACAGTTGCGGCCCGGTGGGAAAAAGAATAACTAAAAACTTTAAAATATATTAGTTTTAGCATACCTCCCAACTTCTGAAAATGTGAAAGCGGGACAAGCCACGCCCCCGACCACACCCACGGCCACACCCATGCCACGCCCCCCAGCTCCGATCCTCCGGCAATGTCGGCTGCCTTCAAACCTGCATGCCAGCCTGTGTAAGTTTTTTTTTTATCCCCCAACCCAGCCCCCCGCGCGCCGCCCCCTGCGCGCTCACCCGCAAACCAGGAAGTCAGTATCTTCGCGCCGGCCAGTGTTTATACAGAAGACGCCGGCGTCGTTGCGGCCCTGGGCACACCGCCACAGCGCAGGGCGTCCCGGGACATTTGCTAACAGTCCGGGACCGCGGGATTTTGTGGAAAAATCGGGACAATCCCGGGAAAATCGGGACAGTTGGGAGGTATGGTTTTAGATGCTGGGGAATAGCTTTTTAAGGGTATGGGCTTTTCATTAAATCATGCTGAAGGTCTGGTTTAACCTTTTGTGAACTGTTAAGGTGTCCTTGAGATACTAGGGGCCTCTATACTAGCAAAGGGGGCTGGCAAGTCACCTGCCAGTAACCTTAACCCCTGGCCCATTCTTTGCATCCCTAAATCCTGGGGGGTGCAGAAGAGCCTGGTGCACATGTGGGCTATGCAGGCTGGTAGCATTAGTGCTGCTTGGCCATTAGTGCTGCTTGGCCTCCGCGCCCTGCTCTACCAACCTCTATAGCTGGTGCCCGGGCAGGTTTTGCTATATAGGTGGGACCCTTATGCCATTTTTGTAAAAATCTATTTGTATTTTAATTGAAATATGTCATAAATCGCTGTTTTCAGTTTGGGGGGGGGCTCCTGTATAGGAATGGGTGTCTACCAATACATATGTGGTACCGCTGTAATTGGGAAGAATGGGGCTACAAAATAAAAAAATATATTTTTTTCACATATTTCACCCCAAATTATTGAGAAAGCACTGAAAAAAAGACATTTCATGGTAAAGCCCAACAAAAACTATATATACAATTTTCCTGCTAATTCCTGCAAAAATCAGTTGAAAATATAGCGCAAAATTTTGAAAGACAGCCTGGCAACAGAGGGTGACACCATCTCTAGGTAGCCTGGCACTGAAAGGGTTTAAGTTGGCGGGGCAGAGAGGGTGCAAGGGGTAAATGCAGAGTGTGTGTGGAGGGGGGAGAGCAGAGGAGTACCTAGGCTTTCTGGCACCCGGGGCAAAGATTCGAAATGGCACCCCAAACCTGCTCTTAGGCTCCCCTTTGGCACCCTCCTAATCTGCTGAACCCGGGGGAAGTGCCCCACCCTTAGGCATAGACCTAGGGTTGCCTAATGTTCCAGGACTTAACACCGGCCAGGGCCCTCTCCATACATCAGACTGTGGTCCAGGATAAGATCCCTATCCCAGGTTGTTCTTCTGCTTACCTTGTGATGGGTTCTGGAGCAGCATTGGACCCTGCCGGCCTCTGGGCCTCGGCCCTCTGTAGGGCTCTAATGAGGGATGCCCTGTGCTGGTCCACGCATCGAAAGAAGTCTGGGCCCTGCAGGAAAGCCATGCTGGTACCTGTCAGAGGAGAGCATGAGCAGAGTGTTAAAGGGAACTTGTCAATTACATGTATGCACCAAGATAAAGGGCTGACTGCCATCTGATGCAGAATGTGTAGCTCTCCTATGGTCCCATGTATAGCACCCGAGTCTCTCCTATGTTTCCATATGTAGAACCCAAGTCTCTCCTATGTTTCCATGAGTGGAACACGAGTCTCTCCTATGGTCCCATGTGTAGTACCTGAGTCTCTCCTATGTTTCCATGAGTGGAACACGAGTCTCTCCTATGGTCCCATGTGTAGTACCCGAGTCTCTCCTATAGTCCCATGTGTAGTATCCGAGTCTCTCCTATGTTTCCATGTGTAGCACCTGAGTCTCTCCTATGGTCCCATGTGTAGCACCCAAGTCTCTCCTATGGTCCCATGTGTAGCACCCGAGTTTCTCCTATGTTTCCATGTGTAGAACCCGAGTCTCTCCTCTGGTCCCATGTGTAGCACCCGAGTCTCTCATCTGGTCCCAAGTGTAGCACCCGAGTCTCTCCTCTGGTCCCATGTGTAGCATTCGAGTCTCTCATATGTTTCCATGTGTAGAACAGGAGTCTCTCTTATGGTCCCATGTGTAGCATCCAAGTCTCTCCTATGGCCCCATGTGTAGCTTTCTTTCTCCATACGCAACATTTTGTGTGGAACTGTCTATTTGTGACTGAACACCAGGGGGCAGAATAGCCCTCCCAGTAACCCAAGCGCTGGCCAGGCTGAACATATTAGCGGCTCGCAGTCAGTAATTAGAAGAGCCGCAACATGGATTTCGGGGAATGGAGCCAGTTTACATCTAATCGGCCAGAAAAGACTCTTGTGTTGACATGTTAAGGCTCATCGTGTGCGGCTGAGCCGGGGAAATGCTGCAACAACTTCACTGCCTGCCTCTGACCTCGGCCTGTTTATCTACTCTGAACCTTTACTGCCTGCCTCAACCTTGGCCTGTTTATCTACTCTGGCCTGTTTATCTACTCTGGCCATTTGTTGCTTGCCTCTGACCTTGGCCTGTTTATCTACTCTGACCATTCGTTGCCTGCCTCTGACCTTGGCCTGTTTATCTACTCTGAACCTTTGCTGCCTGCCTCCAACCGCGGCCTGTCTATCTCCTATGAACCTTTGCTGCCTTCCTCTGACCTTGGCCTGTTTATCTACTCTGAACCTTTGCTGCCTGCCTCCAACCTCGGCCTGTCTATCTCCTATGAACCTTTGCTGCCTGCCTCCAACCTCGGCCTGTTTATCTCCTCTGAACCTTTGTTGCCTGCCTCAACCTTGGCCTGTTTATCTCCTCTGAACCTTTGCTGCTTATGTCTGCCAGTGCCCCTCACCCCCACCGAGGGCCTCGGTCTATGGTCAGATGCACTCCCTGCCATAAGCCTGATCTGACCACGTCACTTCAGCCAGACATATAGGCCTCTTAGGATTCGGTAGAATTATGAAAATGCCATCTATATTACACATAAGCTGATCCAGTTTTCAGAACCGAGAGATTATACTGCATGCATGCGTGGGTCTCCTCCAGATGCTCAGGGGCCGAAATCCCGAGAGCCATACAGAACAGCAGCGTCTGTCCGTTGGCACCAGAATCGTTTCTCCATGACCTTCCACTAATAAGTTACGACCTGTATACATTTTTAGGAGCACCTAGCTGGGAGATGCCAGGGGGAATAAATCAAGGCCCATTCCAGGGGAAAGGAACAGGGACTGACCAGGGGTAGAAATACCCAGACGAGACAAAGAAAGCTGTCTCTTCTCTGGCGGTCATGTGTGACATGTGGAGAAAGGAACCAGGATCCTTCAGGTTCCCCCCCCATAGCTGTTTGCATCACTTCATTAAGGACCAACAACTTACAGTAACTGCCAGACATTTCATCTGCTCATTCTGATTGTAACTACTCACTTATATTTGCCCTTCTGACCTGTGTATAGATCTATGCATTGTATGTAAATAGTTTGTCTAGTAAGCCCTTAAGGCAATTAAAAATATAAATTAAGCTTGGGCTGCTCTGTAATCTTGATCCCGATCCCACCCTTTCACTTCTTAGTCATATTACAAGCTACCAGTGATGGCTTCTGGGCCGTTATAATTCAGTTAAAAGACTGGGGTGTATCTGGTGGCATTCCTGCGGAGCTGACATGGCTCTGTCTGATAGTAGTGAAAGGATCCCACAGACTGTACCAAGGGACTGCACCGCGTTTTCTTGGTGTCACAGGGATGTCAACTCCTAACTGACTTTTGGCCCATGCCTTGGCTAGTTTGTGGGGCTTATATGCATCAGAAACTTGTGCTCTAAAATCCGTCCGAGCCCGAGGCCTAATTTGCCTTTAACAAAGCACACACGCAGCAGTTTCCTCTTCGCTTCTAAACAGGGGAAGCAATAACGTTGTAAATTAGAATCTAAAAACCTCTTTTTTTCACTCCAAGCTATAAATTTCTGAGGTAACGGTCTGAAGTGGTGTTTGTGGAGGTTCCAAAAAACGTTTTAGCATCAGGATCCCGTCACAGATAGTGGGGCTCGGCCAAGCTTTTCTGCCTGTCACAGCTTCTGCTGATCCCCCGGGGGCCAGAGGCGGATGAAGACGCTTTATTGATGGGAGTGGGGATAATCTTTTGAGATGAACACAGCGAGATTCCATTTGCATTACAGGTCTCACCAAGCTTTTAGATGCATCAACGGGCATTAACAGAGTGACGGCTCTTTCAGGTGACAGCATTCTCCAGCTGCAGCACAGCAGTTTCTAATTCATACAGACGGTCGAATGGCCTGGAACCATGGTGGTGAAGTGGCCTTAGGGTGGCAGTGGTAAGCAGGCAAATGTGTCCGAGGCCATGGACAGGTGGCAAACTGGACATAGTTGTAGAATGTAGCAGGGTCGGCCACAAGGATCTCAAGTCGGACATGATTAGGACATTGTGAGTTCAGCAACATGGAGAGCAAATCGAACATGGTTAGGATTTGGAAAAATTGGCAAAAAGCAGGGAGCACCCAAGGTGGACCAGGAGTCAGGAAACACGAGAAGGATCCAGGATACAGGCTAGATGCAGGAACACGAGAACGATCCAGAACACAGGCTAGATGCTAGAACACAAGAAGTATCCAAGACACAGGCTAGATGCTGGAACACAAAAAGGATCCAGGACACAGGCTAAATGCTAGAACATGGGAAGGATCCAGGACAGAGGCTAGATGCTGGAACACAAAAAGGATCCAGGACACAGGCTAGATTCTGGAACATAGGAAGGATCCAGGACACGGGCTAGATGCTGGAACATGGGAAGGATCCAGGACAGAGGCTAGATGCTGGAACACAAAAAGGATCCAGGACACAGGCTAGATTCTGGAACATAGGAAGGATCCAGGACACGGGCTAGATGCTGGAACACAGGAAGGATCCAGGACAGAGGCTAGATGCGGGAACACGAGAAGGATACAGGACACAGGCTAAATGCTAGAACATGGGAAGGATCCAGGACAGAGGCTAGATGCTGGAACACAAAAAGGATCCAGGACACAGGCTAGATTCTGGAACATAGGAAGGATCCAGGACACGGGCTAGATGCTGGAACACAGGAAGGATCCAGGACAGAGGCTAGATGCGGGAACACGAGAAGGATACAGGACACAGGCTAGATGTGGGACATGGGAAGGATCCAGGAGACAGGTTAGATGCTGGAACATGGGAAGTATCCATGACAGAGGCTAGATGCAGGAACACGAGAACGATCAAGGGCACAGGCTAGATGTTAGAACACAAGAAGTATCCAGGGCACAGGCTAGATGCTGGAACACAAAAGGATCCAGGACACAAGCTAGATGCAGGAACACGAGAATGATCCAGGACACATGCTAGATGCTAGAACACAAGAAGTATCCAGGACACAGGCTAGATGCTGGAACACAAGAAGGATCCAGGACACAGGCTAGATGCGGGAACACAGGAGGATCCAGGACACAATGCTGGAACACAAAAAGGATCCAGGACACAGTCTAGATGCTAGAACACAAGAAGTATCCAGGACACAGGCTAGATGCTGGAACACAAGAAGGATCCAGGACACAAGCTAGATGCTGGAACACAAAAAGGATCCAGGACACAGGCTAGATGCGGGAACACAAGTAGTATTCAGGAGACAGGCTAGATGCTGGAACACGAGAAGGATACAGGACACAGGCTAGATGTGGGACATGGGAAGGATCCAGGACACAGGCTAGATGCAGGAACACGAGAATGATCAAGGACACAGGCTAGATGTTAGAACACAAGAAGTATCCAGGGCACAGGCTAGATGCTGGAACACAAAAGGATCCAGGACACAAGCTAGATGCAGGAACACGAGAATGATCCAGGACACATGCTAGATGCTAGAACACAAGAAGTATCCAGGACACAGGCTAGATGCTGGAACACAAGAAGGATCCAGGACACAGGCTAGATGCGGGAACACAAGAAGGATCCAGGACACAATGCTGGAACACAAAAAGGATCCAGGACACAGTCTAGATGCTAGAACACAAGAAGTATCCAGGACACAGGCTAGATGCTGGAACACAAGAAGGATCCAGGACACAAGCTAGATGCTGGAACACAAAAAGGATCCAGGACACAGGCTAGATGCGGGAACACAAGAAGTATTCAGGAGACAGGCTAGATGCTGGAACACGAGAAGGATACAGGACACAGGCTAGATGTGGGACATGGGAAGGATCCAGGACACAGGCTAGATGCAGGAACACGAGAATGATCAAGGACACAGGCTAGATGTTAGAACACAAGAAGTATCCAGGGCACAGGCTAGATGCTGGAACACAAAAGGATCCAGGACACAAGCTAGATGCAGGAACACGAGAATGATCCAGGACACATGCTAGATGCTAGAACACAAGAAGTATCCAGGACACAGGCTAGATGCTGGAACACAAGAAGGATCCAGGACACAGGCTAGATGCGGGAACACAAGAAGGATCCAGGACACAATGCTGGAACACAAAAAGGATCCAGGACACAGTCTAGATGCTAGAACACAAGAAGTATCCAGGACACAGGCTAGATGCTGGAACACAAGAAGGATCCAGGACACAAGCTAGATGCTGGAACACAAAAAGGATCCAGGACACAGGCTAGATGCGGGAACACAAGAAGTATTCAGGAGACAGGCTAGATGCTGGAACACGAGAAGGATACAGGACACAGGCTAGATGTGGGACATGGGAAGGATCCAGGACACAGGCTAGATGCAGGAACACGAGAATGATCAAGGACACAGGCTAGATGTTAGAACACAAGAAGTATCCAGGGCACAGGCTAGATGCTGGAACACAAAAGGATCCAGGACACAAGCTAGATGCAGGAAAACAAGAATGATCCAGGACACATGCTAGATGCTAGAACACAAGAAGTATCCAGGACACAGGCTAGATGCTGGAACACAAAAAGGATCCAGGACACGGGCTAGATGCTATAACACAAGAAGTATCCAGGACACAGGCTAGATGCTGGAACACAAGAAGGATCCAGGACACAAGCTAGATGCAGGAACACAAGAATGATCCAGGACACATGCTAGATGCTAGAACACAAGACGTATCCAGGACACAGGCTAGATGCGGGAGCACAAGAAGGATCCAGGACACAATGCTGGAACACAAAAAGGACCCAGGACACGGGCTAGATGCTATAACACAAGAAGTATCCAGGACACAGGCTAGATGCTGGAACACAAGAAGGATCAAGGACACAGGCTAGATGCTGGAACACAAAAAGGATCCAGGACACAAGCTAGATGCTGGAACACAAGAAGGATCCAGGACACAGGCTAGATGCGGAAACATGAGAAGGATCCAGGACACAGGCTAGATGCTGGAACACAAGAAGGATCCAGGACACAGGCTAGATGCGGAAACATGAGAAGGATCCAGGACACAGGCTAGATGCTGGAACACAAAAGGATCCAGGACACAAGCTAGATGCAGGAACACGAGAAGGATCCAGGGCACAGGCTAGATGCAGGAACACAAGAAGTATCCAGGACACAGGCTAGATGCAGGAACACGAGAATGATCCAGGGCACAGGCTAGATGCGGGAACATGAGAAGGATCAAGGACACAGGCTAGATGCTGGAACACAAAAAGGATCCAGGACACAGGCTAGATGCGGGAACACGAGAAGTATCCAGGACACAGGCTAGATGCTGGAACACAGGAAGGATCCAGGACAGAGGCTAGATGCGGGAACACGAGAAGGATCCAGGACACAGGCTAGATTCTGGAACACAGGAAAGATCCAGGACACAGGTTGGATGCTGGAACACAAGAAGGATTCAGACACAAGCTAGATGCAGGAACACGAGAATGATCCAGGACACAGGCTAGATGCTAGAACACAAAAGGATCCAGGACACAGGGTAGATGCTGGAACACAAGAAGTATTCAGGACACAGGCTCCATGCGGGAACATGAGAAGGATCCAGGACACAGGCTAGATGCTGGAAGACAAGAAGGAACCAGGACACAGGTTAGATGCAGGAACACGAGAATAATCTAGGGCACAGGCTGGATGCAGGAACACGAGAACGATCAAGGACACCGGCTAGATGCGGGAACACAAGAATGATCCAGGACACATGCTAGATGCTAGAACACAAGAAGTATCCAGGACACAGGCTAGATGCTGGAACACAAGAAGGATCCAGGACACGGGCTAGATGCTATAACACAAGAAGTATCCAGGACACAGGCTAGATGCTGGAACACAAGAAGGATCCAGGACACAAGCTAGATGCAGGAACACAAGAATGATCCAGGACACATGCTAGATGCTAGAACACAAGACGTATCCAGGACACAGGCTAGATGCGGGAGCACAAGAAGGATCCAGGACACAATGCTGGAACACAAAAAGGACCCAGGACACGGGCTAGATGCTATAACACAAGAAGTATCCAGGACACAGGCTAGATGCTGGAACACAAGAAGGATCCAGGACACAGGCTAGATGCGGAAACATGAGAAGGATCCAGGACACAGGCTAGATGCTGGAACACAAGAAGGATCCAGGACACAGGCTAGATGCAGGAAACATGAGAAGGATCCAGGACACAGGCTAGATGCTGGAAGACAAGAAGGATCCAGGACACAGGCTAGATGCAGGAACACGAGAATAATCCAGGGCACAGGCTGGATGCAGGAACATGAGAATGATCAAGGACACCGGCTAGATGCGGGAACACAAGAAGGATCCAGGACACAGGCTAGATGCTAGAACACAAGAAGTATTCAGGACACAGGCTAGATGCTGGAACACAAGAAGTATCCATAACACAGGCTAGATGCTGGAACACAAAAGGGTCCAGGACACAAGCTAGATGCAGGAACACGAGAATGATCCAGGGCACAGGCTAGATGCAGGAACACAAGAACGATCAAGGACAGAGGCTAGATGCGGGAACACAAGAAGGATCAAGGACACTGGCTAGATGCTAGAACACAAGAAGTATCCAGGACACAGGCTAGATGCAGGAACACAAGAAGGATCCAGGACACAGGCTAGATGCTGGAACACAAAAAGAATCCAGGACACAAGCTAGATGCTGGAACACGAGAAGGATCCAGGGCACAGGCTAGATGCGGAAACACAAGAAGTATCCAGGACACAGGCTAGATGCTGGAACACAGGAAGGATCCAGGACAGAGGCTAGATGCGGGAACACGAGAAGGATCCAGGAGACAGGCTAGATTCTGGAACACAAGAAGTATCCATAACACGGGCTAGATGCTGGAACACAAAATGATCCAGAATACAGGCTAGATGCAGGAACACAAGAAGGATCCAGGACACAGGCTAGATTCTGGAACACAGGAAGGATCCAGGACAGAGGCTAGATGCTGGAACACAAAAGGATTCAGGACACAGGCTAGATGCTGGAACACAAGAAGGATCCAGGAGACAGGCTAGATGCGGGAACACAAGAAGGATCCAGGAGACAGGCTAGATTCTGGAACACAGGAAGGATCCAGGACACAGGCTAGATGCTAGAACACAAGAAGTATCCAGGACACAGGCTAGATGCGGGAACACAAAAGGGATCCAGGACACAAGCCAGATGCAGCAGCACGAGAATGATCCAGGGCGCAGGCTAGATGCAGGAACACGAGAACGATCAAGGACACAGGCTAGATGCTAGAACACAAGAAGGATCCAGGACACAGGCTAGATGCTAGAACACAAGAAGTATCCAGGACACAGGCTAGATGCCAGAACATGAGAAGTATCCAGGACCCAGGCTAGATGCTGGAACACAAGAAGGATCCAGGACACAGGCTAGAGGCTGGAACACAAAAAGGATCCAGGACACAAGCTAAATGCTGGAACACAAGAAGGATCCAGGACACAGGCTAGATGCTAGAACACAAGAGGTATCCATAACACAGGCTAGATGCTGGAACACAAAAGGATCCAGGACACAGTCTAGATGCTGGAACACAAGAAGTATTCAGGACACAGGCTAGATGCGGGAACATGAGAAGGATCCAGGACACAGGCTAGATGCTGGAACACAAGAAGGATCCAGGACACAGGCTAGATGCTGGAACACAAGAAGGATCCAGGACACAGGCTAGATGCTGGAACACAAGAAGGATCCAGGACACAGGCTAGATGCTGGAACACAAGAAGGATCCAGGACACAGGCTAGATGCGGGAACACTAGAAGGATCCAGGACACAGGCTAGATGCTGGAAGACAAAAAGAATCCAGGACACAAGCTAGATGCTGGAACACGAGAAGGATCCAGGGCACAGGCTAGATGCGGAAACACAAAAAGTATCCAGGACACAGGCTAGATGCTGGAACACAGGAAGGATCCAGGACACAGGCTAGATGCGGGAACACGAGAAGGATCCAGGAGACAGGCTAGATTCTGGAACACAAGAAGTATCCATAACACAGGCTAGATGCTGGAACACAAAATGATCCAGAATACAGGCTAGATGCAGGAACACAAGAAGGATCCAGGACACAGGCTAGATGCTGGAACACAAAATGATCCAGAATACAGGCTAGATTCTGGAACACAGGAAGGATCCAGGACACAGGCTAGATGCTGGAACACAAAAGGATTCAGGACACAGGCTAGATGCTGGAACACAAGAAGGATCCAGGACAGAGGCTAGATGCTAGAACACAAGAAATATCCAGGACACAGGATAGATGCGGGAACATGAGAAGGATCCAGGACACTGGCTAGATGCTGGAACACAAAAGGGATCCAGGACACAAGCCAGATGCAGCAGCACGAGAATGATCCAGGGCACAGGCTAGATGCAGGAACACGAGAACGATCAAGGACACAGGCTAGATGCTGGAACACAAGAAGGATCCAGGACACAGGCTAGATGCTGGAACACAAAAAGGATCCAGGACACAAGCTAAATGCTGGAACACAAGAAGGATCCAGGACACAGGCTAGATGCTAGAACACAAGAGGTATCCATAACACAGGCTAGAGGCTGGAACACAAAAGGATCCAGGACACAGGCTAGATGCAGGAAAACAAGAAGTATTCAGGACACAGGCTAGATGCGGGAACACAAGAAGTGTCCATAACACAGGCTAGATGCTGGAACACAAAAGGATCCAGGACACAGGCCAGATGCTGGAACACAAAAGGATCCAGGACACAGGCCAGATGCTGGAACACAAAAGGATCCAGGACACAGGCCAGATGCTGGAACACAAGAAGTATTCAGGACACAGGCTAGATGCGGGAACATGAGAAGGATCCAGGACACAGGCTAGATGCAGGAACACAAGAAGGATCAAGGACACAGGCTAGATGCTGGAACACAAGAAGGATCCAGGAAACAGGCTAGATGCAGGAACACAAGAAGGATCCAGGACAGAGGCTAGATGCTGGAACACAAGAAGGATCAAGGACACAGGCTAGATGCTGGAACACAAGAAGGATCCAGGACAGAGGCTAGATGCGGGAACACTAGAAGAATCCAGGAGACAGGCTAGATTCGGGAACACAGGAAGGATCCAGGACACAGGCTAGATGCTGGAACACAGGAAGGATCCAGGACACAGGCTAGATTCTGGAACATAGGAAGGATCCAGGACATGCTAGATTTGTGTAGAAACACAGGCTGGATGCAGGAACAGACTGGATTGCTGATGGAAGGCAAAGGCACCCTTCTAGTGGACCCATTCCCAGTTAGAGGAGGCACCACAAAGTGTGCTACGGTTTCCTCTCCACCAGTGCACCGAGATATGGCAGTAGAAGAGACAAGTATACTAAACTGCAGGCCTGGCGAGGGCGGTTCAGGCAGGCAGGCAGGGACAGACATCTCAGGGATCATATAAGACTGCTTTTATGAATGTAAACACTGCTTGGGTGGCATGCCATTTGAGGAGTTGCCGATGGAGCAGGGCGAGGTGAGTATTTCTGACAGCCAGCCTAAAAAGGAATTACTTCCCAAGCCTGGACCTGGACTCCACCCAAGGAGTGACTGCGAGTCGGGACCCATCGCCCGCTGACCTCACTGATGATCTTATGTCTGGACAGATGCAGATCCCAGCAGCCATGCTCCAAACTCTTGTAGCGTGAATAATTTATAACAGTGACAAGGGGAGGACATTAAAGCGGACCTAAGGTCTCTCTGAATGGCTGGTGCGGGTATGCACAGCTGGAGGAGAGTGGGCGAAGAGACTCCGCTTTCTATGTTGCTCATAATTATGCAGGGAACAAAAGACTGATTGGAGGAGAGGCGACACATGCAGCATGGGAATTGGAACTCTGTAGGGTGTCACAAAGCAGGGCATCCCAAACTGGAAGCTAGGAGCAGTCAAATTCTTAGCTAAGCATTGTGTTTTTTTGTTCCCTGCCCCAGGAGCATCCCGATTTGTAATGTTTCAGTTTGTGAAACCCCCTAGATCGCCCATAATAAATCTCCTTTACCTGGTCCTATGGCGCATGTGCGGGCTCTCATCCAATCACAGCTCTGTCTATGGCAATCAGGAGAGAAAGTGGCTGCATCCCCGGCAGCAGACACACTCCCACCCCCAGCCTACCTGAATGACTGAGGGTGGGAGCGTATGCACAGCCCAAAGATACTGGGGATGTGGCCTAAGGCTAGTTTTGCGGTGCTTGCATCCCAATTTTGGATGCCCCAGGAGAAGGCCAGCAGCCGACTATGAAATCTCTTATATTTCAGGGCCGGTCCTGTTGAGAATTATTCTGCTTTAAAGAGGAACATCAGACCTTTTCTGATGTTCCTCTCTTAACATTCCTCCCTCACTGCCTTTTGGATCTCTAAAACGCTGACATCCGGCAGTGTTCCTGGCCCCTTTCCACCCTCTCCCACCTTAGCCATCCCAGAATGAAGGCTGCAGCCTTAGTCGTCCTTACCTCTCTTCAAATGTCCCGCTCCGCTTCTTGTGCTCTTCTGCGTCAAGTATCATTGCAGCCTATGCAGTGACACTGCGCATGTGCAAGATCTGGGGGGGGTGGCGCAATGCATAAGGGGATGCCTGACGGAGACGGCGCGGGACCAAGGGATACAATGCGACGGACAGGTAAGCCAAAAGTGGTATAATGGGGAACCAGAGGGGCGGGGGGGGTGAGCAAGCCAGGTTTGGGGAGTTTTTATTAACTCTCAAATACCGGAAACGTTCCTCTTTAAGGCTCTCTACCTCTGTACCTGAACAAATGTACCCAGGGCCGGATTAAGTGTGGTGGAGGTCCCTGGGCACATAATCTGGTGGAGGCCCCTGGGCACATAATCTGGTGGAGGCCCTGGGTACAGTATTTCCCTATCCTTTAAAATAATAGTCCAGCCAAGTAACTGATTGGTGGTTGTCTGGCACCCACCTACTTACTGGAACGTCAGATCAAGTCCCTTTGCCACCCTTGTGCGGGTGCGTGCTGCTCGGGAACTCCTGCTTTGCCATTCTGGGTGGGGGGTAGTGTAGTTGCCCGGCTGGTCCAGCAGAAAACAGTTCCCTACATTGAGCTGCCAGCGGCTGTGCTTGGTGGCTTATGTGCAGTGACAGCTCTGCACGCACCCATCACTGTAGCGTTGCTGGCGGCGGCTTTGCTGCTCTAGACTCTCTGTCCTGCCCTGTGGTGGCTTTAGCTGCAGGTCTGCAAAAACAAAAAAGGTTTGCCCAGACGTGGGGGGGGGAGGGCGGAGCACTATTGCCGATAGATTTGTTGCTGCCACGCAGCCACGACTGTCAGGTCAAAGACTGAAAAACCCTCCTGGACCAGACCATAACCCAAATGATGGTGGAGGCCCCCTTTTCAGGGCTCTCCCTTGCTCTCCCCTCATAATCCGACCCTAAACGTACCTGCTGGCTTCTGCTTCTCAGCGCGCGCCCGGCCTCAGAACTCCTAACTTTCTAATTAGCCTTTTTGCTTTGTCTTCGGGGCAGGGCAGGCTCTTGCCGCAAACTCCGGTAATGTAATCCCCCTGTGGAGGGAGCGGGGTGATTAGCGTTTGGACACGCGTGTTACCGATGACGCAGGCTTTCTCTACGGAGATATGTTTCGCTTTCCAGTTCTCGTCCAAGACAACAGCAGAGTTTCCTGGAAAAAAACAACACGATAACAATAAGTTTAATTGTAAACATAAACACGAGTTGTATTGTTAAAAGTTTCTTTATAGGATTGATGTTTGCAACCAGACGTTGGGGCATAATAAAATGGAGCCGCCTCACTCCTATAGAATGGGGGGAGGGTAGTTGTTTAGGCGTAGAAGTAATTGAAGTGTTTGCAGGTACTAATTTTCCTGGAAAAAAGTCTATTGTTATTGTTGATTATTTTTAAAGCGGCTTCATAGTCCGTGGTGCTGTACAAAGTAGAAATTACTGGTAATATATATAATACAATTCATATAATACACATTTATGAGTCAGATGTAACAGAAGAGTAACTATACACATAGGTACAAGAGGACATTAGGAGAGAGGGCCCTGACCCTGTGAGCTTACAATCTGAAGGAAAGGGGGCGGAGACAAGAGGTCGGGTCACAAAGAATAAGTCAGGGGTGTAGCTAGGGGGGAGCAGGGGGGCACTTGCCCTGGGTGCAGCAGGTCAGGGGGGAGCCAAAGGGGGGCCTGAGCACAGGTGGGGTGCCCTAGCTACTCCTCTGGAGTAAGTACTAAGCACCGTGCCCGCTGTTCCGAGGGGTGAGAGGATTAACAAATGGGTGGGTTAACTGGCGTGGGGCCACTTTGGGGGACGATTGCTGAAGTCCCCCGTCGGCATGCTTAGCTTCATTTGTCCCTTAGCAGATTCTTAGCCAAAAAGGGTTGAGCTGGCTGATTGGCTGCACATGCGCCGTAGCACCGGGGAAAGGTGAGCTTTTTTGGCTGATCTAGAAAGTTTCACACAGCAGGCATCCCAAATTGAGGTGCCCTGGGGGCAAGAACCAGAACCAGAGAGTCTAAATTCAGGCTCATGGTCCCCTTTTAAGTCAGATGATAAGCTTGCTTAAATATGTGGGTTTTACATGCGCTTTTGAAGGGATGGGGAGTGGTGAATTGTATGAGGGATGGAATTCCAGAGGAGTGGAGCAGCACGGGTAAAGTTCTGGACTTGAGAGTGGGAGGAAGTGGTCAAGGTAGAGAACAGTAGGTGATCATGAAATGTATGAGGGTGCGTGGCTTTAGAGAGCCTTGTAGGTTCAGGTTTGTTCTGAATTCTTTCAGATACTGGGAGCCAGGGGTGATTGACAGAGGAAAAGCAGTGGAAAAGCAGGACGACAGATAGATGAGGCGGACAGTGAAGTTGAGGATAGGTTGCAGGGGGTGCCAGTCTGTTGGTCGGTAGAGCACAGAGGAGGGTGGTATTATATGTTAAGAGGGGGCGTTAATTTGGCAGAGAAGGCCTGTCACAGATTGAGGAGGCAGTCATTTGGCTTGCGGGGGTCTGTTTTGGACTAAAGGGGAAGTTGCTAAAAAAACACAAGGCGTTGAAGCACAACGTCGGCTTCCTAACACAGCCTCCCCGGTGCTCTGCTTTAATCAGGCCGAGCTTGAGCATGATAACAGACGGGATGAATTGCGAGAGACAACATGAAAGTGGCCGCAATCAACAGGCCCATGTTGAAGCGGTTCCACGTCCTGTGGGGGGGGGGTCCCTGGAAGTGCGGCGCTCCTCGCTGTATCTCCGATCTGAGGCTAGATTGGCTAAATGAGGGGAGGACACAGCTGGTTTGTGTTTGAAGCTGGAGGGTAACATGTAATAAAGTGGTAATAGGAGCTGAAATGAAAATGCTGTCATCTGTTGTTTCCATTTTTTTTCTCTCCTTCTAACTGGAAAGTCAAGTGCTTGGCTGCCAGACAAGAATGATCAAAAGCTTCGCTCTCTGCTGCTAACAAAAAATGACTACATTCTTTTTTTTTGTTCTCGGCATGGATCAGAGAGGCTGTCAAGGACCTGAGACCAACGTGCTCTCACATGACTGCATGCGTGTTCATGGACACGATACGCCACACGCTGGGAGGGTATATACTAGCCGTTCGGGCCTAGGGGGGTCTCTTGGTAATATGTGGCCCTGTGCAAAGATATTGGGTCGAATATACAACACTTTACAACTTAAATTAGAGCTAAATAGCCCTTATCCTACTGCCAGCTCCTGCATAGGATATGAAAGTCAACATAGTAGTTATTCTTGCTCGCGACTTGGGTCTCTGCACTATTAGCTCCTCTATCGATGTAATGGAGAACCCAAAGTCTTCTGTGAGATTGTTAGGCAGATGAGCAGGGTGAGAACTGAGAGCAAGGAAGCTTCCTTGTGAGCTGGCTCTTCTATCAATAGAAGGGAAAAACCAAAGTCTTCCCCTCTCTGAGATTGTCAGGTTGATGAGCGGGGTAAGTACTGAAAGCAGGGAAGCCCTCTTGTGCCACTTGAAGACCCCAAACATGAGGAAGGTCCAGGTCATGAAGCCAGAGAATGGACTGCCAGAACTCTATTCTTCAGCACAGTAACCTGGAAGTCAGATCGGGCGAGTATCGAGGTCTGTAAACAAGCTGGGTTCAGTGGGTCACAAGCACAGGAGTGGATTGGTAAACAGGCCAGGGTCAGTGAAAGCAATGAAGGATCATAAATGGCGGAGCCCATAGCCCAACCAGGTAATCAATTCAAGGATAAACGTGGTTAAACTGGTAGAGGTCATGACAGATAAGTAATCTAATCGAGTAAGAATCTAATCGAGTAATCTAATCGAGTAAGAAGCCGAAGGAGCGGTCAAGGTTCTAAGCTGGGTCAAAACGAGAGTTCAGGATATTGCAGGAAGCTCTGGAGAACACGGAGAGCTGATGATCAAGCATCACTGTGATGGTGCAAGGTGCTCCTTTTAAATATTGGTGTGCAGGTGAGAAGTCGCAGAACATTCTGCCTGCTGGACTGGGATCCGGGCTTCTGGATGCATGTGAACATGCAAGAGGTCCTAGGAGTGAAGATGCGAAAACTGAGAGGAGTTCTGACAAAGATGTGCTCAGAAGTGTGCAGCAAGGGGCCAGTCAGGATAATGCTGATGATTGCAATGTCTCAACGCAGGGTGCAGGTAACCCTATTGCAGGACTGTGCACCAAGTGTGATAACAATGGCTGTTCAGGGGCATCTATAGCCTGAAGTTGACCCCATCACGTTTGCTTTGCTGATTGGCAGAACTACTGGTTTGCCGAGGGTTGCTAAAATATTTCAGACCTGTGCTATATCCTGTTATGGCATTTCTATCCTGTAGTACCCTGGGTGTAGAGACATCTGGCCAGGTGATCTTAACTTATTGCTGTCATCACTGGTGGGGGAAGTGGTGGAGACAAGGGTATAAAAATACCATTTTGTGAATACTCACCTTGTAAAATGGGTATTATAAGTATGTCACACACCCCGCTTCAAGAATCCATAACATGTGGGTAGTATCGACCTGAAGAGGGCGTTCCTGCAGAGATGATAGCAAAAAGAAAGCCCCTCCCTGATCCATAAATACCTGGGACCTCCCACTCACCACCCAGTATACAGAAGCAGTAAGGTAAGGGACCAGGAAGAGGCAAATATAAACCAAAACCACGCAAAGTTCACAAAATAGAGGATCCTGAATATAGAAAGGGAGGGTGAAGCGGGGTGTGTGACATACTTATAATACCCATTTTACAAGGTGAGTATTCACAAAATGGTATTATTCTAAGTATGTCACACACCCCGCTTCAAGAATCCATAACATGTGGGACATCCAATAGCAGTGTCCATAACAAGGGCGGGGATCCAAAACCAGGCAACAATGCACAACTTTAAACCACTACAGCTTGCAAAACCTTGCGGCCAAAAACAGCATCCGCTGAAGCCCGAACATCAACCTTGTAAAACTTGGAAAAGGTGTGAACAGAAGACCAGGTAGCGGCCTTACAAACTTGCTCAACAGAAGCCCGGTGCTGAAAAGCCCAGGACGCACCAACTGCACGAGTAGAATGAGCAGTAACACGAAAAGGGGGACTCCTCCCCTTGGCAGAATAGGCCCCAATGATGGCCTGACGAATCCATTTACTAATGGAAGATTTGGCAGGAGCCAAACCTTTCCTAGGCCCAAAGGGCACCACAAAAAAAGCATCAGTCTTACGAAAGGAAGACGTAACCTCCAGATAATATTCCACAACACGAACTACATCCAAAGAATGCAACGCCCTTTCCTTGTCGTTGCTAGGATTAGGGTATAAAGAAGGCAGAACAATGTCCTGATTCAGATGAAAAGCCGAGACCACCTTAGGAAGAAAATCCGGCTTGAAACGAAAGACAACCTTGTCCTGATGCCTCTCGAAGTATGGAGCTTTAATGGATAAAGCTGCCAACTCAGAAACACGCCTAACCGAAGTGATAGCCACCAAAAAGGCTACCTTTTGCGTAAGAGAAGACAAAGCAACCTCATTCAAGGGCTCAAACGGAGGGCCTTGGAGAGCAGAAAGAACCAAGTTCAAATCCCAAACCGGAACAAAGGACTTCCTAGGAGGACGTACATGCGTAACTCCTTGGAAAAAGGTCTTGACTAAGGGATGAAGTGCAAAGGACCTTTGGAAGAACACCGCCAGGGCAGAAACCTGCCCCTTCAAGGTACTAAGTTGGAGCCCCAGATCTAGACCATGTTGAAGAAACTCCAGAATTCTAGGAATGGAGAACTCCCAACAAGAGAAAGACCTACCTTCACACCAATCAATATAGGACCTCCAGGTCCTGTAGTAAATAGAAGAGGAAGACCGCTTCCTGGCACTGATAAGAGTCTGAATCACCGCGTCAGAAAGACCTTCTTCCTTCAAGATGGCGGTTTCAGCAGCCACGCCGTCAAAGCCAGCGATGGTAAATTGGGATAGCGTAGCCGACCCTGGGTGAGCAGGTCCGGCAGCAGAGGCAGGGCAAACTGATCTTCTGCCAGCCTTACAAGATCTGCGAACCAAACGCGCCTTGGCCACCTTGGGGCCACCAGAATCGCCGACGCGCCTTCCAAGGCCAGTTTGCGCACCACTCTGGCTAGCATTGGGAACGGAGGGAACAGGTAAAGCAACCCCAGATCCCTCCAGTTCAGAGACATGGCATCCACTGCCAGAGCCAGAGGATCCTGCGAGAGAGACACAAAGACTGGAAGCTTGTGATTGTGACGAGAGGCAAAGAGGTCCACCGTTGGAAACCCCCACCTGAGACACACCGAACGAAACACCTTGGGACTGAGAGACCACTCCCCCTGACGAGAGGAGGCCCTGCTCAGCAAGTCCGCCTCCGTGTTCTCCACTCCCGGAATGTAGACCGCTGAGATACACGGGATGTGGGTCTCCGCCCAGTCCAGAATCAAAGACACTTCCCTGAGGGCACTCCTGCTGCGAGTCCCTCCCTGGTGATTGATGTAAGCAACCACCGTCCTGTTGTCCGACCGGACCTGAACTGGCAGGCCTCTCAACTGATGAGTCAAGCGAAACAGAACCAACCTGATGGCTCTCAACTCCAGAATATTGATGGGCTCGTGAGCCTCCTGCGGACTCCACAGACCCTGAAACTGGAGGTCCTTCCAAACACCCCCCCAACCTGACAGACTGGCATCCGTGGTGACCATTTCCCAACACGGCGCCAGAAAGGATCTGCCCTTCAACAGATTGACAGACCCCAGCCACCATTGCAGGGATCGACGAACACGGGGAGACATCCGGAAGGACTGATCCAACGATAGTGGAGACTTGTCCCAAACCTTCAACAGATGAAGCTGAAGCGTCCTCATATGAAACTGCGCAAAGGGAACTGCCTCGAATGAGGCCACCATTAGCCCCACCAGCCTCATCCCTAGCCGGATGGTCGGACGAGGGGCCGACAAGAGAAGCCGAACTAACTCCTGAATCAAAAGAATTTTGGCCTGGGGCAGAAACACCCTGGCCTGTGAGGTGTCCAGAGACATTCCCAGAAAGGTCAGAATTCTGGACGGAGAAAGAGAAGACTTGGGGTGGTTGATCACCCAACCGAACCTCTCCAGAGTGGACACCACCGCTCTGGTGTCCAACTCCGCTTGGTTGAAAGAAGAGGCCATGATCAGTAGATCGTCCAAATAGGGCACAATGCGGATACCCTGAACTCTGAGCAGAGCCATCACCCCCGCTAGCACCTTGGTGAACACCCGAGGAGCCGAGGTGAGACCGAAAGGGAGTGCTACAAACTGAAAGTGCCGATCCTCCACCACGAACCTGAGAAACCTCTGGTGTGCTGGAAAAACCGGAACGTGTAGATAAGCATCCTTGATGTCTATGGACGTCAGAAAGTCTCCCTGACGAAGAGAGTGAATGGCCGAACGCAGCGTTTCCATGCGGAATTTCCTCGGCCGGATGAACCTGTTGAGAAACTTCAGATCCAAGATGGGTCGGACCAACCCGTCCTTCTTGGGTACCGTGAACAGATTGGAATAAAAGCCCCTGCCCCGATCTAAAGGGGGCACTGGGCAAATGACAGCCATGTCCAGAAGATTCTCTACTGCCACCAGGAGTCCCTGCGCCGCCAGAGGCTCCGAAGGCATCCGAGACCTGAAAAATCTGGAAGGGGGGCGGAGCTCGAACTCCAGCTTGTAACCGGAAGACACCACTTCCCGGATCCATCTGTCCGAGACCTCTTGATCCCAGATCTGGGAGAAGTGTTGCAGCCGTCCCCCCACCCGCATGGGTGAGGGCGCCCCCTCACTGCTGAGCTGGCTTAGCAGCCGGTTTGGGCTTAGAGCCCCAACTGTATCCAGAACGGGCACGTCCTCTGCCCCTGCTCCCGGAATCTCCTCTGGAAGAGGGAAATGCAGAACCTCTGCCAGATCTGACCCCCCGAAAGGAGGGGTTAAAAGCAGGCGCCCCCCGAAAGGAGCGGCGTTGTTTCTTACGTTGAGGTAACCTACCACCCTTGGTGACAGAGTCCAAAGTCTCTCCAAAGAGCCGTAGTCCAACAAAGGGTAGAGCCGTTAGTGACTTTTTGGACATAAAATCGGCCGCCCACTGGCGCAGCCACACCGACCGCCGAATAGCCACAAGCAGAGCCGACGTCCTACCACACATCATCAAAGTGTCATCCAAGGCAGTCAACACAAAGGATAAAAACAACTCACACCGTTTAAGGCTAAGGAACTCGTTACTACCAGGACGAAGCCCGGAAGAAGTCAACAGGTCCCTGATCACAGACCTGGCAGCCAACACCATTAGTTCCGAAGCGCACACAGGCCGTATGGCTGACCCAACGCTAGTAAAGCCATGACAAGCCATCTGATCAATACGTTTATCCTCTCCATCTTTGAGAGTGGAACAATCAGGTCTGTTTAAAACCGAGGAGTTAGACAACCCCAAAACCGGAGCATCCACCTCGGGGGGAGATGCCCAGCGCTTGACCGCCTCAGAAGGAAAGGGATATTTCCTATCCCACCCCTGAGGGATGCCAGGGAGCCGAGCCGGCCTATCCCATTCCTTGTCAATGATTCTATCAAAATGCCGTTGCGTAGGAAACTCCAGGCGCGGCCTGGATTCCTCAAACAATTCACCCTTCTGCTGTGACGCCTCCTCGGGAGGGGAAATATTCAGAACCTCCAACATCAGAGCCAGAGCGTGAGGAGAGTCCAAGGATCTCCCTAAGTCAGAAAGCTCAGCATCAGCGCCAGCAGACTGCTCATCGTCCGAAAATTCTGAACCCTCATCAACCTCCCCTTCCTCTAGCTGGGGATAATCAGACCAATCCAGATTATCAACGTCATCAAGATCATCCACCGGCGGAGCCGGCAACAAATGCTTCCTCTTAGCCGGAGCCTTGCGGGCGGCCGAGCTGGAGACAATTTTCTCAAGATTGGCCAACCTGGCGCACATCTCAGATTGCAGATCCCTACCCATGACGACGTCACACGGAGCACGCGTCAAGGCGGGAGGGGGAGATGAATCGGCCGGCGGTGCTGACCCAGACACTTGGGGTTCGGACTGCCGCGCAATAGTTTGCTGTGCACAAGGAATACACAGAAGTACGTCGTCCCCAGTAATGGATACGCCACATAACATACACTTCCGGGGTTGTCCCGAAGGAGTCCCGAGCCCAGTATCCGGGGATGCCTCCATAAGGTGAAATTTTTTGTGGTCGCTAAGACCCAGGGAATTACGCCAGTAAGCGACCCGGGATGCCCCTTTAATGTCCCGAGTGGGAGGAGTTTTTAGTAAATAAAATGGACCCAGGGACCCAGGAGTCCAAGTCTGAAAAACACAAACAACCCCAATAAATTCAAATAAGAATCACATAGAGAAAAAAATAAGAAATGAATATAGGCCCACAGGGCCACTCACAGAGCCGTCGAGAGCAGGAGCGATGGCGACCTTACACCATCCGTGAGGGGAGAAAGCAGACCGAGGAGGGGGCGTGGCCAGAGCGGACAGCGCGAAACCACTGTTCCGCCCCCCTCCTAACACAGAATGACATGCTCCGCAGCGGCGACTAAAGCAGAGGGGGCGGGCCGCGGCGACGCGCCGAAAGCCCGGCCCCGCCCCCCCCATCGTAGATGCGGGAGGGAAGAAGCTCCCTCCCGTGCGACCCGCTGAAGGACCGGCGCCGCTGAAGTCCCGCGGCGCCGGTAACACTAAAGACACGTTAGTGTGTGCGGCCGCATAGACCGGCGGGGCACCCGCCCCGCTCCCCTAACGCTGAGTGAAGCACCAACGTAAGGAGGGCTGGCCGCGGCAGCGCGCCGAAGGCCGGCCCCGCCCCCTTTGTGTGAGGGGAAAAGAACTCCCCTCACAGAGTATTCTGAGGTAAAAACCGGCGCCCCGGCTGCAATGGCGGCCGAGGCGCCGTGAACAGTAAACACACACAAAATATTGAGGTAATATTTCCTGCTCCACATCCACTGACACAAAATAATAAATAAAGATAAATAAATAAAGATAAATACGTTTATATACCTAGCCCTAAAGGAATGACCCCCAACCCCCACTATGGTAGAAGGGAACTGTGGAGGGGCCAACCAGGGATAAATACCAGGGGACAGGGCATCCCAAACCGGGTTCACCTTCCCGGTGTAGCCGCCTACCCTCTTATGTAGGGTCTCACGGCGGAGCTCTGCTCCTAAGCACCAGAGGCGCTGATCTACCCTCGCCCGGACCAGCAGTCGAAACTGTGGAGGCATATATGTAAGGGGATAGAGAAAAAGGTGTCCGAGCGGAAATAAATAAATAACGGGCCGGGAGTTGTCCCGGCTACCTGAAATCCCCCTGTGCAAGGAGGAGCCATCATCTTCTGACTTGCTCGCCGTCTGCAGAGATGGAAAACTGGGTGGTGAGTGGGAGGTCCCAGGTATTTATGGATCAGGGAGGGGCTTTCTTTTTGCTATCATCTCTGCAGGAACGCCCTCTTCAGGTCGATACTACCCACATGTTATGGATTCTTGAAGCGGGGTGTGTGACATACTTAGAATACTAGAGGCGCTTACAGTGTCAGACAGAAGATCTTGATGCTCAGTGGGAAGCCATTCTCGCTGGGAAAGTGCCAATTGGGATTTTCTCTGTCTGCACTGTGTGGCTTTTCCACGGTTGATGATATGTAGGTGTCTGAATATTGACTGTAGAAATATTTCTGATGTGTATATATGTGTGTGTGTTGCCCAGCTGGCAATACCCTAAGGAGCACCCTTCTGAGTCTATGATGGTCCTGGTTCTTACCCTACTGACTGACCTTGTAGTCTGGGCATGAAGATGGCAGGTTACTTGGATGTGGCCAATTGTGGCAAGGTCAGCAACAAGAATGGACGTGTTCAGGGTGGCGAGAATGGCAATGGTGACGTGGCATTAGATTAGGCTTCTTGTCATCATAGAAGTGTGCACATGCAAGTGCAGTTGCGTGTGTTAACTGTAGCCTGGCCATAGTACCAGTTTGTCAAATTGTCTTCCTGTGCATCTGAGTTTCTGTGGGACCTTCTTGCAGCCCAGTCTATTTCTCCTTGTGGGGGGGGGGGGGGGGGGGGGGGGGTCCAAGTGAAGACAAGGTTGGTCTTTAGACTCCAGGCTTCCAGGTCGAGTGGTGAGTCAGTCTGATCTCCTTGCAACTGTGGTGATTTGACAATAATAAACTGTTCTAAACATCTCAAAATACCTTATGTATTTTTGAGTCATTTATGCACTCCGCTGTGGTCAGAGACAGCTGTATGAACAGTATGTCTTGCCATGCTCACTTGCACCGATCATTCAAAGGGACAGAGAGGCTCTTTTTTGCATTGCCCTGGAAACTAAAGGACAGAAAACTTTGGAGCCCTGCTTCGGCTTCTCTCGAACACTACAGGAAATGGAGGAGAGGCTTGTGGGAACGGCATCAGGTTAGCTGCTTGCTGCCTCATCATTGCCAGTGCCTGGACTGTCCATTTAGTCACGGCCAGGCCAAAGTCGAAGTAGGAGTAAGTGCTTATTGAACATTTTTAAGGACTCCTTATAAACAGCTATTTTATTAATTTATGAGTACTGCTGCCTATCATGAAATATATTCACGGTACGGAGGTAGAGCGCTCTTTCCCTTCACCTGAGGTGATTGGGCCTGAGAAGGGCTGTTTTCTGATTCACTCCGAAACTTGGGTTAGAAAATCGGTCTAATCGAGATAGACGTTGCTGGTAACCCCCCCCCCCACACACCACCCAGGGAAGAAGATATCCTCAAAGCTTGCATTGAAATATCATCCACTGGTTGATAACAGGTATTGCCTGATGTCTTCACTCTTCTCCTGGGGAGCAGTCAGCCTACAAGCATTCCTGAGCTAGAAACAAAGCGTGCATTTTATTTTACCTTCACGTCATCGAGCCTTATCCTGGGCTCAGCTACCGTGACTTTCCCCTCTAAGGAAAGCGCGCTATCCGTGTGGCATCTGATCGTTTGTTTCCTGACTGATTAGACTCACGGCGGAAAATAATATCCGACAATGGTTCCTCAGCACTAGGCTGCCAGCGTTGTGTTGTACTGTGCTAGCCGCAACAGAACGTGAAAGAATAACAATGCATTTTGTAGGCTTACTTAAAGCAGACCAAAAGTAAAAAAAGCAAGTTCAATAAATTGCACCCCTAAAAGCCCCACTTTGGCAATTAGTGACATAAACATTTTAACTCCAAGCCGATTTTATGGAATAGTAGGCAGATTGCCTACCTGCATGGGAGTGGTCACATACATGAATCCAGCTTTTGAAAAAAACAGTCCCACAGTCAAAATTGACTCACATATTGATGCAATCCTCCTTTATTTATACTGTAGTAGAAAGCCATCAGCTGTGATGACTCATTGCTCTGCTGCAAAGCTGAAAGAATTGTAACATTTTAGAAGATAAATATGTTTACATTGACTGAATGGTGTGCGGTAGATCCACAGTGAACAGTGATAAAGAAACATTGTTGTAGCTTTTCCCTCTCAGCCGATCACTCTAGCACACTGATACTCAACTGGCGGACCGGAGTCCGAATGCGGACCTCGTTGCCAGATTTCTGGACCCCTGTCCCGAAAGCTCTGCACTTAGTTGCCCCCTCAGCTCTGCCCCATCCACCCTGTCCCCTCAGCTCTGCCCCATACAGCCCAGTCCGGGGATAACGCACTGCGCAGCAGACCAGTGCTATAGGTTCTGTGGGGCCAAATAGGATTTTTGCGGTGGGGGGCAAGCAGCCTTTTTTCGTTTTGCCTGGGGAATCTATAGCGCTTTCCCCTATGTGCTGATTTCTTACTATCCACCCCCCATGACAGCCCGCCATCTGGACCTTCACCTCTCACTGGATGCTTTTAAATGGACCTTCACAGCTGTTTATTCAATGTGTGTGTTTATATTCAGACATGAGGTAAAATACAACATTCATCAGACATATTACATACACTTACAAGGATACTTGGTCTTCTTATTCAGACATGAGGTAACATACACATTCAAGGATACCTGGTCCTCTTCGTCAGACATGAGGTTACATACGCTTTCAACGATAATTGGTCTTCTTGGTCATACCTGAGGTTACATATGCTTTCAAGGATACTTGGTCCTCTTGGTCAGACAAAATACATATGCTTTCGAGGTTACTTTGTCCTCTTTGAATCCCAGCACCCACCACTTGCAGGTATTTAAGAAAAAAAATCCTTTACATTTAAAATATCCCCCACAAACTATATATTCTCTAGAAGCACACACCTCAAGCTTTCTAGGCGTACCAGGCTTGTTGATGTGGGCGTAGTTCTCTGGAAGTATTCTCTCGATTAATCCTTTGGTTGCACAGGGTTTCCCTAAAAGAAGAATAAAAAAGCAAAATCAGAACCATATTTTCCTAAAAAAACAATATGCAAACAAGCAAAAACAAGTTAAATCTGAAACAGTAAGGTTCCCTGGACAGAACAATACCCAACATACGTAGCTACTTTCAAAGGTAGGGTTGCCAAACACACCAAAGTGTGCACCTTGCACTTTTTTAACCAAAACAACCCTTTACATTCGAAATACCCTCCACAAAAGTATATATTCCCCCGAAAGTAGACACATTAAGCTTTCTAGACATACCCAGGTTGTTATAGGGGGCGTATTTTTCTGGAAAAAAATCCCTTGAAGAATTATTTGGTTGCACAGAGTTTCCCTAAAAAATTTATAAAAAAGCAGATAAAACACATTTTCCTAAAATATCAATATGCAAACAAGAAAAAAAACAAGATTACTCTGAAAGCTCAAGGTCTCCTGAACAGAACAATACCCAACATACATAGCTACTTTTAACCCTTTTAAAGTGGACCAACACCCTGCCACCTTTTTTTTTTTAATGTATACTTTAAAAATATGGAAATTAAACAGAAAGACCCGAATAATAAAGTTAAGAAAAAAAAACTTACCTTTTATGTTCCCTCAGCGCGTCGCTATATTTTTAATATTCTGCTGCCATCTTCATTTTCCTCCTAACAGGAAGAGATCCTTTGACCTCTTCCTGTTAAAATCGCGCGCATGCGCGGTAGATAGGTGAAGCGCCGCTTGCATCGGGAGCGAGCGGCGCTTCACCTGACACTACTGCGCATGCGCGAGTCTCCCCCTGCCAGGGACGGCGAGCTCCAGAAAGGAGACGGCTCGCAGGGGATGCCGGGAGACGTAGTGCGCGGCGGTGAAGCGGCTACCGGCTGCTGTCAACACTGAGGCTGAAAGTGGACCGTCACCCATGAGTGATCGGCCCGGGAATCTATAAGATTCCCGAGCCGATCACCCCCCCTCACCGTGGGACATCCGAGATCGGGATGTCCCGCGGTGAGGGACCCCCCCCAAAACCCCAAAAGAATGCACCTGACAGGCGGCGGCTAGCTGTGCATGTCAACATTGCCCATTCAGACAGGGCTGATGTGGAAGAGCATGCATCGGCTGGAAGGATGCCAGAATGGCTCATTTCCCAAGCAGTACTACACCTGTCACACATATAATTCTTAGGCTCAAACATTTATAGGTCTACCCTACACAAAAAAGTGATACCAAATCTATTCCACGGGATAAAATACATGTTATTAAAATCACACTCTTTTGTGATATAGAAGACAGCTCTCTCTTGTTCACTGGGACTGTATTATACTCATGACAATAGATCACTGCCATGGATGAAAAGTGATGACCTTCATGGGTGACCACTAAGCTGTCCTGAGACCAGGGCCGTATTTAGGATTCCTGCTGCCCTGGGCACCTTTTGGCCATGTGACCCCCATGTTAAGTACCATGTAGCTGCTGGATAATATTTATTAGAGCGGACACTAAGAGACAGGGAGGATGTGTATGACAGCAAGACACAGAGAAAGGGAGGAAGAATGAGCATGACAGGTAGAAACTGACATGGAGGATGAGAAGGACAGCCAGACAGAGGCAGGGCCAACAGAAGATGGCAGACAGGGAGGATGGGCATGCCAAATAGACACAGATACATGGAGGATGAGCATTCCAACCAGACACAGATAAATGGAGGATGAGCAGACCAACCAGACACAGATACATGAAGCATGAGCATACCAACCAGGTAGAATCCCCCCATAACATTTTCAGCAGGCAGAATCCCCCCATAACATGTTCAGCAGGCAGAATCCCCCCATAACATTTTCAGCAGGCAGAATCCCCCCATAACATGTTCAGCAGGCAGAATCCCCCCATAACATGCTCAGCAGGTAGAATCCCCCCATAACATGTCCAGCAGGTAAAATCCCCCCATAACATTTTCAGCAGGCAGAATCCCCCCATAACATGTCCAGCAGGCAGAATCCCCCCATAACATGTCCAGCAGGTAGAATCCCCCCATAACATGCTCAGCAGGCAGAATCCCCCCATAACATGTCCAGCAGGTAGAATCCCCCCATAACATTTTCAGCAGGCAGAATCCCCCCATAACATGTTAAGCAGGCAGAATCCCCCCATAACATGCTCAGCAGGTAGAATCCCCCCATAACATGTCCATCAGGTAGAATCCCCCCATAACATTTTCAGCAGGCAGAATCCCCCCATAACATGTTAAGCAGGTAGAATCCCCCCATAACATGTTAAGCAGGTAGAATCCCCCCATAACATGCTCAGCAGGCAGAATCCCCCCATAACATGTTAAGCAGGTAGAATCCCCCCATAACATGCTCAGCAGGTAGAATCCCCCCATAACATGTCCAGCAGGTAGAATCCCCCCATAACATGTCCAGCAGGTAGAATCCCCCCATAACATGTCCAGCAGGTAGAATCCCCCCATAACATTTTCAGCAGGCAGAATCCCCCCATAACATGTCCAGCAGGTAGAATCCCCCCATAACATGCTCAGCAGGTAGAATCCCCCCATAACATTTTTAGCAGGCAGAATCCCCCCATAACATTTTTAGCAGGCAGAATCCCCCCATAACATTTTTAGCAGGCAGAATCCCCCTATAACATTTTCAGCAGGCAGAATCCCCCCATAACATTTTCAGCAGGCAGAATCCCCCCATAACATTTTTAGCAGGCAGAATCCCCCCATAACATTTTTAGCAGGCAGAATCCCCCCATAACATTTTCAGCAGGCAGAATCCCCCCATAACATTTTTAGCAGGCAGAATCCCCCCATAACATTTTTAGCAGGCAGAATCCCCCCATAACATTTTCAGCAGGCAGAATCCCCCCATAACATTTTCAGCAGGCAGAATCCCCCCATAACATTTTTAGCAGGCAGAATCCCCCCATAACATTTTTAGCAGGCAGAATCCCCCCATAACATTTTTAGCAGGCAGAATCCCCCTATAACATTTTCAGCAGGCAGAATCCCCCTATAACATTTTCAGCAGGCAGAATCCCCCCATAACATTTTCAGCAGGCAGAATCCCCCTATAACATTTTCAGCAGGCAGAATCCCCCCATAACATTTTCAGCAGGCAGAATCCCCCTATAACATTTTCAGCAGGCAGAATCCCCCCATAACATTTTTAGCAGGCAGAATCCCCCCATAACATTTTTAGCAGGCAGAATCCCCCTATAACATTTTCAGCAGGCAGAATCCCCCTATAACATTTTCAGCAGGCAGAATCCCCCCATAACATTTTTAGCAGGCAGAATCCCCCTATAACATTTTCAGCAGGCAGAATCCCCCCATAACATTTTTAGCAGGCAGAATCCCCCCATAACATTTTCAGCAGGCAGAATCCCCCCATAACATGTCCAGCAGGCAGAATCCCCCCATAACATGTCCAGCAGGTAGAATCCCCCCATAACATGCTCAGCAGGCAGAATCCCCCCATAACATGCTCAGCAGGCAGAATCCCCCCATAACATGTCCAGCAGGTAGAATCCCCCCATAACATTTTCAGCAGGCAGAATCCCCCCATAACATGTTAAGCAGGCAGAATCCCCCCATAACATGCTCAGCAGGTAGAATCCCCCCATAACATGTCCAGCAGGTAGAATCCCCCCATAACATTTTCAGCAGGCAGAATCCCCCCATAACATGTTAAGCAGGTAGAATCCCCCCATAACATGTTAAGCAGGTAGAATCCCCCCATAACATGCTCAGCAGGCAGAATCCCCCCATAACATGTTAAGCAGGTAGAATCCCCCCATAACATGCTCAGCAGGTAGAATCCCCCCATAACATGTCCAGCAGGTAGAATCCCCCCATAACATGTCCAGCAGGTAGAATCCCCCCATAACATGTCCAGCAGGTAGAATCCCCCCATAACATTTTCAGCAGGCAGAATCCCCCCATAACATGTCCAGCAGGTAGAATCCCCCCATAACATGCTCAGCAGGTAGAATCCCCCCATAACATTTTTAGCAGGCAGAATCCCCCCATAACATTTTTAGCAGGCAGAATCCCCCTATAACATTTTTAGCAGGTAGAATCCCCCCATAACATTTTCAGCAGGCAGAATCCCCCTATAACATTTTTAGCAGGCAGAATCCCCCCATAACATTTTCAGCAGGCAGAATCCCCCTATAACATTTTTAGCAGGCAGAATCCCCCCATAACATTTTCAGCAGGCAGAATCCCCCTATAACATTTTTAGCAGGTAGAATCCCCCCATAACATTTTCAGCAGGCAGAATCCCCCTATAACATTTTCAGCAGGCAGAATCCCCCCATAACATTTTTAGCAGGCAGAATCCCCCCATAACATTTTTAGCAGGCAGAATCCCCCTATAACATTTTCAGCAGGCAGAATCCCCCCATTACATTTTCAGCAGGCAGAATCCCCCCATAACATTTTTAGCAGGCAGAATCCCCCCATAACATTTTCAGCAGGCAGAATCCCCCTATAACATTTTTAGCAGGCAGAATCCCCCCATAACATTTTTAGCAGGCAGAATCCCCCTATAACATTTTCAGCAGGCAGAATCCCCCCATAACATTTTTAGCAGGCAGAATCCCCCTATAACATTTTCAGCAGGCAGAATCCCCCCATTACATTTTCAGCAGGCAGAATCCCCCCATAACATTTTTAGCAGGCAGAATCCCCCCATAACATTTTCAGCAGGCAGAATCCCCCTATAACATTTTTAGCAGGCAGAATCCCCCCATAACATTTTTAGCAGGCAGAATCCCCCCATAACATTTTTAGCAGGCAGAATCCCCCTATAACATTTTCAGCAGGCAGAATCCCCCTATAACATTTTTAGCAGGCAGAATCCCCCCATAACATTTTTAGCAGGCAGAATCCCCCCATAACATTTTTAGCAGGCAGAATCCCCCTATAACATTTTCAGCAGGCAGAATCCCCCTATAACATTTTTAGCAGGCAGAATCCCCCCATAACATTTTTAGCAGGCAGAATCCCCCCATAACATTTTTAGCAGGCAGAATCCCCCTATAACATTTTCAGCAGGCAGAATCCCCCTATAACATTTTTAGCAGGCAGAATCCCCCCATAAGATTTTCAGCAGGCAGAATCCCCCCATAACATTCTCAGTGGCGCAGTACATTACAGTGAATTAAACAGTAAACACATTTGACAAAGACATTTATGAAACAAAAGTAAACTCACCTGTCCTACGCATCCAGCACGAGATGAGACGAGAGCAGACGCTGAAAAGTATAATGGAAGGAGGAGGGAGGGGAGTGAGAGGAGGGGAGGCGGAGACTCAGGTGCCTGCAGCCAATCATGGCTGAGCACAGCTCAACCAATCAAATAACCAGACTGACTGCAAGTATAGCTGGGAGGGAGACGTGCACGCGCCCGAGGCCAGAGAGAGGACACGCCACCTGATGACAACGCGAGACAACAGAAGACCTAGAGAAGACGGACAAAATATGCTAATGAGTGGACAAGCGTGATTGACAGCGGACAAGACCTGGAGGGTGGGACTTCCTGTTGAGAATTATTAATATTTCAGGCACTGCGAGGGACAGATGGCTCCAACAGTCATCAAAAGGTAAGTGTCCTTTTATTTTATATATAATAAAGCTAAGTTGTTTTGGAGGGTGTTGGTCCACTTTAACTGCCAGCCTACTTGAGATTGTATCACCCTCTCTTGACAGGTCATTTTTTTCCTATTTTGCACTATGTTTAACTGTGATTTTTGAAGACAATGTATAGAAAATTATATATTTTTTTCCGGCAGAGTTTGAGCTTTAACATGAAATGTCTTATTTGTAATTTTTTCAATGTTTCATGAATATTTTTGGGCACAAATGTAAAAAACTAAAAACGTAATTATTTTAAGAAAACCATATTGTGTGTGAAAGCTCCATTCATCCTGATTACAACGGTACCAAATAGGTATCTGTAGCCTCCCCGTCCCTGGCCAGGAGACCCCCCAAACTGAAAGGAGCTCTTTATTACAGTTTCAAATAAAATATAACCACTATCTGCACAAGGGAGGGGCACCATTTCTTATTTTTAAGGGTTAAAACCCAGCCTAACCAGCCCGGGGCACCAGCTATGCAGGGATTGTAAACCAGAGCGTGGACGCCAGCTTTGGGTGCCCCCGGCCCTGAAGGCTGCATAGCCTTCATAGGTCGCAGTCTCTTCTGCCCCCCAGTCTTTCTGGGGGCAGCTAATGGGGCGCCAGGGGTAAATGGCGCGTGCTGCCGCAGGGGACTTACCAGCCCCAATTGGGGTGCCCCGGGGGAAAGGACCAAAACCCAGTATAGTCAAAATAAAATCTACGATGGCAGCTCAAGGAGTCTCAGGCTGTCTGTGACAGGAAGTGTCTTCTGACTTTGCCGCTCTGCATTCTGGGATTGCTGTCCTTTTCCTGACCCCAACACTGCTATAACCCTGCCCCCCGTATTTCCTTCCCTTCTCCTCTCCTCACTATGTGTTACTTCTGAGGCAAGATGGTGGTATTTTGGAGTCCTGGACAGAGTTTCAGCCCAGTGGGGGAAAGAATAATAGGCAAGTGACTATAAACTTAAAATATATTAATTTTCTTTATTGCATGGCACGGCCCGCTTCAGTATTCATAACAGTTGGGTTATTCCGCCACAAGGTGGCACAGTGGTACTGCAGAAAGCTGTGGTATCTCCCGGCCCCCTATAAAAACGGGATTAACCATAGAGTTCCCAGTGTTTCCTCTGCAGTGAAACTGCGAAGATAGAAGATGGCTCTCTCTCTATGCGCAGGTGAGTGAGGCAACCAAGCCTGCGGACCTGCAAGTCTATTTCCACCCGTTTCTGGACCCTCTCTGCCTCCCAACCTTGGCTCACAGATCGGGTGAGGGTAGAAGAGCACTAGGGTCAAGTGCTCCTGGAGCGTTGCTCCAAGCCGCAGTCCCTGTTCCACAAAGGGTAGGCAGCCATAGGCTTTATGGTGAGCCTACTAGGGATGTGGAGTTCCTGTCCTGACTTCTGAGGGGGTAAGTGTTTTGGGGAATGTTTCCCCTTCCTTTCCTTCAGGGGTCCCCCCCTCCCTGGCCTGGATGCTCGCCGCTGGCCTCTCATCTCTCTCTTCCCCCCCCTCCCTGGCTTCGTTTGTGAGGGGGGCGGGTGGCATCGGCGAGTGGTGTTTTCTAATTTATTGTGTGTTTTTTGTTGTTTTTTCAGCCGCTGTGCGCTTTGTGCTGCACTCCGCGGCGGTTGGCGCTATAACCTGAGGCGTTTTTGCTTAGTCATGTCGCCGGCCGGGTCACGTGATTGCCGTTTTCACGCTCTTCGGGGGGGGGGGGGGGGGGGCGCCTTAGGATGATGCATATCACGTCGTCTTCCCGCGGCCCGCCCCTTGAGGTACCCCTGCCAGCGCCATTTTGGACTAGCTGCGTGTCTGGATTCTTCCCTTCCTGGCTGCAGCGCTGCTTCCTCTGGTGTGTCGCTTCATCCTGCGGTCTGTGCCTTGGTGACCCCGCGGTGTCTTTGGTCCGTGAGTCCCCCTTGGGGTTTTTTTTTATTGCCCTTGGGGGTATGTGCTCATGTGTCCTTTTCACTTATGTCTTTCAGGCAGGACACCATTGGGTTGTGGTCTCTCCCGGCTCTACTCCTTCCTCCCCCTCATCCCCCCCTTTCACCGATTTCTGGTGGCATCCCGTGGGAGGGCATCCGGGTGGCTTCTGTATTAGCCTTTACCCACCGCTGGCCTATTGTGCCTGTGTTAATCACCATATGGAGGCTTTTAGAGATAGCGTGCTTGGGGGTCCTTCGGGACAAGCTCGGCTGTGTTCCATGTGTGGGGTATCCCCTGTGAGTAACAGTGTCGCTGTGTGTGTGCCGTGCGCTGAGAGTGTACTTGCGCTTCAAGCTGGTTTGCCTGCTGCGCTTCCCAGCTCTGTGGCTCCCTCGGCTTCACCTACTCCCCCGCTCCTACAATTGGGTCCTAGTGAAGGGGATATTAGCAGGGGGTCACACTCTGATTTGGCTCTGCGGGTGGCCAGCATTGAGAGGCAGCTTGCCAGGACTGTTCCCAGGAAGGCCTCTGGCAAGAAGCGGCACCTGATTTGCACTCCCTCACGCTCTACAGAGGAGTATGAGGAATTTGAGGTCACTGCTGGACGTTATTCCCTAGAGGAAGGGGAATTGCTCCAGGACTCTGGCTCCTCTGGGGACCAGCAGGAGGGTTGTGATAGTGATCCTGAATCTGGGGAGGAATCATGGTATCCTGTGGACACTGATAATTTGCTGTCTCACATCTTTGAAATTTTACACATTGCTGCCCCTGTGTCGGCTAAAAGGCAACAGGGTGAGCTGTTTAGTCCTAGTAAACAGCGTCTGGAGTTCCCTGAGTAGGTGCATTTCATCACTATGGTGCTTAAAGAATGGGAACGTCCTAACAGGCTGCCTGCTGTGCCCAAGGGTTTGGATAAGCGGTATCCCTTTCCTGCTGATCTTGTTAAGAGGTAGTCATTTCCCCCTGAAATGGACGCTCCTGTGCTAAGCTTGTCCAATACTTCGGTCATGCCTTCACGTGAGACTACCACTCTGAGGGACAGTGAGGACCGGCGCATGGATCAGTTGGCCTGCCATGCCTTTACCTGTGTGGGGGCTGGATTGCGCCTGGCCTGTGCGGTTGCCATTACAGCTATTGTCCTTAAGAAACTGCTCAAGCGTCTCCTTGATGGTGCTACGGATCGTAGCGGGGGGGAGGAGTATAGGACTCTCTTGGTTTGCTCTGATTTTGTGGCCTTTATCCTTACTGCTATGGATGATGCTGTGCGGCTGAGCGGTAGGGCCTCTGCGCTCTTGGTGGCTATGCGCCGCTCTGTTTGGTTACGTCAGTGGGCAGCTGACGCCGCTGCTAAGAAAGCTCTCACTGTACTCCCCTTCGCGGTGCTGCAGCTATTTGGGGAGCATCTTGATGTTCTAGCCAAGGATGGCAGGCTGCCTCAATGTAGGTCCTCCGTCCCCCTCCACGTCTTCACGTCTCAGACCGGTGGATTCAGGAAGTAGTGTCCTCCGGTTACAAGATAGAGTTTGCAGCCTGGCCCCCCCCAAGATTCAGCAGATCCAGGATGTCTTTAAACCCCCTGTCTGCTCAAGGGTTGCTTCTGGCAGTTCAATGCCTGTTAGAGTCAGGAGTCATTTGTCAGGTGCCCCATCAAGAACAGGGTCAGGGGTACTATTCCAATCTTTTTACGGTCCCCAAAAAGGACGGCTCTCTGAGGCCTATTCTGGACCTGAAGGGTCTCAACAAATTTGTCAGATTCAAGCATTTTCGCATGGAGACGCTGCGCTCTGCTGTCAGTACCCTTCGCCCGGGCGACTTCATGACCAATGTGGATATTAAGGATGCGTATCTTCATGTGCCTATCTTCCCAGGTAATCAGAAATTTCTAAGGTTCGAGCTGCAGGATCAGCATTACCAGTTTGTGGCTCTACCCTTCGGTATCACCTTGGTGCCTCGGGTGTTCACTAAGGTGCTGGCGGGGGTGATGGCTCTGCTAAGGAACCAGGGCATACGCATCATTCCTTACCTGGACGACATCCTGATTGTGGCCAAGTCCTTTCCTCAGGCCGAGCAGGACACTCAGATGGTGTTATTCACTCCTTCGGCTGGTTGATCAACTATCCCAAGTCTTCACTGTCCACGTCTTTGGTGAGTTCCTTTCTGGGCATCACTCTGGATACCTCTCAGGTCAAGGTGCTCCTTCCTCAGCAGAAGGTGGGGGGTATTCAGATGCAGGCTCGGGCTCTGCTATCTTGTCCTCATCCCTCCATCTGTCAGGGGATGCAGTTGGTGGGCCTGATGGTGTCCTGCTTCGAGGCAGTCCCCTTTGCTCAGTTTCACATGAGGCCTCTGCAACTCCACCTCTTGTCAGTTTGGGATCAGGACCCTGCGTCCCTGGATCAGGAATTTGCGCTGTCTCCTCTGGCCACGCGGTCCCTCTCGTGGTGGCTGGACTCAAGGAACTTTCTGGGGGACAGGACCTTCCTGCCCCCGTGCTGGGAGACGGTCACCACAGATGCCAGTCTGACCAGTTGGGGAGGCTTCTGGAAGTCCCTGAAGTTCCAGGGTCGGTGGGGCCCACAAGAGGCCCATGTTTCCATCAACGTCCTGGAACTGAGGGCGATCAAGTTGGTTCTTTCTCGCCTAACCACTCGCCTTCAGGGTCGGGTTGTTCAGATCTGCTCAGACAACCATACGGCGGTTGCCTACATCAATCATCAGGGAGGGACTCGGAGCAAGCGGTCTACATTCCGGGAGTGGAGAACCAGGTGGCAGACTCCCTGAGCAGGGGGTCGTCTCGTCTGGGGGAATGGTCCCTCAGCAACCGGGTGGTTCTCTCCCTGTGTCACCGCTGGGGTCAGCCAGACGTGGACTTGTTTGCGTCCCGTCACAATCACAAACTTCCCAGATTTGTCTCTCTATCTCAGGATCCTCTGGCCTTCGCCACGGATGCCCTGGCAATAGCTTGGACGGAGTTTCGGCATCCCTATGTGTTCCCTCCGTTTCCTCTCCTGGGCAGGGTCATGCGCAAGATAGCCCAGGAGCGGGTACCTGCCATCCTGGTGGCCCCTTGTTGGCCAAGAAGAGTTTGGTTTGCAGACGTCATGCAGTTGGCAGTACGTCTTGCCCAAGGATCCAGATCTTCTCACTCAGGGGCAGCTACGCCATCCCAATTTACAAACGCTGGCTTTAACGGCTTGGCTGCTGAAACCTCCATCTTGATGGGAAAGGGGTTGCCTGCTTCTGTTGTTGATACCATGATTAGGGCTAGGAAGAAGTCTTCGTCCTTTATCTATTACAGGGTCTGGCATGCTTACATTGCCTGGTGTGAGTCTAAGTCTCTTCCCTGTTGGGTTTTTTCTATTCCCAGGATTCTGGAATTCTTGCAACATAGTTTGGATCTAGGCCTTCAACTTAGTACCCTAAAAGGCCATGTTTCTGCTCTGGCAATTTTTTTCCAAAGATCCTTTGCCAATCACTGGTCGCTTTAAAACATTTTTCCAAGGTGTTTCTCATGTGCGTCCACCCCGTAAGCCTTTGCTAGCAGTCTGGGATTTGAATCTGGTGTTGTTTGCTCTGCTGCCTTGCCCATTCTGACTCTTAAGGTATTGCTAACTAGAGGAGATAACATTCTGGACTTAGTTCTGACCAATGGGGATCTGGTGTCCGAGGTCAGGGTTGAAGAAAATTTGGGTTCCAGTGACCATCGATGCTTATGGTTCAGAATAAAAACAGACATTGTGCAATCACACACTTGAACCAAAGTGCTAGACTTTAGGAAGACAAACTTCAAGGAAATGGCGGAGTATGTAGAAAGAAAATTAGGTGAGTGGAACAGAGTAGCAGAAGTGAGTGCCCATTGGTCACTATTAAAAATGGCCATCTTAAAGGCAACTAAGCAATATGTGAAACAAACTAGCAAGATTAAAAGGAAGAAGAAACCATAATGGTTTACTAGGGAAGTCAGCACTATCATAAAAGATAAGAAGTCTGCCTATAAAAAGTATAAAGTAAGTGGAAGTGTAGCTGACAGAGAGGCGTATAAAATTAAACAGAGGGAAGCAAAACTAATTATAAGGACTGCTAAAGGGCAAAAGGAGGAAGAAATGGCCAAACCTATGAAGAGGGGAGATAAAACCTTTTTTCCGATATATTGGTGACAGAAAGAAGAAAAACAATGCAGTCTCAAAAATTAGAAATAGGGAAAATAAATATATTGACGGAGATAAGGCTGTGGCTGACCATCTGAATAGCTACGGTACTTTTGTTCGGTATTTTCAGATAGTAGCAGGCATTGCCATAGCACAGCATCCAGCTGGGAGGGCACAGCTCCGGAGTTTCTGGAGACTGATGTCTTAGCCAAGCTGGCACATCTAAAGGTAAGTAAGGCGATGGGTCCAGATGGAATCCACCCCAGAGTTCTAAGGGAACTTAGGTTTGTGATTGCAGCCCCTCTGACTGATTTACTTAACCATTCCCTTTCAACTGGTGAGGTTTCAGATGATTGGAGAATGGCCAATGTCGTACCAATCCATAAAAAGGGGAGTAGAGAAGAAGCCAGTAATTACAGGCCAGTTAGTTTAACATCTATAGTGGTCAAATTAATGGAAACACTCTTAAAAAAACAGATAATTTCCCATCTAAAAATTAATGACCTATTGGACCCAAAACAGCACGGCTTTACTGAGGGCAGATCATGTCAGACCAATCTTATTGATTTCTTTGACAATGTCACTAAAGTGTTAGATGAAGGTGGTGCTGTGGATATCGCCTATCTGGATTTTAGCAAAGCCTTTGACACTGTACCACATAAGGAGCTCATAGATAAGTTATTGAAGGTAGGACTCAATCCCTGGATAGTTCAGTGGATTTCCAGTTGGCTGAGGGATCGGTATCAGAGCGTTGTTGTAAATGGCGTGCAATCTGAACAAAGGCCAGTTACAAGTGGTGTGCCGCAAGGCTCTGTCCTGGGCCCCATTCTTTTTAATATATTTGTAAGTGACATAGGAGAAGGCTTGGTAGGAAAAGTTTGTCTGTTTGCTGATGATACAAAGGTTAGTAATAGGGTAGATATTCCGGAAGGTGTCTGCAACATGGAAAATGATTTAGCTTTACTGGATAGATGGTCAAAACTGTGGAAACTAGAGTTTAATGTCTCTAAATGTAAAACCATGCACTTGGGTAGAAGGAATCCCTGCTCTGAGTACCGTATGGGCAGCACTGTGTTAGCCAGGACCTCGGAGGAGAGAGATTTAGGGGTACTGATTACTGATAGCTGCAAGATGAGTGGACAGTGTAGCCAGGCAGTGGGAAAAGCAAGCAGGATGCTCGGCTGCATAGCTCGAGGCATCACCAGTAGGAACATGGAAGTTGTGATGCCGCTGTATAGAGCGCTGGTAAGGCCACAGCTAGAATACTGTGTGCAGTTCAGGAGACCTTACCTGCAAAAATACATTATTCAAATAGAACGTGTCCAAAGGCAGGCAACGAAAATGGTGGAAGGAGAGACTTAAAGAACTTAATTTGTACAGTCTGGAGGAAAGAAGGAAGAGGGGGGACATGATTGAGACCTTTAAATATGTGAAAGGATTGAATAAGGTTCAGGAGGGAAGTGTTTTTAAGAAGAAACTTAATGATAGAACAAGGGGGCACAACCTGAAGCTAGTCGGGGGGAAGATCAGGAGCAATGTTAGAAAATATTATTTTACAGAAAGTAAAGTAGATGCTTGGAACAAACTTCCAGCAGAGGTAGTTGAAAAATCAACAGTCACTGAATTTAAACATGCCTGGGATAAGCACACATCTATCCTAAGATAAAGAGTACATACAGTATACACATAAGGGCAGACTAGATGGACCGTATGGTCTCCTTCTGCCGTCAACCATCTATCTCTATGTTTCTATGTTAAGGTAGCCTTTCTGGTGGCTATCACTTCTGTAAGGCGAGTTTCTGAGCTGGCGGCGCTTTCCCTCCAATTTCCTTATTTCGAGCGACATCAGGATAAGGTGGTGTTCCGGCTTAAGCCGGATTTCTTGCCTAAGGTGGTGTCTGCCTTTCATCTCAATCAGGACATTGTCTTGCCTTCATTGTGTCCTAATCCTGCTAATTTCAAGGAGCGGACACTGCATTCTCTGGATGTGGTCAGGGCTCGGAAGTTTTATTTGGTCGCTACAGAGACTTTCAGGAAGTCTGATGCTCTTTTTGTTCTCACTTCTGGACCTAGCAAGGGTTTGCCTCCGGCTAAGTCCACTATCAGCAAGTGGATCCATCAAGCCTATTCTACTAAGAGAAAGGAACCTCCCTTTAGGGTGACTGCTCATTCCACTCGTGCTATTGGTGCCTCTTGGGCTTTTCAGCACCAAGCTTCTGTTGAACAAGTTTGCAAGGCCGCTACTTGGTCTTCTGTTCATACCTTTTCCAAGTTTTACAAGGTTGAGGCCTCAGCGGATGCTGCTTTTGGCCGCAAGGTGCTTCAGGCGGTAGTGACTTGAACTACTGGCCGTTACTCTCTGGGGATCCCACCCTACTTTTGGACACTGCTTTTGGATATCCCAGCTGTTATGAATACCGAAGCGGGCCATGCCATGCAATAAAGAAAAAAGCAATTCTGTGAGTACTCACCTGTAGAATTGTTTTTGTTCTTGCATGGCACGGCCTGCTTCGCCCCACACTTGTTAACGTTATTCTTGGTTGCCTCTTTATGGTGATTGTTCCAAGTTCATTGGGGTTTTTTACCCTTTTTTACATTTTTTACCTTTATTCTCTCCCGGCTTCTTGTCTCACTGCTTGTCTACGCTGGGAACTATAACTTAACTGGGAACTATAACTATATAAATTAACTATGGTTAATCCCGTTTTTATAGGGGGCCGGGAGATGCCACAGCTTTCTGCAGTACCACTGCGCCACCTTGTGAGCGAATAACCCAACTGTTATGAATACTGTAGCGGGCTGTGCCATGCAAGAACAAAAACAATTCTACAGGTGAGTACTCACAGAATTTCTTTTTTAGATGCTGGGGGTATAGATTATTAAGGTTTTGGTCTTTTTATTAAATGATGCTGAAGGTCCGGTTTAATTTTAAGAGTTAAAAACCCTTAAAATGTATTTAAAACATGGCATGGGCTCTCCCCTTCTTAGCATAGCCAGCCCGGGAAGAAGCAATGGGGCTTATAGACCAGGCTGCGGAGGCAAGCCTTGGCCACAAAAGCTATAAGCCCACACAGGCTTGCCGCAGGTGACCTGCCAGCCCCCTGTGCCTTGTGAACTGGTATAGGGGTCTCATGGGATCTATTTAAACTACTCCTGTTAAGAAAATCAGGGCCAGAGCTTCTGTTAGATTTAGAAAAGACCCTGTCCTTACCAAAAATCCTGGGGTGGGTGAAAAATCTAGAAAAATCCACCCTAACGTCCAGTCAGTAATGCAGATTTCTGGGGTTCAACATAGATAGCACTCAACAAAAGTTTTTTCTTCTACAAGAAAAGGTGGACAGGATCAGAGCAGAAGCTTATAGATTAATTGCAGTCCCTCAGGTCTCCGTAAGGGAGATCAGGAAAATCTTGGGTCTCATGATCTTGGCAATTCCTGCAGTACCATGGGCTCAACTTCACATAACATTGCAGAAATTTCTTCTAGAGCAGAGGGACAAGCAACAAAGCACACTGGACCAACTAGTCCAGTTACTTTGGAGCATCCTAGAGGATCTCAGGTGGTGGCGAGATCCAGGGGTACTAGGAAAAGGAAGAGAATGGAGACAGACCAACCCAGTAGTGATCATGATAGATACAAGCAATTGGAGTTGGGAAGCCCACTTGGAAAGTCACCAGGGGCAGGGAAAGTGGCCAATGGCCTTGGCAGTAAGGTCCTCGGTGGTCAAGTTGGCACTGGATCAAGTTCGGCCAGTCATAGCAAGCAGAGACCTGTAGATAAGGTCAGGCAAAGCATCCACGGTAGCTTATCTAAACCACCAAGGGGGGACCAGATCCTCATCCCACAATGAATGTGTCTAATGCCATTTTCCTACCCTTACTGGAGTAGGTCCACTCAGTATCGTCAGTTTATCTAAAAGGGACCCTAAATACTCTAGCAAGAATATTTAGTCAAGTCAGAATTTAGCAGACAGAGGGGTGTCCGAAACCAAGAGTTTTTTCCTTCAAATCGTAAATATGTGGGGTCTCTTGCAGATAGACCTGTTTGCCAATGCCAGCAATACAAAATACAAGACATTCTTTTCTCTGACAGAGAGCGTGCATTAGCAATGGATGCCCTAGGTCATCCATGGAGGTTTTCATCTTACCTCTGCGTTTCCTCCCTTCAGAATTCTGCCACAAGTGAGACAGAAAATAGAATAAGAAGAGGTCAGCGTAATCCTCATAGCTCCATTCTAGCCAAAGAGAGCCTGGTTCGCGGAACTAAGAAGGATGGCCCCTGGAGGCTTCCAGACATTCTGAACATCATTCATCAGGACGTCATTCTTCATCTGAATCCATCAAAACTGTTGCTAACAGCTTGACTACTAGAAGGAATCTACAAAAAGGTATGGAAATGTTTTTTTTTTCTTTTTGTGAAGTGAACAAGTTGAAGAAAAAAGAGATAGCCACCATACTTGAATTCCTGCAGGAAGGATTCAAGAAAGGGCTGGTGTAAGTGCATTAAAGATCAAAGACTCTGACTTATCCATTATCAGTTTTCCTCTAAACAAAAATTGTACAAAATGAACTAATCAGTCGTTTTTTTCAAGTCAGTAATACGCAAAAGACCTGCACCATTTAAGGGGTTCCCTACCTGGGACTTGTCAGTTGTGTTAAGAGGATTAATGGAACCACCCTTTGAGCCTCTAGATTAGGTGCCAGAGAAATGACTGTCGCTAAAATGTTGCTTTCTGCTAGCCACTACTTTTGCCAGGAGAGTAAGTGAACTACAGGCCTTATCTATGAAAGAGCCCTATTGTGCAGTACTGCCAGACAAAGTTATACTTGGGCCTAATCGTTGTTTTTTCCAAAAATATTGAGGTCTACTATCAACTACTATCAGGTCGCAAAAGATAGTTCTTCCGACACTACTGAATGGAGCAGGCAAGGAAGAAGATCTCTCGCTGCTCGATGTTAGAAGAGCCTTGATCATTATTGGAAAGATCCAGAGAATGGTGTATAGCGGAACAACTTTTAGTAACTTGGAAAAGGGAAGAGCTTAGCAGCCTCAAAATCCATTATAGCCAAATAGATAAAACAGACTATCGCACAAGCATATTCTACTAGGAGAGTCTCTCCCCTAGAGATGTCTGCCCATTCTAAAATCTTGGGCAGAAAGGACCGGGGCCTTGTTGGAATAGATCTGCAAAGCAGCAATGTGGTCTTCACCCCACACCTTCCGCAAACATTATAGACTTGATTTACTATCTGCAAAACATCAGGCCTTCGGTAGAAGGGTACTACTTGCAGCTTCCCATCCCTAAGGTATAATTACTTGCCTAATCCTTTCCATGTGGTCACACTGAATGATGACTTGGAAAAACCACCATTATGACTGGGAAAAACCACCGTTATGACCGCTTATTACCCGCCCAGAGTCCAAAGGTTATTTAAGTTAAGTTTACAAAGACTGAGGTGGGGCTTTTAACCTCTGTTTCAGTTTGTGTTTCTTCCCAGGGGGCGGAGCCTCTTTCTCCATGTGGTCACAGTGAAGGATTCCTGAAAAATCCATTACCGGTAAGTCTAACAGTGGTTTTTGCCACTGCTAAACCATGCAATAGAATAAACAATTTTTACCTTTCGTTACGTCTGACAGGGGAACCACTCTTCCACCTTTGGGAGGCATGTGGTGTTTTCAAAAGCTGAAATTTAAAGTGGACCTAAAGTCTTACAAATAAAGTTCCTGGGGTGGGTCAGGGTCCACAGCACCCTTACCCACACCTCCTGCCGTTAGTAAACCTTATAGTAAGACCTTTCACTCTGTTTGATGGGGAAGCCACACCTACACCTATAGCAGGTGTGTGGTTCTGCAGTCTGCAGCTGTTTCCAGCAGCTGAAATTTTAAAGTGGACCTAAAGCCTTGTGTATAATGTTTCTGGGGTGGGTCAAGGTCCATAGCCCCCTCACCCACCTAGAGCTCAACATCCAGTTTCATTTACCAGGGGCAGAGAGGGGGGCAGGAAAAAAAAACAATTGCAAATGTTTTCCGGGTCTTTCTAATTGACCTCATTCACTCAAATCCTATTTGTGAGTCCGAAGCAAAGGAACGCTTAATGCTGACAATATGCTGAGCGCCCGGGGCAACGAGTCTCCCGGGGAAAGCTGCAAAGTGTTTATAAAACACAACTATGCTCCATTAACGTCTTAGCCCCCCCTTCCCCGTTATCAGCAGTTAACTCACCTCTTTCGATCCCACTTAAAGGGACAGAAGCGCGACTATTGCGCAGGTCACACACAACCTGCAGGTAAGTTTGGGAGATATAGTATTGCCATCCGTTGGTCCGTTTTTTTCTATTTATAAATGTCGGACGAGAAGGTAGAGCATAAGCAAATGAGCGGAAAATGCAGAAAAAAACAAAACTTATCAAAGGACCGGCAATAGCCCAAAGAAAGGACAGCTGGAGGACCTTGGATCAGTCTTTCAAGTGCTACAAAACGCAGGTTTATTACTATGACTATCCCGGGTTTCGTTTCTGGCCCCCCCAGGGCATCAAGATTTGGGATGTCCACTGTGTAATACAAACTCACCTTTCCCCGGTCCTACGAAACAAGCACAAACTCTCATCTAATCAGAGCCATTTGCTGTGCATGTTAATTCCCGTCAATGGGGAGCGAAAGCGGGCACCTTAGCCCAGAGATGCTGGGGATGCGGAAAAGGTGAGTTTTGCTGGGACCTGCCAGGCAGAGGTAGTGGTTGCCAATTTGGATACCCCAGGGGAAGATCATCAGCTGGTCCTGGAATGTGGCCAGCCAACTAGGGTTCTATTCTGCTTTAAAGAGGATCATAGCCCTAGTAACCCAGCTTGAGGGCTAGGTTACAGGTTCAGATTTAGGATGCCTCACTGAGTAAATTGATTCACTTTACTTACCTCACTGACAACCCCACGGCACATGCACAGGCCACCAGCGGGGGATGCTAGTTGCTCCCCTTCCATGAATCATTCTAGGCTGCTCATTAAGGGGGGATTTTCTCTATCGCCTTGCATCTGTTTAGTGAAACCCTGCAGGTCACCCAATATACAAACCTTACCGGTGTTGCCACGGCGCAGGCAAGGCTCTGATCCTCAGCTTCTTTGGCTCCACCCAGGGGGATACCTCCACCATCAGGAGGAGTGTACCTAAAGCCTAATAAATAATGTTTCTGGAAAGGGTCAACAGCATCCTGTGGTAAAAAAAAAAAAAACACCTTTTACTCTGTCTGACAAGGTGCCCACATCTCCACCATCAGGAGGCATGTGGCTCTGAAGTCTACAGTTGTTTCCAGCAGCTGAAACTTTAAAGTAGACCAAAACCCAGGATTAACTATCCTGGGTTTTGGTCCTTTCCCCCGGGGCCCCCCCTGATTAGTGGTGCCTCGCTGTGTGAAACCCCCTAGATCGCCTAAACTCACCTCTTCCCGGTCCTACCGCACATGCGCGGCCACTCTTCCAAACAGCGCGCTCGGGGCCACCCACGTCACGCCATCTAAGATGGCATCTAAGGCCATTGGCTCCGAGCCTGCTGGCAGCCACACCCACAGCTTCCCTCTAGCAGGGTGCATACCAATGCCGGCCATTTACAAATGGCTGGTGCGGGCAAGCGCCCTGCTAGAGAGATAACGGGGATGCGGGCGCAGCTCGCACATGTTTTAGTCCACTTTAAAGTGGATCCCATTCCTTTCATTCTGTCTGGCATGGGAACCCTCACCTAAACCAATAGGAGGCTGTTTCCAGCAGCTGAAACTTTAAAGTGGACATAAAGCCCCAATGATCCCCAGCCACCCCTCCTGTCGATAGTAAACTCTGTCTGGGGAGGGTCAGCACCCTACCCTAACTCACCCCGCAAACCCTGCAAAAAGTAGAATAGTACTTACCTTTCACTCTTTCCAATAGGGGACCCACACATACACCGTCAGCAGCTAAAATGTCAGTGGACCTAAAATCTCATGAATTAAGTTTCATGGGAGGGTCAAGGTCCACAGCACCCTCACCCACTCCTCCTGCCGCTGTTAAACCCTGCAGTAAAAATAGAAAACCTTATAGGAGGTGTGCGGTACTGCAGTCTACTGCTGTTACTTTAAAGCAGTTCCACACCCATTTTCTACATACTGTGTGTGGTGCAGCATTGTGACAGTCTTTGGATTGTATAGGTAAGCAATCAGCTCATACCGACCACTTTCTCTTGCTGGTTCGGTGCCTCGCATGACGTCAGTGGCGGAGGCCCCAGGGACTGAGCCCCTTGTGCCCAGTGATTAATCTAGCCCTGCTTATAAGTGGCCTTTCTATGGACATGGACAGGAAGTAACCACGCTGGGTCAGACCATCTAAAGAGAGTTCCTAATCATTGGAGATTTCCCTGTATGTTCACAGAAGATGGGAGCTGAGTGATGCCCTGACCCCAAGGTCGGGGGATTGTGGGATAAAGAAAAGTAAAAGTAAAAGGTAATTGTCCAGCAATGCTAAAACTACAAAGAGGAGCCTAAAAGCTGCTGAAGAGGCCCCTGGCATGGATGAGCGCCTGCACCTCGGCCTCCATGGGATGATTAAACACAGGGCATGAGTGGGGCCACATCACGGGTCAGCGCTCCCAGGCTGCGCTCGCTCGCTGGTTCTTAGCTTCCATTAAGCGTCCCCAGGATTTCTCGCCCCCCCCCCCCCCCCTTCCCAGGCCTGTGTTGACTGAGCTATGAGTCAAAAATAATTGGCCAAGCCAGCCAGGTGAGCCAAAAGAAGAGGACCCAAACTATGTATAAGTTATACTCGCATGCAAGCCGAGAGCAGTACATGCAGCGCAGACTGACCAGAGGGATGCACGAGGGGCCGTCGCTCACCTCGTCCTGTGTAGCAGAAGAATAATCCGTTTAAAGACGGCCAACCTCAAAAAGATCGGATGATTGAGTATCCAGATTGGGGATGCCTGCTGTTTAAACCCTCTGTAATCAATTACTTTCCTGGTGTTCCCTGGCCTCGCTGTGGCTGAGGCACGCTCCTGCACCGGCCATTTATGTCCCAAATCGAAGACCAATGCAGCCATCTCCCTGTGCCGATGCTCTCTCCAAAACAGCGCTTTATGCTGCGAATTAAAATGGATTGTCACTATTTTCACTATCCAGTGTTTTGGTGCTTGCCCCAGGGACATTTGGGGGAAACCCCCAAGTTCATCTTCAAAAAAACAGTTCCATGGCGCATGCGCAGGCTCTCGTCCAATCAGCGCTGTATGCTTTGCGTATTAATGAGCCCTGTTTAGCCACAGAGCTCGGCACCGCACCCTTAGAGCAGCCACATCTCCAGTGTTCCTGCGGTGTGCAGTGCTCTCCTGCACCCAGCATATCTGAACACCTCAGTCGCATGCAAGCTGAGAGCAGTACACGCAGCGCAGACTGACCAGAGGGATGCACGAGGGGCTGTCGCTCACCTCGTCCTGTGTATCAGAAGAATAATCCGTTTAAAGACGGCCAGCCTCAAAAAGATCGGATGATTGAGTATCCAGATAGGGGATGCCCGCTGTTTAAACCCTCTGTAATCAATTACTTTCCTGGTGTTCCCTGGCCTCGCTGTGGCTGAGGCACGCTCCTGCACCGGCCATTTATGTCCCAAATCGAAGACCAATGCAGCCATCTCCCTGTGCCGATGCTCTCTCCAAAACAGCGCTTTATGCTGCGAATTAAAGTGGATTGTCACTATTTTCACTATCCAGTGTTTTGGTCCTTGCCCCAGGGACATTTGGGGGAAACCCCCAAGTTCATCTTCAAAAAAACAGTCCCATGGCGCATGCGCGGGCTCTCGTCCAATCAGCGCTGTATGCTTTGCATATTAATGAGCCCTGTTTAGCCACAGAGCTCGGCACCGCTCCCTTAGAGCAGCCACATCTCCAGTGTTCCTGCGGCGTGCAGTGCTCTCCTGCACCCAGCATATCTGAACACCTCAGTGGGGCAATGGGGGAGCCAGCAATGCCAGCTCCAGGTTTATAAGGGCCCTTGTGGCATGACACTTAACACATGATATGAAAGAATAGAGACAATGACAAAATGAAAGAAAGATGGAAGGAAAGAATAGTAGGCAAGAAATAAATATAGGAAAGTAATAAATGGCAGAAAGAAAGTATACAATAAAGAACAGAAGGAATGACATAAAAAGAAGGTCAGAAATGAGAAGGCAAGAAGGTATAAAAGAAAGATTAAATGGAATGTTGGAAAGTAAGTAAAAAAGGATAGAAGGAATGGCAGAAAGTCCAAAAGAAAGAAAGAATAAAAAGGAATGAGAGAAAGACTAGAGGCAAAAAAAGAAAGAAAACATAGAAGGAATAACAGAAAGTAAGTCAGAAAAGATAAAGGAATGGAAAGAATAGAATGAATGACAGAAAGTCGGAAAAAAGTAAGAAAGAATAGAAGGAATGACAGAAAGAAAGAAAGTTGGAAAGAAAGAATAAAAGGCAAGAAAGAAATATAGGAAAGGAATGAACGCCAGAAAGAAAGTATTAAATAAAGAACAGAAGGAATGACTTAAAAAGAAGGTCAGAAATGAGAAGGCAAGAAGGTATGAAAGAAAGAGTAAATGGAATGACGGAAAGTAAGTAAAAAAGGATAGAAGGAATGGCAGAAAGTCCAAAAGAAAGAAAGAATAGAAAGGAATGAGAGAAAGACTAGAGGCAAAAAAAGAAAGAAAACATAGAAGGAATAACAGAAAGTAAGTCAGGAAGGATAAAGGAATGGAAAGAATAGAAGGAATGACATAAAGACTAGAGGCAAAAAAGAAAGAAAACATAGAAGGAATAACAGAAAGTAAGTCAGAAAAGATAAAGGAATGGAAAGAATAGAATGAATGACAGAAAGTCGGAAAAAAGTAAGAAAGAATAGAAGGAATGACAGAAAGAAAGAAAGTTGGAAAGGAAGAATAAAAGGCAAGAAAGAAATATAGGAAAGGAATGAACGCCAGAAAGACAGTATGAAATAAAGAACAGAAGGAATGACATAAAAAGAAGGTCAGAAATGAGAAGGCAAGAAGGTATGAAAGAAAGATTAAATGGAATGACGGAAAGTAAGTAAAAAAGGATAGAAGGAATGGCAGAAAGTCCAAAAGAAAGAAAGAATAGAAAGGAATGAGAGAAAGACTAGAGGCAAAAAAAGAAAGAAAACATAGAAGGAATAACAGAAAGTAAGTCAGGAAGGATAAAGGAATGGAAAGAATAGAAGGAATGACATAAAGACTAGAGGCAAAAAAGAAAGAAAACATAGAAGGAATAACAGAAAGTAAGTGAGAAAAGATAAAGAAATGGAAAGAATAGAATGAATGACAGAAAGTCGGAAAAAAGTAAGAAAGAATAGAAGGAATGACAGAAAGAAAGAAAGTTGGAAAGAAAGAATAAAAGGCAAGAAAGAAATATAGGAAAGGAATGAACACCAGAAAGACAGTATGAAATAAAGAACAGAACGAATGACATAAAAAGAAAGTCAGAAGTCATAAAGAAAGAAGGTATGAAGAAATAGGAGGAAAGACAAAAAGAAAGTCAGAAGGAAAGAATAGAAGGCAAGAAGATATGAAAGAAAGATTAAATTTAATGACGGAAAGTAAGTAAGAAAGAATAGAAGTAACGGCAGTAAATCAGAAAGAGTAGAAGGAATGACAGAAATAATCTCCTGAGGCCAAGGTGTGTAAGCCCAGTGCTGATGCAGCCCTGCTAACCCGTGACCCGTGGGCTCCCCAGCCTGGCTTTCCCTTTTAATACCAGACTTGTTTAGGCCGAGTCTGCTGCACATCTAACCCCCCACACAGGACTATAATACTAACCAGTGACCCATGGACTCCCCGGCCCTTCCCGCTTTCCCTTTCAATACCAGACTTGTTTAGGCCGAGTCTGCTGTGACTGTTTACAGAGAAGATCATTAGGAAGAGTTTATGCGGAACAAAAGCCTCCTTGTTTGTATTGTCGGGGCTTGTTTAACAGGTCGGCGGGAAAGGCAGCCGGGGACAATGGATTCCTGACAAATCTCCGTCATTGTCATAGAAGCTTCCTCCGGCCTTTCATCTCTGAAAAAGGGGCAGCTGCGGGGTGGTGAAAGAGACATTTATCCCAATGAAAGCAAACATGGGGGGGGGGGGGGGGGGGTAATGGCTGTGCTCTGCCTATAGAAGTCTCATCCCTTCCTCTGCTCGGTGCCGCACCAGGCTGTCACTACAACTTACTGAGCCTAAGGGCCTTATTTATCAAGGGATAGCGCCAGGTAGTGTCTCACTAGCGCCAGGTAGTGCCAGCTATCGGCGGCTACCGACTCCAGAACGCCAGGCGGCGGACACAATCACGCATTTATCACGCTAAATGAGGCTAGCGCCGGCGAGGGCGTCATCTAGCGCGGGATTCATCATGTAGCCGACTGCAACGAAAAGCGCCGCTGCTAATCCCATCACAGCGCCAGGTATGACCTCTCGCTACCGGGCGCTCTCCAATGCATTTCAATGGAGCAATCTTTAAATATTCATAATTAATTGTTATGACTGTTTTTTTTTTTTTTTTTTTTTTTTTTAACTGTCAAAAATTCTGTGACCACTACGGCAATGTTAGATATTTTTTTTAAGGTAAAAAAAAAAAAAAAAAATTTGTGCAGAATTGATATTACAGGTCTGATATTAATGTATTCATATTACAAAATGTTTATAAAAACTTGTTTAATTTTTTAATCAAAAAATATAGTTGTTTGGGGGTTAAAAACTACTTTTAAGCCATCGCCGCCAGCGCTCTGGGGTTTAAACAAGCATTTCACAGCGCGAGAATTTTTTGAGCGTGATTTGTTAATGAATATGCTGGGAGCCGTTCGCTCTGGCCATTCGCTGTCAGGCGCACCCATACAGCGTGGAACCTGTGAAACAGCGACTCCTAACCCCGTATTCAACATTACCGCACACCGACTGAGTCGCTGTCAACAAGCGAACAACGGCCAAGCACAGCGAATACTAGCGGGCGCTGTGAAAATCACGCTACTGGCGCTCATCTGTCGCTACCTGGCGCTATTAATGAATCGGCCTCTAAATCCAAGGCAGAAGAGCCAAGACTCCATGGGGCCCAGCTGTGAAAAGAGGGGCCCTAATGGCCACCCTGACCTAAAACCCACAGGCTGGTATACTATTGCCGCTGGCGTCGATGATAAATGAGGGAGTTTCCCCCAAGCTGGATTGCCTTGGGGCCCAATTCAAAGTAGGGGTCAAGCAATCACACATTAGAGTAGGGGCCAGACTCTATAGGACTTATATTTTGTCTGGGCCCCATATAACCTACAATGTGATGGCCTGAATAATAAGGGAAGCCTGGCTGTCTTGGGGACAGAGGTCCAGGTGAAACTAAGGTCACCAACATCACACATAGATTATAGAGGGGCCCAGTCTCTATTCAGCCTATATTGTGCCTGGGCCCTACATAACTTATAATGTGATGGCTGGGGCCCTTGTTTGAACTTTAGTTTCCTCTGTAGTATGGATATTGGGGCCCTGAGGCTCAGCTTAAGCCATGTGCCCAGCCAGGGCCGGCTCCAGGTTTACATGGGCCTTTGGGCAGCATGGTCTCAGTGGGCCCCTTTGCGGTGAAGAGCCGACATTGCTGTTGGGGCTTTTAAAAATGCCATCCCTTTAACGGCTTTCTCATCAACGAGAGGCTATCTAGCATCCGGACCGACTCCCACGACAAATTCTTCTCGGTGTGGGAACCATGGATAAGATTTACCTGGCCTGGTGAATCTCTGCGGGCACTATAATAACCATATGTGGTGTCTGGTGGAGCGCGGGAGTGATAAACCCCCCTTCTCTCCCCCCCTCCTTCTCATTTTCTATACACCTCCCCTGTGTGGGATGGCAATACACTGCTGTATGTCTTGCAGATCTGCGGTCTCAGGTGATACACACAGCGAGGCATCCCAACTCAAAGAGTAACCACAAGCGAGAATGTCAATTTCTTGGGTGTTGTTCCTCTTTAAAGTGGACCAAAATCCATAATTTCGACTATCTGGGGTTTTGGTCCGCCCAACGAGTGATCCCGAAGAAAACTTACTTGAGCGTCGATCCAACGGTGCATGCGTGACCCTGGCAGCCAATCAGCTCACTCGGCTGTATTCAGCTTTTTCAATGAAGCTGAATGAAGCACAGCACGCCGGGGTCTAGCAGGTGCGCGCCCACGCGGTGGCCATCCACAAATGCCTGGCGCGGGCGCACATTTAACTGAAGTGATTGGATTTATTGGGGATCCACCGGTTTTATACAGTGGGAGAGAGGGAATTCTTAGACTCTGGAGTCTTAAAGTGGACCAAAACCCAGCTTGATCAGGTCAGGAATCTATAAGATTCCCGGGCCGATCGATTTCCCCCCCCCCCCCCCCCCCCGGGCATCCAAAATCGGTATACCCTACTTTGTGAAACCCCCAGGTCCCCCCATACACTTACCTTGCTTTTTGGTCCAACAGTACATGCGTGAGCCGCAGCCACATCCCCGCTATCCCTCTAGCAGGGCGCGTGCCCGCACCAGGCATTTGTTAATGGCCGGCACAGGCACGCTCCCTGTTAGAGGGAAGCGGGGGATGCGCCCGTCAACGTGCTCGGAGCCGCTGGCCTCAGACGCCGGCTTAGATGGTGTGACGCCAATGGCTCCAAGCGTGCTGATCGGATGAGCGCCATAGGACCGGGATGAGGTGAGTTCTCTTTGGCGATCTGGGGGGTTTCACACAGTGAGGCATCCCCACTCACAATGCCCCGGGGGAAAGGACCAAGACCCAGAATAGTCAAAATCCTGGGTTTTGGTGCACTTTAAAGACTCCAGGGCCACCCAAGATGGGTTTTGGTCCTCTGTAAAGCTCAACAGAAAAGCTATTTCAACAGGGCTGACTCCCTCCCTGATTTTGAATGCCCTGCTCTTTGCAATCCCCAGGGCCTGCTGTAGAACTTACCTTTCTTTGTCATGTGCCCAGCTCGGAGTAATCTATTCCGATTGGCTGGAAGCCTGCACATGCTCTGTGGGAGCATGGAGTGAAGTGAGATATTCGGCCTTTTAGGGGGATTCCACACACAGGGGCATCCCAAATCTGTTAAGCAGGCTAACAACCCACAGCACCTCGGTTTTGGTCAGGTATGTTGAGGTTACCACAGCAACCATTTACTGGTTATCAGTTATTGTTACACTAATTTGTCATGACTAAGTCTCTTCTTTCATTTTCTTTATAATATATGTGTAGGGACCTGGGTAGAAATAGGAACATGCCAGTTAGCTAATAAGAAACTCATATACATAGCAAGGGCTGGATTAAGTGCGGTGGAGGCCCCTGGGCACAAAATCTGGTGGAGGCCCCAGATACAGTATTTTTTTTAACTTTAAAATAATAGCCCAGCCAAATAACTGATTGGTGGTTGTCTGGCACCTGCCTACCTACTGGAATGTCAGATCGAGTCCCTTGTGCCACCCTTGTGCAGGTACGTGCTGCTCGGGAACTCCAGCTTTGCCATTCTGGGTGGGGGGTAGTGTAGTCGCCCGGCTGGTCCAGCAGAAAACAGTTCCCTGCATTGAGCTGCCAGCGGCTGTGCTTGGTGGCTTATGTGCAGTGACAGCTCTGCACACAGCCATCACTGTAGCTTTGCTGCTCTAGACTCTCCCTCCTGCCTGTGGTGGATTTGGCTACAGATTTGCAAAAGCTTTGCGCCGATAGCTTTGTTTCTGGACCAAGAAAAGCCTCCTGGACCAATAGAAACCCAAAGTTTGGTGGAGGCCCCTTTGCAGGGCAAGTTGTGGAGGCCCCGGGGCTAGAGCCTCATAATCTAGCCCTGTACATAGCGTAAATAATACATAAAACCCGTTTGTGGTTTCCCACCATGAAAGTGCATGAATAGTGTAGTACCCTTAATTAGACACAAGATGGCATTAGTGGGATTAGGCCATAGACCTGCATGGAGTTAAACCGGACCTTCACCATGATTTAATGAAAAGCCCAAACTCTTAAAAAACAATTCCTCAGCATCTAAAATTAATATATTTTACATGTTTAGTCACTAATTTATTATACTTTCCCCCACTGGGCTGCAACTCTGTTCCGGAATTTAGGATACGGGCGCCGCCATCTTGACTCAGAAGCATCACACTTACTGAGGAGAGGAGAGTGGGATAAGGTACAGGGGGGCGGGTTATAGCTGTGCTTTGCTCAGACAGAGCAGAGCTGGGGTCAGGGAAAGGTCAGCAGTCCCAGAATGCAGAGCAGCACAGTCACTTCCTGTTTGCAGGCACTTCCTGTTTGCAGGCTGCCTGCAAAAATGGCAGCTTCCATAAGCCGCCATCTTGGATGTTTAAAGGCTTATAAAATGCAGTAGATGCAGGTAGGATGATTTTTAATGTGAGCAATCTGTATGTACAGGGTGTGGGAAACATATAAGATAGACTCTTATTTAGAGTGAAGGTCCGCTTTAATATAATAGTCATAGCAGGATGCTGGTTGGAAACATAGTAATAACCAGGAGGGTAGTGATTGGTTAGAAGGTAGAGAGCAGCCTATCAGATGTCGGACATGTGGCTGAACATGTGATAGAATGTTCTGGAAAGTAGCTAGAGGGAAGCCCCAGTTCTAAAGCCACTTGTTCTACTCAATTGGAGACTCCTCCTTGGGGAGTAAGGCCTTTTTCATTGAACCTGTGACAAGAACAGAGAGACATGTAACTGGACGGATATATTGTACCTGCGCCATGTTTGCTGTTTGCCTGTGGACTTAATAAAGAGGAACTCCGCTTTCATCTCCCTGGACTGGTTCTCATCTTTCCAAGCAGCACAGTGAGTACTAACCTCCCTAACACCCCACCTACACTGACACACGTGGAGCACCCTGGGCCCAGAAGAACCTACTCCCTGCCGTCCTCACCGCACACCCGGTGCCTGAGGCCTACATATGACACATTATTCTGCGGCTCCCTCACCTCACAAGCACCGAGTCCACTCTCTCTAGGCTCCGCCCCTCATGCTGTGATGTCATCTCCTCATGAGCCTCTCAAGAAGGCGGAGCTTGCTGTGTCTATGGAAATGATACTGGGTGCACAGAGTACAGACATAGCCGCCCTGCCTGGCTGCTTGTAAAGCGTCCCTGTTACTGCCAGCGGCCATTGTTGTCTCTGTTTATTGCTGTGTGTTTCTGGTTTTATTGTTCCAATAGGGGAATAGTAACACTCAGTCCTACATTACAGAGAGACTCACCTTCACCTTGCATGGGGGACAGGAAACTAACCTCACACCATCAGTGATCCTTGCATTAGATAGATACTCACCTTTTCCTAGCAGAGCTCCATCTGATGGGGAAAAAGGAAAATAACTTCACTTCCCCCCTCACATCAGTGATCCTTGCATTATCAGGGCACCTCATCAGTACAGCTCTGTGTCAGGACCCCTCATCAATACAGCTTTGTGTCGGGCCCCTCATCAATACAACTTTGTGTCAGGACCCCTCATCAATACAACTTTGTGTCGGGCCCCTCATCAGTACAGCTTTGTGTCAGGGCCCCTCATCAGTACAGCTTTGTGTCGGGCCCCTCATCAGTACAGCTTTGTGTCAGGACCCCTCATCAGTACAGCTTTGTGTCGGGCCCCTCATCAGTACAGCTTTGTGTCGGGCCCCTCATCAGTACAGCTTTGTGTCGGGCCCCTCATCAGTACAGCTTTGTGTCGGGACCCCTCATCAGTACAGCTTTGTGTCAAGCCCCTCATCAGTACAGCTTTGTGTCAGGACCCCTCATCAGTACAGCTTTGTGTCAAGCCCCTCATCAGTACAGCTTTGTGTCAGGACCCCTCATCAGTACAGCTTTGTGTCGGGCCCCTCATCAGTACAGCTTTATGTCAGGACCCCTCATCAGCTTTGTGTCAGGACCCCTCATCAGTACAGCTTTGTGTCAGGACCCCTCATCAGTACAGCTTTGTGTCGGGACCCCTCATCAGTACAGCTTTGTGTCGGGGCCCCTCATCAGTGCAGCTTTGTGTCAGGACCCCTCATCAGTACAGCTTTGTGTCAGGGCCCCTCATCAGTACAGCTTTGTGTCAGGCCCCTCATCAGTACAGCTTTGTGTCAGGACCCCTCATCAGTACAGCTTTGTGTCAGGGCCCCTCATCAGTACAGCTTTGTGTCAGGCCCCTCATCAGTACAGCTTTGTGTCAGGACCCCTCATCAGTACAGCTTTGTGTCGGGGCCCCTCATCAGTGCAGCTTTGTGTCAGGACCCCTCATCAGTACAGCTTTGTGTCAGGGCCCCTCATCAGTACAGCTTTGTGTCGGGGCCCCTCATCAGTGCAGCTTTGTGTCAGGACCCCTCATCAGTACAGCTTTGTGTCAGGACCCCTCATCAATACAGCTTTGTGTCAGGGCCCCTCATCAGTACAGCTTTGTGTCGGGGCCCCTCATCAGTGCAGCTTTGTGTCAGGACCCCTCATCAGTACAGCTTTGTGTCAGGACCCCTCATCAGTGCAGCTTTGTGTCGGACCCCTCATCAGTACAGCTTTGTGTCAGGACCCCTCATCAGTACAGCTTTGTGTCAGGACCCCTCATCAGTACAGCTTTGTGTCAGGGCCCCTCATCAGTGCAGCTTTGTGTCAGGACCCCTCATCAGTGCAGCTTTGTGTCAGGCGCCTCATCAGTACAGCTTTGTGTCAGGGCCCCTCATCAGTACAGCTTTGTGTGGGGCCCCTCATCAGTACAGCTTTGTGTCGGGGCCCCTCATCAGTACAGCTTTGTGTGGGGCCCCTCATCAATACAGCTTTGTGTCAGGACCCTTCATCAGTACAGCTTTGTGTGGGGCCCCTCATCAATACAGCTTTGTGTCAGGCCCCTCATCAGTACAGCTTTGTGTGGGGCCCCTCATCAATACAGCTTTGTGTCAGGACCCCTCATCAGTACAGCTTTGTGTCAGGACCCCTCATCAGTACAGCTTTGTGTCAGGACCCCTCATCAGTACAGCTTTGTGTCAGGACCCCTCATCAGTACAGCTTTGTGTCGGGACCCCTCATCAGTACAGCTTTGTGTCGGGGCCCCTCATCAGTACAGCTTTGTGTTAGGCCCCTCATCGGTGCAGCTTTGTGTCGGGCCCCTCATCAGTACAGCTTTGTGTCAGGGCCCCTCATCAGTACAGCTTTGTGTCAGGGCCCCTCATCAGTACAGCTTTGTGTCGGGGCCCCTCATCAGTACAGCTTTGTGTCGGGGCCCCTCATCAATACAGATCTGTGTCGGGGCCCCTCATCAGTACAGCTTTGTGTCGGGACCCCTCATCAGTACAGCTTTGTGTCGGGACCCCTCATCAGTACAGCTTTGTGTCGGGCCCCTCATCAGTACAGCTTTGTGTCGGGGCCCCTCATCAGTACAGCTTTGTGTCAGGGCCCCTCATCAGTACAGCTTTGTGTCAGGACCCCTCATCAGTACAGCTTTGTGTCGGGGCCCCTCATCAATACAGATTTGTGTTGGGGCCCCTCATCAGTACAGCTTTGTGTCGGGCCCCTCATCAGTACAGCTTTGTGTCGGGCCCCTCATCAGTACAGCTTTGTGTCGGGGCCCCTCATCAGTACAGCTTTGTGTCAGGACCCCTCATCAGTACAGCTTTGTGTCGGGCCCCTCATCAGTACAGCTTTGTGTCAGGACCCCTCATCAGTACAGCTTTGTGTCGGGGCCCCTCATCAGTACAGCTTTGTGTCGGGCCCCTCATCAGTACAGATTACTGGCCGGGCCCCTCATCAGTACAGCTTCCTGGCCGGGCCCCTCATCAGTACAGCTTCCTGGCCGGGCCCCTCATCAGTACAGCTTCCTGGCCGGGCCCCTCATCAGTACAGCTTCCTGTCCTAGGCCCTGATTGCAGTAAGGTGAGTATTTTACAGGCGATTTGGGGGGGTTTCACATAGGGGGGCATTTGAAATCGGGATGCCCCCAGGGCAAGAAACAAAACCCTGGATAATGACCGTCTCAGGGTTTGTTCCACTTTAAATACATGCTGCTAAGATTATTTTCGGTTGGCACCCAACCACCATTGGCTGGATGATGGGGTGGGAGTCAGTGCGGAGCTGTCACAGTTAGTGGTCCCTGCACGTCCCTACGCTCACAATCATCAGCTTCCTGGCCAGGCCCCTCATCAGTACAGCTTCCTGGCTGGGCCCCTCATCAGTACAGCTTCCTGGCCAGGCCCCTAATCAGTACAGCTTCCTGGCCGGGCCCCTCATCAGTACAGCTTCCTGGCCAGGCCCCTAATCAGTACAGCTTCCTGGCCGGGCCCCTCATCAGTACAGCTTCCTGGCCAGGCCCCTCATCAGTACAGCTTCCTGGCCGGGCCCCTCATCAGTACAGCTTCCTGGCCGGGCCCCTCATCAGTACAGCTTCCTGGCCGGGCCCCTCATCAGTACAGCTTCCTGGCCGGGCCCCTCATCAGTACAGCTTCCTGGCCTGGCCCCTCATCAGTACAGCTTCCTGGCCGGGCTCCTCATCAGTACAGCTTCCTGGCCGGGCCCCTCATCAGTACAGCTTCCTGGCCGGGCCCCTCATCAGTACAGCTTCCTGGCCGGGCCCCTCATCAGTACAGCTTCCTGGCCTGGCCCCTCATCAGTACAGCTTCCTGGCCGGGCCCCTCATCAGTACAGCTTCCTGGCCGGGCCCCTCATCAGTACAGCTTCCTGGCCGGGCCCCTCATCAGTACAGCTTCCTGGCCGGGCCCCTCATCAGTACAGCTTCCTGGCCGGGCCCCTCATCAGTACAGCTTCCTGGCCGGGCCCCTCATCAGTGCAGCTTCCTGGCCTGGGCCCTGATTGCAGTAAGGTGAGTATTTTACAGGCGATTTGAGGGGGTTTCACATAGTGGGGCATTTGAAATCGGGATGCCCCCAGGCCAAGGAACAAAATCTGGTATAATGACCGTCTCAGGGTTTGTTCCACTTTAAATACATGTTGCTAAGATTATTTTCGGTTGGGTCCCAGCCACCATTGGCTGGATGATGGGGTGGGGGTCAGTGCGGAGCTGTCACAGTTAGTGGTCCCTGCACGTCCCTACGCTCACAATCATCACATCGATCTGCTGTGACCCAGGCGCCACTGATGGGAACTCTTTTTTTTTTGCGTTCCTCTCATTTATGGAGCCGGTAACGTTACACCACGCTCGCCGCACCGACTGATTTTGGAACCGCTTTGTTAGATCGCTTCCATGGCCGCTGAAGTTCATTTTAGTTAAAGCGTCTTTTTTGGAACGCATGGCGTGCGATGTTATCAGCCAGTTGGATGGCTTCCATTGATAGGCTCCCAGCCAGCTATGCAAATGAGGCTGTGGAGAGATCCAATCGCCTGCGAGGCGGAATGTGATGTAACCGGCCTGGAGAACACGACAACTAATGACAAGCCGTCAAAAAATAAACATTTCTTAAAGGGACAGTCTATTCTAAAGACATGTGGTTCATGGAGTAGCCATGATGGGGGAAGCGGGGATGCGGCCTCCCCAGTACCCTATGGCAACAGCTTTTTGCTGTGCATTAGCATGTACGGCATAAAGTGCTGATTGGATGAGCACCCACACATGCACCGTGGGAGTGGCATGGGTGATTTGGAGCCAAGAACCAATCACCAGTATAGTGAAAATTCTGGTGATTGATCCACTTTAAAGGGAAACTCCATAGGCTCTAAAAGACTCCAGGGCCGTTTGAGTCCCATTCCCTGGGGTATCCTGAATTGGGATGCCCTACTGTGTGAAACCCCCCCAGATCACCCGTTCCACTTACCTGTTCCCGGATCCCTCTAGCTCTAGCATGTACCCGGCACGCCCACAGCTAGAGATGAGCAGGGACGTGGCTGACAGTGTGCAGCTTCATTCAGCTCCTTAATGCTGTGCAGCTAGCAGAGCCGAATAGAACCGAGCAAAACTGAGCGCACTCGCTCAGCCAATCATCATGCTTGGTTTCGACCTCGTCTGCGCCGTGGGAACACAAGGAAGGCAGCGTTATACAGGCACAACCCCCCTATTTATAAAGTGGACCAAAATCCATGATTTTCACCATCCCTGGTTTTGGTCCACTTTTCTGGGGCATCCCAATTTAGCTGGCGGTCATGTGTCTCATACTTGGGTGGTAGCCTGAAAAGCGAAAGCCAGAGTGCAGGACACGTGACCGCCCCAGCCAATCACGCAGCTGCATTTTATTGGGGTAGCAGGGTGACACGTAAGATTTAGGGTGTTTGCAGGGGGTCAATCAAGGGGAGGACCCCGCAATTGGGATGCGGACCAACACCCTTTTTTTTTGTATGGAAGTTGATCCAGATTAAAGTGGACTAAAACCCATGGTGATCAGCCCAGGAATCTATTAGATTTTCCCGACTGATTGATTCCCTCCCCAGGGGCATCCAAAATCGGGATGCCCCGCTGTGTGAAACACCCCGTACACTTACCTTACCCTGGGACAGCGGCGCATGCGCAAGCCACAGCCGCATCCCCGCTATCCCGCCATTTGTGAATGGCCGGAGTGGGCACGTTCCCTGTTAGAGGGTAGCGGGGGATGCGGCCGTCAGCGCGCTTGCCTTAGACAAAGGGACGTCAGCGGCTCCAAACGCGCTGATTGGACGAGCGGCTGTGCATGTGCTGTAGGACCGGGAAGAAGTGAGTTGCCTTAGACTATCTGGGGGGTTTCACACAGCTGGGTTTTGTCCCTCCTGCCTAGGACATCCGCTGTGTGGATCACCCAAAAGCTCACCTTTGGCTGCTCAGTCAATCAGCATCTTGCTTTCCAATTAGACGTAAGCTCAGAAGCTGAATGGAGCGCACGCCCCTGTGACATCACGCCCCACGCATCACGCTGTGGGGGCGTGCCCGCATCGGCCATTCAGAAATGCCTGCCACAGGTATGCGCTAAAGGTATAGTGGGGATGTGAAATTGGATCACTGGATAGGTGTGAACATACCGGGGCATCCTAATTCAGGATACCCTTTAAAGACAGTTGTTCCTCTTTAATGCGGGATGACTTGTATACAGTTTTATTACTAGTTTGGTAGGCGGCCATTACTGTCCGAGTCCTTGGCCTCCGGAGAGATGGGGGATTATCTGAGTGAAGGGGGGGGGGGGGTCTGCAGTGTGTCTCCCGCTGTCAGTATGACAGGAATGCTGTTGCTCCTTATCTGCTGAGTTATAGGCAGATAAGAGGCTTTACCACAGGAAGGATGCGCCACCCCCCCAGACGCCCTAATGGCCACTTACTATTGGCCAGACGCATGCCTGGAAGCTCTTTGGCAGTCGGTGCATGGAAAGCTCGGCCCACAGGCAAGACATTGAAGAGGACCTGAAGGAGGGAGTTCACATTCCCCCCTCGCTCTAAAGCTGCCCATAGACGTCCCATAAGCCCCAGAGATCCGGCATGATGAGCTAATGCTAAACTTCGCTACAGCCTCTGCCGGCTTCTTTACTCCAGGGCACCCATCAGAAAAAATAAAAGCAGACCAAAACCGTGTCCACCCGACCCTAAGGTCTTAAAGTGGACCAAAACACCAAGAGGAGGACCCAGCAATTGGGATGCCGACCAACTTCCTTTTTTTTTTGTATGGGAGTTGATTCAGATTAAAGTGGACCAAAACCCACGGCGATCGGCCCGGGAATCTATAAGATTCCTGGGCCAATCGATTCCCTTCCACGGGGACATCCAAAATTGTGATGCCCCGCTGTGTGAAACCCCCCAGGTCACCCCATTCACTTACCTTCTTTCCCAGTCCAATGGCGCATTCCCGCTATCCCTCTAGCCGGGGGAGTGCCAGTGCCAGGCATATGTGAATGGCACACTCCCTAGGGTAGCGGGGGATGTAGCCGCCAGCGCGCTCTGAGTTGACGTCAGTGGATCCGAGCGCGCTGATTGGACGGGCGCCTGTGCATGCGCATGCGCTGTAGGACCAGGAAGAGGTGATTTGGTTTTAGCGAATGGGCGGGTTTCACACAGCGGTTGGGGTGCCCTGGGGGCAAGGACCAAAACCCAGGATAGTCAAAATCTTGGGTTTTGGACTACTTTAAAGGGATGCCCCCCTGTGTGAAACCCCTCTATGTTCACCTTGGGATTCGATCCTACGGCACATGTGTGGGACCTCCTAGGAGCATTATTCCAGCACAGGCTAAAGCGCCAGTTGTGCCATCCTCTCCACAAAAAAAATGGTACATACATAAATCTGTCATCCTGGATTCTTTTTCCGTCCAGTTTAAGGAGTAACAACACCCAGAAATTTCACTTTCCCAGGTATTGTTCCTCTCAGATGGGGCATCCTGCTTTGGGATGCCCCGCTATGTCTATCTTCCCAGGTTGCCATAAAATCTCACCTTCCTGTTGATACCGAGCGTGCTGATTGGATGAGCGCGCCATCCATGGGGTTTCATACAGCAAGGCATCCCAATTCGATGCCTCAAGTAGTGGAACTCTATAGCCATGGAGCCATTTAGAATCCAGGGCCTTCATCTTCCTCTAAAAAAAAATCAGTCCAGGGCCCGGTTTTGATATATTTGCCATATTTTTATTGTTAGAGATTTTTTCACACTAGAGCTCATTTAAAGAGGACCTAGCACCCATTGTAGGCAATCAAGTGTGGTATTGGGGATGCCCTGCTGTTTTAGCCCCCTAGATCGCCCAACATTCACTCACCTTAAGGACAGGTCCATTTTAACTGCTTTTTTTTCTCAAGATTTGAGTGAGGAGAATCTGTTACTGTATGGGATGCCCAACCTAATCTGAGATGGAGCCGCCATGGGGCTGTCAGTAAGTCTCCGCAATGACCCCCCCCCCAATGTGACAGGGTAATTACAGATAAGTTATCAGACTTTACACAGCCCTGGGCTGTCTTTTGCAGGTCACTGGCTTGAGGGCTGTAAATGGCCGCCCAGCCCCTGTGCTGTGGTTAGTCAGGTTTAGGTGCCGAGTCCGGTTTTGGTTTCCTGTGCCCTCAGTAGTTATGATCACTGTCAAAGCAAAACTGACCAGAATGAATCTGATAGTTGTTGGACAACTGGTTGGTTATTTTTTAAACTTTTTTAAGGTATTGCTGTTTTTGTTACATAAACTTTATCTTATTCCTAAATGTTTTTTTTTTCTATAACGGTCTAAAAAAGTAGATAATAAAAACCCTGCGAGTTTGGGCTTTAATGATCTGACATTCATAGCAAAACTGACCAGGCTTAAAACCTTCACCCTAAATAAGAGCCTATCTTATGTTTTCCCCACCCTGTACATACAGATTGCCCACATTAAAAATTATCCTACCTACACCTATTGCCTTTTCTTAGTCTTTTGATGGCCGCCCATCGAGTCTCAGGCAAGTGTCTTCTGCATTCTGGGATTGCTGTCCTTTTCCTGACCCCAGCTCTGCCCTGTCTGTGCAAAGCACAGCTATAACCCGCCCCCTGTACTCCCCGCCCCTCTCCTCAGTATGTGATGCTTCTGAGGCAAAATGGCGGCGCCTGTATCCTGACCAGAGTTGCAGTCCAGTGGAGGAAAGCATAATAAGTGACAAAAAACTTAAAATATACATTTTAGATGCTGGGGAATAGTTTTTTAAGGGTTCAGGCTTTTCATTAAATGATGCAGAAGGTCCGGTTGAAGATCTGATCCTTGAACTTTCTGGCTTTTTATCATTTAATTTTTGTGCACCTTCATTTTTGTGATGTAACCTTCAGTGCGTTTCAGATTGTTTTTCTTCAAAAAACAATCACGCCTAAATTGTAAAAAAATGATAAGACCTTGAGAGCCTTCAGAGATCTCTCAAGGTTTTTATTTTTTACTCTTTGGCGCAGGGCTTTCGAAAACTTTTTAGAAATACGCTGAAGGTTACATCACAAAAAATTGACCCAAAAATTGAATGATAAAAACCCTGATTGTCCATCCAGACCTTCAATCTGGTAAATTTTGCTCTGAAGCTTGGATGCTTGACAGACGACTTATTTTTCTATTTTTTTTTATGTTGGGGGGGGGGGGGGGGTATTTTTGGAAATATGCTGAAGGATATCTTTGTGAAACTGGTGTCCAGAAAGTGATTTAAAAAAAATAACCCTGTCTGAGCGTCTATCAAAGATCACACCTTCAGTCTGGTCCTTGAAGGACAAACCAGCAGGGGTTTTATTTTTTACTTTAAAAAAATAGAACTTTAGGAATACACTGAAGATTATGTTACAAAAAAAAGTTGCCAGGAATTAGATATTAAACACCCCCCTCCATCATGATCCCCATTTTGGTTAATTTAGTTTTTTTGAAAAGCTCTGAATGTCATGAAAAAGAAAGTGCCCAAAAAGTAATATTAAAACCCCAACTGATCGTCCATCAAGACCTTCTGGATCAGACCTTCAGTTCACTTCTGGCTAATAATGCTTTGAATGGCTGATCCTTGACAGACAAACCTTTTCCTTTTTTAAAAACAAAATAAAAACTTTTTAGAAATACGCTTACATAACGAAAACAAAGGTGCACAAAAAGTGAATTTTAAAAATCCAGGTTGATTATCCATCATGGATCCGACCTTCATTCCGGTTAATTTTGCTCTGCAGGTCTGATCCTTGCCAGACAAAAACTTTTGACTTTTTTTTAAAAAAAGAAAAACCTTTTTCGAAATGCGCTGCACAAAAATGAAGGTGCTCAAAAAGTGAATTATAATATCCCAGACTGATCAGACCTGCTGGATAAGAACTTCGGGCCTGTTCTAGTTCATTCTGGTTATTTTCGCTCTATGATGAAGGAACTATCAAGGCTTTTATTTTTTACTTTTTTTTAGAAAGAAAACAAACTTTTTAGAAATTTACATCACAAAAACAAAATTGACCAAAAAATAAATAGTCAAAGATTAGACCATCATTCCAGTTAATTTTGCTTTGAAGTGTCTGTTCCTTCATGAATGAATGATCAGGGTTTTTTAGTTTAAATTTTTGGAAATGATTATCTTAAATAAAAAAAAGGGAAAAAACATTTCAGAAACACATTAAAGGTTACGTCATGAAAACAAAGGTACCCAAAAGTGAAAAATAAAAACCCTGATTGTTCATCTGTTAAGGCTCGGTCTTATCCTTGACATTTCTGTCTGATCCTTGATAGCTGAACGGTCAGGGTTTTTATTTTAGACTCATTTAACATGATCGTTTTAGAAGAAGAAAAAAAAATGTTTCGCAAATACCCTGCAGGTTACGTCACAAAACAAAAACAAAGGTGTCCCAAAGTAGAATAAGTAAATAATAAAAACCCTGATCGTTCATCTCTCAGGGCTTGGTTTTATCCTTGATGGTTTGATCTGATCCTGAACGATAAGGGTTTTTCTTTGATACTTTTAGGACTTGAGTGTGTTAGGAAAAAAGATGTTCTGAAGGTTACGTAAGGAAAAAAAACGGAAGGCGCTTTGTTCTGTTCTGCCCATGACCTTATCTGCGCGGGCAGCATTGTCAGCCCCCTAGGGTCTCCTCCCGTGTGCTTGTCTGGGCAGATTAAAGCCATGTTAATTGCAGCCCTCCCCATTAGCGAGCGGCACAAGGGAGACAGTGAGCTGCTCTAATCTGTTTACTTGGGAGTCGCCCAGCAGGGCTCTCCCCGCCACCCTTCCTCCTCTTGGCTTCAGATTTTTTTTGAACATCCAGAAAATCAACCTGGTGGAATCTAGAGCAGCTTACCAAACTTTTTATTCCTTTCTCTCCCTCCTTCTCCTCCTCCTCTTCCCTGATCTCCTGCCCCTCCCATTATAGTCAGTCTTGTACTGCTGCTGCCTGCCTGCGCTCACTAACCTCCAGCTGCTCCGTGTAAAGGGAAGATAGAAGAGCGGCACGAGAAGAAGCAATTCCCATTCCTCAGTGGTCCTGACCGAAACCTTTAGAGATGTCCATACTGAGTTGACACCCTCACCCAAAAAGCCTTGTCTTTCCCCTAATCCGGGTGCTTCATGACCTCTCCTGTGTGATCGGTGCAGGTGCCTGGGTCTATCCCCAGGGGGTAAAAATGAACGCCCTTCCTCAAAGCCGGTCGTTCTTCTGTGGATACCTGTTGCTGCTCGGGTCTATCCTGGCAGACTTCACCTTGGACAGTGAGGTCCACTCCAGCTTTATACAGAGACGCTTGCGCAGCCAGGAGCGCCGGGAAATGCAGAGAGAGATTCTGTCCATCCTGGGGCTGCCACACAGGCCGCGGCCGCACCTGTACGGCAAGCAGAACTCGGCGCCCATGTTCATGCTGGATCTCTACAATGCCATGACCGTGGAGGAGGAGGAAGCCGAGGGGTTCTCCTACCCGTACAAGCCCATATTCACCACGCAGGGACCGCCGCTGGCCATTCAGCAGGACAGCAACTTCCTCAACGATGCCGACATGGTCATGAGTTTCGTCAACCTGGGTAAGTGTCTTGGAGGTCAAGGTCGTCCCTTTTCTTTCTTTGGTCTTAGTGCAAAAAAGTCCCCAAAAAACAGTTCCTCGCTTTGGCAAAACTGTTAGGGGGTTGATAAATATTTTAGCTTCAGGCACAGAGGTAAACATCAAGGTGTCCCTGGAAGGTCCTGGTACACAAGTCGAGGGTATTATTCAGCAGCAGACAACAGTATGTGTCACTTTCTGTGAGCTCCTCTTCTTGCTGTCCAAGCTGAGCTCAGGCAAAACTGTTAGGGGGTTAAAAGACATTCAAGTTGGCTATAGCTCGTGTCACAGAGATAACCTTTAGGGTGTCCCTAGACCATCCTGGTACACAAGCCAAGGGTGTTTTTAAGCATCAGACGACATTAAGGGTCACCTGTTGGCTCTGGAAAAAAAAGTGAGCTCTTTGCTTGGGTAAAACTGTTAGGGGGTTATTAACCTTTTTGGTTGGTCATAGCTCCAGGCACATAGACAACCTTTAGGGTGTCTCTAGAGCATCCTGGTACACAAGCCGAGTGTGTTTTTCAGCATCAGAGGACAGTAAGGTCACCTGTCAGCTCTGGAAAAGAAGTGAGCTCTTCGCTTAGGTAAAACTGTTAGGGGGTTAGTAGCCATTTTGGTTGGTCATAGCTCCAGGCAATGTGGGGTTCTGGCACACAAGCCGAGGTGTTATTCAGCAGCTAAGGACAGTAGGATCAGCTGTCTTCTCTGGCAAGACTCGTTCCTGGCTTGGGTAAAATTGTTAGGGGCCATTCTGGCTGCCCATAGCTCCAGGCACAGAGGTGACTTCTCTGGAAGTGCGGGGTCCTAGTACACAGGCTGAGGGGACAGAAAGGATCATCTGTCTGTCCCGGCAAAACTGTGCGCTCCTCTTCTCGCTGCCCAAGCACAACTCGGGCAAAACGTTTAGGGGGTTAAAAGACATTCTAGCAGGCTATAGCTCCAGACACAGAGGTAACTTCTGGGTGGAACCCTGGAAATAGGTTGTAGGACCCTGGTACATTAGCTGAGGGTGTTATTCAGCAGAGGACAGTAAGGGTCAGCTGTCTGTGAGCTCTTCTTCTCTCTGCCCGAGTTGAAAAAACTGTTATGAGGTTACCATTACCATTCTGTTTACCCATAGCTCCAGGCACAGAGGTAAACCTCAGGGTGTCCCTGGAATCACCAGCAGCACAGGAAAGTAAAGGTCACTTGTCTGCTCCAGAAAATCTGTGCGCTCCTCACTTGGGCAAACCTGTTCAGAATTAAAAGCCATTCTGGTTGCCCATAGATTGAGGCACAGAGGATACTTCTGGGTGTTTTTGGAAGCAGAGTGCAGGGTCCTGGCACACAAGCTGAGGGTCCGCTTTCTGCTCTGGCAAAACTGTGAACTCTTCTCGTCATCTCAGGCTAATTGTTAGGGGTTATTAGCTATTCTGTTGGCTATTGCTCCAGACACAAAGGTAACCTTCAGGGTGTCCCTGGAAGGTCCTGGTAAACAAGCTGTTACTCAGCAGCGGAGTCGGGGTTAGCTGTCTGTAAGCTCCTCTTGCCCGAACGCAACTTGGGCAGAACCGTCAGGAGGTTACTAGCCATTCAGGTTGTTAAAGGTGGGCAGGTAAATTCAAGTAGACCTGCACCCATAAAGTGGACCAAAAGTGTCCCTGAAGACTCCAGGGCTGCCTGATTTCCTCCCCCAGGGTATCCAGATTTGGGATGCCCCACTGTGTTAAACCCTCGAGTCTCCTGTAAAACCAACCTTCTCCCCAACAGTGCCGTGGCCACTGTAAGCTATACCTTTAGCCTGGTCCAGGCATTTCGGGCCAGCACCCTGTTAGAGGCTAGCGGGGATGCCACCACCACCTGGCTGCTTTCAGCTAGATTCAGTCTTTACCTGAGTTTTAGCTGAAATTGATGAGCACTGCCAGCTCGCTGATCGGACGAGAGCCCAATTAAACGCCGTATGACCGGGGAAAGGTGAGTTTTACTGGGCGACCTACGGGGTTTCATACAGTGGGGCATCTCGAATCAAGGTACCCCAGGGGCAAGCATCAAACTCCAGGATAGTCAAATTCCTGGGTTTTGGTCCACTTTAATGTGAAGCCTGTCAGCCTAGGCAGGTTGGTGCAGCCCTGCTTTGAGCTATATTTGCCTCATCCAGTTGGGACAGGAGACTGAACGTCACAACTCACACTGCAGCAACTGGAACCCAACCTGGAAAAGGTAAGCACACATTTGGAGGTGCAGACAGCTGCTGGTTAAGGTTCCAAAGCCTGTCTCACACACACGGGCTTCCCCTCTGCACCAATCTGGGATAATGTCATCCTGCTGGTTATCCAGACTGGATAGAAGGCGTGTAGCTATATTCCCACGTCTCACACTGCACACAGACATAGAAATCTGATTGTTCAATCTAAGTCCATAGGGATTATTTCTCCTCTATTAGTTGCCTAGAGGGTATTAGTTTTGCCTTTTTTTTGCATGGATCGGGGGTTAAACTTGATGAAAATGTGTCAGCTCAAATTACTTGTGTTTTTTCTCACTACAATCAATTTGACAATGTCGCTTTCTATTGTACTGCCTCGTATATGGGCCCTGAATGATCTCTCCATTCTGATCATTTGCCTGTTTTGTTCGCTAGTTCTTATGTTTTGCTTAGAAATTAGGAAGAATTGTTCAATGTTTTTGTGATCAAATTGGCAAAAAAATAAGATTGGGACCAGCTTGGGATCGCATCATTCAGAAATAAATGATCAGGACCCTTTTAGATGGCCTGCTTGAATATGCAAAAATCCTGGGTGTTAGTCCACTTTAAACTCAGCTGAGGGTCTGATCGATCAGAAAAAAACGCTTGGGCCCCTTTTGGATGGCCAGCTTGGATCCAAGTCAAAGTTTGACCAGTGCTACCATTGAGCCAGTCCGGGGGTCTGATCGCTCATAAATAATGATCAGGTCCCTTTCAGGTGGCCATCTTAAATTGAGGTTATCACCATCAATATCTCTAGGTCTGATCGTTCAGGCATAAAGAATCAGATACCTAGTGAATGACCAGAAAGGCCATCTCCATATAAACAATTTCCCTGTGTGATCGTTTTTAACATCAATTAAAACAGAAATCACTTTTGCACGGCCTGCTTGAAGCATTGAGCTGAGGTTGCAACTGATCACTGTTTGTGTCTACAGATAGCATAGTGCTTATAAGCAAGGGGTCTGATCGTTCCGAAATAAATGACCCTTATTGAATGGCCAGCTTAAAACTGTAAGGCTGCAATTTATTGCCAGAAAATCTGCTGTGCTGTATACAGATCATAAACATTTACTCTGTCTGATTGCATTAGTTTTCAATTCGGCCCATTTTATGATCGATTTGTCATTGAAGAGAGATTGCCATGGGTATAACCTGAACTTAGAGCTAATCCGATCATTTATATATGAATTATCGAGCCGTTATTGAAGGACCAGAAAGGCTGTGGCTAATATAAATCTTCAATTACACGTAAATACTTACCCGGCTTTTGAATTTAATTGGAATGCAATGGTTTGCCATTGAATTAACCGGAGATTGTCACCACCAGAGATCTGATCGTTCATATATAAATGATCAGTAGGTCACTTTTGGATGGCCAAATTGAATCTCAGTCTCTAAGTGTATAGGCGTCATTATTACCCTTGAGCTCAGCCTGGGTCTGATTGTTCAGAAATAAATGATCAACTCTACTGAATGGCCAGTTTTGGGCTGTAACGTTCCAATTTATCACCAATAAACTCCGCTGAGCTGGATCCTGGTCATATGTATATCTTTACCGTGCCCCATCGGTTTCAATTAAATCATTTTTAAGACTGGAGATTTCCATGTGTATAGCTTGGGGTCAGATTGCTTATCTGATCGTACATCCAGGATTACCAGTTATAAGATTGAGCTCAGCCGGGGGTCTGATCATACAGCCAATGTTACCAGTTATAAGATTGAGCTCAGCCGGGGGTCTGATCATACAGCCAATGTTACCAGTTATAAGACTGAGCTCAGCCGGGGGTCTGATCATACAGCCAATGTTACCAGTTATAAGATTGAGCTCAGCCAGGGGTCTGATTGTACAGCCAATGTTACCAGTTATAAGACTGAGCTCAGCCGGGGGTCTGATCATACAGCCAATGTTACCAGTTATAAGATTGAGCTCAGCCGGGGGTCTGATCATACAGCCAATGTTACCAGTTATAAGACTGAGCTCAGCCGGGGGTCTGATCATACAGCCAATGTTACCAGTTATAAGATTGAGCTCAGCCGGGGGTCTGATCATACAGCCAATGTTACCAGTTATAAGACTGAGCTCAGCCGGGGGTCTGATCATACAGCCAATGTTACCAGTTATAAGACTGAGCTCAGCCGGGGGTCTGATCATACAGCCAATGTTACCAGTTATAAGATTGAGCTCAGCTGGGGGTCTGATCATACAGCCAATGTTACCAGTTATAAGATTGAGCTCAGCCGGGGGTCTGATCATACAGCCAATGTTACCAGTTATAAGACTGAGCTCAGCCGGGGGTCTGATCATACAGCCAATGTTACCAGTTATAAGATTGAGCTCAGCCAGGGGTCTGATTGTACAGCCAATGTTACCAGTTATAAGACTGAGCTCAGCCGGGGGGTCTGATCGTACAGCCAATGTTACCAGTTATAAGACTGAGCTCAGCCGGGGGTCTGATCGTACAGCCAATGTTACCAATTATAAGACTGAGCTTAGCCAGGGGTCTGATCATACAGCCAATGTTACCAGTTATAAGATTGAGCTCAGCCGGGGGTCTGATCATACAGCCAATGTTACCAGTTATAAGACTGAGCTCAGCCGGGGGTCTGATCATACAGCCAATGTTACTGGTTATACAATTGAGCTCAGCCGGGGGTCTGATTGTACAGCCAATGTTACCAGTTATAAGACTGAGCTCAGCCGGGGGTCTGATTGTACAGCCAATGTTACCAGTTATAAGACTGAGCTCAGCCGGGGGTCTGATTGTACAGCCAATGTTACCAGTTATAAGACTGAGCTCAGCCGGGGGTCTGATCGTACAGCCAATGTTACCAGTTATAAGACTGAGCTCAGCCGGGGGTCTGATTGTACAGCCGATGTTACCAGTTATAAGATTGAGCTCAGCCGGGGGTCTGATCGTACAGCCAATGTTACCAGTTATAAGATTGAGCTCAGCCGGGGGTCTGATCGTACAGCCAATGTTACCAGTTATAAGACTGAGCTCAGCCAGGGGTCTGATCGTACAGCCAATGTTACCAGTTATAAGATTGAGCTCAGCCGGGGGTCTGATCATACAGCCAATGTTATCAATTATAAGATTGAGCTCAGCCGGGGGTCTGATCATACAGCCAATGTTACCAGTTATAAGATTGAGCTCAGCCGGGGGTCTGATCATACAGCCAATGTTACCAGTTATAAGATTGAGCTCAGCCGGGGGTCTGATCGTACAGCCAATGTTACCAGTTATAAGATTGAGCTCAGCCGGGGGTCTGATCGTACAGCCAATGTTACCAGTTATAAGACTGAGCTCAGCCGGGGGTCTGATCGTACAGCCAATGTTA